>JABAKD010000011.1:1838750-2467500 GCA_012845835.1 Undaria pinnatifida | reverse complement strand
CGCGTCAAGATGACTGAGATGCGTGGCTCCCTCAAGTCGAGTTTACCTACAACATCTTCGTCAGCGCGATCTCCGGCGCGATCTCCGCATTTTCTCCCAACGAGACCCACATCGGCATGTTTCACGTATCCGTCTCACGACTTTCGAGCGCACCGCTGTCGCCGGACATCGAGATTTTGTCCCGCGATCAGCTCGCACATTGCGACCTGGCAACAGAACGCCAGCGGAGCTCATACGACATATTTTGCGAGCAACAGGCTCTGAAATAAATATCGCGTGGGCCGTCCAAGCTCCGCCGTTTCCGACGCGATACGCCGGGTTCCCCAGTTCATTGTTGGACACTGAGCGTTGGAAATCAAATTGATGGCCGCGATTCGCCGAGGCGTGAAGGCCGGCACGGATGCGAAATTCCTCAACGCCAGATCAAGGCCGCAGCAGGGGTGGTATTATGTGTTGTGCACGTATTTTCGAGGTGAGTGAGCAGCGAAGCAAACACTTCGTGGTCATGGGGGGGGAACCCGTACCCCAATTTTCGTGCCGAGAAGCGAAACGAACAATTCGACGTGGCAGCGTATTTCGCGCGAAACAATGAAGCACAAAAGCTTTAGAACTGCAAAAGCGATATTTGTGTAGGGCACCCACATTCGCGCGAATGGCCCTGGGCCACTGAAAATACAGACCCCTATACAAGTGACCAGTATTCCCTGATCGTAACCTTGGAAGCTTACTTTTCGATGAATTGAACACGCCCCTGAAATGTCCTTGCAGTTGATCCCTGACGGGCTTCGACAAAGTTCTTGCAGCTGGCCCCTGATGTTCCGGCGGCACACTGGACGGTTCTCCTCTAGACTACGCTCTCAAGCTTATGTTTTTTTCGGAGTTCGATCTGCCCCCAGATAGTCACGGCGTACATGCACGCCGCTGCGTCTCCGTGGCGCGCTGCAAGTAAGTCCTCCTGTGTGCTAATCCTCCTGAAAGCGACGGCACGCCAAAATATGTGTGCCGGCGGGAGTGACGCGATTCGTGCTCAGTATCCCCAGACCATGTCACCCAAGAAGACGTTTCGGCACCCCTTCAACGGCCCGAAGTGGAGAGAATCAACGGCCATCACAATCAGTCCGCGATCGTGATGGACTTGGATCTGCCCTACCAGACACGCCCGGCGCAGATAGATGCGGACCGCCGAGTCTCCGTGGTGTGCGCAGCAAGTCCTGTACGCCAATCTCCATGACAGCGATGACACGCCGATTAAACAGATGCCGGCGGGACGGACGCAATACGTGCTCAACAACTTCACTAAGAAATCATCGCATTCCTCGTCCCTCAAGCTAAGGTTTAGGCATCCCGTCAACGGCCCGAAGTGGAAAAAATCAACGGTCAATCAAGCAGTCCGCGGTCAAGATGGATTCGATTCGATACTCCCCCAGATATGTCCGGCGCTGATGCACACCACCGAGTTTGTGTGGTGCGCTACGAGTCCTCTGTGCCAATTCCTATGACGGTGATGAGATGAATACCGTGCAGGTGGAACTGGCGCAAGGCGTGCTCAACAACTTCACCAGGAAACCCTCCCCATACCGCGTTACTCAAGAAGGCGTTTCAGCACCCATTCAACGGTTCGAACCGGAGAATCCAACCGCCACGGATCGCATGGTGACCGTTTCATGTATGGACTGGCCCTGCACGGTCGCTTCCCACAGCGTTCGAGGTTATCGGCAATTAAACAACGCCAGGTTTGTCACTCTTGGCGGACCGTTTACACATGACACCCGAGCTCTAAAAGGTACGCCGTGTTGCGTTCGCAAAGTTGAACATAGCCCGGCAGGCGTCTGTTATCGCCAGGTAGGTAGCTGCTGCGCGCCTGGACTGCATTGCTGAAGTGGGATCTTTTTGTTGCCGTACTACGTGAGAAATATGGTGCGCAGGAAACGTGGCAGAAGGACCGAGAGATAGATGCTGCGTTCGCGTGGGGTCACATTGCGGGGGGAAGACCGGGACGGTAAGGAATTTCCCCATAATCGTCGATTTCCTCGCGCTTTTCGTAGCACCGGGGGCGACCCTGCATAGCTGAATGCAAGTAGGCACGGTAACAACGCAAGGGTTGGCATGCGGTAGACGTGGCCATCTGCAAAACAAGAAGATAAAAAAAGAAAAAAAGAAATGGGGAGAAACTATCGGACCCCCCAAGAGTCCACAAGGTGACCAAAATGACGGCGCGGCGCACCGTTCAGCAGTAGTAGTTCGCTCTCTTGAATAGCGATGCGTTCAAATGACAGACACGCAATAGGACCGTCACCCACATCACTACACACATTACTATGGTTCTTGAATTGTTTGTCCACCCAGTATAAATACGGCATACCCTTTCGCATGCCAAACCCACACGAGACATGGAAATCCATGTCCAATGACAAGGTACTAACGTACAACAACAGCAGCATTCGCGAGACACAGCAGGTCATGTATGGCCAAGGCACCATACGGCGCTGCTTAGTAATCGGGGGAGGGGCAAAAAGAGAGGCAATTTCCTCTCGTTACAGAGACAACCCTAGGTTCATCGGCACATGAAAAACACACTTTACAGGGCACCACCAACAAGCGGCAGGCAGTTTGCAGAAGCCGTTGCCTGCCTGCTTTTTTTTTTTTCCATTCGCGCCCAACCCAACAAAAATATTGCTACGTACGTACGAACCCTGTATTTGCTGCAGCAGCTTTGGACCTATTGTTACTTTCACCCCACCCTTCCCAATTTTGCACGGTAGTATTCAGTAGGATATATAATATACTCTGGGGTACCCGGGTATGAGACCTGATGGTTTAGATCATACTCGGGTAGATACCCGAGTAGTATACCCGGGTGCACCCGGGTATAGTCCACCCTGGTATAGTCATAATCGGGTAGATACCCGGGGACCTCCCGAGTATATGCCCTACCAAGCACACCCTTTGCAATTTTGCTACGGCGAGCACACAGGTTGCGTAGTATCGCTGCCTTGCCTGGTTCACAAGGAAACCCGTGGCTAACGCATGCAAAAACTCACTATTCGACAATCCTATAGCCTGGTTGTTGCGTTCAGGCATCGGACAAACCACCATTTCATCAAACCTCTACCAGGATTGGACTTAACCATAGACACATGAAACGCAGTGATCGTAAAATCTTCAAGATTTGTATACCTCAAATTGGCTTTTGTCTATTTCGCGCCCACGTTGGTGACAACGCTGCGGGCAAGAGCACGGTGAGCTACGTGTCGTCTTCACGGCAAGAAAAACGAACGACCGTACTACAAAATCGCTCCGATTCATGCCACCGAACGCCAAAAAGCAAGCACCCCGGTTCGGCCTGCTTCGAGCATCGCACCGTACAGCGCCGCACTGGACCCCGCGCACCGGCGCTCGCGGAACTCAAAACGCGATTCGCTCCTTGTACAAAATTGACCAACGAAAGGCGTTGCGCTGCTGTAAAAATTCAGTTTCCGTTGCGACGCCATATTTTCATAAACATGATATGATACCAAGAGAGCAGCGAGGCACGTGACCAGGGCCAGTCACACACAGCATACAGTAGCAGCTTCAATGGGCAACACTCGATCTCTTTAGGCTGCAGCATTTTTTTTTTGTCCCTAAAACGGCCGAAATGAAGAAGTTCCACGACACGCAGCACTCGCCCCCAAAACATCCCAAAAACGGTAAAAACCACTGGGAAACAGAGTTCAACATACCCGATCAATACGCCCACCCAGTCCCCTCCCATCCGGTCCCCCCCCCCCCCCCCATCCCACCACGTCCCCCTCCCCCCTCCGCCATCCTACACTCAGGAAACCCCCATCCCACACGACATCCACACCCTGCACGCACAGCTCGCAGGTCTACCACGGTAAGAACGTCATCCAAATTTCGCTTCTCCTTTTTTACATGCCACCCTCAGACCGCGTTATTGTGTTTTAATAAAATTTCACGCTCCTTTTCTTCCACCAAAAAGCCCCGCAAAGGTAGCCTTAGTTCCTGATTTCCGGGACCCCGACCGAGGGCTAGACTTCGTGCTCGAAGGGCTCGATTTCCCGCTCGCGGGGCTTGTCTCCCGGCTGGCTGGACTTGTCTTAGAGACCTCTGCCGCGGCCGCGCCTCCCGTCGCGCCCGGCGCCGCTTTCGCTGCGGCGCCTCCGGCGCCGCTCATCGAGGTCGTCGTGTCCACCCTCACCCCGTGGAGACCCATCTGGGGAGGGCCCGACGATGCCATCGACGGGCGCGTGACGACCGTGGGCTTCCGCTTGTAGGTGTACCCTACGAAGTGGTTGTCTTTGTCCCCCCTGCGGACGACCTTCTTCTGACCCCCGAACCGTGAGGCGTCCTCCTGAGAGAAGAAAGGGTTTACAAGGAGAGAGGAGAAGGGCGGGGTTTTACGAGAGAATTTGAAGCCTTGTGCTTGAAAAAGAGGAGGGGGGAGGAGGGGGGAGGGAGGGTTGTACGAGAGATTTCGTGAACTTGCGGTGGAAAATGAGTACGAGTTGGGGCGGGGAGGGGGGGGTTGCGAGAAATTCGGAAAGTCACGGTCGAAGCAAGCAACCTCGGAAAATGCGGAAAATTCCCTGTCGCCATCCTTGGCCAGAGGAACAGAAGGTTGCGCCCTTGACCATTTTAAACCCGAAACATTAAACTCCACACAACCCCAAGCAACTATCTAACGGGGGTGAACTGACCTCTTTGAAATCGTCGAAATTCGCCGTTATCCTTTTGACGAGCTTCGGCATTGCAGGATCGGTCGCCGCGATACTCTTGACCGTCTCCAACAGCTCGGACATCTCGTCCCCGCCTTCGGGCTTGTACGGCGCCGGCCCATCGCGCAGCGTGTCCCAGTTCTGGACCAACAAAAAACAACAACAAAAAACAAAACAACAAGCAAGAAAAGACAAGACTCGTCGACACAAGCATATGCTTCTCCGAGCGTTTCATCCCCAAGCTCAGCGGGGTGCTACAATACACTACATTGGTACTACCATATGAGCCCCCTCTAACAAGAAACGCCTACTTCAGGCAAGCCTCAAACCTTATGTAGATGTAAGTGTAGCGCCCGCCGCCGAGCACGATTTCTCCATCCTACTTTCTTAACGTCGTAAAAAAAGTGAGCCTCAGGCTCTTACTGGGTTGGTATTAGCTCGTAGACATTGACCAAAAGAAAGGCTGTTTGTTGCAACAAGTAATCTGTCAATTACGGTATATGGGCCCGTCACCCAGACACGCCTACTCTGGGCATGGCTGAAGCCCTCATGGGACGCCTATAATGGAGTACACAGTACGCTGGGGTGGTTTGTGATGGTTATTAAAGCCTGATTTGTATATTATTTGTGGTTTGTGAAACTGTAACGCATCTTCGGAGATGCGGCGGAACCTATGATTCCCCGAGCAACTATAATAAACATACTATATGGCTGCGGCCTTTAATCTCTTATGATTGGGGTCATCGCGTGGCTGGGAGGAAAACTCTACACGTTTTGTCTCTCCTCCCCGCCCGATGGCACTCGGGATATCGTGACTTCTGTCTCCGAGCAGCCTGTAACCAAACCACCTGGTCCATCGATCATGCTAGCATAATGGAGTACACAGTAAGCTGGGGTGCAGGCTGGCTGGGCTCGGTCACGGGGAGAAGAGTCTCTGTACCCGTGCCGGCATCATGATGGGAGAAGATAAGATGTAGACAAATATAATTGTACAACTTGAAGTACTGGAGTGACAGAGGGGGCTTGCCCCGCTGTCCCGCTGTCATATTTTTGGTGTATGCGATCCCAAAGTCACGTTCACATACCAATTTAGTGTACCCTTTCGGGAAACAATGAGTTCCACCGCATCTCCGAAGATGCTACCGTCACACGCACCAACACCATATAGTAAATCAGTCGTGTCCGCAACCATAAGCCAACAACCTACCCCTGACAAACATACAGATGTACCGCTATTATTAGGACTTCCTTAGCACTCCCCGCTGAGAATGGATTCTTAATCCACGATTCTTAAGCGTCCGCGAAAGAGTGCGCCTCAGGTTCTTTGTCTTTTGATTGATTGCTGGTGGGCCCGTGCTATAATGCCGAATGATCGAAACCGTTTACACCCAACAGGCCACGAGCAACGCGTCCCACCCATAGCATAGCAGCCGGATCGGATCACACCGAAACAAAATCGTGAAAGCAAAAACGCAATCGATCAACCTGGGGCCCGAGAAGTCACCAGGGTACGACATACGACACGAAAATATCATAAAAGGAAAGCAGTCAATCAATCGGGCCTGTTCGCTGCGAGAACCAGCGTGAGCCAATTACAACATCAACAGCAGCAGCAGCAGCAAAAACAACAACAACAACAACAACAACAACAACAACAACAACGACAACAACAACAACAACAACAACAACAACAACAACAACAACAACAACAACAACAACAACAACAACAACAACAACAACAACAACAACAACAACAACAACAACAACAACAACAACAACAACAACAACAACAACAACAACAACAACAACAACAACAACAACAACAACAACAATAACAACAACACCACTACCACCACCACCACCACCACCACCACCACCACCACCACCACCACCACCACCACCACCACCACCACCACCACCACCAATAACAACAACAACCGATCAGTCGGGCCCGTTCGCTGCTCACCAGGGAGGCAAACCAGGGGTGTCTCTTGATCTCGTCCACGTTCTGTCTGCCCAGGCGGGACGACGACTCGCACACGAAGGACATCATGAAGTCCATACACTCGGGGCTCAAGCCCTTCACCACTTGGTCGGGAACGTTGAAAAACTGTCGGGGGACGGGGGGGGGCACAATCAGCGGCAGCAACAGATACTTGAAAGATGGTTGCAAACTCAAGAACCCCCGACACTTCGAAGTGTTTCAAATAGCAAATGGGCATCCACACCAGTGGCCCTGAAACAAAAATGGATTATTCGAGCTTGTCTGGTCGTGGTCAACGGGATGCATGTCGCAACTTCGGAACACAACTTGCAAAATAACCCGAAGTTATCGCTTGAAGCATTGGTGCGCTGCCCCTTCGGCTGAGCAAGAAATAAACTACCAGGTTCGGTAACAAGAAGAACATAAGCCAAACAAGAATAAGAACAACAAAATTAACACCACCACCCCCACCGCCAACAATAACAACAGCTGTTGTCTTGAGGAATAGCGCGCGCACGACACCGCTCTCGCCAAAGCCCAACACCCGCTGCGACACCACCACCACCACCACCACCGCCACCGCCACCGCCACCGCCGAAACAACGATAACATCATCACCATCACCATCACCACCACGACCACCACGGCCGCCGCCACCACCATCACCGAACAACAACAGCAGTAGTCGTCTTTTTCGAAGAATCGCACGCGCGCGACACCGCTCTCGCCACAGCCTAGTGACACCCCAACTCCCGCCCTTTTCATAACCCTCACAAAAGACCGCACCTGCTGCCACCGGAGGATTTTTCGGCACGTCATCACCGGGTCGTCGGCGTAGAAGGGGGTGTAACCGACAAGACTCTCGTACATAATTACCTGTGACCATGAGGAAATCGAGGGGGACGGGGGGGGGGGGGGGGGAGGGGGGGGGGGGGGGGGGAGGGAGGGAGGGAAGGGACGGGGTCGAGCTCATTCGTTTGCTTGCCTTAGTTATTTGACCATTGGCCACACATCCCTTTCGAGGCGGGAGGGGGGGGGTACTCGGTTGTTGATTGTCTTATCTGACCATTGATCGCGTATCCTTGTCGAGACGGAGCACCTACTACTAATAGAGACACCTCCAACATTTGGGCCCTCAGTGCGTTTCTTCCATATATTACATAAACACTTTTAGATTATTTTATTCCCTTGGGGCTGGGCGTCAGCAGGAATCGATGCGTCGATGCTTAAGCTTCAGGCGGACAGAGTTCCTCCGGAAGGGTAACCACTGGTTGTACTTGGCGATTGCACGTACATCAAGACAAAATGCAGCGAAGACGAGCGATCAGCCCCTGGCAGTCCCGCCACGACACGATGACCTACACAACCGCCGAATCCGTCAGCAAAGAGTCTCAAGTCCGAAACAGCCGGTCTTAGAGAAGATGTAGCCAGTCGGGATACGGAGACATGCCCCGCAAACCCTCCGCAGCACAGCCCCAACCTACCTCATTCCGTCCCATCCTATTCCATCCGATTTTAAGCTCATCCCATTCCAATCAAGCCCTTCCCATCCCAAATATCCCCATCCCATCTCATTCAACACCCTTAGAACGGCACCCACGTTTTCGGTAACAAAGCTCTTGGAATTAGTATGGAATGTGTTTCGCACGTCTCTCAAAAGGTCTCATCCCAACCCAACCTATCCCATTCCATCCCATCCCATCTCAACGCATTCCCATCCAAGCCCAGCCCAGCCCAGTCTATCGTATCCCATCCCACTACTGTATCTCACCCCCAATGACCACCAGTCGCATTCGGCGCCGTAGCCCTTCTGTGCGAGCACCTCCGGGGCTATGTAATCCGGAGTTCCCACAGTCGAGAACGCCAACTTTCGATCCTGAAAAAAAAAAAAAAAACGTTGAGTGGGAAGCGGCGCGATAAAGGGGGCGGTCCGGCATCAAATTCCTCAATTCGTCGAGTTTACATCGGGAGCTGATATAGCGCTTCTTTAATAGAAGCGCGGAAGCGTATGCCGTACAGGCAGTACGTACCATTGTAGTCGTGAGGTGGAGTTGGACGCGTTGCTGGAAACGAAAAGACAAGAGCAGAGAGGGGGAGGAGGTAGGGAGGAAACAGCGGCAGAAACGAACTACTACCTCCTTCACCATTACCACCACCACTGCCACCACCACAGCAGACACAATACGGCACTTTTGGCGCCATCCCCGCCCCCCCCCCCCCCATCCTCCGCACACTTCACATGGGACACCACCAACACCAACACCACTACCAACAGCAGCAGCACCACCACAGCACCGACGCATCTTGGGCGCCATCTGTCCCGCCCCCCCCCCCGCCCCCATCCCGCCCGCCTACCTTATGCCCCCCCTGCATCGCCGTGCTTCCACGTATGTGGCCCATGGGTTTGGACGGGATCGGTCTTGTGTCTTCCCTTGCGGCAGCGGCGTGCACGTTAAGATCCTCGGGCTTAACTCCGAAGTACGAAGGGTTGATGTCCACCTGTCCAACAGAGACACCAAACAGGTCATGCCGCGCCGGCCCAACAGAGACGCGGGAGCAGGTGTCACGTGATGCGGAGAAGACACGTGTACAGCGCATGCAGTGCAGCGCAAAGCAGTGCAGCGCAAAGCAGAGCAGTGCAGTGTTGCTATGCAGTAAACGGCGTACAGTACAGCAGTACAGTACAGCAGTACCCCCGTACTGCGTACTAGTATGGCGCCAAGAAGTATCGGGACGTTCAAAGACAACTCATCGGCACCTAGTGCGCCGCAAAGACGCCACACCAACCAACCATATGCCACCGCCATCACCGTCCCCAGCAGCCGGCAAAACACACCAAACGCAATAGCAACCACATCAGCACCTCACGTATGACGACGCCCCCCCCCGCCGCCCTCCCGACCCCCGGCAATCCCCGTACCCCCCTCCCCACCACCACCCAATCCCGACCCCCACCACCCCTACCCCCGCCACCAAAAACGCCACACCTTCTTGGAAAGCCCCAAGTCGGTGAGCTTAAGGTGCCCTTGCCAGTCGAGCAGGATGTTGTCCGGCTTCAAGTCGCGGTGGATGTAACCCAAACGGTGCACGGTGGCAACGGCAACAATCATCTCCGCCATATACTGAGGCGTTCGGGAGAACGGGCGGGGGGGGGGGGGGGGGGGGCGGGGGGCGGGTGCAACTCATGTCAGGGGGGCGCATCACATGCCAAGGCGCCAACTGAACCCACGGTTCAGGTCCAAACGATTTAGATTTAGTAGGGCCGTGAGTCGGTTGGGCTTAACGACTATATTAGTTATTAGTTGCGTGGCGGAGCAAAAGCCAACTGACTTTATGAACAGACACAACACGCCTAAAGCCACAAACGCGACGGTCAGATGCAAAGACCCAGAAATCCACAAATCACCGCACGCATTTGACTGTAATAACCAAGGATGTTCACCGGTCATGATCCTACCCAAAAAAATCATGTCAGGAGGTGTTTTGAAATGTCACGGGACGGGTCGGGTCGAGTCAAGAGCTTTTCATATCTCGCGGGTCGGGACGGGTTACCCTGACTCAACCTTACCTGTCAAAACCTCTGGCAATACGTAGCCCACCAATGACTAGTCCGCGACCGACCGGCTGTAATAACTAGCCAACTAGTGACTAGTCGGCAGCTTATTAGTGTACTCATGCCAACTCATACACCTACACCCATTCAACACTACAAAATACGATAGGTCCATGAAACTCTACGCAGTTCCAAGCAGCTGTCTCCTGTAAATGCGGGTGCAGCTTTAAACGGGTCATAACAATACCAACACGCGTAAAATATGAAAAAAGTGAAACGGTCAAAAAGGCAACAAAGAGTCAACAGGGGTTTGCGGAGGCAACGGAGGCAGGCATCGCTATATCTCTGACCTGCTTCGTGGCCGCTTCCGAAAAGGTGTCCTCCTTCATGAGCAGGCTCATCAGGTCGCCGCCAGGAAGGAACTCCATGATCTGAAGCCACGTAGCACGGCCGACCGAGAAACAGAAGAGCGTGAAAATAAAAGTTGGGGGCAGAAAATACCGTTTTCATGTTTTTACTGGCGTTGACATGGGACGTTTTTGTGCTTTATTGGACAGACGAGATCGTTTTTGTTAGGCAGCAAGTTACGCCGGAGCAAGTTCTGTCGCGTTTTACTCTTCTTCTCTCCGCCTCAGCAACAGCAACACCCCTACTGCCACCGCCATGGCAAGAAATAGAAAACCACAACAAAACTCCGAAAATTGGAATATTGTAATGATGGGCTTTACCTACCCCGTTGAGGCAGCGCTACGTAGCGCTAACGATCACGCAAGCGCTCACAACAACACAACAGCGCTAGCGATAACTCCAAGGCCAAACGGCCACGCTAACGCCAGCGCCAGACGGTCACGCTAACGCTGATGCTGGCGCCAGCACCAACCATCGCGCAAACATTCAGGCGAACGGTTACGCCAAACGGTCATGCCACCACCTACGCTAACGATAGCGCCAGCACTGATGCTAACGCCAACACCAACGCCAGCGCTAACGCTAATGCCGTCGCTTAACGCCATTACAACTGGAACCCCTTATTTTTGACAAATTTACTTAAAGTTAGCACGGGGAGGGATTTGGGGCTCTAGAGGGGCTAAGCTAACGCTAGCATTGACGATGACGCCACCACTCACGCCGAGGATCACGCGAACGATCACGGCAACACCAACATTAACGATCGGGACAACACTGACGCTAACGAACACTACTCCTAACGCCCCACCGCCACCGCCACCACCACCGCTATTGCTACGACTGCCTCTAACACTACCACTACCGCTGCCACCACCACTCCCGACAGCGATCGTGCTACCGCCAACAATCGCGGCAATGCTACGTACCGCCAACAAATGCTCACGCCAACACTAGCCAACACTAGCATAAACGGACAATTTATACTGACGCCCCACAGCCACCACGCCCCACAGCCACCACCACCGCAAAGGTAGCAACCATCGCTACCACCACTACTACCATCACCAGTACCACTCCCGCTAACAATCGCGCTAAAGCCAACGATCACGCCAGCGCTAATGCCAACGAATGCTAGCGCCAACGCTAACACTAAAACGAGCACTACATCCCACCGCCATCACCACCACCGCAACCGCTACCACTATTTACCACCATTACCACTCCAGCTATCGATCGCGCCAAAGGCCAACGATCACGCCAGCGCTAACGCCAACGAACGCTAGTGCCGACACTAACACTAACAGCACTAACGCCCGCTGCCACCGCCACCGTTACCGCTCAAGTATCGCAACTGCAACAGCTATCGCTACCACCACCTCTACTACAATTTCCGCAAACGATCTTACCAACGCCAACGAAAATGCCAGCGCACACGCCAACGTATGCTAGCGCCGACACCAACACTAATTCAATACTACAATTGCCACTACCACTACTGCCTCACCGCCAGCGCTACCGCATACGCTTCCGCTACCACCCCCGCTACCACCACCACCACCACCATCGCTACCACCCACTCCACGTAACGATCGCGCCAACGCCATCGACCACGTCAACGCTAACGCCAACGAATGCTAACGCCAGCGCTAAAACTATCTCTTGACACGAACACTAACAAGCACTCTCGCTCTACCGCCACCGCCACCGCTACCCCTACCCGCCACCATTACCGCCAGCGCAACCGCTACCTCTATCGCTATAAAAATCACCACCGTTACCGCCATCGACTACGGCCACCACTCCCGCTAACGATCGCGCTAAAAAGCCAACGACCACGCCAACGTCAACGCTGACACCAACGCCAACGCCGACACGAACTCTGATCCTGTCACTATTGCTATCACAACCACTGCTACTATCAATAGTGCTCCACAGCCACCGCCACCGCCACAGCTACCGCCACCACTACCAGTACCGCTGCAACTGCCGCTGACGATCGGAAAAAAACCGACGAGCACGCCAGCGCTAACGACAAACGCTACCGCCAGACATCTACGCCATTGCCAACGCCAGCGGCAGGCGAGCGACGGGAGGCATATATACCCGATCACAGCTCAACCGTGGAAGCCGAGCACCACCAAGCCGTAAGCACTTGTACCAATCACCAGGCATCGCGACAAACACGACTGCGAAAACGCCAACGAGGCGAACGCTGCTATCAAGGAGAACACAGTGATCAAGGCCAACTATAGTTAGTGAAAAAGGAGAATATAAAGGTTTTTGTGCACATCGTCCACGGGTTCTGACTACGGCTGGACCAGCTCTCCACACTCACCATGTAGAGGTTGATCTCGTCCTGAAAGGAGTATTCCAAACCCACCACCCACGCGTTATCCGACGCCGCCAGCACGTCGCGTTCCGCCTGTACGTGCCCCACCTGCTCTTCGTGCACCACCAACAAAAAACACCATCGAAATATGGAGGCGGGGCGGCAAAGGGGGGCGGCGGGGGCAGAGGTCAGGGGTCTGGGTAATATAACTCCGTTGCCGCTGGAAAGTGTTTCCTATTCTATTCCTGTGTAGTTTTATCTCCAAAACATGCAAGCGTCGGGTAGATCACGATCTATATCATATAGATCATATAGATCCTCTACTGTAGATCATCTAGACAATCTAGATCTTACATCCGTTGGCATGGTACGAATTGTTGTGCTGGATCTGTGGAGTACAGATCAAACGTAGAAACGCATGTGCTAGATCATGCAGATCATACGGACCCCGCCAGACAACATGATCTGTAGGCCATACATATCATATACAAAAAAAAAAACAGGGATCTGTCTGCCCTGAGAGACACAAGTCACGCCGATCATCAACAGGGATCTGATCTGTCCGACGTGTGATTGACTATTAACATGGAAGAAGTTCGACCCGGAGACCAATGAAGACAAACAGCAAACGAGACCTAACGAGACCTTAGGTACACTCATCCGTCTGACGTACACTAACATAGACTAATCTGGGCCCAAATATAAGCCACGTTTACATGGTCTTATTATTGATAAAAGCGTCTTATACTTGGTTTACCATTCTGGGCCCAAATATAAGATACGTTTATATTGTCTTACTCTTGGTAAAAGTGTCTTATATTTGGACCCCGACAGGTAGTTGGCTTCGCACTTTAACTGGTAGAGCCTTTTGGGGACTTGAACCCCTTTAGGGCCCTCCAACCCCTGCCTATACTAATTCCAAGTGATTTGTCCCCAAAAACGGGTTTCTACTTGTATAGGCGTTAAGAGATTGAGAACGTGACGACTAAAGATGAAGCGAAAATCGTGAAACCAGCCGTCACCGTCAGCCGCGAGGGATAACCAAGACGGCGTTTGAACCACTCGCCTGGTTCTTGACCACCATTGCGTCCTTGGTCATGCTTTTCAGGGCCCACACGATGCCGGTATCCTTCTTGCGCACAATTCGGACCTGGATGCGACGGGAGGGTAGCCGGAACAAGACAGAGCGATCAAGCTCACAACAATTCGATATCTGCAACAATACATGAGCACAGAGCACACATAAATGCTTGAGGTATGCCATGTACACCAGTGACAAAATCAACCAAACCAACGAAAAAACAACCCAAAAAAAAATCATCGTCGAGGCGCGACGGGCGACAGTCCCGCGACTGTGCCATCTCCAGCATGGAAAGCATAACACGATACAAACCAATACGACACGGAATAAATACAAGTTGATACGAAACAAGCGGAAAAAAAACAAAGCGAAGCAAAACAAAACAAAACAAATCGAAACGAGCAGCACCGAAACTGCACCGCACCGCACATCACCGAACCGAACTGAACCGAACCTGACCGAATCGAACCGAACCGAAACAAGGCCGAAACAAAAAACCATACCAACTCAAAAACAAATTCCGATGAGATTGCCGTTGTGCTCCTGCAGACAAGCTTCCAGTCTATTATCAAGTAGGCGTGTGCCCAAAAATCGGGAATGGAATTCAAAAAGGTTTAACCCTCCTTTTCAGGGAAAAAAAATAGTTCAAGACAGAGCGGGACACTTTCTGCTGTAAAACAGGCCGAAACGCCTCTGGCAGTTTTCTTTCATATCTACGAAGTATCCACACCTGGGACAGATGACGAATTATACAATATAGATCATATAGATCATACAGATCATCTAGACAATCTAGATAACGTAGATCCTGTACCTGCCGTTATGAGATGCTGTGCAGAAAACCGTATATAAAGAGTACATATCCAACCTTGCGGAAAAAAATGCTGCATCATGCAGATCGTACGGCTCCGTTTTACGCTCCATTCCGGGAGCATGAGCTAGACCATACAGTTCTTCCCTGAAGGAGCTAGATCATCAAGTGGGAACAATAGATGATCTATCTGTCCGACGCGTGGAAGTATCATACCTCGCCGAAAGCTCCTCGGCCGATGATCGCCAGAGAGTTAAAGTCGTCCGTGCTCAGGCGCTTCCTGGTCTCGCGCATGGTTTGAGCCTCCATCTTGCCCAGCTCTTCCCGGTAGGCTTTTTTCTGCTCGTCGGTGAGGCTCATCTGTTGTCACATGGACAAAAAGATTCCCGCCAACCAGGCGTTGAGGCGCAGAAGGAGAAGGAGTCGATGAGGAGAGACGAGGAGAACAAGAAGAAGAACAAGCGAAAGAATAAGCACAAGAAGAACCGGGACAACAAGAGCAAGAACACGCAGAACCGTAACCGCAAAACACATCACCAATACACACTATACAAGTATACGATAAACAATACCTGGTACACAATACCTGGTATGACACATCAATAATAATGGTATGAGTAGTGATAGCATGCCAGGTATTAATTGTTGGACCAACAGTCTACAGCAGCAGTAGTCTCTACTGGTACTTGGGACCAGACACGACGGCGGGGAACACTGTACCAGTAACAAAACAGACGACCTGTGCTGTTATTGACTCAATGCCGACAATGTATCGATGGCAAAAACATAATTATACCGTATTCACGCGATACTGTATTATACTTGACTCAACGCCTACACTGATCTACAGCAAAAATAGTTATACATTGAGTGTACTAAACCTGCCTCCACGTAGGCCGGATAGTTTTTTTCCAAGAAAATTATTACCTCGTCCATCTGCTCCTCGAGTTTTTTTCTCCTCTTCTCCATCTCGTCCGTCTCCTCCTTTTGCCGGCTGTATTTCTGCTTCAGCATTTCTTTCAGCCTTTCCGCCTGTCCCAACGCGTCAGTTAGTGGAACTGAATCGAGTCAGAGGACTAAACCGAGTCATTGGAGATAGTCGAGTCGGGCGAGTTAGTCAGGTCACGGGCAAGGGTTGCGAGTAGGTTGTTCGTCACGGCTAGTTGTTAGGTGGGCTTCTGAGAAAACGTCAACCAACCGACTTAGTCACCACTAAACCCTTCGGGACCTCAGAGGGAGGGAAAAGATCGACGAAGTGAAAAAGGCAACCATGACAGCGTCAATCACGCAAGACCAAACCGGGGTAGCCAGCTAGCGGTTGGTTAGAGTGCGTTCCGAATCGCGACCCAACGTGGAGGAGGAGTACGGCACGCGCGCAACGCGATACTAGTGATACCCCCTTGCTGCTTCGCGCTCACATCTTGATCGTTTCGGTCGCGTTCTTTGGGTCCCCACAATGGTTGACCAACACCACGCGCCGCGCCAGGCCGTAGAGCTCCGCAAATCACTGCATGTCACTAACGGCAAATACCTAGCCAACTCATAACTAGTCGGCTACTTACTATTAATAGTACTTATAATAAGAGTTCTCCAACCCACAGCCCTAAGTCGCAGGGCTTCGTCAAGAGTTAGTCGAGTCAGTACGGTGTTCGCGAACTACCAAGCAACTTTGGTCGGGTACGAAGGAGATGGGTAGGAAAACAGAAACTACTAATAACAGTATTGAAACCGTCGAGCGTTACATTCCAAGGCCATTCAACCCGACCCACCACAAAATCGGCGAAAAAAAAGTCAAGAAATGCGCTTCTCCCATTACACCATTTAAAAAATAAAGATACAATAGCTGTCGCTAAAACGAGCGACAGCTGATAGATGTAACTGTCGTCAGACGTGGACGTCTGTTTGAAGGGTCCATGAGGCAGCAGCTATGCCCTTCGCTATGCCATCAGCTATGCCCCCTGCTTGCGCGTGTTGTCTGCTGTGCGTGTGGTGCTGACTGCTGTGCGACCGCTGTGCGCGTTGGCGGTCGCTTGTGTGCTCTGTGTGCTCGCGTGTGTGTGCTGTTGTGATGTTTTTTTTTTTTTTTCGTGTGGTCCGTCACCACAGCACTCATTTTTCTAGTGACCTAGTCTAAATTCAAGTTAAAGCGTACAAACACACGAACTTTTTTTTTCGAGTAGAGCGCTATTAGGGCGGGACCGCAGGTGGGAGTTAGAAACTCGCTTCGCTCGAATAAAAAAAAATAACCTATTTTTTTCGTCCGTTGGTTGGCCTTGTACTATGTATGACAAACACCGAAACACGTCAAATCACCAACCCCGAGTGTCCTACATTATTGTTGGTTGGCCTTGTACTATTTATGTATGACAAACACCGAAACACGTCAAGTCACCAGTCCCGGGTGTCCGACATTACTGCGGTTTCACAATGGTGTATCTCTGCCCAGTCCCGACTACCCTTCTGATACAATACTAGCGTGTTTGCGAACTATTAATAAGTAACTTTGGTTGGGTAGGAGTTCGGGCAGGAAAACGTATTATACTACTAATAGTATTGAAACCGTCGAACGTCACAATCCACGGCCAACCCAACCCACGAAAAACCAGCGAAAAAAAATAGCGAGAAATACTTTTGCCTACATACCCCCCTTTGTTTTCGTGTTTCCAACCTACTTTCGTCGTGGGTTGGTTGGCGTTGGGTTATACATTCGACATTCGTCGGTTTTAATACTATTTTTACATTTTCTCCAACCCAACAGAGGTTGGAAATCGCAAAACACGCTGCAGGGCAATTCTTCGGGTGAGAGGACTCAGGTCGAGTGAGCGGAATTAGTCGAGCCAGTCGAGTTAGATCGGTCAGTGGAGGAGCTGTGAGTTTGGCTTGATTACAATTCGCGGACTAGCTATTGATTGGCTAGGTACTACAGACATTATAGTCGTGTGCGGTAAATTTGCCCCGAGTGCGGCGTGTTTGCGTCGGACTAGCGCCTTTTGTGGCTCGACGTGTGATTTGCATCTACTGTAAGTACGAATACTGTCAATTAGTTGCCTTTTACTCCGCGCCACACAACTAATAATCAACCAAAAATTAGCTGATATATCTATCCAACTCACAGCCCTAGCCAGCGGTGATTGTGGCTCGACGTGTGATGTGTATCTATCTACTGCTGTAGTACGAAAACTGTCACTTAGTTGGCTTTTACTCCGCGCACACTGCTAATAACCAAACAATAATTAGCCGATAAGTCAATCCAATTCACAGTGCTAGCCAGCGGAGATTGTGGAGATAGTAGTCGAGTTACTTCGGTCAGTGAAGCAAGTTGGGCCAAAGGACTTAGTTGTCCGCCACCCAAGTAATAATCGACCGATAACTAGCCGATGAGTCTATCCAACACACAGCCGTAGCGAGAGGAGATTGTGGAGATAGTAGAGTTAGTTGGGTCAGTGGAGCAAGTCGGGTCAAGAGGACTTAGTCGAGTCAGCGGAAAGAGCCGAGCCAGCGGAGTTACTCGAGGTAATTGGGTCAGCGGAATTAGTCGGCTGGCAGGGCTTATTGCTGTAGTCGAGCTAGTCAAGAGCAAGTCTGGCCAGTAGGGCTAATCGGGCAAATTGATCCAACCGATCTACACCAGCAGTCGCGCTAGCCTCGCCAGCCAATAGAGTCAGTCGAGCCACCAGCACAGATAATTTAGAGTCGAGCCAATTGTAAGCGAGCCAGTCGATGGAGCTATTATTAATCGAGTCACAGCAATATATATATACTCCGGAGTATATATTTATTTTTAATAGTGGAGAAGCTTGCAATATGAGTTTTGATCTACATCCTGTGTGGTCGATCTCACAGCTGACGTTTATTTTTTCATTTTTTTTCAATAGTGGAGATCGTCGAGTTGGTACGAGGGTCAGAGGACTTAGTCCAGCCACTAATGGTGTTCGTCGAGCCAGCGGACTCAGTCGAGCAAGTGGAGCTTAGTCGACCTGTGAATAGTGGAGCCAATATAGTGGAGCCAATCGCGTTTCTTCACTAGCTATACCCGGCCCCCAAAGCGTTCGTTGTATTTAGACCCCCAACCTCCACACCCATACCAGGTACGATAGCCTCAAGCCTTACCACATGAGAGACTTTTGAGCACATAGAGATCACGCACCAAACGGACTCCTGCGTGCCTCGAGGTTGTGGCATCAATCAACCATGCGGAGTTGAGAAAAATAACATAAAAATGGCTGCTCGAGAGAGAGGGCTGTGCAGACTCCGGCCCAACTTTGATCCAAATGGTTGACACGTACCAGGCACGTGGCTATAAAACCCTCCCTCACGATAACCCAATCGCCAACATTGAACGCCTGGGAATTATTTTTTTCGGAATCTTAGTAACCCTGTCGCTAACAACCTCGACTGCCTGGGAAAATCCCGGAAACCCACTTGAAGTATGACCCTTGCGCTGACCTCAACCAACTGGGAGAAAGTTAGGAATCCTAACCCCAACCCTAATGTTTACCCCGACCGTCGGAGAAATTTCTCGGAATGAAAACGTACTGAAGACTTATCATGGGATTTTTCTCGGAACGAAGGTGCAATGAAGAGTTAGTCTGGGCTATCAACCGTTGTAGTCGAAGCTGGGGCCAAGTCGTGAACACCACTGGTGCGATAACGAACTGAGGCGACGGCTGGGTTGCTCTCGAGGCCAGGCCAAATACGAGAGCATACCACCTGTCCCAAAAAATAGCTTAATGGTCAGTTTCCGACTCCTAAAAATTGATGTATAATCCCCCCCCTCCAAACCCGCTCGCTTTTGATCAAAACCAGGCCCCCACGTCCTTCAAAACTCCGCCCCCCCCCCTCACCGGTTATTTGACTGACAAGATTCACTTGATAAAAGGATACATTTCCCTTCACAGCTGTCAGATTTTGTCCCCCTCAGAAAAGGGTTTTTTATTTTTTCGCGCACACTGACTAAAATCACCCTGTTGACCCTGATAGCTACACTGTAGTTGTAAGGGGAGTCGCCGACCTATATCCTTAATGAGGACACACAACTCGTAATGCGCGCGATCGGAGTATCACACACAGCTTGCAAAGATGAGTTTCGACGAAATCTTCGATCTCACAGCTGGAGTGTATTTTCATTTTTTATAATAATATATTTTTGAAGTTTTCTGTCCCCATATCGGGAGTGCAGTGCAAAAAGGGCTAAGGCACACTGCTGTGTCCGAGACACATAGGATGATCCCTACAATGCTTGCTTGGGTTTTGACTGGGTTAGGGTTAGGCTTACAAATACAATTCAAACTTGCTTGCGAACCACTTTCTCGAATAAGTGATACGACTACTCTCGTAACTCTCCACGAGGCCAGGACCTCGAGCATAGACGTGTGTAACAATATGATATCGCGTTGCGCGAGAGAAAATGCTGCGCTGAAAATCGGCGGTCGCCGGCGCAGGCAGAAACCAGAACCCAATAACACCATCAACACCAGTACGAAAGGCGTGACGTACGCATGAGCCGCTTACCGTATGAAACATACCACAACACACAGTTTAAGGCGCTTAGGCGATTTCTCGAGTTGGTCTTCTCGACCAAACGGGGAGAGAGAAAACGACGAGCGATGCGCCGGAACGGAAAAATATCTCGACAACATCTTCCCAAAAGCCGCCTCTTGCGTTGATTGTTCCCCATTTGTTTCGGAGACAATAAAAAAGCCCAGGAAAATCACCTCGGGGGACATGCATGCTGGACGCTATTATACATACCAGGTACAGTACATGTATGTACGGGTACCCCCACCACCAACCGGAGATGTCACAAGACGGTCGGTCAAGGGAAAACGTCCAGCGGTCAGTCAAGGCTCAAAGCGATCGTTACACACAAAATAAAACCTACCAGGTAGTAGTTTACCGTTAGTCAAGGCAATTTATTGGAAAATCGCCGTCGGTCAAGAGGTCAAAGTGCCGTCTCCTGGCATTTTTGCCACCGACACGCCAACACAAGCATGTAGCCGTGACGTACGCCCGAGGCATCAAGTACGTACGAGGCGTGACGTGTAGCTAGTGACGACGGGCGAGGGGCCGCCGAGTACGTAGGGTATCAAAGCCGTAAGAGGCGTGTGACGTGTGGCTGAGGTAGCGAGTACGTACATAGTCGTAACATGTGCCCGAGCCTACGAAAACACGGTATGAAATACCGTAAGATACGTGCCGACCGAAGAATACGAGTACGAACGATACGAGTACGTACGTAGCATCTCCAACACACGCGATTTAGTACACCAGGCTGGAGATGAACAGACGAACAGACTATAAACCAGGTACATACATACGTACGATTCACTGCGTGATCGAAACCGTTCTTCCTTTTTCTTCGACAACCATAACCGAACAATACCCGAAAACAACCAAAGACTTGTATCTTCGGTCGGTTATTAGATAACCGACTGACCCGACAATGGGCGTCGGTGCCCAACACAGCCTGCACGGGGCCACGCACAGAGTCCCGGGGGGTTCTGTGGACGCGCACAAAAATACCGCATGATTAATAGTATACCGTATACAGCATTGGGTATCCCGATTTACCAGCACCCAAGATAAGAGCATTCGGAACCCCTTTTAGAGCTCCAAAACCCGTCCCCATATACTATTTCCAAGTAATTTTGCCCCAAACGAGTTTCCAGTTTATAAAGGCGTTGTGAGTAACAGCACTAAATTTAAGAGCATTCGGGACTTCCCTTTTCGAACTGCACCCACGTTTTTTGCGAACTACTTGGAAAGAGTAAACCAGGGTATGAGATAAGTTTTGGAGTAATAAAAAAAAGCGGTCAAATCCAACTTCAAATCGAACTCGGTATGTCCCGCCATACAATTAAAAGAAATAATATATTGCCAACTACAAATAACGCGTCTCAACACCCCTCTCGAGCCCCTAAATCTCTCCCTATACTAACTTCAACTAAACTTGTAAAAAAAAAGGTTTCCATTTGTAATGGCGTTAAATCGGGATACCCACTGTAACACACATGATGCACACCCCGCAGCCCGAGCGAAACAAGAACCTAAGCCACATGCCAGAGGGAAGGTGTTGTGCAAGTTCGTCAATGGCCTCGTCATTAATCAGTCAGCACAACCTATTATTGACGAGCTCAATGACGGACTTGCCCAACACCTTCTCTGGCATGTGGCTAAGGTTCTTGTGTGTTCGCGCTGCGGGCCTATTGCAGGGCTAACCCTAAGAAAATGGAAAAAGAAGAAAAAAAAAACGCCTCCTGTACCCACCCCCTGCAGGGTTCCCCCATCTCGGCGTTGAAAACCTCCTACGTAAAAAAATGCAAGCCCAAGAGCCCAAAACGTTCACACATCGCACACAACAGATCCCCAGTTCGTCATCTGGATCTATCGGGACACACAAATCCCCGACTTGTATGATCTGCACCATCTATATTGTTTTTGCGGGTAGGATCTGTACGACAAGACTCCTGCGCACATTGTTCCAGGGTTGCAGATTGGGAAAATCTACAGGGAGGTACAGGAGGACCCAAGCAGGGTTAAGCCCTACAACATGCCCGCAGCGCGAATGCACACCGACCTAAACCACATGGCCAGAGGAGGTGTTCTGCAAGTTCGTCAATGGCCTCGTCATTTATCGGTTACGACGCATGACCCGATCATTGACGAGCTCATTGACGAACTCGCCCAACACCTTCTCTTGGCATGTGGTTTAGGTTTTCTTGTGTTCACGCCGAGGGCATGTTGTGGGGTCCAACCCTACTTGGGTCCTCCTGCACCCCTCTGTAAGTTTGCCCCATACCGGTGTTGAAACCATGTCTCCAAACACTTTTGTAAGCCCAAGAGCCTTGAAACGGTTACACCCAGGCTATAACAGCCAAGTCCTGGCGATGTCGGATCGGAAGCGGGAGGGGCGGAGAAGACGTAGGAGGTGCAGGACCACGACCACGACCACGAACATCACCTCCCATCTTGCAGCCGCCACCTCAGTTAACGAAGAGGGCCCCAACAGAACCTTGGTTTTTAATGATGTCGCTCCTACCAGACGCAGGGCTGTGAGTCGGCCGACACTACCAATAGTATACTAATAGTAAGTCGCCGAGCAGGTAGTTCGCTAGGCAGTACAGCGTGTTGCGTGCGGTAATACGCAGTTCTGTGTTTTCATATCTGGTCGATTACTATGTGTTTGGCTACGAGGCAGTACAGTATATTATAAAAATTAAAATACACTCCAGCTGTGAGATCGAAGATTTCGTCGAAACTCATCTTTGCAAGCTGTGTGTGATACTCCGATCGCGCGCATTACGGGTTGTGTGTCCTCATATAGGTCGGCGACTCCCCTTACAGCTACAGTGTAGCTATCAGGGTCAACAGGATGATTTTAGTCAGTCTGTGCGCGGAAACTGTATATTGTATTAAAGTGTATTCTGAAGAACTAAAATGCACCTGTACAGCTGTGAGATCGAAGATTTCGTCGAAACTCATCAACTACAGTAGGTGGCCCTATAGAGTGCGGGTATGTGTCACGAAAATTCACCCGCACTATACCGGGCACCCACACTATATAAAAACCGGCCACTATAGAGGGGTCTATATTGTGCCGAACGATTTCACCCGCACAATATCGGACACCCGCACTACATGACCCGCACTATATAGGGCCACCTACTGTAACTGTATTACAGCAGCAGCGTCTTGCGTGCGGTAATATCAGGCGTTCTGCGTGTTTGGATCTTGCCGGTGAGTTTGTGACTCGCAATGTGTTTCATATCGACAAAATACTGAAAAAAAGGTGGTGAGCTTCCTTCGCCTCCCAACTAGTAACTGCCACGAAAAACTGCCAGGAACTTAACTTGCTAGCCATCAAGTCCAGCCAACCAGCAGCCCCGCCTCCCCAGTGTGGGAGTTTGATGTTGAGAGCAGGGGGCACAAAGAAAGCATCCCCGCAAGTAAAACGCCCCTTCTTCTATTGGAGCTACCGGAGTGGCGTTTGCAGCGAACAACCTAAGTCGTCGGTCTTTCTTCCCAACACACTTACCAGGCAAATACATCTGACGGGTAGTGCACACCAAAAAATGCTCACAGCTTTGCGTCCATAATAGCAGCAGGGCTGATCACAGGGTTGAGGGCCACTGGCTCGAGGATAACAGATTGCGCAAACAAACCGATGCTCATACATAGGTTTGTATCTAGAAGCAGGGTAAGGAGTTGACAGGGGCGTGGATGACTACTGGCTTGAGGAGAACACGTGACGCAGGTACGTTGTGCCGACCAAACGATAAGCATGCATGTTATTTGTCCCCGCAAACGGGAGGGCAGCGCTAAAAGGGATACATGGTAGAACAAACACGTGAGCCACCTTGGTGTCAGCGAACGGTGGCAATTCTGGTAGCTGACAAAACCCAAAACCCGACACCATAAGATAGTACAGAAGAACCAGAAGCAATCAGTTGTTGAACTTTTATAAAGTTGGGTACTTGTCGAGCCCTAATCAGTAGATACACTACTGCGTTCGAGAGCAATTAGTATACTGGATTGCAGTAGTGTATTGGATACCGACCGTCCCAACACAATTTTGACGGGTTAATATATTGGGGCGTTTTTTTCACGTACGTGACATCAAACTACCGGCAGCATCTACTGGCAGGCTCAACCAGACGACAGCTACTGCTAGTACATACTGCTGTGCCAGAGCCCAACCCCATGAATTGAACTATTAACATAATGACTGGCACGTTTAAACGGTAAGCCTTTCAATCAGTTCAAATCAGCGCGCAAACCTTGAAAAAAACAATCAAACGCGGTGCCACAATTACGAGGAACACAGCACCCCAGTTGCATCCGAGTACCCACACGAAGGAATATCGCACCATCTCCGTCGTTCTAGCCGTTCTACCTGTATCTCAACGTGTACGGAGGGTTTGGCCCGTGCCGCAGGTTCTTCAGGTTAAGCCGTGTTTCCTTCCCGGCTATTTCCGGTAACTTAATATCCGGGTTAAACCGGCGAAAAAAAAGAAAGTGTAATCGTGTACCAGGTACACGCCGGCTGGGTTTCCAGTAACCGGTGTTGATTAGCAGCAGTTAGTTGCTAACCGTGGCGACATTCAGACGATCGAGGTCACGCAGATCATGGCCTATCCAACAGGCGATTGTAACATGGTGACATTGTGACTGCTGCTGCCGTATTCCTGAAATTGCATACACCATACAGGCACGGCACGAGTAGGGGTACTACTAGTGAAAAAGGTGCAGCATGCCGCTGGTGGCTGGTGGCGGTGTTGTTATCGAAATATGACGTGTTTTTACGCGGTCCACACATTTTTGGCAGGGTATCCAAATCGCCACGGGTTTCAGCCTTATCTTAGGATATAGTTCGGGTTGTTGTTGTTGTTGCTGTTGTTCTCACATCAACCCGCACAATCAAGTCCGGGGTCACAGGACAGGCTCCAGTCACTCTGGAGCTGAGGAATACCCCAGCGAAAAAACACAAACAAACCGAAGGTGGTCCACGCACATGTCACAGCTGACGCAATTTATGCCTCCGCCATATAAAAGTGAAATCGGGAGTCAGCCTACGATGTGCCAGGTCCATACTGGTGCATACGTCTCATTACTCGCCCCTGAAAACCCGACTATACCGCTTCCCACCCGGAAGACTACCACGTATATAATACACGTAGCACCTAGCACTACGCATACGCACGTCAGACTCAAGTCAATTGGAAAGAAAAGAAACAAAGAAAAGAAGAGAAAATAAGAGAAAGGAAAGGGTCAGGGGGATTGGCTTGGCTCCACATCCTCACGTGGTCTGTAAAAATTATTAGTACTGCTGTATCCGGTACCCGAAACCACGAAAAAAAAACCTAAAAACCTCTACAAAGCGAACTATTTTTGGTGCTTTATCCGGTATGTTTGGGGTTCAGCGGTTTGGAAACCGGTCAAGCGACTCCCTATTCCTTGGATTCGTACGAGGTATGAAACCGATTTTTCTGTTAATAGGCAACGACATCCAACGTACCCAGGGTTTTATCACACCGGTATCAGCTAAGGCTCAGGTTAGGTTCCCCCGCGGTCACAACTTAGAAGACAGAGGGAATGCTAAGATCCAGGTGAGGTTCGGTGGTCATAAACTTGAAGACGGAGGGAATACCGGTGTATCGCAGAAAAAAGGAGATGTGACACGAAGAAAAAGAAAAAAGGGCACAATGTGTACAATGTACTTCGTACCGGAGTCCCGGGTATGACGTGGTGCCATACATGCTGCTGTTGCTGCTGCACCCGCAGAACGGAGCACTATAGACTGGTATATGAACAAAAACCAAACGATCACTGGTCAATATATAATGATTTCAGAGCCGTTGCTGCCGTGCTTCCGTACGCTGGTGCTTGTGATTTGTGATTAAATTCTGTTGTCTGCACATAGACTGGATGGACGGGGGGGGGGGCACATTGTTGTTGTTGTTTTCTCACATTAACTCTTGTAAAAAAATGTAGAGTCCGTGGTCGCACAGAGGTGCTGGAGCCCTAGGAAGATCCGAAAAACCAAACGAAATCAAAATTCGTCCGGGAAATACTACGCTTTCGCGCATAAAAAATACAGATGCATCACGGAATTCCAAATAAATGTAGACTCGATGCTCTGTTTCTTCTGTGTTCAGTCTGTCCTGTACACAGAGACAGCAGAGGTACTGGTGGTACGGCCTATCGTACGTATCGTCCAATTATAACTACAGCATATTTCCCTATTCGTTTCCAATGGCCTTTTCCTTTTAGTCTTGCTCTTTGTTTCTTCTCCTTTCTTGTTTACTGCAAATAGTTTGGTGTGCTGGCTTGAAAATTTTGGTTTTTCCCATGCGCTCTTAACGATTGGCATTGCATGGCCAAATCACCTTGCTGTATTCGCAGCAGTTTGCGACCACAGAGCTCGTCTCTACGAGGGATCAACACGGACACTACTGTTTGGTCGTGCTGGATGTAGATGGGTGTAAACATCAGTTTAATGCCGAGAACACACACAGATGCAGCAGCTGTGCGCAAAATGGTTGTCGCCATTTCCGCTGTTGGTGTGTCCGTGTTGTCGTTGTCGTTGCGGTTGTCGTTGGTGTTGTCGTTGTCGTTGTGATTGTTGTCGTTGGTGATGTCATTGTTGTCGTGAATATTGTCGTTGTGTTGTTGTCGTTGTTGATGTAATATCATGTCACTTCTCACCCTAATCCACAATCAAATTTTCAAAGTCCGCGTTGCATGAAATATTACGAAAAAAGGTACAACGACCTCGGTGTTAAATGTCAAGTACCATACATGTTACATTATAAGGTGCTGCTGCTGTAGTCGTGATGCCGCGTTAGTGCGGCACCATTTAGTGCGAGGACCCCAGTTTAGTGTGGTGATGATCGCTTGTCACGACCTTCCTCCTACAGAGTACTGTTGCTACTGTACTGGACCATCCCGGAGTAGTGCGGGGTCCCACTTTAGTGCGGGTATCGTCGTCTAGAAAGGCACCGCATTAATTAGGGACCACGACTGCTGCAGCTGCACTGCAGTAACCGTAATACTGGCAGTGCCGATGTAGCATGTACCAAGGTACAGCACGAGCAGCAGTAGGTTGTCGCCTGGTTGTCACTACTGCTGTCGCGCTGTCGGTGCCGTTGTGGTTGCCGTAGGTTTTGTGGTTGCTGCCGCGGTGGTTGTTGTTGTTACATTACCATACAGTAGTAGAAGTGTGCGAAAAAGAAAAAGAAAAAAAGTGGTACTGCCATACTGCCATATCCACATGGGCTATTCAAGGCGGTAAAAAAACCGCCATATAATGTGCAGCGCGTAGCATGAGAGCGTAGGAACACTTTCTCACCGTCGCATACGGTATGATAAGACCACCGCACTGCTGCTGCTGCTGCTGCGCCTGCTGCTGCTGCCGTAGTGTTGCTGATGCACAAACTGCAAAGTGCCAACCATGGTGTAACGTTTCCGCACCTCAATACTGCGTCTTCTCCTGTCTGTCTTGGTTTATAAAAGGTTGTGATTGGATGACTGCCGTACAGCAGTACGAGTATCAGTATCTGCAAACCTGCAGCCACCACTGCTGTACCGCTCAATACGAAAGCTGTCAGGAGACGACATTTTGACTCCTTGACGGACGGCAATTTTCCAATAAAATCCCTTGACTGACGCCAAACTAATACTTCGTAGGTTTTAGTGCGGAACGATCGATTTGACACCCTTGACGGCTGGACGCTTTCCCTTGACTGACCGTCTCCTGACATCTTTGCCTACCGCTTGTGTTCTCACATTTACTCGAATAATCAAGTCCGTGGTCACAGGAGGACAGGCTCCAGTCACTCTGGAGCGGAGGAATACCCCACGGAAAAAACACAAACAAAACCAAAAGCGGTACACAGGTATGATACACGCATATATCATAGCTGACGCAACTAATGCCTCCACCAGCAAAATATAAAAATGAAATCGGTAGTCAGCCTACGACGTGCCAGGTTCATACTACTGGTACATACGTATCACTACTCGCGCCTGAAAAAGCGCGACTACGCCTCTTGTCACCCAGAAAAGACTACCACGTCTATATTTTGAAAACAAAAAAAAACTACACGTGGTACCTATCACTACGCATACGCACGTCAGACTCAAGTCAAAAGGAAAAGAAAGAAAGAAAAGAAAAGAAAAGAAAGGAAAGAAAAGATACCGCACTCGACGAGAATCTATCAAATAATAATGATCGATAACCATCTTAATATCAAATAATAACAACCGATACCCAAGAGTTCACTCAGAATAATTATTGAGCAACCGTTCCATCAACCGTGATTCCGAAACCAACAACAAATCAATTCGGGAACCACGTCTATTAGGCCCTTTCTTATGCAGTCGGATCTGTCAGTCGAAAACGGCCTTTTTCGACTAAAGCCCAAATCGGGCTTTCCTACACGGTCGAAATTCGACTCAATTTTTTGCGACTGAGAATTCCGACTGGCGGATCCAGTCGAAAAACTTATTTTTTTCGACTGGATCCTCCAGTCGAAAAAGTTTTACACATGTTTTTTGACCGATCACATCGCTCATCCCACCACCAAACACACACCCACACGACCACACGGCCACACACCCATACCAGGTACCACACTGCAGTATCATACAAGGCGCTGACGCTGGCTTGGATATCACTGCTATTGCTTCTCGCAGCAAGTCAGCGTGGCGCATTCCTAGTTCCGCTCGCCAGCAGCGTGTATTACACGACGGCAGCAGCGCGGGGTATCGATCCCATGCTACCAACAACGGCTGCACCTGCTGTAGCTTTGGCGGCTCTCGGCTGAGTGCAACTCCACCAACGTAACTTTGGCGGCTTTCGGCTAAGCCTAAAGCCACCAACTCGCTGGGACGAGGGTTCGTCGAGCCGTTGCTCGCGGAGAAAGCGCGGAGCACAGAGCTGCCAACCGATTTCGACTGCCGTACAGCAATACTCCCTTACACCAACCGCTTCTGGGAAGAGGACCAACGCCCGAATGGGTAGGGTGGACCGTAACTGGACCAAGTCCGGCGGAAGGCCATCTCCCATGGCCAGGGGTTTTGTTAGTGGGTGAGCTTGCGCAAGTCCCACACTACCCGGAAAGATGACATTCCGGGTGGCTATCTCCACCGAAACTGACCCTCAGGGGACAGGCCGGGTCGACATACACACGCACCCGTATACAACGGCAGCTTGCGCTGCCGGGGTTGTAACGAAGACCACAGATAGGGACAGCTTACGCTATACCTACAATGGGACTCGAAGGGTGCGCCAGCTAGCGTTGGGCTGCGAAAGCAACTGAGTTAAATCGACACACGACGCGTATGAAAATACGCGGAAGTGTGGTGAGCTAAAGCTTTATTTTTCCCCATCCGCCGGGGGATAAAAAAAAAAAAAAAAAAAAAAAAAAAGAGCACAAAACCTATAAAATCGACTCGACTGACGATAAAAAGAAGGATTCAGAAGAACCCAGTCGAAAAAAAGTCCAGTCGAACAGGGCCGTTTTCGACTGGCGGAATCCGACTGTGTAAGAAATGGCCTTACACAAAAAAACTAAAAGTACACTTTGTACTGGTACAGCTGTGAGACCGAGGAATTAATCATATAATACGTTTGGTCAGCGACAAACAAACGGATGGTGGTTGCAATGATATCAAGCGTGCACAGGAAGAGCGTGTAACAAACAATACAAATCGATGCGAGTAAACGAGTAAAAACGAGGGAAGAAATAGCTGGGAATCTTCTCGCAATCAAAAAGAAGGCAGCGACCGCCGTATACAGCAGTGGGAAGGGGGCAGAAGAGTCTCCTTAGACTTAAGTCTAGGCAGGAAACGTGCGAAGATAATTCGTAGGAAGGATGAGCAAAAGAAAAAGACGAAAAAAGCGTGTGACCTGATACGATGATCGCCACGCCGCACGCGGGTCGCACAGCTCCTTGCAATATAGCAGTTTGTACACATCCCCTACCCCAGAGGCCGGAGCGGCTTTGCGTGGTTGGTGCTGTGATCGTCATTTTTTTTCCGACTTTTTTTCTCGAAGGAGTAAAGCAGCAGGTACTGCTGTACGAGTACATACCAGTACGGAGTATATATGTGTATGTAAAAGATGCATTTTTTTCGGGGGGGGGGATGACGCTCTCCGGCGGCTGAGTTTTTTTTTTGTCGCGCTTTTGTGTGCGGGGCAAGAAATGGGTCCGTCGATACATTACGATGCATGTCGGGATCCCGGTCGAGCTCCGTGGCGCGTGCTATGAGTATTTAACGTCGCTGAGCTGGCTCTTTCGTCAAGGGGTTGTGTCCCCCCTCGCTGAGCCAAGTAGGTGCATGGAGACCCCCATAGCTTTTTGTTTTTGTTCACTAGCTCGCTCCGCTCTCAACACTTTTTTACCCACTCCACTTTCCCACCCGCTGTACATCAAGTGTTTACCATTTCCGCTGTCTGCTACATAGAACGCAGCTACATACATAACAGAAGCAAGAGCAGCAGCAGATATATCGAACATCCTACGTATCTGTTACATCTAGCCCCGTGACTTCTGTCGTATAGCTCGCACTGAACACGAAACACACCTCCCCCGATAAAACCGCCTCCCTCTGGTCGTCTGCCCGAGAGATCGGCACCCAGCTACTATTTCTTGAGTTGTTGTGCTCGTCGCACCTGGGAAGTAGTAGCACGAGGCAAGACCCGGAGAACAAAGCCCATACTGCCGCCTGTCTCGTTTCTTCGAGGCGCGCATGGCTCAGAGAAACCCCTATGCTTCTATTTGTTCTCGCTCTGGTGCTGTGCTACTGCATCATTCATGGCCCTCCAGGCTTTGTACTTGTGGCAGTCACGGTACAACACCAGCCATGGTGTGGGGTCTCTTCTATGTGTCCGCCACAGACGGTGCTTCGGTGTTATGTGTATGTGTGTCCTCTTCTGCACCAGGTATGTACCAGGAATGCGTGAGAGCGTGTGTGTTGTCAAACATAGGCACACAAAAACGATCAAAGGGCGGTGGATAGTTTTTTTTGCAAAAGTAGCCGCTCAGCCTCGCAGCCACCAATCAGCGTAAAGCAACAGCACAACAGCCTGGCAGCCACAAATCATTATAAAGCAGCAGCAAAACGGCAGCCGCACTTCAAGCTCCTGACTTCGTGCCAGTGTCGCGGAGCATGTGCGTGTGGTTGGTTGGTGCACGACAGGAGATCGAACCACGGCAACATTTTCTTCACGTCCAATGCAACGACCAAACACACATCGTCGAACCTCATGCCAGGTATACAAAGCTTAGATAACACGCAAGACAACACACCCCCTGCGCTGAATTCATGAGATGATTGACAAAAAAAAGGGGGGCACACACCACGAAAATGGCCGCTTCGGAAAGAGTCTCGTCCAGGTATTCTGGGGACGCGCCGCGCGGCGTCGGCGCTCTCCCCGTTGCCGGGAAAATCAGCTTCGAAAATCGTCCTGGAGGGTGTGCAATCTCTCTTGATAAACGATGCTAGGACACGGTAAGCAGCGTGCAGTACATACGTGCGTAGCTAGACCCGCCAGTAAGAAAATGGCCAATAAGAAAGCGATGCACGCTTTTGGGCGGAAGCTAACAAAATTGGACTGTTGATGAGAAATCGTGCTCAGCGGCGAGCGCTACACTAAATCCTACATAATATCCTATGTTCAAGCTTGTTCAAGGGTGGTGTCACAAGAATCTGAGGCTCACTCCAAACAGGAGTTTCTTATTTGGCGGGCCTGTACTGTACACACACTACACTGTCTGCGAAGTATTTGAGAGCGGAAATGAGGCAAGAATTGTTAGAGTGTGTGCGTGTGCTATCTCGCGTGTTACACGATTAATAGCTGAAGGGCGTGTGTTCTACACATTGAACTGATATTTGCACCCATCTACAACCAGCATAGCCAGTGTCCGTGCCGATGCCTCGCCCTAGAGAGCGACAAGCTCTGTGGTCACAAACTCCAAGGCAGAGATACACGTTGCAAATACAGCAAGGCGATTTGGCCATACAACAATGCCAATCGCAATCAATAGGCGGGCAAAAGATATGCGCGTCAGCACACCAGACAATTTGCAACAACAACAACAACAACAACAACAACAACAACAACAACAACAACAAAATAAAACAAAATAAAACGAGAACAAGCAAGAACAAAAAAAAAGGGAAGCCATTCTCGTTTCGCAATATTAACGTTTGCTAAATACCTAGGCCAAAGTGGGTCTGTTCATCGACTTTCGTTTTCTCATTACAAACTCCAAAAAAAAAAAAGCAGTCTTGTGGTGAGGTGGAGAGCTCTTCACGCGAGGAATGACAAGACAAGTACGAAAATAGGTGCAAGTGTGGTGAGCTTAAGCTTTAATTTTTCCCCATCCGCCGGAGGATAAAATAAAATAAACAAAAAATGTCAGAAAAAATGAGGTTGCCCCCTCACCGGTCGTACGTATGTAGCAAGTGCCATACCTAGTGTTAGTTTGGCGGGCTCAGATCCGGGGGGGTTCAGGTCCGGGCAGGATCAGGGTGGCAAGCGGGAGAAGGGCCTGAAGAGTGGTACTTGCAGAGCCGCCCTGCTTTTTATATTTCGTCCAAACACGAAAGGCGCCGAACAACTGCAGGACCGCTCTGCGAAAACAAACTCTGCAGGCCGTTTGTGCTGGCTTTAGTCAAAATGACACGTCTCCAACTTACAGCATCTTCGCCCATGAGGAGATCCACTCTTCACACTGCGAGCTCGTGACTGGGCACGACTTCTTTATAATCTGCTGGAAGTTATTTTCTCGTCCTCGCCCGCGGAATAACAGAGAGAAAGCGAGGGCGAGAGATTCGAGAGACGCTGGGGCACAAAATATCACAGAATGACGCATAGGCCAAAGCCGACAAAAAACAAAACACGCCCGGCAGTAGGGGTTTCCGCTGCATTCCAGGGTAGTGCCTTTGGCGTTGGGGGTGGCTTTGGGGATGGTGTTAGGATGTATGCTCTCTTGTTCTCGCGGAAACCAGAGAGAGAGGGCGAGAGAGAGGTTGCGTCATATGATAAAATGTTATAGAGACCCAGCCACGAAGGCACGAAATGTGTCCAACGTTTCATAGCGTACGAACCCGGTAGACCCAAGTAGCCCACTCCAAAAGTTAACTCACACCATAACAATTATTGTTTCATGCATACTGTGTTCCACAAATCCCTGGTTTTGTCCCCCTCAATGCGGGCTATACAGTTTCCGTGGGCAGAACAAGGCTGAACGTCTTAGTCCTCTTGACCCTGGCATTAGCAGGGAGGTGACCGACCTGCATCCTCCACGAACGAGGGTACCCACACCCCGTAACACGCGCGATCGACGTATCACACGCAGCTTCCAAAGCTGAGTTTTGATCAAAAACCTTTTTGGTCGATCTCACAGCCGAAGGAGTGTATTTTTTCATTTTTAAAATATTGTAGGGTTTCCACTACTTTCCAGGTATTACCTTTCGGGTTGGGGGTTGTGTTAGAATTGAGGTTAGGGTTCTAGAATGCCCGCGTAGGATGACGAGAGGGCGGACGCACAAGAAAAACCCGTCCGACGATACTTAGGTATTTTCAGAAGAGTATAAATAGGTTGGGGATGCCATTGGGATTGAGGTTAGGGTTAGGGTTGTAGATGTATATAATAACGCCTTATCATCGTCCGCCCGGGGTTTTCAGGGGCAGTATTTTTCAGTAATGTTTGGAAAAATCCGTCCGACGATATTTAGGTATTTTCAGAGGAGTATATATAGGTTGGGGATGGCGTTAGGATTGAGTTTAGGGTTAGGGTTGTAGATGTATATAATAACGCCTTATCATCGCCCGCCCGGGGTTTTCAGGAGCAATATTTTTTAGGTATGTTTGGGGTTGGGGATGGTGCTAAGATTGAGCTTAGGGTTAGGGTTATAATCGTTTGCCCGGGTCGCTCTATCTCGCGGGGAGAGTCAGAGACACACCACAGCAGAGGCAGGATCGGAGCTGTAGGTTTAAGACACCGGATCTGAAAGCAGCGGTACATCTGATAATTTTCAAAATATACGATAAGATAACCTGCCTCTAACCATATTGCTCCAAAATTTCCTGGAAGCATGTTTGTGACCACGGATTCAATTTGTTAAACCTGTGTTTCTCACAAAATACAATAAAACAATATTAGACCTGTATCTGGGACTACAACGTACTAAAAGTAACTCCTGTAGCTTAGGGAGATGTGAGAATAGCAACAGCAGTATCAAATAACAAACCAGAGGTGATATCATATGTTATCACAGAAAAAAAATCGAGAATTTCTTTCACATGTTCAAGGCTACGGCTAGGTGGGGCTAGGCCGCTCACAATATTAACGAAAGGCATCAATCAATACGTGTGTTGTCCTAACATCACATCGTTCTATCCACCCAACGGCATCAGTATGGGATCCAAAAAAACATGTACCTGGTATCCAACACTACTTTTAGTATACACATATCACACATACGTATGTTATTTCTCTTCTTGTTTCTTGGCAGGTATTACATGTCGTCGTTCTCACATTGACCCGATAATCAAGTCCGCGGTCACCGGACAGGCTCTAGTCACTCTGGAGCTAAGGAATACCCCAGGGAAAAAACACAAACCAAAGGTGGTACACGCATATATCACAGCTGACGCAATTAATGCCTCCGGCAGAAGCATACAAAAAGTGAAATCGGGGGTCAGCCTGCGATGTGCCAGGTCCATACTATTGCATACGTCTCACTATTCGCGCCTGGAAAAACCGACAACAAGGCTTGCCACCCAGAAAAGACTACCACGTATATATTACACGTGGTACCTATCACTACGCGTACGCACGTCAGACGCGAGTCAATTGGAATAAAGAAACAAAAAAGAAAAAAAGAAACAAAGGAAAGAAAAGAAGAGAAAGGAAAGGAAAGGAAAGAAAAGAAAAGAAAGCAAAAAAGGAAGGGAAAGAAAAGAAAAGACAAGAAAGGCATACCAGAGGGACCAGGTACACCTGGTATCGTACGATACATCTGCCGGTCGCCCCGGTGGCGTATCAGGTTACCCTCGAGCCTGGTATAGGTCAGTTCCGTGGGTTCGAACCCCTCGAGTGCATACTCGTACAAATTCGTGGGGACTTTTCCATGTGCACAAATTGACTTGCGGAAAGCGCGAGAGCGTGAGTTAGCAACACTCGATGTACAATCGACGAGCAGTGGGATTGCTGAACCCTATGCGCGATAAAAATTCAAGACAAGAACCGGGGGGAAGAAGGGACGACACCTGTGACCACGGCTTGTCCAGAAGCTGCAAAGTACAAGTGTGAACAAAAAGAAAACATCATCGAGCGCAAGTTTGTGGCAATGGGGGTCGGCACCTCCACCACCCACGTTTATAATAACCATGGCAGCAGACGCCGGGTAACACCAGCGCGCATATGGGGCCCGTAGTTATAGGCGTGGTGTAAAACAGATACTCGCATGTAACCATAAACTACAAGGATATGATAGGTGTTAGTTAAGGTACGTCCTCATGTATACTCGGGAAAAACCCGGGTATACGGCAGACTCATTGAGAGGCATGGGTCACTGGCAATGGGGGTGACTTGCCACGTGTCACACCCAAGGAGACCAAAGCTAACAACTAACATCAAATCAATAAGGAGGGGGGCACGAGGTCAGGACAATTAATAGTCACGACCCCGGAACTTGAGAGTCATGGGTCATTTGGCGGTGGGAGTGATTTGTCACGCATAACACCCAAGGAAGTAAAAGCTACTACTGTATGCTAAAGCGACAAGATCAAGGAGGGAGGAGTCCTGTTCCAGTTTCATGTCTCGTGTCTTGCGGGTCCCCGGGCGGGGAGGATCCCATCAGGGTGGGGAGCGGGGAGGGGGGGAGCGGCGAAACTTCCAGCTTCACACGAGAGGAATAAAAACTAAAAGCACCTTTTCGCAACTTTGCAAAAGGTTCGCCCGGGTCGTGGGGGGGAGGGGGGGTGCGAGTACTTCAAGGGACAGGAACAAATAGTAAAAGCACTGCTGCGCCTGTTTGTAACATGAAATCTAGCCTAGCCTGCAACCAATATCTCGGTTTCTTATCGGTGGGCCATACTGCTGCATCTCTGTGTGTTAGTCATCATGTTATCACCGATCTACATCCAGCACAACCAGTGTCCATGTTGATGCCTCATAGAGACGAGCTCCGTAGTCACAAACTACGAGACAGAGGTAAACATTCATTGCAAATGCAGAGGTGACTTGGTGATTTGGCCGTGCAATGCCAACCGCGATGAGTACGCGGCGGCAACATCTCGTGGTGAACGATTTATAAGCGAGAACAGACACCTCATGCCTCATGACTCTATATTCTATACTAGTGTGTGCATCACCTCATTCTCAACAGCTTGATACACGTGCATGTGATATTGTTGTTCTCACATTAACTCGCATAATTAAGTCCGTGGTCACAGGACAGGCTCCAGCCACGCTGGAGTGGAGGAATACCCCAGGGAAAACCACAAACCAAAAGCGGTACAGGCATATATCATAGCTGCCGCAATTCATGCCTCCACAGAAAAAAAAAAAAAAGTGAAATCGGAAGTCAGCCTGTAGTTGTTGACAAACATCCAGAGTCCGTGGTCACACAAAGGTGCTGGAGCCTTCGATGTGCCAGGTCCATACTGGTATATACGTCTCACTATGATACTATATACACCGCTTGCAAAGATGAGTTTCGATAAAATATTCGATCTCACAGCTGGAGTGTATTTTAATTTCTATAATATACATACGTACGTAGGTCTGTCTTTACGTCTACATGTATCCGTGTGTATAACACAGCACAGCAGTGTAACATGAAGCGAAACGAAGCGGTAGAGTATCGTTTTGAAGGTATCTGCTGGCTATGATACGTGTGTACGAACGTATTTGCGAGTTCATATTTCATGTCATACTTTGCTGCGAGCTGTGCCGACGTGCCGGCCAGCCTAGTGCCGGCACGCCGACAACCATCACACCTGTTGACACTGCTGTTGTTGTCCTCTACGACAGCGCTATGAGCTTACAAAAATAAAACAGCGTAACAGCGCATAAAGCATCAAGCACACGACAAAGTCGTACGTACATATCGAAGACATGGCCATTGTAATAGGCCTTATGACTAGGCCCTAGCCTTTTAAGGCACTTATTAACGCCCTTTTCCAAACACGTGGTGTTTGGGGAAAAGCCGGTTATTGTTTATTGTGTCTAAAGACAGCGCCCTTAGACCGGAAACCCCATAAACAGGCGATAGGGTAGAGTCTAGTCATTTTGCGAAGCAATGTATCTTTCCTGTGGGCCAAAAGCGCAGTCTTCAAATGCATCGCCCTTGTTCGCTACTTTTGGGAGTTCCCGCTCAAAGGCGTTATGGTTGGACATCATACTCACCACTAAGATAAATAAAGCACTTGGTTCTGCAACAGGTACGAATTCTACTACAATTCCAAGTAACTGATTCCAAGGCACCTCCCAAAGCGTGGGAATACGAGCCTTAAAGTATGCCTTGTCCCTAAAACGGCTCTTAATGCGTGTCTTAACCATTAACCATACCAGATATATATGTCGTAACGCTACCTGAGGCGTGGCTAAGGCCTAGACATGACACACGAATTGTGTCAATCTGAAACATATCATACCTCTTCGGAGCGCGCTAGGAAGCTCTGGGTGGCGTGATAAACATCTCCACGCAAGACACATCAATCACTACACGAGAAACGACATATCTCGGCAACTACACGGCGCTTCGACAAAAACCGGTTGCAGCTGGCTAAGGTGTATCATAGATATTTTACGGTATCTTGATCATACCCGAATCCCTTTGTGGTAACGCCGTAATAATTCAAATAACCATATGGCGTAAAATTGGCCCATTTCAGTCAAAATGTGTACCTGGTACCTGAAAAAAGGCGCTCAAAAGCAAAGGGAAGAACTTGGTCCAGGTACGATCGTATCATTTTGGGAGTTTGCCGAACTAGACATAACTCGCCAATTCTCAAATCGTCAGTCAACGTTGTTTTGTTTTGTTTGTTGTTCTCATAATCAAGCCCGTGGTCGTTGTATATTTCTGTGATGGCCTGCGAGAAACGCTACCAAAGTCATATAGCATACGCAGACGTTTTGTCAATTTGAATCTGCGTATTTGATTCTTCAAATATAGTCCACAGGCCAAAAATCAAAGCCGAACACCGACTCCAATCGAAAAATGGTCGGAACATCTCCACGAGTGGCATGCATAAAATAAGGGGGCGCGCCTTGACCGATCTCAACCCAAAAATGTTGTTGTTGGTGTTCTCGCATTAACTCGCGTGATCATGTTCGTGGTTATAGGACAGGCTCCAGTCACTCTTGGAGTTGAAGAATACCCCAAGGAAAAAATAAAACTGCCAAAAGTGGTCCGTGCACGTCGCCCCAGTGGTCTGGTGGTTACTTTCGAATACTACTATTAATATCTTTGGTCCTTGAGTTCGATGCCCACCGTGGTGAGATTTCACTGTATTTGCAAAAATGCAAAAAAAGTATTAACTGCTGAGAGCGCCTTTTGATAGCAGCGTGGGTATGCACAATTCGACGCGAGTCGACGAGGGATGAAAACGTTGAGTTCTTCTCGGGATAAAAAGAGGCACGTACGGTAGTGGCGAGGGGGGAGGAGGGTCCGCTATGTGACCCCGGATCTGAGTTACAACTGGGCTGGGAGGGAGTGTGAGGAGACTAGTGCGACGATCATGAATGGGATGGAAAAAAAAATGAAAAAAACATACATGTGTAGTCTAATCTATACCTCACCTGGTACCTGGTATACCGGTCGCCCCGGTGGCGTATCAGGTTATCCTCGAGCCTGGTATAGGTCAGTTTCGTGAGTTCGAGCCCCGCCGAGTGCATACTCGTATAAATTCGTTGGGACTTTTTCTTGTGGACAAATTGACTTGCGGAAAGCGCGAGAGCGTGAGTAAGCAACATTCGATGTACAATCGACGAGCAGTGGGATTGCTGAACCCTATGCGCGATAAAAATTGAAGGCAAGGACCGGCGAGGAGAAGGGATGACACCTGTGACCACGGCTTATCCAGAAGCTGGAAAGTAAAAGTGTGCTAAAAAAAAAAAAAAAAAAAAAAATAGCATAGCGGAAGCAAGTCGTGCATCCAGCAAAAAATATAGACTAAATGTGAAAACAATGACAATACATCCATACCTGGCGCCAGGGTGAGTAAACCATATACAATTTGCTGTAAAACAGGGTTTTTAGGATGGTTTTCTTGTTATATTTACTCGTACGAAGCGATTTTTTTTTTCTACAAGCGGCGATTCAACCGCCCCAGGTAGGCTGGAAGAGGCTATAGAAAAATCACAGCCCGCAGAATTGGAATACCAGAATGAACCAACACAGCACATCACGAACAAAATGCGTCAAGGCCGCAAAGCGTTAGGTAGGGTCTTCGTTCGGTCTTACATATACGAAGTGGTCGGGGGCTGATGTGTGTGAGTGAGTGCGTTATTGCGTCATCTTCAAACAAACACACCAGCCACTCTGTGGGCTTTTCACCAGGTGTAGGATAGCATCCGGTGTCTTCGGATCCAGCCAGTGTCTTAAGACCCAATAATTCCACGACGAAGTGTTATGGCCAGAGTAGGGAGATGTTGTGTTTATTTTTAACCACATTATTCCTATCGATCTGAGATCTGGAACGGCCCTGCTTGGCAAGACCGTCGTGCGTCGTGACGATGACACCCCAACCACCGTCCAAGACAAGTTACGAGCCAAGTGTACGATGTACGGGACTGACAACGCAAGATGTGATACATATTACAATGGTTTTAGTAGTAAGAGCTACACTACAAATCGGTATGTTCTTCATTCATGGCACGCTGGAAGAGAGAAGAAAACATTCAAGAGCACAAGAAGATCAAGCAGAACAGAGACAGCAGCAGCAGAATAAACAGATTAAGCTTAGCGTAAGCAGAGCAAAGCAGCGCTAAACGCAGTACGCGGCAGCAGCAGCACGAGTAGCATCATAGCAAAAACAAAGTCTGAAAATTGCCAAGTATGACACCAAAGCAAAGCAGAAACGAGGGTAAACAACCGCATTCGACAGCGAACATATACCACGACTGCTCCTCCTGTTGCTGCTGCTGCTGTTGGTCGCCACTAAGCCAGAGTCGACGTGACATTCTGTGCAACAATCAAAATTCTTCCGCTCGAACATGTCCCAGGCGTTGGCACAATCGGCCTCGAGACGGATAGGCCCATAGGCACCTTTGGTCAATCGTCAATCGTCACTGATCGTCGTCACTACTACAAGAAAAAATCACGCAATTCTTCGAAGAGATACTTATCGTACCAGCTAAAGTATCGAAGTATTGGCATAGGTAGGTATGGTATAGTATGTATCACGATATGTATCGTAGTTGTATTTTTAAAAACCCCATAAAAAAACGAAAAACAAATCGCGTATTTTTTCGAGGAGATACGTACCAGCGAAGTACTACTATCGATACATCGATAACTAACTCGAAGACTGCTTCTTCTTCTGCTTACCTTCATTTGAGCGTCCACAGACCGCGGAGACCGCCCCGCCGCCGCGCCGCCACGGGGAGCGCCGCCCCCTTTCGCCCCTCCTGGTCTCAACGCCATCTCTCGGTCTCCCTTGTGTCTATCTATCACCGCACCCCCACTGTCGTCGTCTGTCAACGAGCGCTCGCACGGACCCTCTCTCGAACTCAGGTAGCTCGTGGGAACAAGCAAGAATGAGACGCCTACACCAGACGCGATATATAGAAGTTCCGCTAGAACTGCTAGAGAGGGAGGGAGACAAGGGTGACCGAGGTAAGGGACCACTGCCGTCGGAATGCTAGCCTGCTGAGTTCACGCCCACGTGCTGTTCCTTGGAACGAGAATTGTTCAAACAAACACGGGACAATGCGCTACGCTCGTGATGTCGGGTTTGTTGTCCGTCCGTGTCTTCGAGGAGCTCGACGAGAAAATACTGGCGGCATAACTTATGCCGGTTCGGGAACCACTCTTCCGTGATTTCATGTTTTTTTTTTTTCAATCTCCAAAGTCTCTGAATCTGTTTCGGTTTTTCTTTGGTAAAGATTTTCAACATTTCAGCCCCGGCTGGTCGTGCTGCTGCTGCAGCTTTGATGCTCCTCTTCTTCTTCTGCTGCTCTGTGCTTGCTGCTTGCTGTTGTTGCTGTTATAGAGCTGTGTTGTTGCTGTTGGTGTTGTTGCTATGCATATGCGAAGAGCGATTGTCGTACGCATGTTTGTTCCGTGCTATTGCTGCTGCTGTTGCTGCAGTAGCACCAAAATGGTACCACGCCTTGGCCATTACTCTGTTACTTTCAGAGGACTTAGTACTAGTCTAATAAAATAGAGTCCAGACACCATACAGCAGAGACCACCAACAACAGACGACAGACGACATGACTAGGAGACACAACCTCAACCTCTGGTACTACTTGGTAGGAAAATGATTCATACCACAGATTGCAGATAGATGTAGGTGGGTGGGTGCAAATACCAGTTTTTAATGTGTACGGCGGTGCTGAACACACAACACACAAATATATAGACTAGACTACAGACGGTGAAAAAGAGGAAAAAAAGAGCAAGCAAGCAGAAACACACGAAATGGCAGCAGATCCCCGTGGCACGAACGGCGGTTGCTCCCATCCGTCCAATAAATAGTGAGGAACCTGCACCTGTGCACAGACAGCAGTGCTATTATTTTATCAAATTTATTATAAAAATAAAAATACACTCCATCCAGATGACTGCCGCCGCGAATACGACGAGTATTTTTTTGTTGGTTGTTGTGTATTCCGTCTTTTTTTCCTTGGGAGGGGGGAGGGGGGGGGGGGGGGGGGCGCAACAGCGGCGGCGGTAGTACCGACGTTTCACCTACCACAGGCTTTTCCTCCCCTCTCCTCTCCTCTCCTCTCCTCTCCAACCCAAGCACCTGAACCTCTCCCCTCCTCTCTTTCTAAGTGCTTACTTCCAGGTCCCCCGTATGGAGTATGTATTAGAGTGGCCTGTGACATTTTTGACAACGCTGCTCAGTGCTTGATTGTTAAACAGAGTGAGTTATCGACGAGAATAAACGAAAGATGGCTGATCGTACAAGATCGTGTGACAAACAAGGTCTCCGCCTCGCCCCCACGTCTTTACAGCAGAGACGGAAACCTATATCCGGGAGGCTGGGTACTGGCTCGCGCATATAGCCAGTACAATGTAAACGGTATATTATTATGCAGTAGTTGCCGCGAGAGCCAACCCGCCCAGGGTGCCTTACATTATTATTATTGTGTTTTTCACGACCGAGTCGTTCTACGGTAGAGCCCCCCAACTTGTCTTTAACGAAATCGTCGGTTTTGGAACCAGCTTCCGGCAGTATCTCCTGAAATCCGGTGTCCATTGACACCCCGATGTCATTTCGATAGCCCTTTCTTTGCAAAACAAGAAACTGTCGTATGGTATTTTTTTTGTTACTGGCATCCTTCCTCGTGTCGAGCAGCCGTGAAACGTCCGTTAAAGAAAACCGCTGGTTTGGGCGGGGGCTATCTATCGTAGAATCAGTCGACCATGGAAGCGACCCTCACGCTAACCCTATCCCTGATGTGTATCACTGGCAATCCGGGGCAAATATAATTCCCACAGGGACGGTTGCGGCAAAAGAGCCGGTGAATCTATAGTCTAGAGAGAGAAGCTTGACTGGATTCCACCGCCCGTGGTAATATTTGTAGCGGGAAAATATTTCGTCCATCATGCTCCATATCACCGCGTTGTTATGGGAGTACCCTGGGAGCTGCCCGTGGTCTTACGATGCCGTCTCTCCCTCCCTCCCATCTCCTGATGCCCCCCTCGTGTACTAATTCTCCTTTTGTCAAGCTCCGGTTTGGGAGATATCGCTTTGAGTTAAGCAGTACATACTACACATGTGAATACCTCCACCACTTTCTGAGCTACCGCTCCCCCCGCTTTCTCTGCGCGTTCTCGCCCCCTCCCACACCCCCCCCCCCTTGCCCTCCCCTTCCCTCCCCTCCCCTCCCGTCCCCTCTCTTCCCCTTCCCTCCCCTACCTTCCCCTCCCCTCCCTTCCCCTCCCCTCCCCTCCCCTCCCCTCCCCTCCCCTCCCCTCCCCTCCCCTCCCCTCCCCTCCCCTCCCCTCCCCTCCCCTCCCCTCCCCTCCCCTCCCCTCCCTCCCCTCCCTCCCTCCCCTCCCCTCCCCTCCCCTCCCCTCCCCTCCCCTCCCCTCCCCTCCCCTCCCCTCCCCTCCCCTCCCCTCCCCTCCCCTCCCCTCCCCTCCCCTTTCCTCCCCCTCCCCTCCGGTCTACCCCTTGGGTATTACCAGCTTCAAACATTCCATTATAAACCCCACCACTAGTTCTTGCCTCGTAGCATATATCACATGTAACACATCGTGGCTATTAGGTCTAATTGTAGTAGTATGGAATACTTGCCATTTATACTATTATACCGTACTCATTGTGTGTATCTAACCCCCCCCCCAAAAAAATGTGCAAATACCCCATCTTTTATTCTACCTCTCTCTGCTGTAGTATGCTTTCGTCCGACCCCCTCGCTTAAGTGCCCTCAAACACCTTCAACACTTGTAACCCGTACCCCCCTGCATGTTAAACCGCTGCTGCTGCTGTTGTTTACTGCTGCTGCTGCTGTTGTTTATTGCGTTTGCCATCCGGCAATAATATGTGCAGTGGTTATGATCTACAACGTCGACCATTCCCATTGATAAACAACCGTTGTAAGAGTATTGGGCGGGGACACAGAGTGCCCCCTGCAGGTCTGCCAATTGAGCAGGTCCTCGGAGAGTACTCACTTTCGTAGCCTTCGCAGAGACGTACCAGGTAGCTTTATTCGATCCCACCAGAGCCCCGGATGGCTTCTGAGATCAGAGGCACGTGCCTCCGATCTATTTCCTCACTATCCCGAATAGAAAACGCCAACCTTATCATACGAAACCCATCCAAATTATCTCAATACGGATAAAATTACAGGCCTTTTCGAGGCCGTATCTTATCACCGTTCCCTCCAAAAAAAAACACACACACAGACAGCAGAAAATCAAGGGAAACCTCTTTTTATTGTGGGTTTGACGGCTTCATGACATGTGGACAGCGACGGCTCGGAGCGCGATACCCGCTCGACTAGCGCTGTCGCCACTGCTACGAGTACTCAACTTTCCTTTTTGGAGGTGGTTACACGGGTACAGCGAAAGAGGTTTACCAACCATTGTTTTTTCTGAGGTTCCTCAATTTGGGAGCTGAACCCCTTTAAAGCCCCCGAACCCCTCCCTGTACTATATCCAAGTAATTTTGTCCCCAAAACGGGTTTCCAGTTGTAAAGGGGTTAAGACCTTTCTTCGCCCAAAAAAATGATTTTGAAGGAACAAAAAACCGCATCTAGTATACTACAAGTACCAACAGACGCAGCTTGCAAAAGGTGAGTATCGACCTTAAATTCGTCGAACTCACACACGGCTGAAAGTCTTTTAGTAATAATTTTATAAAATAGACTGCTACACCGGATGGACCATCCATCCCATGGCCTAGGTACCCAACGAGAATCAACATGCAAAAAATGGCCTATTATTTTTTTTTTTCCCGACGATTTTGGGTTAAGGAGCCCCGTCATGTAGAACACATATCAGACAAAAATGTATGCTTCTATAGTAGCAGACGTAGTTAGTGGTTAGTGGTTAGAGGTGGTATTTGTTAAGATACGGCCTCGAAAGGCCTGTAGGTATCCGAATTTGAGATCATTTGGATGGGTTTCGTATGATAAGGTTGGCGGTTTATATTCGGGGAAGTTAGGAATTAGATCGGAGGCACGCGCCTCCGATCTCAGAAGCTATCCCGGGCTTTGGTGGAAACGAATAAAGCTACATCTCTACGAAGGAACGAAAGTGAGTACTCTCCGAGGACCTGCTCAATTGGCAGACCTGCAGGGGGCACTCTGTGTCCCCCACCTTTAATTTAACATGTGGCGTCGACGGCGGCCCTTCTCCCGTCTCTTGCGCCAGTACTGACTATATGTAGCAATCTAACTGGCCAATGTTGCAAGGGTTAGTTTGGGTAAGCTATTGGTTAACCTTTTGCAAGTGGTCAAACGGACTTATACCCCACTAATTCCTTCACAAATGGCGTCGTCGACAGACCATGGTTTTTTGGGTCGTGGGTTCGAATCCCACCATCCAGCAGAATCTTAGCGCCCGTTCTTCCTCCGGTATAGCGTGGGTCGAAACAATGATATCACCTCCCGCGGCGGGCGGTGTTGCCATCCCGTCGCGAATAGGACTGTTTGAGTGGCCTGTGTCCTGTGCTGCTTGCTACGCCGACATCCAAACGGAACAATACCGACTGCGAAGAAGAGCAAGAGGCGTCTAGATACTCTGTAGACTGACCCTTCGTGACTATTGGGTCGGTGGGTGGGTAGTGACTTGGTCGAGTTCTCCCTTCTTTTATACTTCTCGTGGGGACTGTCGGGTTTATTAGTTGTGAACTTCGGAGGGGTGAGCTCGACTAGATATTTTGCTTCTCAGGTGTCGCAGGGGTGACGTCGCTCTGAGATCGTTCCTATCCCTGTTCCGGATAATCCAGCAGCAGTATCTTCGCGCCCGTTCTTCCTCCGGTATATAGTGTGGGTCGAAACAATGGCATCACCTCCCGCGGCCGGTGTTGCCAGCCCTTCTCTTGCTTTCTGCGATCGTTTCCTCGATGAAAGGCCCTTAGTGCGTATAAAAGGCCTCTGCCTGGGAAATGGGCGTCTTCAATGTTTCTCCCGTACTCATTTGATACCATTGATATCACCCGTCTGCCTCACTACAATTTAGTGTAGTTAATTCTGACCCTTGAGCTCTTCCTCAAGTCTTGGGTTGTTTGCGAAAGCCGCCCTTAACCTACTCGACTCGTTTAGGGGGGGTTCATTGAATTCCCTGTTTTGAATCTTGAAAATACCCTCTACCCTGACATCTCCATCCCTGCCCGGGCAGACTACCTCCCTTACTTAGACGCATGTACATCGAGGCCGTTCGCATTCACGATAATAAAATTTTCCGGACTTTCCCCATGTCGATCTTGAAAAATCCTCTCCCCGGCATCCTCAGGAAATGAAATCGCTTGGCTATTGAATGTTGACAGGTTCGCCCGTATATCCAGCCGACCTGCTATCCCGCCGTTTCAGGGGGAGAGTGTTACGAGGCTGAGTTTGGGTAAGCAATTGCTAATTTGTGGAAGTGATAGCTCTCGCGCCTGTCAATTCCGCCATTCGCTGGAGTCTTCTGTACCCCTTTTCCCGTCTTCCGTTCTTCGTTTGAGGTTTTCTGCTGTAGCATTTTCCCTGAGGCTTGGTAGCCTCGCAGGGTAGAGGTGTGGGAGTAGGTTGTGAAGAGCCGCATCTTCGAGTCATGTTCTAGATCGCAGAATCGGTGCTTCCCCGAATCTTGCATAGTTCTGCATAAACGGCTCATCAGGGTGGGCTAGTGTTACGGTATTCCCCTGGGAGCCTAACCAGGCGTAAGATATGGGATACGGCTGGATATAAAAGGGTTTCACATGCCTTTGAAGGCATGTGCGTACATGAAAAAGGGGATGATGCTTTTGCCTCGCGGAATTGCACGCTACTCAGTTCGTCCGTGGCGTGCGTGGAACTAATACAAGAGTTTATCTAGTACCACCAGGTACAAGTGAGTGACCAACGTGGAGCCTGCCTATTGATTAGTAGAGAAACCTGCAAAGGGTGGCCTGTGTCTGTAACAGCCCCTTAATCTTACTACAAGAATAAAAATACACTCCGGCTGTGAGATCGAAATTTTTGTCGAAACTCATCTTTGCAAGCTGCGTGTGACACTCCGATCGCGCGTATTACGGGTTGTGTGTCCTCATTAACAGGATATAGGTCGGCGACTCCCCTTGCAACTACAGTGTAGCTACCAGGGTCAACAGGTGTTATTATACTAACCTTTTGCAATTTTTGCAAGTGAGTGGTCAAACGGTCTAATACCCCACCAATTCCTCAACACCAATTATTCCGACGCGGGGCACAAAACGCGTACGGGTATTAATAACATCTAGACTATGTATGTGTGTGTTCCGTGTTTTCCTATTTCCCCGCTTTCGCCTGGGTCGGGGTTCACTTCGGAAAATATTAACCGATAAAAGATTAAAGATTGCTCCTAAAGTGCTTTCGTCCGCAAGTATTTTATTATTTTTATTTTTATCGTAAAAAATTAAAATAAACTCCATCCATCCACTAGGGCATGACATTGCGTTGTCGAATGCATTACGATGCATTATCTGTGTCGTAGCTTGTGACCACAGAGCTGATCTTTCTAGGGTGAAGAATCAGTACGGACACTGGGTGTGCTGGATGTCGACGAGTAGAAGAACGGTTTAATGTGAAGAACACACACACACATCCAGCTGCGAGATCGAAGATTTCATCGAAACTCGTCTTTGCAAGCTGTGTGTGATACTCCAATGGCGTGTATTACTGGGTGTGTGTCCTCATTAAGGATATAGGTCGGCGACTCCCCTTGGAACTACAGTGTAGCTTGTACCAGGGTCAACAGGGTGATGTTAGTCAGTCTGTGCACGGGAAGTATAAAACCCGTTTTTGAGGGGCACAAAATCTGACGGCTGTGGAACGAATTATTTTATGTGTCCTGTAAATCGAGTGAAACCGGTGGGGGAGAACTGTTTTTTCGTAAGTATTATTTGGTTAAGGTATTAGTGACAGTAATATACGATACGTACGAGATCACGTACATATTATGTAGAAGACTCAATTAAGTGTTATCAGCTTCTTGTAATATGTTGTAATACTTACATTGATTGCAGTATGTATGGCCAATAGATATTACCAGGGTATCATATTACTTCGTGCGACTGTTTATTACAATATTCTCCCGTTAATTAACGCCAAGTAGATTGGCAGCGTGGGTAGACGCAGCTCCATGCGAGTAGAAGAGGGAATAAGAAAGGGCTGAAGAAGTCGCCTCTATCTTGCCATAAAAATGAAGGCATATATATACCGAGTGGGGAGTGGGGAGAAAAGAGCCCGCGTAGTGTAGTGGTACTCCGAGTAGGGGATGCGTGGTTGGTCGCTGTTGGGAAGCGTGCTCCTCATGGGTTCCGGTGCCTTTGTTTGGACTCTCCTCATGGCTCGCTGGATAGCCTCAAAAGCTTATACACCATTTCCCCTACATTGAATACTAAAAGACAGACATAGCAGGGCTGCAGGGTAGCGCAGGGTAGAGCAAGGTAGAGCAGGTAGAGCAGGTAGTGAGATGTGGGGCGTCCTGCTTGTCCCATCATCGTCACCTACATTATCGCCCATCTATGATGGCCTTGACGTGAATGGGACATCTATTGTCACGTGGTTTCACCTCAACCATGACATGGTTTCACGTGGAATCTGTAAACTATCCTTCTACGGAGGGCACTCCATTACATTAGGCCACCCTGAATAGTCGTAGATGCAGATCACCTGGCAATCAAAGGATGCCAACAAAACATCCAGAATTGGAAAGGGGATCGAAGATGCGGCTATTCGAAACGAACGAAAATGAGGCAAGGTCGAAACGTTCACTGCTGCCGACGACGCCAATTGTGGTGGTACTCCGAGTGGGGGATGCGTGGTTGGTCGGTGTTGGGAAGCGTGCTCCTCATGGGTTCCGGTGCCCTTGTTTGGTCTCTCCTCATGGCTCGCTGGATAGACTCAAAAGCTTATACATTATTTCCTCTTCATTGGACTCTAAAAGACAGACAACACAGGCCCTTGGCACATGGTAGCGCAGGGCAAGGCAAGTAGAGCAGGTAGAGCGGGTAAAGCAGGTAGTGAGATGTGGGGCGTCCTGCTTGTCCCATCATCGTCACCTACATTATCGCCCATCCATGATGGCCTTGACGTGAATGTGACATCTAATGTCACGTGGTTTCACCTCAACCATGACATGGTTTCACGTCGAATCTATAAACTATCCTTCTACGGAGGGCACTCCATTACAGGCTATAGATTCCCCCACACCTCGCGATTATGAGGCTTAAAGGCCTCATTGCAAGATATACAACCCTATGCTGGAGCTCACAACCGTGAGAGCTCGAGAAAGGGTATGTACCTACGGTATACCAGTAGCAATCGGCCTACGAAAACACGAAGGGCGCGGCCACTGAGCGCAAGGATGCGATCCTGGATCTGAGTTACGTTTAGGGAGGGAGAAAGGGACAAAGAAAGTGCGAAGATAAGATATACATATGGGATGAGCAATAGTTAGATGTATGTCCAAGCGTAGTCAGCTCTTCTACTGCTGCTGCTATATTCTTCAGCTGATCCTTACGATAGATAATAGTAGGCATCATGGCTATTTTGATTACCCCGCTTCCCTGACCCTCACGCTGGCCACGGTAGAGATTGCACTTTTCGTCTAAAAAGGTTTCTGAATGACTGGGCTCCTTGACCCGAATTCGTCGGAAATCGTAGGCCGTTTGGTTTTTTGCGTAATTCTGCTCGTCGTTTACCTAGAGGCCATGGGATTTTTCATCCGGTAGCACTTTCATGTCTCCAAAAATCAGTTGTTGCCTTAGAGAGGTCCTAAGCTCCCAAATCGAGGGGTAGTATTAGAAAAAAAATGTTGCGCCTCGATCGTAGCGCACGCGTCTGCCATAACTATTAGTCTAGTGTTCTAGTTTCTGTGTTTTCGTAGTTGCTCACTCCGCCGATGTGATTTGTGTACCATAATCCGATTGCCATACTCATGTCATCATGTAATAGAGTGTCGGTCACCTCATCAACATGACATAGTCTGTATACATGCGTGCACACCATCGTCGGATGGAAAACCTAATAATAGTAGCAACTCTCCAGGTCCACCATTTTCAGCAACACAATACGACGAGCACATTATTCGTTTTTTTGATACCACGGCGCGACCAGGCGCCATTAAATCCTTTCGCGTAGAAGCAGATACCACGGGGCGACGAGGCGCCATTAAATCCTTTCGCGTAGAAGCATCAACATAAATGCCTCCATCGTCAACTTACTACCAATAATAACCGTTTCGATTTGATTTTTATAAAACGACGACCGAACCTACCTATGTATCACGTGCGTGCACGGTCTTGTCAAACTTCTTCGTACTGTAATAATACATTGACGCTTTTGACTTGATTGTAAAATGTGCCGAACGAAGCCATAATATCACGTGCGTGCGTGCAAAGTCCTTTGAAATGTCTACACAGCAGTATCGATCCTCCCACAAAAGCCTGAAATCCGGCTGTAGACATATTCTGGCTGCGAGAAAAGGTACTACGTAGAATTCTTGCTCTGCTGCCTACAGAAGGCAAGCGCCTAGGCTACTCCCTTTCTTCACTTTTCGAAAATTCTAAGCTCTAACTTTCTTAAAAGTCTGCTTTCTTATAAGCCGGCCGATACTGCCTGTACGTACTAGTATTATTAACCCTCTTGACTTGATTATAGTATACCAACCGAAACTACGTCACGTGCGTGCACAACTCTCTTACTAAATCTCAATCAACTATTAACAGTGCTACTATTTACTGTTACAATAACATAGTTGTGGTATGAGGACCGTGACAGACGCCTAATTGGCCACGCTCCTATCATAACTGCATTAGGTTAACCCTTTTGACTATACTTCTACAATACATCAACAGAAAACGGAATCAACACAGCTGAGAGCACCTTGCAGCGTGGGTAGGCGCAATTCGATGCGAGTCGACGAGGAGGGAACAAAAAAGGGCTGAATAAAATGTCTTCTTGCGAGGAAAATGAAGGCACGTACCGAAGTGGGGAGGGGGGGGCAGGGAGAGCCTGGCTTAGTTACCTTGAATCTGGGTTACGTGTAGGGAGTGAGAAAGAGCTAACCATTCCTGAACTGACATATATCAAAACTAAAAGAGCACGACAAGCTAAAAAAAATACCGCAAAGGAACGGGAGAGGGTTACTCGGAGCGAGTGACCCCGAGCCCCTGCACAAAAAAAATCCCCACAAAAGTGAGACCCCCTTACCGTATACGTATATCTGGTCTACCCCACCCAAAAACTGCTTTTTTTGAGAGAAATGAAAGGGCGTCTCCGATGACCCGGATGAGCAATCCCATGACCTGGGTATACAAAACCGCACTGTTATCGTGCTGCAAAAAATAAATCAAGAACGTGGCATTTCCGACGATTTTGGGGTTTTATAAATGACCCTATTTAGCGCCGCACTCCCGAGATGGGAACAAAACACTTGAGAGTTGAGACTAGCACAATTTTTTTGGAGCTGGAAATCGGGTCCCCGTCACCTCAGAAACATTTCTAGCCCAAGACTGCTACCCTCCTATCGCACTCCGTGTCGCTGGTTTTGCCCCCCGAAACAGGGGTGCACTTAAGTCTTATAAAAAACGTTGCGGTAACACCCTTGTAAGTTTTTTGGGGGGGGGGGCAGATCAGCCTGAACTACGATGATTAGAGCCGCGGATATTTTGCAGAACTCATAGAAGCGCTAGGGCGGTCGCTCGGGGCGAGGGATTGAGAGCGGGAGGGGGGGGGGGGGGGGGGGGGTGCATTGCGCGGGGTTTGGATCCCCCTCGTGTTTTTGTTACGTTGCTTCTCGGGGGATATTGTTAAGTTTGTGCAGGAATTGCCCCGTTTCATCGTTGAAGTTAAGTTCCAATTTTTTGTTCGTCGCTTCGTGTTGCAGAAGAACCCTGCTGAACTAATTAGCTGCCCGGGTTGACTCATCAACTGCCTGTTGTCGTTGGCGCGAGCTTTCTCAAAGAAAAAGATAGACAAAACAGACAGAAAGGCAGACTTACGCACAGACACAGAAAATCATACAGACGTACCATACCAGTACATGCCTTCATTTTCCATCCATGCCCCCGAAATTTATATTCCCGATGTAGCCCAGAGTTACGTCCTGGATATTCCCGTTGGAAAAAATTGACTCGGGAAGCCCGCGTCACAAAACGAAATAGCAAGAAGAGATAAAAAAAAAAATGTTGTTGTCGTACGCTATCCCTCGAGAAAAAACAATAATAAACACGAGGGCGTTTCAACCCCCGCGATCCCCCCCACCCCCCCTGTCTCAACCCCCCTACCCCCCGTCTCCTCCTCTCAAACGCCTCTTCCCCGTCAATCAATACATCAATCTACCAACTAATCTATCAATCAATCGAAACAATCAATCGATCAAATCAGTTCGTCAATCAACCAATCACATCAATCAGTCGAGCAACCAACCAATCAAATCAACCAATCGGTCAACCAGCCCACTACTCAAGTTAATCAACCAATCAACGAATCAAAAACCAATCCACCAACCAATGAACTAATCAAATCAATCATCCAGCCAACCAGGAGTCAACCAATCAACTCGACAAGTCAGCCAATCAATCAACCAACGTGTTTGCTACTTCACGATATATTCCTCCGTGCAATTTTACTCACCACAATAACAACAGTCCAAATGACAGCCCCAGCAATAATAATCGTGACAGTCCCAGTAACATCGACACTTTCGCAGTTGGCAGCGGCAGCGAGCACAAACAATCACAGATGCACGGCTCTGCTTAGAAGGGTATATACTGTAGATAGATGTAGCTGAGTATATACCCGAGTATGACCAAGATAATCACGGTTGGTATTCGGGTACACCAGAGTATATACCCTACTATTAGTATCAATAAGCACACCCAAATATGCTATTAATCGGAGACTGGTCATTTTGAGCGCGCCAAAGCCTAGCTTGGCCTGAATATACTAGTGATAGTTTCACCCAAAGGGATTACCTGCGGTCTCCTAGCATTTATGCCGATAACGAAGGGAGATGGGGGGCGGGGGATATTTCCCGGCATCCCTCCACGAACCGTGTCACTTTCACGCCCGCAAAACAAATATCTACTACTACTGCCAGCCTACATACCACTAGCAGCCGAATCACAGCCAAAAGTCAAAACATCATTATTCCAAGGGCGTGTTCAGCAGGGGATATACTTTTGGATACCCGGGTACCAACTCTGGTCGTTTTGGTCATGCTCGGGTAGGCACCCGGGCACCCCCGTACTGTATACCCTACTACTCGGGAAGGCACCGGAGTACCCCCGGGGTATATATCCTACTACTCGAAGTACCCCCGGAGAGTAAACCCTACTACTCGGGTAGGTTCTCGAGTACCCTCAAGAGTATATACCTTACTAGTCGGATAGGTACCCGGGTACCCCCAGTGTGCACCTTTCTACTAAGCACTAAACGCCCCCTTGCATTATTCGCCTCAAGATCATCCGCAACCGGATCAACCAACAACAGCAACAGCTAACACAGCAAAATCCTGCCGGCATCCGTTCATGAGAAGCGAGCGCGGTCGTATCATCGCTCCTTTCTGTCTATCTCCGGCCCACACCACGACGTTCTGGCGAAAAATAAATAAAAACGCGACAAACAAAAAAATCCGAAGATCTTTCCCTAGCTCCCGTCCCCCCTCAACTCTGGGATACGTAATCACCCTCCCCCACCCTCACTCATTTTGGGGATGCGTAGACATCCTCCCGCCCCCCCAGCTCAATTCGGGGATACGTCGTAATCCTCCCCCCCCCCCCCCCGCCCCCCGCTGGCTTTATCGTCAAAACCAGATGGCCGGGACACACGACATTTAAAACGTGTGTACTCTTGCCACGTCTGTAACGTGCTATCGCGCAGCATTCGTTCACCCTCTCCCCCCACAATAAACAGTAGTAGTACATAGCAGTAGTAATAGTGGTAGGCTGTAGAGCAAAACATAAAAAACAAAAATGCGGCGCAATTGGCTGCTGAGCAAGCGCTCCCACCACAAGACGAGGGCTGGCAGTTACATTACCATACCCGAGAGAAAAGGCTATGCCGCTTCCCGCTCCGGATTCTTCAAATTTCCGAATCGGACACATTTTCCGAATGTGCTTTACCGAATCGCCAATGTATTCCCTCCGAATCGAATACGGTGCTTGCCGGGTCGTTTTTTTGTCTTTCCCAATCGGGTGTATTGTGGTGGATTCGGATTCTCTGTTTTTTTTCCGAATTGGAATTTCCGCGTGCCAAATCGGAACTTTTTCCTAATTGGACATGCTTGTTTCCCCATCGCAATGTCTGTTTTCCGAATCGGATACGCTGCTTTCCGAGTCGCAATTGCTGATTTCCGACTTGTGAACCGAATCATGAACCGAATCCGTGTACGCTCCGTTCCGATTCGGAAACTCCACTCCGAATCGGAAATCGTATAACAAGCGTCGGCAGTACGCAGCATTCGCAATAAAAGCGCTGCTAGCCCGCCAACCGAACAAACGAGACCGTGTGTGTAACATTCAAAATCTTACGGAAAACTCACTAAACCTGACCTCGGGCGGTTCACGGTTTATCTCAAACAGACGAAAGACAGGAAAACGCCCAAATCTTACGGTACATTAATCAAAACCTACGGCGGTTTATGGTCAATCTCGTCCGATCACTCTCGCTCTCCTCTTCTCCCCCTCCCCCCGCGCCGTGCTCCGTCCTGGTATTGTTGGGATGCGAGGGTCTATGATCACGGGACCGCGGCCACGCATGCAATGAGTACACCCCCTTCCGCATAGTGGGGGTGCGAGGGTCCATGGTCACACGACTACCGTCATGCATGAAAATAGTACACCTGCCCCTCCCCGCCCTTTTTCCCGTCCATGTTTGCAGACTTACCCCAAGCATGCCTCTACAGCACCAGCAGAGACATGGAACTAACAAGCCTACCAACAACCGCCTCCACAACTCTCGCAAAACCAAACAAATCCACGTTTTGAGGGAAAAACCACCTTGACATTTTAGTTTTGTCGTTTTTAGTACCAAAACCATTTGCAAACAGAGCCGGCTCATTCCTGGAGTAGCAAACCGATTGGAATTAAGAAGCAAGCCGCTTAGAATTAAGAGTGGAATAATTCTTGCAGTAGCAAACACTTGAGGTTAAAGTCGGATCGTTCTTGCAGTAGCAAACCACATCAAGTTAGAGCAGGTCATTGTCGCAGCAGCAAACCAGTTAGAACTAGAGTCGGTTTCCTCCCTATTGCAGTAGCAAACCACGTGAAACTAGAGTGTGCTCATCCTTGCAATTTGAAGTTAGAGTAGCTCAATTCTTGCAGCAGCAACACGTGAAAAGTAGAGTCAGGTCAACGTTGAAGTAACACAAATCACTTGAAGTTATAGTGGGTTTATTCTTGCAGCAGAAAAAGGGCTAATCCCCTTCCATCAAAAATCGAAGCACGGCTACCGCTCGTGCCTTAAAAAAAAAATCCCCAACCTTTAAAAAACGACTTCCCTCTACCCTCCCCCCCCCCCCCCCCCTGCCCCTCCCCCTTCCTAACGCCTCCCGCCACCCCCCAAGAAAACGACCTTTATTCGAAAACGATTCCGCCGTTTTTACGCCGAATCGAGATGCCGTTCGTAAAAGAAGAGAGACGGGTGCAGCTTGTCCTCCGCGCAACGCGCCAGGACTCCTGCGAAGTCCGGACCAATCTGCGCGTTTGGAAACAAGTGGTCCGTGAAAACAAAAAAAATAACGAAAAGCAAAGAACAGAAAAAGCAAGAGCACAAAAAGGCAGACAGCAACGAAACGGAAAGAGAACGAGCAAAAGACGGCAAAAAAGCAAAACGGGAAGGGCCAAAAAAGCGGAAGAGGTCAGAACGGTGACGTACGGGCGGGCATTGTTCTAACGCAACAGAAACCACAGCAGTAGTACACAGCTAGCACGTGCTGGAGCGGGCGTCCAACATACAAGGAAGCAAACAAAATACGATCTCCACCCCCCCCTACCCCCTCCCCTCCCGGCTCCCATCTTCTGTGTGATGCCTTTACGACTGACCAGCAACGTATGGATCCTCCCCCTTCACTCCCATCTCCCATTTAAATCCAAAAACATTTGGCGACTCGAGGGCACCACTTGGTCCCTCTCCTCCCCCCCCCCCCCCCCCTTCTACTCTCCGCCTCCCGACGGTCCACACCCTGCCACCCCCCCCCTCGTCTTCCATTGTCAGTCTCTATGTAGCGATTCACCGGCACCGCTTGGTCCCTCTCCCCTCCCTCCTCGCAACCTCCCACCCCCCCCCCCTCCACCCCTCCTCTCCCCTTCCCCCCTCCCCTCCCCTTTGTTTCGCATGTTTCGAGCCGACTCACCGGCACCGCTTGGTCGTCGTCGAGCAGCAGCCACTCTTCTCTAGCTCTGTTATACACGAACGCAACGTAGTGGTGCTTCTGCACCTGGAAGCAGAAGAAGCCTCTCAATTCAGCCTGATTAAACAAAACATCCACACCACAGTGTTTTTGAGCAGCAGCAACAGCAGCAGCAGCAGCGTTTAGGACGAGCGGGGCGTATAGGAGGAGGGCACAAGAAAGGTTAGCAGCAGCAGAAGGGCGTGTAGGAGGAGCAGCAGAACGTTTGGCAGCAGCAGCAGCAGCAGCAGCAGCAGCAGCGTTTTGGAGGCGGAGCAGCAGGGCGTATAGAAAACACCAAATTCAGGTACACCACCGGGATAAGCATTTTCGCCCCCCGACATATCGAAACACCTTATGTATTTTTGTTATTTTCGACATGATATATCGATTTTTCGATATGATACCCAAAAGACCACTTACAGCCCACCTTACTCCGCAGAAAACTTCCGACTGTCGATACGTCTGTCGATATTACATTACATATAAAAAATATTTCCAAATAATACACGAGAAAAGAAAAGAAAAAAATCGATACGATATCCAACACCAATCAATACAGAACAACCCATCTTGCCCGCAGAAACCTCCCAGCCCCGTTCCCCTCCTTGGGTGCGCCATACTCTGGCACCCTAGAAAACACATCACGTCTACCACTGGTAGGGCTAGGCATTTTCGGCCCCCGATATATCGAAAATGTACTGCTGTTGTGTTATTTTCAACATGATATAACATCGAATTTTTCGATATGATACCCCAAAAGGTCACCTACATCTCACCTTACCCCGCACAAAACCTCCCACGTCCGATACACCTTTCGATACTATAACAAATATCGAAAATCGTTCCATGAAAACATACAAAAGAACACACAAAAAAAACGACTCGATACCCAACACCAATCAATCACAACACATAACCACATAACCACCCACCTTGCCCGCAGAAACCTCCCCAGCCCCGTTCCCCTCCCCGGGTGCGCCATACTTCGGCCCCCTAGAAAACACCACATCCAGGTCCACCACCGGGCTAAGCATCCCCAACAGGTCGGCAACAAGCGCGGACCCCCAGTTATTCCACACCAATCCCAAGGTAAAAACGGACGGAGGCTCGCCCGTGATCGAGCGCTGACTTGGAAGGCGCTCACGTCGTCGCGAGATCGAGCACGCGTTATTCCGACACGTGACCATGTCACCGTGACTCGCCTCCTGAAACGTGTGAGAAACCCCCCACCGGCATAAAAATAAATAAATCAAGACGCGGTAGTCAGCAAGGGGGAACGCGGCGTGTCTTGGGGGGTGCCTATAAAATAATTACTATCGCTTTGATGTTGATCAATGTAAGGGATACGACTGATGCACAACATGTCATAGCGCGAACTATAGGATCAATACTATTAATATCTAGATCGAATTTTTATCCGACGTGTCTCACCCCCCCACCCGAAAGAGCAACGGGATAAGATAAGCACTTCTCTTCACGTAACATATGACAGAAACGTACCGATCGCCTAAATGTTGGAGGTGTCTCTATTAGAAGCAGGACCGGTGTCCCGCCTCGAAATTGATTTGTGGTCAACGGTCAAACGACTAAGGCAAGCAGCAAATTAACCCCCCCCCCCCATCCCAAGCGCCACGTCTAACGGAGAGGCGGGCGTCTACGTCCAAAATAGAGGATCTATACGATCTACAGCAGATCGTTATCTGTCCAAGTTGTGCGACGTCGCCTTTTCCTGACGCGTGCTACGATATAGGTAGCACTTTCTTTTTTTCGGCTTGAAACGTTTCCTGACTGACATAGGTAGCACTTTCTTAATTTGGCTTGAAACGTTTCCTTCTTGACCCTCCGAAACCGAAAATCGTCGGTCGGGGTTTTTCATTTTTTTTTCGACAAAAAAAAAGGCTTGTTGTATAACGAGGCCACGGGGTTGTTCATCCGGTGGCGCTTTTCGGTGGCGCTTCGTTTTTCTCCAACTCAGTTTTTTTTTCGTGTGAGCATATGGAGCTTCAGCACTGGAAACCCGTTGTGGGGACAAATTTACTTGGAGTGAGTATAGAAAAAAAGGCGTGTACCCCTGCCGCAGCATGCGTCTTCTGCCGCCCCCCCGCTCCCCTCGCCCATCACCCTACGCGCCACGTCTAAGGGACAAGTGGGTGTCTTCCTCGAAACTAGAGTCTAGCTGGTTTAGATAATTAGTCTGTCTGCCCCGCCCCCCCCCTCCTCTCACTCGAAGCGCCACGCCGAACGGACAAGCGGGCGTCTTCTTCTAAAATATGGTACCAGGTAGGACCTAGATGATCTACAGTAGACCGCGATCAGCCTGTCTGTCTGCCGTTACCCCCCCCATTTCACCCTAAATGTCACGCCGAACGAACAAGTGGGAGACTTCTTCTAAAACATGGATGTATACTATCTAGACCGTGATCTGCCCCCCCCCCCCCCCCCCCCTCCCCGCGTCGTGCACGCCATGTCTGCCTGATCGGTGAAAACCCGCCGTGCTCCGTCCCGGCAATGTAGGAATGCGAGGGTTGATGGTCATACGACTATGCCTGGCTGTCAAATATTTTCCCTCACCCTAAGCGCGACGTCGAACGGACAAGGGGAACCCTTCTTTTTCTTCCTCGCCTCCCGCAGCGCCGACACGTGCAGATAAAAAACGTTGGCCTCGTACGTTGTCGGCTTCTCGGGAGACGACACGCCGCATCGCGGACACACCAAGGCCTCGCGGACGCACATGCTGAACACCTGGCGTATCACCGACGCGCTCGACCCTTGCACGAGGCAGCCTGTTGTTCAAACAACAGCAAAGGTCTTCTAGTTAGTGCACAGGACACCACAAAGGAAAAACAGCGCGGGCGAAACCCCAATCCCCATCAAAGCCTTCTACTATCGAAGATCCAAATCCTCAAAACGCACCACGTGCCAGATTTTCTTCACCTTTGCCGCCCCTTTCCCAGCCCTCCCCCTCCATCAAAATCCCCAGAAAGCACCGCACAACCTCTTCACCCCCCCCCGCCCTCTCTTCTGCCTTCCCTCCTTCCTCCCCCCCACTTCTCTACCCCGCGCCCTCGTCCCACCTAGCCTCCATATCTCTCACCAAATATTGTCTCCATCGCTTCGGCAGCGTCGTCCATCTTCCCCACCCCAAACCGCGCCTCCGATAGGTCCGCCAACGCGGCGCGAAGCGCCTCCACCGATGCACTTGTGCCCCCGCCTCCGCTCCCCCCCCCCCCCCCCCCCCCCGCCCCGCCCCCGCCCCCGCCCCCGCTCCCCTCCCCGCCAACGCCCACGCCCCCCTTCCCGCCCCCGCATCCACCCGTTCTCTTGCCCCAGCCCCTGCTGCGGCTCCTGCCCCGGCCCGGTGTTCGTCGTCGGTCGCTCCGTCGCTTTCAACCTCCTCAGAAAGTTCGCGGAAAATTCCTCGCAGGGAAGCCTCGACGCGATTGATTGGCTCCTCTTCCGGGGTAGCTCCCCTCCCCCCATTCCAGACCTGTTGCGTACGAGACGTGCCGTGAGATGGGATGGGATGGGACATGGGATGGGATGCGATATACGGGATGGGATATGAGATGGGACAAAGGATGGGATATGGGATGGCATATTATGTGATACGGGATGATATAAAAGAGATATGGGATAGGATGATATATGGGATGCGACGGGGTACGGGATGGGGTTATATATGGGATGGAGTGAGATACGGGACGGGATGGGATATGGAATGGGACACAGGATCGGATGGGATATGGGATGGGATGGTATACGGGGTGGGATATGGGATATCATGGCATTTGGGATGGGCTAAGGGTTGTTAAAAAAAACTACCAGGTAGCTAACTTCCTTGTGCCATATTCCAACCGAAAAAACTACAAAACCACGCCGGGCAGGACAGGAAGATTGAGCCCCGCGTTCCCGGAGCACGAAATACAGAGGCGCAACCATCCGACCAACCTACCCACCCACCAACCAAGCAATTGAGCAACCAACCAAACAACTATTTACAGTCAGCCCACTCACAGCCCTACCGCGCCTGCTGTAAAAGCCAGCCCACCAGCCGCAACAACTCACCTGCGGCTTCTTCCCCCAAGCGCCACTCGCAGCGTTCCCGGTGCCCCCAAATCGCATCCGAAACGCGTCGAGATGCCACAGAGACTGCACCACCACGTTCAAGAAGCAATTATTCTGCCCGTTGGCGTTCGCGAGGCCCCGGGGCATCGGGGCAGAGGGAGAATGCACCTCCTTTTTCGTCGACACAGCTGCTGCTGCTGCCAGCGCTGCCGCTGATAGCGGCCGACTACCCCCCTTGCTCCCCTTCGTCTTGCCCCCCCTGCCCCCCTCTGGCGACTCCTGCTGCTGGAGATGTCCCCCAAGAACCCCGTTACTGGTGGCGGTCGCCTGTAGAGACCCCCCTTGCCCCTGTTGAGACTGGACCCCCTTCCGTCCCTTCTCCTTTTTTCCCTTCTTTGGTCGGACCACGGGTGCTACCGCCACCCCCGCCACCGCCACCGTAGCTGTCCCTGCCGCTACCGCTGCCGCCGCGGCATCCCCCATCCCTTCCCCCCGGTCTAACGCCTCTATCGGCGGCTTCTCCCCCTGCGATCGAACGTCGGCGACCGCGCCTGTCGGTATCTCTCTCCTTTCCCCCTCTTCGGCTGCTATCGCCTGCCTGTCCCCCCCGTGCCCCGCCCCCATCCCTTCCCCCACCCTCGCGACCGCCCCCGCCGCCGCTTGGGCAAAATTTCGTTCCCCCAAAGCCCCCGCCCCTCCCGCCTCCGACACAGTCGCCACCCCCGCTTCCACCACCGCCGCAGCAACACCGTCTGGCGGCGTTAACCTTACGCCGTCGCGTTCGCTGTTTTCCGAGCCTGCCGCGACAGCAGCGCTATCACTGTGCAGAGCTGCCGCGGCGCCCTCTCGTTTGGCCATCGGGTCCGACAGTGACAGCGACGCTGGAGGTGGCGGTGACGGTGACAAGGAGGAGGACGAATTCGAGGGCGGCGCCTGTTCCGTCTCCCCCGGACCTTCCTCCGCAGCGCGGTCAAGGTTTGACTCGGCAACACGGGGCTGCGGCTGCGGCTGCGGCTGCGGCTGCTGCTGCTGCTGCTGCTGCTGCTGAGGCGGTTGCTGCTGCTGCTGCTGCTGAGGCGGTTGCTGCTGCTGCTGCTGCTGCTGAGGCGGTTGCTGCTGATGTGGCTGCTCCAGCAGCTGCTGCTGCTCCTGCTCCTGCTGCTGCGGCGACTCCGGCCGGTGACTCGCGGCCCCCGCCGACCCCGTTGGCCACTCCATCTGCGCCTCTTCCTCGGGAAAGGGCGGGTGCACCTGCTCCTGCCCCTGCTCGAAAGGCATGCTGCTGCCGTCCATCGGTCTCATCTGGTCGACCTGCTGCCCCATCTGGTCGACCTGCTGCCCCATCTGGTCGACCTGCTGCCCCATCTGGCCGACTTGCTGCCCCATTGGGTCGACCTGTCCCATTTGGTCCATCTGCACTATTTGGCCTGCCTGCCCCATCTGGTCGACCTGTCCCATTTGGCCTGCCTGTCCCATGTGCTCTATGTGTCCCATTTGGTCTGCCTGCGTCATCTGGTCCATCTGTCCCATCTGCCCCATCTGTCCCGAGGCCGTCATTTCCGCCCCCCTATCGTTGGGCCCGAACCCTTGCCCGTGGTACCCCCCCCCCCCCCCCAACCCCCGGGCCACCGTACAAGTACGGCTCCTGCTCCAGTTGCTGCTGCTGTTGGTACTGATGCATCTGACTAGAAGGCGGGGACGTGAATCCACCACCACCACCGCCCATACCGTGCGCCGGAGAGCCCCCCCCCCAGCCCTGCATCTGCTGCGGAGGCATCTGCTGCTGCTGCTGCGGGGCGTAGGGGTAATGGTACCCCCCACCCCCATCCTGCATCCAGGGCATCGCAGGCGGCATGCCGTTCATGTCCATGGCCATGTTCATCCCGCCGCCGGCTCCTATCCCCATGCCCATGTGGGCCCCGCCCGGGTGCCAGGGGGCAGGCGCGCCGGCGTGCCCTCCGTATCCATCACCCTGCTGCACCATCATATGCGAAGGCGGCGGGTAGTACACCGCCTGACCATCAGTAACCCCGATCCCCCCCGGAGCCGGACCCATCACCGCCTGCCCAGGCATCTGGTAGTGCATCATGCCGCCGCCCCAGTAGCCCGTCGCGCCGCCCTGCTGCATCACGCCATGCGTTGCAGAAGGCTGCCCTCCCCCTCCCCCCCCCCGCTCCTCCTCCCCCTGCACCCCGGTACTGCCCTCCTCCCATCAGATGTCCCCTGCTCGGCGAGTGCGGACCCCCACCCCCCCCCACCCCCCACCCCACCGCCTCTGCCACCACCACCAGAACCGGTAGACCCGTGCCGGGAATGTTTTGAGTGGGACGCCACGCGTCGGTGGTTGGAGAACCCCTGTCCCCCGTGAATACCTCCACCCCCAGCTCCGCCACCGCCGCCTCCTCCTCCTGCTCCTCCAAACCCAGATTGACCGTGTGCCAGGTGCCCCCCCCCCACATTCATGCCCCGTTGGGACGCCGCCTGCTGCTGCTGCTGCTGTGTGTGGAGGTGCGGGGACATTCCGTGCACGCCGTCGGCAGGAGAGAACGACCTCTGAGTCTGGACCATCTGCTGCTGTTGCTGCTGATAGGATGCGTCCTGTTGGTAGGGAAACTGCTGCTGCTGATGGTGGTGCTGCTGCTGCTGGTGTTGTTGCTGGTGATGCTGCATGGGGCCGGCTTGCGGTTGATTCCGGTACGATTGTGTCGCCGTGAGCCCATCCTGCGGCAGCTGCTGCTCTTGCTGCTGCTGCTCTTGCTGTTCTTGCTGTTGCTGTTGTTGTTGTTGCTGCTGCTGCTGCTGTTGCTGGTGAGGAGAAGGAGGAGGCGGGGTAAGGGCAGGCGTAGTGGGAAGCGAGTGCGCCGGGAAAAATACGCCGTCGCGCAACTGCTCCGTCTGCACCGGCGGCGACAGCGAGCCGTTCGAATCACCGACGTATCCCTTCGCCTCGACGGCACCATCTCCCTCCCCGTCAAGTCGTGCTTCGTCCGCCACCACCGGCGTCAGGCCAAGGCCAGCCTCCGGTTTCGCCTGGTTCGTGTTCCCCTCCGCTGCCGCGGCCACAGGTACCGCTGCCGACGCCGCTGCCACCGCTCCGGCCTCGGGTTTCTCCTTAGAACTGCCATGATACCCAAGGTTCTCAGGGCAATGCGGAACCGTAACCCTTCCCTCCTCGCACTCGCTCCCACCCGAGCCGCGCGACGCATCCTCATCCGACAAGTTAACAGTGCCGAACTGGAACACAAACTCCTCCTCCTCCTCCTCCTCCATCTCCTTCTCCTTCTCCTCTTCGTCCTCCCTCTCTGTCCCCTCCACCTCTATAACCCCCCCGACCGCTACCCCCTTCACCGCTCCCAAACCTGGCAGGCCTTCCCCCTTGCCCTCCAACCCGTTCGTTACCCGCGCGACCTCACGCTCCGGCCCAAGCTCGCCGCTCGAGGCCGCAGCGGCGCCTCCGGCACCCGTCCGTCTCGCCTCCCCGGCGCCCAGAACTTTTCCGCCCCCGCTTAATTCTTCCGCGCTGTTCACCACCACGACCCCGCCGACAACGGCTTCCTCCGTCGTCTCCGCCGGCGCGGGAGCAGTCTCCGGCAGCTCTTCTTCAGGGGCTACCGGCGCCGCGTTTCCAGCCACCGCCACCATCGGCGCCTCCACCGCTGGCGCCGACGCCGTCGCCGGCGCTCGCGCTTTCAAGGGTTGCGCCGCCGTACTGCTATGGCCACCCGCGCCCCACCCGCCTGCCTTCGGTGAAGACGGTGCAGGCACCGTCGAGCATTGACCCCCGCCTTGCTCTCCACCACCACCACCACCGGCACCAGCGTCATCCCGCCCCTCGCAGGCATCGCCCGAGACGCTGCTCGACACGTTAGGCCATCCGCCGTTGCTCACGCTAGCAGTCGCCGAAGGTGTGCGGCTAGGTTCAGAAGCGCCAGGAGCAGCGGCACCAGCACCGGCACCGCCCGCACCGGCATCCGTAGAGGTCTCTGAATGCTCCGCCGGGACTACTTGGCTTCGCTGCACCCAGCTCCCGCCCGCGGCTCCGGTCCCTGCTGCGCCGGCGGCTCTCTCTCTCCTCACTTGCTCTGACTTAAAGTCCCGCTGGGCGCGGTCCCTCCCCTCGGGCATGTACCCACGAAAGCTTCCGCCACCGCGACCTCTGCCGCCGCCACCGCCGCCGCCGACGTAGCCACCCCCGTCTGCGCCACCTGTACCCCGCCCCCGCCCTCGTTCACCTTGATGAGGGAACCCTCCACCTTCTCGAGAAGCAGCAGCAGCAGTAGCAGCAGCGGCGGCGGCGGCGGCGGTCGATTTCCTAGGTTTGGACTTGGCGATCGTCACAAAACCGTCCTCGTCTCCCGCCGGCGCGGCCCTCTCCGCTCCGCGCCACCCGCCGCCCGACCGATCCTCTACCGTCTTTCCGCTAGCCTTGGACCAACCTCCATCCCCTTTTAACGGCGACGAAGATAACGGCGATCCCGACCCCGAGGCTGTTGTACCCAGAGTGCTGTGACCTGCCCGTCCGTTAGAACGCGGTTTTTCTGTTTTCACCTCTGCCGCTGCTGCCGCAACCGCCCCCGTCGCATCTTCCTGCGCCGCCTTATCGCCACCACCGTTGCTGCTGCTACTTGTGCTACCATCGCTGCTGCCGCTTCCAGCATCGGCAGCCCGCATTTCATCAAGGCCGGCCTTCTGGCCAATGGAGTTGCCCGTGGAAGTAAGTGGTGCCGCCCTACACCCTACGCCCTGCCTCCCAGGTGCTACTGCGGAGGATGCCGCAGCCAACTCTGCCGCTTGCGCCGTCGCTATAGCCGCGGCTGCTGCAGCCTTAACCTCTGCCGCTGCGGCCGCTTCTGCCGTCGCTTTTGTTGCGGCCTCCGCTTTCGCCGCTTTCGCCGCATTCGCTGTTTCCGCAGCTTTTGTAGCTTCTTCGGCTGCCGCCGCCGCCAGTGCCGCCGCCGCGGCCGTCTTGGTCTCCCGCACCCGAGCTTTCGCGCGCTCACGCTTCCGTCGCTTCGCGTCCAGGCTCGCGTCCTTCTCGGAAAAGCATCGAAGAACAATCGAAGACAAATACGTGTTAAAGAGTACACACACCACACAACACATACACCACACACAAGAAAAATCGAAGGCACGCACATGTCAAAGGTAAAGCATACACACGCACGCAAACACATACACAGGCACACACGTACACACTCACATCCGCTGTCTATCCCACTAACGGCTCTCACCCCAACTCCAACCCTTCCCCCCCCCTCGTCCCCGATCCATCCCCGATCTACCTCGCTTCACGGTTCACCCCCCTCAACAATATCCCCAGACCCCCCCCCCCCTCCCCCCGCCTTTCCCAATCTCTCTCCCGCTTCCACTCTCCCCCTATCCCCATCCCCAATCAACCCCCCTCACCTCGCGGTTCATACCCTCCACAAGCTGGCGCTCATTCTGAACCGCGGTCCACCTCAGACATGCATCCTCCACAATACCGAGCATCAGACAGACGCCCACAATCTTAATCCTCTCCTCCGCATCCCCCCCAGCCCCGCACAGCTGCGCCGCCTGCGAAGCCCGTGCGGAAACCCTGCACCCCAGCTGTGCGAAAAAGAGACGGAGTCGGCGGTACCGCTGGTGTAGCTGGCCCACCGCGAAGAGGCGGTAGGTGAGGCAGGTCTCGATCTGCTCCTGCTGGGTGAGCGAGATTGCTGTGGCAAGAGACTGGCAGCGGTCATCCAGCTCGCGTTGCTTGGCCTGCGCGCATAAACGCCAACACCACAACCACCAAAACAAAATAAACAAAAGCAGGAAGCGGAGAAGAAAGGAAAAGAAGGAAACAAACACGCGAAACAAGAACAAACAAGAATTAGGCAAGACAAGAAGAATTGGAAAAGACCAAAACGACCAAAACGACAAGAAATAGACAAGACAAGGAGAACAAAGGGAAAACAAATGCACCGAACAAACAAAACATGAGGTTGGCAAGACAAGGGAGAAGAAAGGGAAAACACGAGAAACAAAAAAAAAACAAGGATTAAACAAGACATGTAGAAGAAAGGTGAAGAACATGCCTACAAAAAAATCACGACAGTCAACACAAATAGAAGAAAGGCGGAAAAAACACACACACGAAACAAACAAAACAAGCTTAAGACGACAAGGAAAGGAAAAGGGGAACCACAAAAAAAGAACGACGACGTCCGTGGGACCAATTTTCATTTGGTCGCGCAACCCGCGCCCACATTCCATCTCGCCAGCGACCGCAACACCTATACCACTGCAAAACAGCATAGCCCACAGGGCGCTAATTCCAAGGATTTACGGGTCATGACCCGACCCCAGCATCATACCACGAGGTTATCAAAATCTTGCGGGTCAATTGGGGTCGGGGCAGGGTGTGTGTGAAATCTCATGGGATGGGTCGGGTCGGGTCGGGTCGGGTCGGGTCGGGTCGGGTCGGGTCGGGTTGGGTCAGGAGGTGTTCAAATCTCGCGGTCGGGACGAGTTACCCTGACTCAACTTGACCCCTGAAAACCCAACTAATTCCGACTACGTGCAGAGCAGTGGTCCCTCTATAGCGCCGATTGCGCAGTGCCGGTTTCCCGATATATTGCCTGTGAAATTGCTCGTCACAGATGGGAACCAACAGCAGTGGCAGTGTGCAGAGTACTGCCGGTCGCCGCTATAGTACCGGTATTTCCGGCACTAAAGCGGCAACCGGCACTATAGAGGGATCACTACTGTACTTTGTTCCCCAAAACGCGGGTGTACCTCTACTGAAAGGGTTATATTTCATATTAATAATACCAGGTATCTCGTAACGCCTTTAGCACTGTAAACCCGTTCTTGGGGTAACATTACTAGGAACTAATATAGGAACGGGTTTCGGGACTTGAGGGGTCAAGTTCGCACAGCCGATGACAGATTAGTTTTATTAACATATCACAGAACTAACCATTGGTAATCATGGGCTGTACGGGTGTACGTAATATATTACAGTCAGAAGCATGGAGGAGAGAAGAGATGTGCCCACTCTTCTCGCGTGTATCTAGCTTTCTTGGGCACAGCTGTGCAAGTACAGCAGAGGCACACGAGCGTATGGCACGACACTACTCGCTGCCGATTGGCCGGCCTGCATTAGGTCTACTGTTGTGTGGTTTATCGTCACAGCTAATTCTTTTTACCTTTTTCCCCGCCAGGTTTTTCGATTTTTCCCGTGGATTTCCAGTTTGGTCTGGCCCATGGATGATACTTGTAGATAGGCGTATAAATGCGTAAACAGGGCTGCTCTTTCCTACGCCGTTTTCCTGCTCGTGGTGTAAACAATGAATATACGCAGCAGGCGCGTCGGCACTTGACCCTCGTCCCTCAACACCGATACATATGTACCATACATGATACGTATATGTACCGCAACAACAAACGCTGTCAGGTGCACCAGCTAGCTGTCGATATTAATTGAAGTATGAAACACTGCAAATTCCGTCGCCGGCGCGTGTCCCGTTGCCGGCGCCAATGTTCCGGTGCTTGCACCATCGACCTACGACACACGTAGGTACCATAAAATGATACACAGATGTACAAAATGCTGAGTCAGTGCACCACCTAGCCATCGACGATAACTAGAATACGTGCCGGTGCATGTCCTGTAGCCGGCGCCAAAGCGATAGCACTTGCCTCCCATCCCTTATCAACGATACATAAGAGTACCATAGAAGGACGCGAACATGTAAGAGATGCTGAGCCGGTGCACAAGCGAGCGATCGACCATGGTTGGAATACATGTCGGTGCCATGTCCTGCTGCGGCACTTTAGCCCTTCGTCCCTTAACATCGATGCATACGCACCACAAAACGATACATATGGGTACGAAACGCTGTGCCGGTGCACTAGGTAGCGACAGACGCGGTTGGAATACGTGCCGGTGATTGTCCTGTTGCCGTTCGTCTCGTAATAACGATGTATACGTACCAAAAGACTATAAATATGTGTGTACGAAACGCTGTGCCGGTGGACTAGCTAGAGACCGACCATGATTGGAATACGTGCCTGTGCATGTCGTGGCGCCGGTGCCTATGCGCCGGCACTTGCCCTTCGTCCCTTAATATCGATGCATATGTACCACGATATGTGCGCCAAACGCTGTGCCGGTTGCACTAGCTAGCGATCGATTTTGGTTGGATTACGTGCCGCTGCATGTCTCGTTGCCGGCACTTGCCCCTCGTTCAATAACAACTATGCGTACGTACCATAAAACGATACATACGTGTACGAAACGCTGCGCCGGTGCACTAGCTAGCGATCGACAATGATTGGGAAACGTGCCGGTGCTCGTCCCGTTGCCGGTGCCAACGCGCAGAGCTTTGCCTCTCTAATTTAATGACGATGCTCACATACCACTAAACGATACATACATGTACCGCACGCTGTGCCGATGCACCAGCGATAAATCAACCGTGACTGGAATACGCGCCCGTGCGTGTCCCGTTACCGGCGCCAACGCGCCGGCACTTATCCCTCGTCCATTAACAACCATGCATGTATCATAAAACGATACATGCATGTATCATAAAACGATACATGCATGTATCATAAAACGATACATGCATGTACCAGACGCTGTGTCGATGCACCAGCGAGCAATCGACGATGATTGGAATACGTGCCGGTGCATGTCCTTTCGCCGATGCCCTGACGCAATTGGAACTCGCCTTGGAGCCACCGCCGACAAACAAGGATTCGGGTCTCGCCCTCCAAAGGGGTCGAGACCGAATTCAGGGAAACGAAGAAGCGACAGCCCGAGATTCACAGATGCGGTTGCACAGTCGCACCGCGGGTTGCCGCAGGTCCCCAATAAGGAGTTCGTCGCCGTTTTTCGTGGGATACATCGATGGGAGGACAGGGTCTGGCCTCGTCATGAGGCCCGGGCGGCCGAGTTTAATCGGATGTCTCTCAAGGTGAGCTTTCTTTTTTGTGGCGAGGTCAGGCAAAACCTTCGCCTCGCCGACCGGAATGGTGCACCCCGCGCATTGCTTGACGGGGAGAGATACGGCGTTATACCGGGGGGGGGGGGGGGGGGTTGACCTCGTTGTGGTGGCACCTGATCACCAGGATTGCGGTTTATCTTCGAGACGATACACAAGGCTACCAAGCTCAACACGGGTCGGCTATCGTCCGCACACGCCACGACGCCTGGGGGACGTGTGCGCTTCGGGGTAGGAGCAGGCGGCGGTGCCGTCGCTCTCATGGTATGCTTGCTGTCGGGTTCTCCGACATTGCCGGAATGCGCCCCCCTGTCGTCGTATCGGTATGGCAACGAGGTTAGTGCGGAGGTACACGGAGGCCCCCTGGGCACTTCTCCAGGTGGTAGCGAAGCAGGACATGACCCAGGGAAGTTGTCCCCCACTCACTGCGCAGTGGTGCCATCACTACGCCGACGGTCGGGAGCGAGGTACCGCAAAGGGTTACCCAAAGAAAAAGCAGGTGGAAGTCTTCAGAGTCTCCCAAAGGTATACACCCGCAATAACCCAGAGGGCGCGGATATAAACTCTCGTATACTATAAATAGCAGAGGCTGGGAAGATAGGGCAGAGGGCAGCGACGCCAGGGTTCTTGTACGGGGCCGAACACCGCGGATATCGACGCGACGTCGGAGGTGGGGCATGTCAATAGTTAACTACTATTGGGGGTCGGTCGTCCAAGCCTGCTGGTGGTAGAGCCGCGGCCAGTTGGCTGGGGGGGGGGGGGGGGGGGCTCTCGGGTGCTGGCAGTACGATGGGAAACGAACGAAACGCAGCGGCCAATGCCGCACCTCTCACGAGGTACCACGCCAGTGGAGCCCCCCCCCCCCGACATCCCAGAGAATAATGCTAACTTTATAACTCGAAAGATAAAATAAAAGACGAGTTCGAGTGGTATATCTACTAAAAGCGTGCGTGTACTTCTAACGGGGTCAAAATAAAGTAGGTGCCCTCCCTCACCAAGTCTTCTGACTGCTCCCGGGACGGGGTGAACATGCTACTGTTGCCCGAGCCAGTCCGACTGTCTTTCTTCCGGCGTAGCTTTCCCAGCTCCGATGCCTGCCATAAAAAAACACACACAAGAGCAAAGAAAAACACCAAGCGAAAATGCGAGATTGACAAAGCGCGCCAACGTGAGTAATGATTAGAAACAATACGTTTCTGTTCTCCACATTGAATCGTCATTGCCGCCCATCGCCATCGAGCATACCCAATGGCCGTGCTGATTGCATGTCTGCTGTTCGTTCCCTAGGGAGATACCAGGTATTATACTAGCTCCGCGGTCATAAACTATGAGAAAGAGATAAGCTTAGCCTGGTTAACGAGTCGGTAAACGTAAAAACAACGCAAACACCAGAGAAGGCGAGGATGAGGTACGTGAGGCTTTCAAAAAGCACCTCATGGTTGTCGGGGGTACGTGAGGCTTTCAAAAAGCACCTCATGGTTTTCGGCGCTTTCACAATTCGTCCTCCTCGATCACCTCCCCTCCGCTTCCTCGACCTCCCCCTCCTCCTCCTCGACCCCCCCCTCCTCCTCCTTGACCTCCCCCTTCTCCTCCTACTTCCCCTCCATCTCCCCCTTCTCTACCCCCCCCCCCCCTTTCCCCACTTCCTCCTCCTCTTTCCCCTCTCTATTTTGGCCAAGAGTGCTACCCCATCGTAAAACGCACCAACGCCGTCCTCCTCCTCGTCCCCCCCCCCCCTCCCTATTTAAGCCAAAAACGCTACCCCCTTTTGTCGCACGCCTCCACGCACCTCCTCTTTAGAGGTCTTCAGGCGCTGCTTCTTGACCACGAGCGTCTGGCAGAGCTTGTGCACCTGCCTCTGCCGGATGTGGGCATGGAGCTGCTGGGTGGTCTCGTTGCCCACCCATTCCGTCTGGAAGTTGGACAGCCACGTCGACAACGCCGAAGTCAACTCCGGAGACTGTTAGGCGCCGACAAAAGAGACAAACACGAAGCGAGCGTTAGGGTTGGGGTTTGGGGTTAATGTTGGGGATGGGGTTGGGGTACATATTGGGGTTGGCGTTGGGGTTAATATTGGGTTGGGGTTGGGCGTAAATGTTGGCATTGGGGTGGTGGGTAAACGTTGGGGTAGGGGTAGGGGTAAATGTTGGGGTTAGGGTTGGGGTAAATGTTGGTGTTGGGGTTGGGGTATAAATGTTGGGGTAGGGGTTGGGAAATAAATGTTGGGGTTGGGGTTGAGGTGAATGATGGGGTTGGAGTTGGGGTAAATGTTGGCGTAGGGGTTCGGATTTATGTTGGGGTTGGGGTATTCGCTGGGGTTGGGGTTGGGGTAAATGTTGGGGTTGGGGTTGGGGTTAAGGTTGGGGTTGGGGTCGGTATTGGGGTGGCGGTTGTTGTTGGCGTGGGTGTCAACTCCGGAGACTGCTCGGCGACGGCGCACGAGAGACACGCACAGCAGCCAGAGTTCGGGTTGGGGTTAGTGTTGGGGTTGGGGTGGGGATTGGGGCTAGGCCGATAGCGTCAGCATCGGGGTTAGCGTGTAACGTTAGCGTGTAGCGATAGCTCTACCGTTAGCGTGTAGCGTTAGCTCTATCGCCAGCGTCAGCGTCAGTGTTAACGTGTAACATGAGCTCTACCGTTAGTGTCTGCGATAGCGATCGTGTTAGGGTTGGCGACAGCTCAAGCATTAGCGTCAGCGAAAGCGTCAGGGTCAGCGACGGAACATTAGCGACAGCGTATAGAGCTAGGTTTAGCGGTAGCGTCAGCACTAAGCGTCTGTGTTAGAGTCAGCGTCACGGTTAGCGCTACCGTTAGCGTCAGTATCATCGATAGCAACACGGTTGGCGATGACGTGTAGAGCTAGGGTTAGCGTCAGCATTAGCGTAAGGTTTTGGGCTACTGTTAGCGCCCGTGTCAGCTGCACCCAAACGTTCAGGGACGAACTACTTGAAATTGTGACGAATTTCTTTTTGCAGTGAGAAAAGGGTTAACGCCAGTGGCAGCACTAACCCTATAATTAGCGTCAGCAAAAAGTGGGACCTACCTGCGGGTACACCATCGGGTTGAGCTCCTCGGACACCCTTTCCTCCGCCCTGAGCTTGAGACCTTCCATCATAGCTTCCCACTCCTGTACCAGCGCCTTAAGCTGAGCGTCCGCCATCTGCTCCGCTTGGATTACGTCGCTCGAGGCGTTGTAGGCGAAGGATTCGAACTTGAAAACCTGAGGGGAGCGAGCGAAAAGGGCGTGCAAGCGTGAGTTGCAAGAGTTGACGCCATGTGATTACGATGGGCATTGTATGGCATGGTATGGTATGGGAAAGGGTAGATGGTACCTGGTACGATACATTGTATGGTATGATACATACATGACATGATATGGTTTGGTATGGTATGGTTGGTATGGTCTTGTGTGGTACGGTATGATAAGGTATGGTACAGCAAAACCTGCGGCAAATCACAGTGCAGAGAGACAGGCAAACCGCCCCTCTCTGCCAGGCTATAATACAACACAAAGATGACGCCACCTGCCTTCCTCCCTCGTGGTACTCCAATCCACTCCGCTCAATTCCACTCCAACCACTCTACTCCAAGATCAGCGCGACACAACCCCCCCCACTCCCCCCATTCCCGCGTCTGCCAGCCCTCCCCCTCCCCCTCACCTGCAGGCGCGCCTTAAGGACGCGCTCCACCAACTCGTCCAGGGCGCGAATATCCTCCCCAACGAGCATTCCCGACCACCTTTGCCTCGCCTTCTCCGCGCGAGCGAGCAAGGGCTCCACCCTCGGAGCCGCCATCACCCCGATCGTCGCCTCGTGCAGGGCGGTCATCTCCGTCCGCTTGCGCTCCAGGAGCTCGGAGGCCGACAGGCGATTCTCCGCCGCGAAGCAGAGCGCGATGCCCATTGGCTGGGACTGTTCCCGGAGCTGTTCTCTGCGCGCCTCAAGGGTCAGCTCGAGCTGCCTTTTCACCGAATCCTCGTACTCCGCCCAGAGGTTTTCGGCCAAACTGGTGGCTTCTGCGAGGTCACTACCGCCGCCTCCGCCCCCCCCCTCGCTCCCCCCCCCGCTAACGCCATCGTTGCTGTCCGAAGCGTCCTCGCTCACGAACGTGAGCGAAAACGGGAAGGTCAGGCCGTGGAGCGCCATCGTTAGCTCCGTCAGCCAGTCCACCAGCGCCGCCTCCGCCTCATGCAAGCGTGGAGCAAACTGCGGATTCCACTGAACATTCGATGAAGCCGCTGCCGCTGATCCTCCACCACCTCCAGCACTGCCGCTTCCGGTCACCAGCGCCCCCCCCCCCGCCGAACCACTCCCGTTGCTCGCGACCGAGTCACCGCTCTGAACAGACCCCCCAGTGCTAGCCTCAATCACCCCGCAGCACTTAAAAGCGTTGTCCTTCGCCCACTCCACGCGCTCCATAAGGGTCCACAGGTTGCGCTCGCCAAGACCACCACCACCACCATCATCGGAGGCGTAACGCACGCGCGGTATCGCAAGCGATCCAGTACCAGTGCCTCTAACGCTACTGAGACCGTTCGACGCTAACGCTGACGCTGATGATGCCCCCCCCCCGGCCCGCGAGGCTGTGGTAGGCGCCGGGTAAGTCGTGAGCCAATCTTTCGCTGACAGCCGCGCGGAAGAATGAAGCGACGCCTGGGGCGGCGCGCCCCTTTTTTTCGAAGGAGGAGAGCCACCCCGCCCCGCGGCCGCTGCCGCTCCCGGAGCAGCAGCGGGGGGGGTCAACGCCGACTGTACCACGCCGATGACCTGCCGCAGCAGGTCGGGGGTGACGGGCGCTCGGATGCGAAGCCTGTCGGGTATCCGGCTGAATCTGCCGCCGCCGCCGCCGCCGTTCGTGAGGACCACGGGGGCGCGAAACTCCATGTCCCCGGGTGTCAGGGGTTTCGACGCCTCCTCCATACACATGGAGCATGCGCTGCCGCTGTTACCATTGGCGTGGTGGCCGTTGCCGTTTCGGCCGTTACAGATGTGACCGTTGTTATTGTGGCCGTTACCGTTGGCTTCATCGAGGTTGTCGTCGTCTCCTGCGCTGCAAGCGGCGAGCTTGACGAGCTTGGTCAGGGGGAACCCACCCCTGCCCAGACCTTTGCCAAGCGCTTGCAGCAGGCTATGTCGGCAGGTGCCGCACTTCACGTCGCTTATCTTGGACCGCACCTGTTGGAACAGCAAAACAGCATGTGTCGTTAGCACATATATACGATATCATACGTAGCGCGATACAAGAAACAGCAAGAGGTAAACAAAACCAGTAGGGAAGCAGCAACACCAGTACGAACTACAGCAAGAAGTATCAGAAGGAAAAAATATATACCAGCAAGAAAAAGAAAAAGAACAAGAAACACACGCAAGAAATAATAAATATCAGTAAGAAATAAGAAACGAAACCGTCGAGTATAAGCAAAGGGTGTATAAGAACTACCGCCAACAAAAGAAAGGTCAGTGCGGCTGTGGCAAAGGGGGGGGGGCATTCGCAATACTCGTAAGCGGCTGACACAACCACGAGGAGCGAGTAGCAGTAGGAGTAGGAGTAACACCACGCTGCTCGCGTGTCGCCCAGCTCATTACACTGAGGTTCAGAAACACCACCATACGAAAGGCCTGATACAGGCACAAGCCACTCCTCGGAGTTCTCTCTACTAAGCAGGCTCCACGACGTTCACTCACCCGTGTATCCTTCGAGAAGCTCTTTGTGTCATTACTTGTGTCACCAGTCACAAAATAACTGAGCGTTGTGTGCGAGTATAGTCATTTTCATCATTCCGTTTTCCCTACACGCACACGCTTTCATATCCCACACATCAATATTCCACATCCTGGATCCTAAGCCTTTGCTAGGCCCCCACGGCAATACCGTAACAATATCTCGCACCCCAGCAGCCCGGGCTGATTGTGTGTTGGTGCTATAATTGTCATTTTTGTTCGTCATTATTTTCCTCTCCAAGTCTCCAAAAAGGGATAATTGGATACTGGGCTAGTTTCTACGAGTATGTGCCCGGCGTGTACAGTAGTACTATACGCTAGCTTCTTATTTCGCCTTTATTTTTTGGCTGATGAACGATTCGCTGCAGCTAAATGATGAGCGTATAATATAGATCACTTTTGAGTTGTTTTTCCTCGGGTATTTTGCCACTCCAGAATTCGACGCGAGTCGACGAGGGAAGAAAATGCTGAATTATTTTCGTGATAAAAATGAAGGCACGCACTGTGGTGGGGAGGGGGAGAAGGGCCCGCTATGTGACCCCGGATCTGAATTACTACTGGGAGGGAGCGCAAGAGTAGTGCGAGAAAAAAAAAGAAAAAAAAGAGTGACCGGAGCTTGTCCAGTGACCACGGAGTTGGTTATGGTGATGTGAGTTCATGTGAGAACAACAACCTGGTACTGGTACCTTTTTTTTTTTGCTCATCCCATCTATTTTCTTCGCACTTAGTCTTTCTCTTTCTCCCTCCCTGGGCATAACTCAGATTCGGGGTCACTAAGAAGGCTCTTCTTCCTCCTTCTCACTACGGTACGTGCCATCATTTTTATCGCGAGAAGACCCAAGCCCTTTTTCCCCTCGGCGACTCGCATCGCATCCCGCCTACCCACGCTGCAAGGCGCTCTCAGCAGTTGATTCCATTATTTTTATTTTTGATAATAGACTCAATTGTCAGACACACGTGAGATTCGACCTCCAGAACCAACTCCAGAAGCGTTCAAGGGTAACTACTACACCACCGGAGCAACCGGTGGTACTGGTGTACATGTACGAAGAGTGCGAGTGATTCTTCCTCCCTTATTCCTTACGCAACACATCTTCATATCAGGCACATAGGCAAACGATCAATCAACAATCAACATCCAAATGGCAAAGTGCTGGGTGCGGTTGAGGTGGTGGTGGGTGTCGTTCTTTGCATCTCGATTACAAAAAAGCTGAGAATCGACGCAAAATCCAAATACTGGTCATTTGAACAAATCTCGATTTGGAGAAAATCGCTTACAAATCGCGATTGTTAACCGACATTTCAACAACAGCCTTCGGAAATAAAGGGCGCTCTTTGCTCTTTTGTTCTTGGCGACGTTACGCCTGGCGCCAGATGCCACAGCAGCAGCATAGGCAGAAAACAAACCTGATCACATATCACCCCGAGCGGGACGACACAACTTGCAAAGAACAAAAACTTCTTGCGAAGAACCAAAAAACAATTTGCGAACAACAAAAAAAAACACTCCCCACCTCTCCCCCCTCCTCTCTCGGCTCTCGGGGACGAGTGGGGTTGGGAAAACAAACAAAAACCACAGAAGTCGCGCGCACGCCTCCGAAGACATACTACCCACCCCTTCGGCGTAGAGAAAACGCGCTTAAAAAAAAACGAAACGTCCGGCCTCGTCAACCGTCAACTGTGAGCGTGCAGAAACATGAGCATCATCTTGCCGCGTGCGCATCGTACAACTCCTCTGACGGTAATTCGGAAAGTAAACAGAACATCTCCCAACCCGGGAGCACCAGCATCCCGCATTGCTTCGTCTGTTGATGTTGCAATCCCATGAATTTTCGACCTTTTCCCGGACTGAATTGCCAAAAGGGTATAATATGTTACCAATCTCTTCATGTACGAGTAAATATTAAGTATAATACGAGTACAGCGGTACAAGAATCTGTATTCCTGGTAGATGGTACGTAAGGAACAGAAACGCTGGCCCGCGTTGGATTCCTTACGTGGGAAGGGGTTCGCAATCAAACACAAAAATTCAGAATAACGACTCCCCGATTTCTTGTTTTCGCGTAAATTTCTTAGCCTGGCTTTCTTAGTGCCGCTCAAGCCCTTCGGGATTTCCAACCGCAAAGATGGCCAAACGAAGTGAAGACTCCAGCATTTGCCCACACGGAGACACCCGGGCTGCCGTAGGCTGTCGGTCCAAAGTGCAGTCAGTGCAAGGTACCGCACGCTCGCACCACGATGACAGTATACCAGGTACGTGTATTTCTTGCACGCTCGTTCTACACAGAAGGGTAATAAAACAGCCTCTGTAGTTTTTTTAGGTCGGCAAACGCGGTTCCCTACAAGGGCTATGGTGTCCTGTACTACTACTCAAGTTGCAGCACTTCTGAGTAACCACGTGGTCGAAGGAAAAAGCGCCATGAAGTCATGCTGGGGAACCATTAATTTACCCATGGTCCGAGTATGGTGGATGGTGTACACATATGGCCGTTGATCCCGGTTCACAGCCGGCAACCAGATATATATATATTAAAAAGGGTTTTCACGGGTCGGGTTCCTTCTCACCGGTCGGGTCGGGTCAGGTCAGGGTGACCCGGCCCGACCTGTTAGACTAATAACCTGGGCCGACCCGACCCGATCCGTGAGACACCGAAGACCATGTGACCCGCCACGACCTGGCCCGACCCGTGAAGAGCACTGAAAAATACCATTCAGTGCACAGTGGTGAAGGGTTTTCGTCTATGTGGCTGCTATCATATAATTTTCAGTTCTTAGGGGAGTCGCCGACCTATACCCTTGACGAGGACACACACCCAGGAACACGCGCGATTGGAGTATCACACACAGCCTGCAAAGATGAGTTTCGACGAAATCTTCGATCTCACAGCCCTAGTATATTTTAGTTCGTTATATTAGTAGTATAATTTCCACCACTGCGGAAAAGGTCCTACTCTAAATGCACATAGTTTGTCCTTGAAAACGAGGGCGCGCTTCTGAAGGAGTGAAAAAGGCACTCCTGTACAACACTGGCGTCATCTCGCAAGGGGAACGGACGACGTCGGCATCCAGTCGCCAACAGGAAAACATTTTGAGCGTTGCTCGCTGCGACTGCGTCGACACTCAACACTGACGTGATACAGCACACGACACCTATTATAAAACAGGGAAATACGAAAAGCAGGCTGTAAATTGCAGAAACTTTAACAAAACCCGGAAGCCGCTACGCTGAAGTGAGTGTACAACGCACCCTCCCCGAAATAAGAAACCGACCCTGGGCCAGTAGTTATGCTTCGTATATTTAATAGGTGCCTTGTACTATACCACGGCGGGGAAGAATAACATCACCCTGACACAAGATAACTCCGTAGCTTTCGCCCCGTAACTGTGGGCGAATGAGTGGTGTTTCGAGCAACGCCTCTTTACTCTGTATTTCGTGTTGAACTCAGCTTCGGCGGGGGAAATAGCACCCGATAACGCCTGTTAGGTGGAACAGGGGCTGCGTTACTCTGTAATCGTTCACTTGCCTTTTTCCGGACAAAGCATTAACCATTGGCCCATTTCAGACCTACAATAGGCATAGCCACCATGATTATGCCACATGTTCGGTGTTACCAACCGTCTATCACATTATACGGGTCGTGGGAACGCACATCAGAACGACTATTATAGTATCGTGCTGCGTGGGTGTCGGAGACTTCCTTGCATTGCAGCTGGGGGGACATCCCCTACATCAGCAGCTCGGACTGTTTAATTTGGCCGATGATGCCGTAGTTGCCACAGTGCCACACCACAGGGCAGGCAGCGACTTAAGCGGGCTCCATTCAAGAGAAAGATCGATTTAACAGGGGTCAGATGGCTTGGCACGGGCATACTACGGATAAAAGCTACGAGGTATCAGGTACAATATACCCATTCCGGTTGAAGAGGGGTATACTAGGCCTGGCACGACCCTCTCTAAAATCGTAGCCCCGCCTATACCTCTCATCTGCCTGGAAGTTACTGAGTCTTGTCGCGATCCTGGTTGTCGTGGCTAATCAATAACAGCACACAGGCGGAACAAATCGAACATCCCAGTATGTCCTGTGACCCTGGAACAGCTGCGGTATCCTTTTCGAAACCAAAACCGGGGCGTTATTTATTATGGCAGTGTCAGGAGTATTAACCGGTTGGTATGATACGCATCATTTTATACCGTTACCTTCTAGTGCTGTGTCTACGCGTCTACTGCTTTTGTGACAGAAGCTAAGCAGGCTCCCAATACCGCCGGATCTTTGGCGTAAAAAGCAACGCGCTTATAATCTGATTGCATACCTGGTTTTACTCACTCTCCACATATGAGCTTACAACCTACTGTGTGCACCGTGCAATACAACCACTCGCTACACCCTCAGCACAGCCGCAGCCACAATGACATTTGTCAACGCAACACAGCAGCCGTGCGACGAAACAAAAGAACGCCTGCGCAGCCTACCGCGGCAAAAATTAAAAACGTCGCAAATACGGCAGCACCGGTGTCAAACTGCTTGGAATTAGCGTTGGTTCATTTTTTGCAGCAATAATAGCCCGTCCATGAAAACAAATAAACACAACGCCTCCCTCCCTCAACCAACGAAGCCCGCCCCCAAACATCGTCATTCCCGCCTCCTCACCTCGTCAGCGCTTACGTCCAACACCGGTGGGAACTCCATCGCGAACGATCTGAATTGCTTCGCCGAGTACCCAAGCCAAGACCACTCCCTTCCCGCCGACTGCATCACGTAAGGGCTCTTGCGCAGAGACTCTCCGTTGTGGCACCTGTCCCCCCCCGAGGCGTTATTACTGGAGGAGGCGGCGGAAGAAGAAGTCATCGCCAACCCCGCCCCCGACAAGGACGAAGCAAAGACGGAGGAGGGGGAGATGACTCTGCCATCCCAGTCCTTCTCCCTATCTCGGTCTCTGTCCCCAATGTCTCGCTCCCACTCGCGCTCTCCCGAGGCCGTCCTTCTCCAGTCCCCATCACGCCCCCCCACTCCCCCTGCCGCCACCATCATCCCCGACCCCGAACCATTAGTATACCGGAAGTCTCCCCCACTACCACCTCCGCTGGGGATTCTTGGACCTCCCCCCCCCCCCGGTTGGAAGCTGTTAGTGGTGCTGCTATATCCCAAGCCGGAACCCGTCGTCGCCCGTGGGACTCCAGATCCTGTGGGGGCGGGGCGAACCGAGAATTTTTCTCCGAGGCCGCTACTGCTGCTGCTGCTGCTGTTACTACCTTCTTTGAAGCGCGCAGTAGATGTGGTCACAGAGGCTGCGGAGGTGGTGGTAGTGGTGGTGGTGGTGGTGGTGGTGGTTGTTGTGTCATCTCCCCGGGAAGAGGACGATATGCCTTCGGCGGCGCGCCCATCAAGCCCGAGGGGGGAAGAAGGGGCGGGCTTGGAAGATGCTGCTGCTAAGGATGATTTCTTCCCCTTTGATTTGCCCTTTTTCCCGGCCATGACAGGCGGCCCGCCCCACCCTCACAGCTGAACGGGAAAAGTTGCGCGAACCTTCTTGCGTCGGCCGTTTTCACGCCCGGTTCCAACCCCTCCTCCTTCCCTCTGTCTGCTGCGCGCGTGCTGAGTGCTGAGACTCGACACACCAAGAGCAAGGTAGGTATTAATAGGTACTCGTGCGAAGATGGTTCTTGAGTTTTCTGTCGAAATTGAGATTCAATTCGTACGAAAACAACAAGAAAAAACAAGCTACGGCGCCGGCGCTTGCCTGCCTGCCTGTAGCCCCAAGTTACACTCTTTGTAGCGCTCCACACGCTCCTGTACATATCGTGAAGGAGAGCAGGGGGCGGGTAAGGGGTGGGGGGGGGGGTGCGCGGTGGGAGATCGGGTTTTCGTGAGCAGTAGAGAGGGGAAGCAAACATCACAACAGCACCGGTATTATAGCACATTGGGCGAGGAATATTAGACCAATAATAGCGATTTGCACCCTGGGTTATGACAGGGGGGAGGTTTTAGAGGGTCAGCAGAGCAGCAGCGCCGGGGATCTGAAAGCGCGGAGCGAAGGCTACCAAGCTTCCTAGGAGCCCCCTATCATTCAGCCAAGGCGGCAATCGGAATTCTTTGAGCATCAACCTCACCAGGACCTACCCGAAGATGCTTTGGGCGTCGTGTCGAGCACCGTAGACCGGGTAACGCCACACAGCCTCTTTTTTTTAGTCCCTTTCTACCGGGGCCCACAGGGACAGCTACCGTGGATACTCCTGGCGCTTACCGTATAACGTGATCCCGTAAGGGCGCTTCTCTCTTCCTCTTGGTCGCTGAGTCTATCCACTTCCTATGCCGAAGCTCACTCTGCCTCGAGCCTCAGCCAGCAGCCCACTCGTATCCAATCACACGAGGACTTTCCCCGAGATTGAAAATTGCATAACGCCGTCTGGCCAATTATGGAAACCCCAGCCCGGGCAACACCGTCGGTGCACATATTTCTTTCATCGGATCATATGCGTGTCAGTGAGAACTCTGCGCTGGGTAAATACCCGCGGTACCTTGGCGGATTCCTCGCGAGCAAGACCGAAGGGAACCAGTATTAGGTCATTAAAGCTGTGCAATTGTCCTAAGAAAACACCCAAGAAACGTCAGGTCAAGGTAGCCATCTACCATGAAACGTGGCTCAGAAGGGGCATCACGTGGGAAAACATCTGGCCCGAAGGCCAACGTTAGACGGTCAACGCGCAGCTCAAGGCTATTGGCGGCGGCTGGGTGCTCCCTCGAGGGAGCACCACCAACATGCGCTTCTCACAGTGGTACGCCAGGAACAACAGGCTCTAGTGTGGATCGCAAAAAGAGCAAGAGGAGTTGCCCCCGGCGGACTCTTTCTTCTGCAAGCTCTGCCAAATCCGCAGCAGATGGTCTCCCTGCCCAAGATACGATTAAACCAAACACAACCGTTGCTGCCGCCGTCGCTGGTGGTGGTAGTGGGAGGCCTAGTCGTCGTACCACTCCGCCGCGCAGCGCACAAAAGGCTCCTGCGCCATCCGCGCGAGGGAGGAAGACTCGTGGCCCGCCTTCCGCTACTGCTCCCCCAACAGCAGCGGTCGAAACGCCCGGAAAGACCGCACCTTTGGGCGACCTGGTGTCGCCCGAGCGAAGGCCAAAGATAATCACGAAGAAAGCAGCCACTGCTCGGCGGCGACAAGGGAAGGAGGAGTCGGAACAGCACGCCACCACGGACGGGGATGGTGTGCCTCTTGCCGATCGTGAGGCAGCGATGCTCGCCTCCCTGCTATCGCCTATCGCTGGGCCCGAGCCGGAGACTGAAACGGACGGTCAGGTGAGGATGATTGCAGCTTCGAGGTTTCGACGGTTGGTATTCACACAAGGTCATTCGAAGGTTTCTGCGGATGAGAACGCATCGCTGACAACTGCAATCGAGTTGAGACACCAGAAGGAGCGTGCAGCAGCAGTACAGCAGTAGTGGTCCCTCTATTGTGCCGGTTGAGTAGTGCCGGTTGCTCCCTTCGATACCTATCTTAGTTCGCAGGAGGACCTGACACTTTTTGGTCCGCGGGTCTGCCGCCTCTGTCCGCGTTTCCGCACGGTTTCTTCGCCGGCCGAAGCATGCCCCGGTCTCGGCTGCAAAGGCGGGCGCTGCGGATCCGCCGGCTCAGCACTGCTGTAGCGCCTGGGCGAGGCTTCGATGTAGGAATCCACGACGAAATCTAAAAAAAAAGACTCTCCTGTGAGCGTATTGGCGCATGGCTTCACGACAGGGCCCACGTTCGGGCATGTGTAGGCGTAGGGCTTGTGGCCTGCCGGTACCAAGTATCATAAGTACGAGTAGCTGCTGCTTACTGCAGTTGCTTTTCTTGTTCCACATGTGGGCACAATAATGCAGTGTGGAGTGCACATACTCTTGGCGTTGAAGTCTGACCTCCATCTCCGCTACAGCAGCACAGCAGTTTACAGTTCTTTAATATGGGCATCACACGAGCCGGCGGCCGTCAGCAGTCGTCCGGGCCGCCGGCGAACCCCCGTGAAGTGCTTGTAAAATTGCTTGGCACATATGGGGAAAACCAGAAGTGTCAATACATGCGTTGTAGTGCCGGTTGCCGTTATATTGCCGGTGTTTCCGGTTGACACATACCAGTACTACAGAGGGACGACTACTGCGGTACAAGTATTGTCGTGCTGCGCACCAGTTTCATGTGTCATGTGCTCAGGGTGCGTTCCGGAAACGTTCCCTGTCCCAGCAACCCGGGCTGCTTCGTGTGTTGGATCCAGTAGCCTTGACGAGACGTCTGGATTAGCATCTAGGACAAAGTATGGAGACGTGGGGAATATTTTTATACAAGCTTTAATGTCATCCACCAATTTTTCAACAGCAAAAGAAAAACGTCGGATTTTTTCCGGACAAAGTTTGATGGGTAGGGTTGAAAGTTTGATGGGTAGGGTTGGGGTCGAGGTTAGTGTTAGGGTTAATAGGGTCTCAAGTAGTGTGTTGGGCAGTTTTTGACATTTTCCTTCTCGTAATACTGGCAGCACACGTGGGTCAAACCAATTTCCCCGATCGTAGTACTGGCAGCACACGTGGGTCAAACCAATTTCCCCGATTTTCATTCTTTTATCCTAGATACCAAAACCAGAATTGCGGTAAAGGCGTCTCGTTAGATCCTTTAATATCCATATTTTGTTTTCTTGTTTTAGGCGTTTTTTTGCGCTGAAGTCCCGCAGCAGCACGGGGCACAGGGGATGAAAACCTTATACCTTAGACTATACGTACAGTCTGCCCTTTCAATACTGCAAACTTTATCCACACTATTTTCGAGTAGATTGTTCCCGACTCTTGAACGGATGCCAGGCTGTTTCTATCCGTGTCCGTTCCTGTACTGACTCTTTCGACGCTGCTATTGAACCACCTTGCAGATGCAAGTATGGAGAGCCCAACCAAGCCGACCCCAAGACAGCAGCAGCGGCGACCGTGGCGGAGACAGATCCCGCTGTCCTTTGGAGTCGATGTTTTCTGCGTTGGAGCAGGTGCTGCCCCTGCTCCGGCGCAGAAGGCAGGCCACGCTGTTCAAGCAGGTCAGGGGCGCCGTGGAAGGAATGTGCGGGCGGACGTTCACGATGCAACACCTGGCAAGGATAGTTTTCGTTATGCCTGGTGAGATAAATATACCTGCGAATGTTCTTGGGTAGCGTGCGATATCACGCGATTCTTACTCGAACACTGAAGCAGGTGTACAGGGCGTGCACCAGGTAACACTTGGCACGGGTAGATTCCGTTATGCCCGGCGAGATTAGGTTAACCCTGCGATCTTGGAACCCTATCCCGCGATTTTCGTTCAGCATGGTGATATGTATAAACCCTTCCTTCTTGGTAGCCTAGGACAACATGCGATTACGATTCGAAAACAACCGTGTGTATACGTAGGCCGTTCACGAAGCAGCACCTGGAGCGGATTGTGTTCGTTATGCCCGTTGATATAACTAACCTCTGCAAATCTTGGTATAAGTACATAACCTGTCGCGCGATTGCGATTCGAAAACAACGCCGTGTGTGTACGCCGAGTACTACCATATCAAAACTCATGCTGCGAACGTAACAATACTCTGGATGCGAACGAGAGCATGGATGTGAAGCCTACGAGCGATTGAATACACCTATCAAAAAGGTGTCCCCAACCGTTCGTTAATCGTACATGTATACTTTCGGTCGCCCTCGCGCCGCCAATCCTGATTTTTTTCACTTTCCTGAACCGGTTGCGCCACGAGGCTGCTGGCTAGCTCATTCGTCGTGGCGCCCCCCCGTACTAAAGAGGTACTACTCAAACATTCCACCCACCGGGCAGATCGCGATCTAATGTAGATCATCTATCTGTATATATTATATTTCTTGGAGGAGCACTATTCGGACATTCCACGCACCAAACAAGTCACCACCTCGATCATTTTAATATGTGTCCTATTTTCCGCGTTGATATATTGTGCAAGAACCGCTATGGTGCAGATGCCACCCGGCAAGCATGTGCGCAAAAATCGTGTCGTCCTGATCCCACCCGGAAATACATTATCTACATGCGTGCAAATAGCGTATGTTAGGGACCTGTCTGCCCCGAAAGATAACGAAATGAGGATCTGGTCTGTCCGTTGTCTGCAACACTCTACTGGACCCAACTGGGATACGAGCACACAAGCGGTATTTTTCGTGGATGCATGTGTGCGCACCTCGCTTTTTATTACTTTGACGCCGCTCGCGCGCTCACCCGCTCTCGCGCGGGGTTTGGACGGACAGATGCGTATAAGATCTCAAGCCAGACTGACACCCGGCCCACTCGAGGGGGCTACAGGCTTAGGGACCTCTTGATCGAAATCGCACCAGGGGGCGGGGTCGGTAGCACAAAAGCCGAGGAGGAGAAAAGTGGCTGTGATTCTCCCGGGGGGGGAGTAGGGGATGGGACGACAGAAGGCGCCACCGGAGGGGGGCGTGGAGGTGGTGGTGGTGGCTCCTTGTCTGCGCGGAGGAGGGGGGCCTTCCGCCGCATGCTCGTGTCGGCGAGGGCTAGGTGAGACGGAGAAGTTTACTGATTGGTTGGTTGGTTGTACCTTGGTTGGCTGGTTGGATAATTGGTCGGTTGGTTGGTTGCTTTGCTGATTGATTCAAGTTGGTTGGTTGATTGGTTGGTTGGTTAGCTGGTTGGTCTTGGTTGGTCAATTGGATCATAGACGTCTCGGTCTCTCCTCTGCTCTATGTCTCTCTTTCCTATCCCCTATCATACATGTGTGTCTCTCTGTTTTCTCTCTCTTGTTGTTCTCTCTCTTTCCCTCCGTCTTACTCTCCCACTATCTATCACCCTCTCATATATGTCAGAAGCATGCCAAGCAAACGAAAACGTACGGGATCTAGGGGGTAGGGCCGAGTATTTCACACCAAAACGTAGTAGTTTGGGGCCAGTCGTGGCAAATCAAGGGAAGATTGCAGATTGCCGTCGGTCATGGGGCGAAAGTGCTGCCTCCTGACATTTTTTGCGCCCACCCGCTCTCCCTCGCCCAAATCGCCAGACACTGCATGTGCGACAAAGACGGAAGCACCAACGCCACCAACACCGACGAAAAAGACGAGTGCCGCTGCCTGCCCGAAGCATCTCTCCCGGACACGACTCCCCTCCCAGTAGAGGGTAGCGCGGGTGCGCGGGCCGATGCAGAAGGAAGAGACGAATCTTCCAAGGGTGCCGCGGGCGCCGCAACAGGGGCGCAGGCGGCGGCAGGGACTCCTCCCCCTCACTCGCTGTCAGTTCGCGGATTAATGTCCGGTAGCGGGCTGTCAGCTCATGGGTTGGCTGCTTCAGGTGCTTTCGCTCGAATTGGGGGTGATGCGGAGGGGTGGGACGCTGTGCAGGGTGTGGAGGCGTTGAGGGAGCGGCTGCGGGCTAAGGATGCGCTCAGGTTAGCCAAGCGGGAGCGCGGCAGAGTGTAGTAGTGCGCGAGTGGAAATGAGGGGTGCGCATGCGTATTCGATTTTTTTTGTTGTTGGTAGTGGTAGTGGTGTGGTGGTGCTAGTGGTGCTGGTGCTGGTGGTCGTGGTGGGGCTGTTGGTTGTGTTGGTGTCGTCGTTGTCATCAGTGTTGTTTTCTGCGACGTACTCGGGGAGGGGTTGCAGCGGGCAAAAACGAAAAGAAGCGAACCGAAATACACGAAACAGAGCGTAACGAAACGGTACGATCCAAAACGAAAATATGTCAAAGTATAAGAAACGGCACGAAAACAAACGGAACGAAAACTATAAGAAGACGAGCGAAACGAACCGTACAAAACGAGCTTTTGCGCTGTCTCCGCTCTCCGCTCTCCATCACTGCCCTGTTGTTTTTTTGCAGCGCTCTGGAGCGTAACAAAAGCGGGGACGAGAAAGAGGCAGACAGGCGGCGCAAAGCAAACCTGCCAACTACAGCCGATGCTGTCAGGTACAGATCTATGATTTTCGGTAAAGCCGCAGTACGTACATAGGGCGTCATCCATGATCAGAGGGTGCTTCAGATGCGCAAAAGACTACTCATAGAGCACTTGTTTGCCCTCAGATCAACCCCAACTCCCTCTCCCTCCCTTCCTCCCTCGCTTAGGTCTTTCTTCGCGCACACCCGCCGCAACACCTGCTCTCTAGATGCTCTCGTGGAGGCCCTCTCCAGCTCCAGCAGGCACTCCCTCTCGGAAAGAGAGGCTCGAGAGCGCGTCCGGATGATCGCCGAAATTGTCCCGGAGTGGTGCTCCATTGTGGCCCCGCCCCCCGCCCCCGCCTCCGCCTCCGCCGGGCAGGCCTACCATAGCACCCATGTTGATGATGGGATGGTTGCGCGGCCTATGAAAGCGAAAGAGGTGGTTCGGGTTAACACTCGCTTGCAGTACAGGGAAGTTCGGGAGATGATAGTGTTTATGGCAGGTGGGGGTGGGGGGTGATAGCCGTGGTCACATTTTTGCGGGGGTGGTTTCGCGGGTTACGAAGGCGGAGGAGATAATTGGGGTTAGTATGCGCTTGCGGTGGAGGGAACTTCGAAATATGTTTGTGTCTTTGGCAACCGGTTGTGACGGCTGATGGCGTGGTGTCGTGGTATAGGTGGTGTTGGAGCGGGCTGGGTTCGAACCGCCACCGTGGCTCTCGTAAGCTGACCGTCCGTGACCCGCAAAACTTGTTCGTGTTGTTATTTTTCAGCTGGCTTTCCAACGCAAGTTTACCAGTTCGTATTTCGGCTATGGTACCTGTACGAGTTCGGTCGAGCCTTGTTTGCGTTTTCGGCCTTGCGAGGACCGGAGGCGAGCCGATGAACCAAGTCGTGATGTCCAAGCAAGGCTGCAAATTTGCTGTTTGTGTCGACCAAGTACTCGTAGCAGTACCACAGCAGTAGATACGGTGGCGGATAGTAGGCTGCGCTTGCCGTTGTTTTAACCAGTTTTTCTCTTGAGGATACTGGCGCAAACTGGGTACTTGCTAGTATGTATTTTGGGCTCCTGATGCTGTCGATACTGTGAGGGAATTTTGGGTAGTCTGTACTCGGTGGATACTGGTATTTTCTACGTATTTTGGGCGGACGATACCGACCTACCGGTGTACCGAGTATTTTCGGCCGCTAGCATTGCAGGCACTCAGTATACTCTCACACTGAGTACTGGGAACAGTACTGCCTTCCTGTTATTTCAAGCATCAGGTTCTACTCTAGATACTGGCATCTGTAAACCAGTATTTGTTCGGAAAATATTATGGGCAGTTGGATGCCGTGGATGCTCGGTGTGATGCAATCATCCCGCGGGAGGGGTTGCAGTTGTTGGATTAACTAATTGTGTCTGACCGGTTGAGCCCCTCAAGTGTGGAACTATCGGCTAGTAAGGTGATTTTACGAGTATGCTTGTTTGAGGACTAACGCATTGAAATGTTGGTCGGGTTGCGCGAACGAATGCCTTCGAAGTCATGTTTCGGGTGATGTCGATATTGACAGATGTCCTCAGGTTAGCAGCTCAGAAAATCCTCAGAATGTGCTGCACCCCTAGCATGGGATGTCTCGAGACTGGTGGTTACCCAGTTTTTGGGGCAGTGGTTGATGCCGTGAGTCGGTGCAGTTGACGTGTGTTGACGCATACCGTTCTCAGTATTTTTTGGCGGGAGGTATTGGGAAATACTGGCGCACGTTGGCTACCAGTATATACTGAGAAAACACTGGCAAGAAAAACAGTACCCGGTATACTGAACGCCTCTGTTACTGCTGTATGCGAGGTCGGGTGGGGGTGAGGGATGGAAGGCGTGCGGGAAAGTGGGAAAGGGGAAAAAAAGTGGCATTTATGAGTGTTTGTATAGGTGCAACTTTGTCTGGATGTTGTCGCGGCGGGGGCGCACAGAGAAAAGTGGTCTGAGTGAGTGTTGCTTGTATCGCACGATGTCATAGGTACAACATCGTCTTGAGTGTTGTCGCGGGGGAAAAAAACGCATCTAAGTACTGGTCAGAGTGTTGGCGCTGAGTGTTGGCGTGGGAAAGAACACAACCTGAACTGTCGGCGTGTTGCTTGTATCATAGGTACAGCTTGTCTGAGTGTTGTCGCTAAAGGTGAGCGTGGGGAAATTACAACAACAAAAAAACTACGGGTCTGGCTGAGTGTTGGCGTTGAGTGTTGGCGCGGAGAAGGCACGAAAAATCTGTCTGATAGTTGCTTGTATAGTAGGTGCAAGTTATCTACGTGAGTGCTGTCGCGAGAAAGGGGAAAAAACTGGTCTGTCAGATGAGTGTTGTTTGTATCATAAGTACACGTTGCCCGTGTGCTGTCGCCTGAAAGCACAAAACAAATTGTCTGCCTTTTGAGTTTTTTTCGCCGTCGCCTTCCTGCCCGCGTCAGCTGTAGCATTGAAACAAATACTTCCATGCTGCTGTGGCGCAAATCCAACAGCGGTATTAGGTGTATGCGTTAAAAAGAAGTGACCGTGTTGAGTAGTACAACTCTGTTTTTTTCGTCGCCTGTTCTGCACGGCCAAGAAATGAAAATACAGTCAGATAAAACTGTCAGACTTCAGCGCGAAAAATTGTTAGCTTGCTGCCGTTCAAAGCCCTCGCAGGAGAAGGCGGCGTGCATCTTACAGCGGCATGGTGCAAATTTTTGGAACCGAGGTGCAGGCGGCTTAACATTCGGAAGTGCGGTCTCGCCAAATGCCCATGAACATTTTCGTCATTTTCGGTTTACAGAAGTGGTCCCTCTTTAGTCTAGAGTGCTGGTTGAGTAGTAATGCTGGTTGTCGGCTATAGTGCTTGTGAAATAACTTGGCACATATGGGAGCAATCAGTAGTAGCAGTGCGCGGAGTAGCGCCGGTTGCTGCTATAGAAATTCCGCCTGGCACGTACCAGCGCTACAGAGGGACCACTGTCGTACGGCTTACTGTGAAAGCTCCCTCGGTTGATAACCTTGGATCCGTTCGCTTGGTTGATCGAGTAGAGTACTGCCATGCATGGTCAGATCAATCGTCGCCTACCTTGGTATTTTTTCACTCTACCTGAAAATCTTGCAACACAAATCGTTCAATGCTTGATGGTGAACGTGGTAATCTCTCCCTACGCCCGTCCAACCAAATGAAGAGGAACAGCAGGCCAACGCATATCGCTGGCGGTTCATTACGAGTTTACCGTGAAAATGATGCAAATGCCGCTAACGGTGTCGCTAGTGCGGTCGGCGGTGCTGTCAGCCTAGAGGAGACGCCATACCCTCGTGCGCGCACTACTTCGAATTGGCGTGCGCGTTGTTCTTTGTGTCTGGGAAGGAAATACTGGAGCTCGTTGGGACTACTGCCGCTGTCCAATTATCCAAATGTCTTTCTTCTCTTGTTTTTTGTGTCCGTCAAGACTCGCAGCAGCAGAACATTTGGCGAGAAAGCACGAGCGCAGGCAGGGTGCACGTGGCAGCGAAGGCGCGAGTGGTTCAAGCGGCGCCTGGGGGCGAGGGCGCGCGAGTGGCCAGCAGTTGGTTGACACATGCTACGATAGGCGTAGTACTTTTTGGCTACTTTGTTTTCTGACTGACGGTGCTCCTTAACCCAAAATCGTCGGAAACAGGCAATTTTTTTTCATTATTTTCTTTGCGTTCCTTTGACCATTTGTTTTCTTTATCCGGTCGTAGATTTCATCCAGTCGGAGCGCGACAGGTCGCCGCCGTCCTTGCGATGCTTCTTGTACTGACGCACCTGCACGGCGTTGAGTCTGCCCATGCTGTTCTCCGATTTTCCTGTTGGAGGATCCATCGAAGTTGAAACGGGGTCAAGTTATTTTGCTGCAAGGGTTACTTGATGGTTGTGCATTATTTTCTGCTGCACAGGTGCATATGATGCAAGGCTGCAAAATAACGCATAATCAGGAGCCCGCAAAGCATTTCGTACGTTCACGTGGCCACGCACTCTGCACGCGCACCAGCCCTGACACATGTTGAGCAGATATGTTGGAATCCCACTTCGAAGTACAAATGCAAACGAAGGTGTTCAGCGGCGATGGGCCATGCGCACAGCATGGTGCACAAGTAGTGCTTGCGGCATACCCGATGGTAATAAACACATGTAGCAATGAGCTTGGTGTGCTTGCATTGTACGGATGTCATCATTAGTTTTGTACTTGCCGCACACCAGTGTAAACACGAGTATCCAACGCAAACAGCAGCTGTTACTCCCGCTCTCACTTGTACTTTTACAGCAGCAGCAATATCGGGAGGCACCGTGAGACATGTGTACTACCGAAGTAAAATACACATAAATGTAACCGACCATATGATTGAACAATAGCGCATACGATACAGCAGTCGGCCAGGTTCGCGGGCAGTTGTCCAGGCGGTTGTCCATGTACACATATCACGACCACCCTGTGTCTAACGGACAGTAGACTGTGTTCAGACTGCTGTTTGAAATTTGAAATCAGCCGTTCGAGCCGTTTGAAATTCTTTTATAATCATGGTGAACGCGCAACTGAACTCGCCTTGAGGAAGGTCCGCGGCAGCAAGGTCTGCAGCAGCCGTGCTGGAGATTTGATCGGAGCCTGTGTGCGGGCCAATCTCCTCGCCGTTGTGGCCTTGCTCCCAGCTCAACCTCCACCAACCTGCGGCTGCAAGGGCCGCGTCCTGTGTCTCAAAGGTGGGAGACCACACCAGCCGAGTTCGCTTCTTCGTGCTCTGGGTGTACCTCAGCTTCAGCATCCACGTCCCTCTACGCTTGTCTTCGACAGCTACAGGAGAAGAGGTTTTCACCCACTCCATGACGCCCGACATGCGCAAGGTTACAGCAGGAAGCTCTCGCAAAGGAGCTGCTGTGTTGCAGTCATGCTGCTGCCCTTCGCCATAACATTTGATTGCACCGCAATTTTTTCCGAAAAGTCACAAAAATTGACGGTTTCGCGTCTCAATCGCGCCGCACTATAGCGTCCTGTTATTGGCCAAGAAAGCTTCAAGGCGAAAACAGACTCTACAGGGCATGTGAGGAACTGTAGTTTTCTCACGTGAGTTCACCGTTTACAGCAATGTTTTGGGTTTGAGATAAGTCCTCGTAGAAGCAGAGGTATGGCCATCTGACTGAATGTGAGCCTCTTGGCCGGCCCAGCTCGGAAAGGTTTTATTTTTTCTCCAAATCAGTTATTGGGAGAGGCCTTAAGCTCCCAAATTGAGGAGTAATATTAGAAAAAATGTTGTGCACCTCTATCGTAGCACGCGTAAGTTGGCCGTGGAGTTAGAGCGTGTAAACACCATAACAAACGATGAACGAACGACGTTCGCCGCTCGTCCTCTGCTTCCTAATTTGGGCGCTGGGTTGCTTTTAGCTTGGATGAATAACCCAACAAGGTTCACGCGCTGCCGATCCCACCCGACTCGACTCGACACAGGCAGCACCAAAAGAGCTGAAACTTCCAGAGGGTCGGTAAGGCGATGAGAGTTGGCCAATGGAGTGGATGTTCGCGTCGACAAACTAGACACAGGCGGCATTAGACAATGCTACGGTAGGGGGGGGGTATGACGCCCCATTTTTCACTATAATACCGGATATAAACCACTCGCACGAGTGACTGTTTACCTCGCGGGCGAGAATACTTTGAGCGATGTTTTTGCCTCGGCTTACGCTTACCATCCCGTGAATCATCGGTACGTATTAGTATAGAAAACTATACAAGCACTAAAGAATGATTCTACGATAGCCCCCCCCCCTAACCAGCGTTTTTTTTTAACGAACGTTGCATGGCTGCTCGACACGAGGAATGATGCCATGAAGAAAATATCTTTATAGCCTATATTTCTTTGGTCGCAAACGACTATCGAATGACGACATTGAGGTGGCAGAGGAGCACCGTATTTTAAGGAGATACGGCCGGGAGTTGGTTTCAAAACCGGCGGTTTCGTTAAAGAGAAGTTGGGGGGGCTCTACCGTAGAACGAATCTTAAGCTGAAGACCGCAAACTAATAGGGGAGTCACTCGCGGTAGTGCCCCCAAGCCTCTCCAAGGCCCCAAAAGCGATCCCTCTACCGTAGTCTTGGTAATCAAAAGAGCTGAAACTTCGTGAGGGTCAGCAAGGTGGTGCAATAAAAGATGGCCAATGGATTGCAGCGTTTCGTCGCAGGGTGGCCAGGACCGAGAATCCTACAGCACATTCGAGGGGGCAGTTCCCCTACGAGTAACGCAAGCGGGGACACGAACGAACGCACACGCAAACAAACAACCGAACGAACGAGGACACTTTTCGAACGTCGGCTAGATGGTACAGCCTTTTTCGGGGATAAAAGAGAGATGGATATACACCCTGGGCCGCGCTTCAATGTCGCCTTAAAACATGTTTTTGTTTCTCTTCTTTTTTCCTGCTGTAGAGACGACAGACTCTAAACGAAAGCAGTAAGTAGTGTTTACGACTCGGCCCAAATGATACTAAATGGTTAATAGTCCTCGTTACACCTTCACTCCGAGAAAATCACGCATTGTTTAAGGTTAATGTTAAAATTCAAGAACATATTTCAACCATGTTATCGAAGCTGGGCCAAGGTCTACACAGTCCTCAACGACTCCCATGATTCTACATCTAGCAGTTGCCCTACCGCTACCAGGACGAGTATCGTTGGCCTTCTTCGTCCCCGAAATAGAGATGGACACGCATCTTGGGAAACCCCAACACCAAAAAAAAAACACCGGTCCTAAGCAAGGACTTCCCACCCAAACGGCACATGTACGCCTCTTATGCAACAACCCCCAGCACAACAGAAAAAAGAGGGCCACATCGCCATCGCCGAGCGCGCGCAAGAAGTTTTTGCCCAAAATACACTCAAAACCACGCACATGTGCGCCAAAATAAACCAAGCGTGCGCTCCAAAAATGAAACCAAACGCGTGCGCCAAAGAATACACAAAAACAGATTTTGAAAGCCAGCCAGCCAGCCAGTCAGTCAGCCCAGGTGGAAGCAGCCAAGCATTGTTGCAGCAACAGCTTAAAATCAATTGACCATTCCGACTAGGCAATCGTTGTCCCGCCCAATAGTCTGAAATCGAAATTCAAGCGGTTTGTCGCCGACCCGTGGTTGCAGTTGAAAAAATGGCAGCTTGCGTGGAACACGCATGAAAGAAATTATGCGGGGCCGAAGCTAGCATCCGGGGCAGACAGGGTTAGGGTTTTACCCGCCCACCCCGCACCCCCGCCCCTTGGGGGAACCCTCCCTCCCTTCCCCTCCTTTTTCCTTCTCCCTCCCTGCCCTGCCTCGTGCATCCGCGTGATGCACCACCCTACTGGCGCCGTTAGCCCTACGAATCGAACGATCAAGAGAGGGGAAAAAAAAACGGGAGACGACGATACCACCTACTGCATTCATACCTACGACCGAACGCAGAATATACATGCCAGATGCCAGGCATCCTTCAGCATTATCGGCTTACAGGGGTCGGGGTGTGCGCGAATACTGAAAGCGCATCCTTGATACAATAGCCGAGGACGGAGATTTCACAGACTCCACTCCGCCGCCTACAACATCAGCGACACGTAGGGGCGGGGGGATGGGGAGACCCTCAATACAGTTTTTCCCGAACACTCAGCTCAATACCCAAAGGTGGGCCTGAGTCTGAGCCGACACAGAAGCAGACAGGGAGAAAATCTCGCCGCCTCTACCAACCAGTCAAAATGACCGCAAAAAACCGAGAAAAGGAAAAAGGAAAAGTCCAACGGTGTTTTTAGTGGGGCATATATATCCTCTGGGGTACCCGGTATCATCCCTGGCCGTTTCGAATCTCTGTTTGCGAGTCATCCAACGGTAGGGGTTGCCGTTGTTGGATTAACTAATAATGTACCTGTCCGATTGAGCTCCTTAAGCGAGGAACTACCGGTTAGTCATTAGTCAACAAATTTCACGAGTGTTTTTTTTCAGGACTACTAAGACGTGGAAGCTTGGTCGGGTTGTGCGAACGAACGCCTTCGATGTTCATTTTTCGGGTGATGATGATTGTTGATGATATTGAGCTCATGTTAGGAGCTCAGAAAATTCTTAGAATTTGCTGCTGTACCCCTACCGTGGGATGGCTCGATAATACTCCAAAACGTACGCCGGTACTCACAAAGGGGTACCCGGTACCCGGGTATCAAACCGGATGTTTTCGATGATACTCGAGTATGTACTCGGGTACCGGCAGGGGTATGTATAGAATACCCTACCCCACACATGGCCGAAACGTCCACTTCGACTCCGACCCCGCAACGCTGACGACACAATGCCGACGACGCAACGCTGACCTCCGTGAGGACACCATCTGTAACTTCTCGCGCATGCCCCCAAGAGCATGCGTAGTAGGGTATACATAAGACTCTGCGGTATGAACTACCCGGGTACCCGCAGAGCTTATACATAGCCTGCTAAAGAACACCTTTGAAAAAATCCACTGCTACACCGACTCCGCAATGCCGACCACGCAACGCTGACTCCGCTGAGGACAAGTTTTTATTCATTTATTGCGCAAGCCCCGCAAAACGACACGATCAGGGGGTGCACTCATTTCATGCACAGCCGTAGTCGTATAACCAAAGACCCTCGCTTTCCTAGTGCCGGGACGGAGCAGACACAGAGAGGCAGGGGGCGCATACACCAGCAGCAACAACAAGAGGACCCTTCGCACCAGCAAAATATGCTATTAATACAAAAGAGACCGTTCTTTTCGGACGCGTAGAGGACTCTTTTGGCCTTCACATACTAGTTCTACTGTATGTAGGAAGGTGGTAAATCAAGCGTTCAAACCGCGGCCTTTTGGGGCGCGTCAAGGCCGATATTGTCCTTATTTTATTTTTTACTTTTTATCCTCCGGCGGATGGGGCAAAATAAAGCTTGAGCTCACCACACTTCCACGTATTTTCATACACGTCGTGTGTCGATTTAACTCGATTGCATTCGCAATCCAGCGCTAGCTGGCGTGTCCTTCGGTTCCCGCAATAGCGATAGCGCGAGCTGTCCTTAACATACAAGTTTGAATGTAACGGGGCGGTCAGTCAAGGGTCAAACCACGGTCTTGATCAGCACCAAAGATGCTGCGCGACCGTTTTTTTCAGGGTTTTTCACAGGTCAGGTCACTTTTCGCGGGCCGGGTAGGGTGACCCGACCTGAGGCGTGAGATTTCGAATACCCCCTGACCCAACCCGACTACGAGACCCGCGAAGTTTTCCGGGTCGGGTCATGAACCGTGAAAAGCCCTGTTTTTTTAGGGCGTGTCAAGGTCGCTTTTGGCCTTAACACACCAGGTTTAGCGCAGGGAGAAATAGGGGTCAAACCTCGGTCTAACCCCCTCATGACTCTTTCTTGGCACGTCAAGGCCTCTCGTGACCTCAACATACTATTATTAGTGTAGTCGGCGGTCAGTCACGAGGTCAAACGGGCGATCAGCCAAGGGGTCAAAACCGCGGTCTAACCGCGTCACGACTCTTTCTGGGCACGTCAAGGCCTCTTTGGGCCTCAACATACTACATTCAATGTAGGCGGCGGTCAGTCAAGAGGTCAAGCGGGCGGTCAGCCAAGGGGTCAAACCGCGGTCTCCTACGTATATATAGTCTTCGCGCAATCAACAGCGACGCAAATTGGGGGTGGGGGAGGGGGAGGGGGGGGGGGGGGGGGGCAGGGGACATAAAATCATTAAAACAAATCAACAGCAACTAGAGGACGCGGAGGAGGCGTCGAGGTCGAGACTCTCTCCCGACGGGGGCGGGAGGAGTTCCCTCTTCGGCAGACGTTTGCTGAGCTCGACAAACATGTCCTGCACGTGTGTGTCGTCTTTCGCGCTCGTCTCGACAAACATCGCCCCGATCTCGTCCGCGTACGCTTGAGCGGTGGACGATTCCACCTCCTGGGCGCAAAAAAAACGGGGTTGGGGGGGTGGGGTGGGGTTAGGGTGGAGGTAGAGGTAAAGGTGGGGGTAGGATTGTGGTTGGGGCTGGGGGGTTGGATAGGGCGGGGGGGGGGTGAGGGGTGGAGCGTTTTAGACATAAACGCGAAAACAAGGACAAAAAACATACACGTGGTGGGTCAGGCTGTCAGGGTACATACACATGCTCCCCCCTCCTGGAATCAAAATACAGGGGGGGGAGGGGCTAAGTGCGACTGACGCTTCGGTCCGTCATTGTTTGCGCAAAACCTAGTCTGCGATAGTCAGCGAACTCCCAACCCTACCCAACCCTATCCAAAAGGGTTTTACAGTGTGGAGCCCGATTTAAGAGCACCCAAAATTAGAGAAAGCGGACTTAAGAGCGGCCAATCGGCTTGTCACGCCCGGTGGCGCCTGTACTATTTCTTGCACAATTGGGTCACCTGTGCTAAAACCATATTGTACCAACCATGAGAACAGAGTAGCAAGGAGATGGAGCAGTTTAACACTGGCCTGTTCCGAGGGGCTCTTAAATCGAGTACTGCACAGCACCAAAATATACTCACTCGCTCCGACTCCAAGTCGCGCTTGTTCCCAGCGATCGCGATCGCTATGTCCTGAGGACCCTGCGCCTGCAGCTCGTTAACCCACTCTTTCAACGTGCGGAAGGAGTGCATCTTTGTGATGTCGTACACTACGATCGCCGCCCCCGCCCCTCGGTAGTACATCGGAGCCAGACTGTGATACTTCTCCTGCCCCGCAGTATCCCAGATCTGTCGCGGTTTGAAGAAAGCGTTTTTGGTCGTCAAGGACGAAACGGGCGGGGGACGGGGACGGGGTACGCGACACATGCCGTTAATCCTTTAGGAGCGCAGGTATAACGATCCGAAAAAACAAAAGCGCCGAGGTTTATCAACCATCTAGAAAAAGAGCGTCCGCCAGTACAAGTACAAGAACGCCGTGCGTGCGTCGTATAGCTCTTCACGATGCAGCCCGGGCGCATCCCCTACCTCCGCAGCCCGGGCCGCAGACACGCGCTCCGATAGAGGTGGCACTTTTCGGCCAAAAATATTTTCTGAATGACGGGACTGCTTATAACCCACCTTAGCCCGAAATCGTCGGAAAGTCATCTTTGTTTGGCAGAATGACCTGCGATTTTGTACCTAGGCCACGGCTTTGTTCTTAACGCCTTTACAGCTGGAAACCCGTTTTTGGGGGGACAAATTTACTTTGAATTCGTATAGGAAGGGATTTTTGGGGGCTCTAAAGTGGTGAAGGTCGCACTTTCAGTTTTTGCTCAAAATCAGTTTTTTTTCAGTGAGGTACAGTATACAGCTCCTCAAGTGGTTAGGAACTAATAAAAAAATGGCACATCTCCACTGCTGTAGCATGTGTCTGCTGTCGTACGGCCGACGCTGTAAGCGCCACACTATTTCGACGCGAATTCCCTCCCAAGTCCCAAAAGGGGTTATAATAACCCCGTTACACTAAGAAACCCGTCTTTGGGGAAGAAAGTACTTCGAATTAGTATAGGAAGGGGTTTTGGGGCTCTAAACGGGTGAATGCGATAGTCAAGTAAGTCCCACCCGTGACACCAACGTGTGTACCCACCTATCATATGCAAGTACTGTCCTGCATCCAAACAAGGCCGACAGACCAACAACAAAAAAAAACAGGACGGTCAGAGCAATTAATTGTTGGGCATCATTTTTACCGCTTGCATTGATTCAAGGAGGGGAGGGGGAGGGGGAACGGGGGGGAGGGGAGGGAGGGGAGTACGGGACGTATGCCGCGAGTGCTGTATACCTGGTACATCTTTCCTCACCTGGAACTTCATCGGCATGCCGTCGACCATGATCATCTTCGACATGAAAGACGCGCTGATATGCGCAACACAACATGGCACACGGGGACAACACAGAAAACAAAGGGCACACAAGACAACACAGAACGTAACACAGGGCGTTCGAAGATAACACGCGGACAAAACAGCACCCCGGAGAGGAAGTAACAAGCGCACGCCGGTGGGGGGAGGGGGGAAGGGAGGCCGGAGGGACGGGGACGGGAACGGGGATGGGGACGAGGGGTAAGCGGATTATTCTTTCTGAGCGATTCGTACTACAAAAAAAAATGACGTTTCGTTAGGCTGAGTGTCATTTTGGGAGACCCATCTTGGGTTAACTGTTGGCGTCTCCATTCGTGCCACCTGTACGCCCCTAACCCCTAAACAATACATAGACCGTGATCGAGCGTTCCGTTAGGCGATACGCCCACGGGAGGGACCGTCATCATAAGTTCGAAACCCCTAAGGGTACTGACTCAGGGTACGGTTTTAGAGTATTTCACCCCATTTTTTCACGAACCGAACAGCACGAAAAGCCTCGAGGCTGCCGAGAAATTAGGCAGCCGCTCGCGCGAGTGGCTGCCTGCGCCGCTGAAAAAATAGACCCCACACTACCGCAGCCTCGGTCTACTACAAGCGCGACAAAACTCACCCGATGGTGCTCTCGCTGTATGGCTTGAAGTTGTTCGTGACGAACCTATGCACCAGGCTGGACTTGCCCACCCCTATGTATGTTGATATATGCATGGGTCAAGGTGCAGCGGTGCGTTGGAGAGATGGCAGGATGACAGGCGAGGGAGAAAACGTGGCGGGAAGAGGGGGCGGGGGGGGCGGGTAACTAATTTGCTATCGCCTTGACCATTTGGCCAGTGACCACGCATCCCTTTCAAGGCGGAGCACCGCTCCTACTTCTGCCAGACACTCCTTCAACAGTTAGGTGTGAGACTGGATGGTTTTTAGACGTTGAATTCGGGGGGGAAATGTCCCATGGCCGCTAGCTGATAATTAAACTCTTTTGAGAAATGAACCAATCCGCGATGGGGAAATAAAGACGATTTCGAGACAAAAAAAAACGGAGTGTGGCCCTTTACAAAAAAGCTCTGCTGCCACTACTTTGTTTCTAAAAACGCTTCAGCCCGACCGGGGTGCTTTTGCTGCTCATGCGACTCATGCGAAGCCTGCTGCTGCACAGCACCAGGCCCAGAGCGCACAGCAGTAGCGTACACGTGGATGCACGAGCGTGAGCGGCCTCTTGGGTTCGGCGGCCGGCAGCAGTTGCTAGCCCCTGTGTGTGATGAAGGGATCAAGTCGCAGGCTCTGATGTCCTGCTTTATTTGCTGCTGCTATGTAAGATACTCAGCAGCCACTCTGCCATGCTGCACCTCGCATGGTATACGGCGCCCCCCGTGTACCTCCGTGGCGGCGCGCCCCAACTCTAGCCCACGTGTAAGTTGTTGCTGTGCGTGCCGCTGGGCTTGGGTCTTGACCATGACTTTTCAGCACGCGCCTCGGGTCTGACCCCAAGCTCGTATTTTGCTGTACCCTCGCACTCCTAATCCCCCCTTAATATATATATATATATGGTATGTAATAGTTGGCCTCGGTTGGCACCGACGCTGTAAAACATTATATGTATATTGGGGTTGGCGTTGGTTGGCAACGACGCTGTAAAACATGCCAATCACTGCATGGGCTAGACAACCAGGGTACCGTTCATGTTTTGTTTTTTTTAGCGATCACCAGGATGGTTATCGTGTTGATAATATTGTGCGGGGTGGAGAACGCTTAACTCCTTACAAGGGGAATGACCGTATCGCGTAGTGTGAATATGGTAAGGCACCCACGAGGCAGTTACATAGTAATACCCATTGCTGTCTCTGGAGTGGCCACACCGGGAAACAAACCAACTCATTGTCGCTGTCATCTATAAGTAAGAAATGAGGCACAAGGTGCCGAAGTCCGTCTAACGAGCGGTTCTTGGAAGGATGCAATTTTACAACCCTTCATGCGACTGGCCGAACACCTCACGGTGCTTCGCGCTTGGTCCAAGCAATGTCTGCCTGGTTGATGAAAACCCGACGTGCTCCGTCCCGGCATACCAGGTAGCAGGGATGCGAGGGTCTACGGTCATACGACTACGGCCATGCACAAACCGAGTACACCCCCCCCCCTTCCCGCACTCGTACTCGTATGGTACGAGTCAACGTACAAGGTACCTCTTTGCCCGGAAATGTAATTATCGTGTTATAATCATATAAGTACACAAACGACCCTTACATTTCGGACAAAGTACTCTACCAGGTATTTTTTTTCACTCGGGAGATTTCAAACGATGACACCTTTTGAAGGTACGCATTCGTATCTGGAATCTCCGCGCAGCTCGCTTTCCGCTGCATCAAGGCCCGATCACAGACACCGTCCCTTCCCGCGATGGCACCTGGTGTGATGGCAGTCTTTGGCGTGTGGATGCGCCTGCCCGTGTCTGGCACCGTTTGCCCTACACGACGAAGACACGTATTGGCGCTTGCTTCGACGACATTTGTTTTTTTCGCTTTCCTCGTGTTCAATTTTTTTCTGTCCATGTTTTTCGACTGTTTTTTTTTTTTTACTCAGGAGACAGCAAGAGGGCCAAGTTTCATTAATAATCTCTCGTCGGAGATTCACCGGATTCAAGCGCGGATTGCTTTGCTGTCTCCGCCAGGTGCCACTCCCAGCCGAGGGGAAGGCTGCTATTTTTTTCATACTCAATTGCAGTACTTTTTCCCCGATGAGGGAGTAACAAAGATACGTAGGGCGGGGGGGGGGGGGGGTTCTTTCCCCTAAGCCTACTGCTAGCTTGCACGCCGGAATAAAAATCTAGGGGTTCGCGGTTGGTTCCAATACTTCTTTCGATCGTATCATGGGATACGATAGCTTTATTCTGCCGCGTCTGCCTCGCATGTTTGGTAACTCATCCCAGCACCGTAGCCCTTGGCTCGATCCTCGTCCTTCTTACGTGGCAAGTCACGTCCCGGGGGTTCCGAAACACGGTTCATCCCCCCGCCCCCCTCCCTGCTACATGTGGCTCGAAGCCATGGTATCACCTCCCGCGGCGCGCGGTGGGGCCATCCCGCCATGAATAGAACAGTTTTTTTAGTGTCGTGTGCTATCTGCTGCGCCGACACTCAAAAACCCGACTAATAATGACAACGACGGTGAAGGCCAAAAAAGACGACGACGGTAAAGGCCAAAAATGACGACGACGGTGAAGAATGCGTGGGCGTCTAGATACTCTGTAACCTGACACTTCGTGATGGGTGGGTGGGTGGGTGGGTGGGAGGCGACTTGGTCGAGCTCAAGTCTCCTTTCTGTTTTACGTGGGGAAGCTTCAGTGTATTAGGCGTGCAAGCCTAACGCCGACCACCCGATCAGAACCTTTCCGTAAAACCCTAACCCGACGCCATGGGGTGAGCTGTGCTTGGATGCTGTGGCTTGTGAAGGCTCTCGTAAGTTGACTCAGTCGGCTTGGATGCTGTGCTTGGAAATTTCGGCCGGATCGGGACGCTGTGCTTGGAAATACTCCAGGTTGACCAGACCGGATCGGAATGCTGTAGTTTGGAAAGACTGTTTGGTTGATTGAGCCGCTTATAAGATACACGCTGTATCCAAGCAAAATATAGCTGCCATAAGAAAACTCACTCTGCACACAAAATACTACTGGACTGGCCTAGAGCTTAGTTGAATGGTTTTTCGCAGCTCCCTTTCGCGAATTTTCGTCTGAACGTGCATGGGGCCTGGTATGCGTATTTCCCATCGGGCCGAAGCGCCTCCAGAAAAAAAAAAAAACGAGGAGCTAAATTTATGACCATTTGAGTGAAACGCCATGATAGAAATCGACCGAAACAAACATAAAAATATATATATTTTGCTTCTGGAGCGGCTTTGAAGGCCTAGCTAGACTAATGCACTTCGAATCACGTGTCAAAATCTCAGTGCAAAAGTAAAAATTTGAGCTGTGAAGTCGAGATTTTGTGTCTCTCCTCGTAATACCTTGAATTTGTATTGGGATACTGGGATATTATGCGCGCCGTATCTCTCGAAAGATAACGAATTAGGCGAAGATAAAGATATCGATCGTTTCCCCGTCCCCCAAGGAATTGTCACACCAATAATCAGCGTCAGCCGCTTTAAACATTTTTCTGGATTTCGTGTAGACTTTAGTATCGAAACATGTCCGTACGTGACGGAATTTTCTCAAATGGCTTTTCTCGACAAAATCAACTCGGATTCCAAAACTTCAAACGTTTGCAAATGTGCTACGCACTCAGCACTCAGCAACCCGGTTGCCAAATTTGTAGTCAGAATACTTCCAAATGATTGCAAAAACGCCGGTCCAATGAAAATCTGCTTCATGGCCGGACCGGCTCGTGCCCCTTCGGCGGGTGTACTGGGCACGATAATGCCTGCTAGGCTGTACGTAAGCATTGGGGTGACGTTTCGCTGGAACCGCTCCTTTCTCTGTTCTGGATAATCCCCGTCCATATCTAAAAAAATGACAATACACTTCAGCTGTGAGATCGAAGTTAATCACAACTCATGTTTGCAAGCTGCTTGTGAGTGTGATACTTCGGTCACGCGTGTTACGGGGTGTGTATACCCTCGTGAAGGATACAGGTCGCTGATTCCCCTGTGTAGTGCTAATAGTGTTAAGTAATGTGGGCCTAGGGACCGACTAGTGCTATGCAGGGGTGCCTCTGGCCTGTATTGGTTACTCACACGAGGAATGCTTGGATGTTACATCTCCGGTATTAGTTGCTCGCTGTCCGCCGGATACCTTCTAGCAGAAGGGGGGCCGGAGCCGTTCTTTCAGGCAGGCGATAACGCCTGCTAGCTATAAAGGGGACAACTGATATCAATCATAACGCCACAATGGGGGAAAGGGGACACCATAACACTTGCCCACCCTGAAGGGCCGTATATGCAGAGTTCTCGAAACATCAGGTGGAGCAAAATCCATCCGGAGTACTAGGAAAATGGATCGAAGATGCGGCGCTTCACAACCCATTGCCACACATCTACCTTGCAAGGCAGAAGCCAATCGGGCGGGCGCAAAGCAAAGCAGGCACCCAACGTCCCACATATCAGCACGTGAAAGCCAACAGAACCCGTATCATGCGGAGCAGACTCAAAAGTCCGAACATACCCGTGCGAGAGAGTAACTGACACGCGTATAACGCGTACGAGCAGACAGCAATTTCCGACTGATATCAGGATCAACAGGACTAGGACGCCCAGCCTCGGTGCACTTCCAACCACCAGATAGTCTTCACACATTTATATTTTACAAGTGCCATTCGTTTGACGGCCGGCAAGTCCACGGTATCACTTCGCTAGAGGGGTGATGTCAAATCAAGTCTGCGTTTAGCAGATGGACCAAAACTGGTACACAAACGAACGTGACTAGGTTTATGCTGTTTTTACCCGGATCTCCACCATGATCTAAAAAAGAAGAAAAAAAAAGGCATTAGAGTGTTTGCGAAAATACGTTTCTAAAAATTTACTTGCCTTCCGCTAAAAAAAGTGAATTGCCTTCCCACCGAGTTTTTGGTGTGTTTGCGCTAGCGGTAAACAAAATCCTGCAGGCGACGCCTCCGAAATTTAGTAGGGAAACGGGGATGTGCGCGATTGTAATATACGTACGAGTACAGCAGCAGCAGCACGAGTACTCGTAGTATTGTACGATATACGAGTACTCGTTGTACGTACTCCAGTCTCGAGCCTCTCGTTTCAGGTGCAGCAGTACCTGGAACACGGTACATGCAAGCACCCAACAGACTACAAATCAGAGGTATGGCGGTCTGTCTCGCGCGTAAAAAACTCCTTGTGAGCAGGGACTACCTCATTACACGTGCTACAAGCAGAGCAACGCCTTCCTCATGCGACGGAAGGGAAGGCGAAGCGCAGTTTCCCCATGGAACGTGGACCTGGTATTGCGAAGCACCACCCTGCGAAGAATCCGCAGTGAACGCAGCGGTTTAGGGCAGAGGAGTTTCCGCTCCTCTGCCCTAAACCGAAAGTCATGCCACGCTTCAGTCGCGGTGATGTTGGAGAAGCGCGGTGGCTGCTGTCGCACAGATGGACCGATACGAGTCCTATCTTGCCAGATGCGGCACACGATAGCCGCAATCAAGGCGCGTGGTGTCACTCTCTGCGTTGAGGCTCCTCTCCGCGTGCGTGCGTTCGACTCCGCCAGCTGCGAGAAGTTCACCACAGCTTGCAGCAAGCGCTGAACCCTTGGTCACGGACGCAGAGGGCAGCAACAGACGGTTCATCACCGGCCTGCTGCATATCTCTGATGTTACGCCTGCGCGTCGTGCTCAGGGTACTACCCTCTCAATCCTCCGTGCGTTCGTATTAGTAGCTTGTGTTGTGTCGTGACAACAGCGTGGTGCTTCAAACTGGTCCTGCTTAGGGCGCTATAGACCCTTGCAGAGGCGTTCTGCCTCGGACAAATGCTCGGTGTGTTGTAGGCCAATGAAACAGAGAGACAAAATTTACCGTAACTTTTGATCAAAACCTACCTTCGACAAAGTACATTTTTGCCTTTTTTTCAAAAATTTACCGCAAATATTGCCTTCGGGACAATTTTTGAAGAAGTAAATTTCTAAAAACGTACTTTCGCAAACACTCTATTCGCTGGACACATTAGACCCCCTCTTGGTCTTCAGTGACGTCAACATCAGCCGCAGACAACGTATACTCTCCATTGGTTATGTGCGCCGCAGCGTCCAACTTAAATGACATGCTGACATCATACCAACGCTTCTCGTGCTACTCACACAAGGTCAACACCCTCGCCGATACGAAGGGCTCAACGCCGCGGAAGCTCGTAGTGGTATTCACTCTCCTTGGTTTGTCGCGCACCCTGCATGAAGCAACCGAGGCGAGAGAGGTGAGGGACGACCTGAAAAGCGGTCGTTGGCTACATATCTGCGACGAGGCGGCGTCGCACTTTTCTAAAGCTGTCGTTAGCGACAGCCACAGGAACAAGATGGCCGGACGCTTCTTCCTGTCGGGGATGGAGTTACAGTGCGTTCGTGAACACTCTTTGACAAGAACGCCTCGTAAGCCGCCTTGGGCGCCGGGGGAAAAACCGCGAGCTCTATTATCGGTTCCACGCCCAACAAACCCAGTAGGATTACAAAAACATATCTCAAGTTCGTTTTTTGTGTTTTAAGGTTAGTGTGGAGGACCGCCTGCTCGTTAAAATATGGTACATCGGACACAGACAGCCGGCGTGTATGCGATTCTAAATTTTCCTTGAATGTGGGAATTAATCAGGCAAAGGAGCTTACAACCAAAAAAAAGAAAAGAAAAAGCACAAGGTAGGCCGGAGTACGTGCATACGTGCGGAGCAAAATGTCTCAACACGATGTATTTCCCTCGATTTTGAAGCTTACTGTTCCGCGACGCCCGCCCACGAGTTCTCGAGCGCACCCACACGAAAGGGGAGCAACTGGCACGGTGATGGAAGCGTCGCGGCTTTTCGTTGTCTTAAAAAAGTGACTACCGGCGCATCGATGCTAAATTAGCATCTAAACCCCACCCAAAAGCAGAGCAACTGGCATGGTGATGGAAGCGCCGCGGGTTTTCGTTATCTTAAAAAAGTGACTACCCGCGCATCGACGCTAAATTAGATGGTAGTCACTTTGATAAACTAGCACCGATGGGCCGGTAGTCACTTTTTCCAAGACAACGAAAACCCGCGACGCCTCCATCACCATGCCAGTTGCTCTCCTTTTGAGTGGGGCGCTCGAAAAACTTGTGGGCGGGCGTCCTGAAACAGAAAGCTTAGAAGTTGAGGGGAAGACACCTTGGTAAGCAGTTTACGTATGCATGTACTCCGGCCTACCTTATGTTTTTTCTGATTTCTATATATTTTGTCGTTTTTATTTTTCCTCTTTTATTTCCTCCTTTTTCTTTTTCTTTCTTCTTTTCTCCTTTTTTTTCTTTTTTTTTACTTAATGCAGAGACCTTTGAGAGAATTGAATAAATCGCATCACTTGTCCTTACTGCTCCCGAGTGAACTCAATTATCTGTTAACCTCATCAACACATGTAAATTCAACTCGACAATAAATAATACTGCAAACAAGGTCAAAAGGTGTGCTTATTTGCTTCGTTCATGCCCTGACATTCTTGCGAAATGCGCCCCCCCCTTAATAGACGCGCAAAAAAAAAAAGAAAGAAAACAAAAGAAGGAAATTCAAGTGCCCGCGGTGGCGTTTTGTGTTGATCCTGAGCACGATCCTGCCCCCCCTGGTAGATCGGCTATATCTCGACGAGCATATCGACGACGCGCATACGGGTTTTCGGAAGAGACGTGCAGGGAGCTGTGCAAGGTTCGCACTGCCTGTGGGTTTTGGCTTGTTTGAATGTTCGTCGAGTTTTGCGCCTGTGGATTACATGTACCACGGCACTATTATACTATATTTTCTATGGCCGTACAGCAGTTAATACACAGCAGTGCTTGCGGGGGCACAGCGGTCAGCTGGTTGTGTACATAGGAGGCGCCTTACCTTTTTTGCGGCTGCTGCTACATATTGCGGCTCCTCGTCGTAGTCTGTGACTCGCTGGCAGTATAAAATCAGCCGCTGTATTGCAACCCGATTGTACTAGAATCCCAACGGTCACACAAAAGGTAAGAGAAAAAAAGGCAGTAGCACAGAAACAGCAGTTCATCTCGCCACCACCAAAAAGCAGCAGCAGCAGCAGCAGCGGTAGAGCCCTCTCGCACAAACTGAGAGCAAGGGTGTTGGCTTGTCGCTATACTGTTTGGTGCGCCATTGCTACAGTAGCCGCCGCTGCGGCTATTGCTGCTTTTGCTTCTTCTGCTGTACTGCTGTGTTGTGTTGTTGTTCGACATGGGGAAGGTAGAGACCCTGACGGCGCGCATGTGTAAGCTTGCTGATGTCGTTCTGTAGTAATGCTGCTGGCTGCGGGTTGCGTGCAATCTGTGCAATCTTCACAGAAATATTCTGCTTGTTGGATTCAAAAGAGGCCCGATCCTACACTTGAAAGTCAAGACAAAACGACTCTTTACTAGAAACCAAGACAAAACCACACGTTCTGTCGATAACATCCTATACTACAAACCCATGACAAAATGACACGTTTTTTTACGCGTCTACGGTTAAATCGCCTCTCCATACCAATTTTTGACGGAACCACTTGCAGGGATCCTTCCATAGCGAGCGTGGTGCAAGAGAAGCGCGAAGAAACAAGAGGCGGCGGCAAAACGAGGAGGAGACAGCGGCGACCGCCATGGCACATATGTTCAAGACTCGCAGATGAAACCGGCTACCGCCGTATACGGTGTATACCACACCCCCGATGATAACATTTCGGCCTCTAAAAAACTTATCACCCGGTGTTATACTTCGGGGTGTGATATACAGCGTATCCCGGCGATGAAGAGGGTGATTTTTTTTTATTTTGTATCAACAGCGTATCACCGGGGTGGTGTACTCTACGGGGTGTGATACAAAAGGGTGTGACATCGTGGTTGCAAAGGAGGCTGCCACACTCCAAGCAGGCATAAACAGGGGTGTGATAATTTGTTTCCCACTGCGATGGGCCACGCGTTCGCAACGTCTTTGCACCTCTATCTTCATGTTACTGGCCTCCATATAATGTGGTACGCTCGCACACCGGTAGATATTATAAAAATTAAAATACACTCCAGCTGTGAGATCGAATTTTGTCGAAACTCATCTTTGCAAGCTGTGTGTGATACTGCGATCGCGCGTATTACGGGCTGTGTGTAGATATATACTGCGTGCTTTCGCACGTCCCTGCTCACATCACGGTATCACCTAGGTGGTATCTTGGGGATGTCATAGTGATTATGAGGCATGACACAGCAGGGGGTGTGGTATACGACGCACCCCGGTGATAAATAGTGTTGTGATTTCGGGAGTTGAAACTTTAATCACCCGAGTGGTATACTCCGGGGGGGTGCTATACAACGTATAGAGTGATATACACCGTTGTATACGGTACACCGCATGCCACCAAGTAAACGAAATAATATCATCATACAAATGCCGGAAGGTGACCTGTGAACATTTGGGTGACGCCATATTGCGCTGCTGGAGCAGTGACGGGGACCGCCGGTAGGGGCAGTTTGCGCTGTCGCCACCGCGGGAACCGAAGGATACGCCAGCTAGCGCTGGATTGCGAATGCTATTGAGTTAAATTAACACACAACGGGTATGAAAATACGTGGAAGTGTGGTGAGCTCAAGCTTTATTTTTCCACGTGCGCCCGAGGTTAAAAAAAAAAAAAGTCAAATCGTAGACCCGTCAAATTCCGTCGCTGCAGCACTTGCAGGCAGCCCTCGAGACAATCGTTCAGCCTTCCCAGGCCTCGAGATCGAATCCTGGCCCTATTCCTAAAGCTAACCATAACCCAAAACGCACGGCCTGAAACTCGGAAATGGGTCCTAAATGTCCCCGTGTCCCCGTTTCATAGTCGGGATGTCGGAATTTACATCTCGCCCACGTACATACGAGAAGTCGCGGTTATCTGACACCTGGTATATACGTGACCACGACGTGCTGAGTATCATTTTGCCGCGAACTCTTATCGCGGGTGGGAATCGCTGGGAAACAGGACGTGTCCGGTCGAAATATATACTAGTAGGCTCTAGACCCATAGACTAAACCGATGAGGCATTCGAACACGGGGCAAAGTACCAGGGCGTAAAATACAAGGGAACGCGCGGTAATGGTCGGGTCGGGAAAATGTGGTGGGGTCGGCAACGGGTCGGGACGGGAACGGGAATGCGGAGTGTGTTTCGTTCCCGACCGTGACTTCCCGACCCCTTCCCGACCTCGGTCTCTGTTCCCACCTTCGACCGCCACGACTTACGGCATCTTGTTCCCGTCCCGACTGTTTCCCGTCCCACCGTCCGCCCAGTTATTCCGATCCCATCCCGACGTTCGCACACAATTTGTCCCATCCCGCAACTCACTTAAGTGGCAAATGTTCACATCCAATTTACCATGGGTTACATCTTTTCCCCATCATATGACTATGGATGTAACTGGATTATTCAACTTTGGATGCAACAGCTGCAGCAGTAGTCTATTAATATAGGTAATCGTATGTAGAGGAGATTGTTTGTCCGTTTCATTCTTTTGAATTTCGCTAATTTACCCCCCCCCCCCCCCCCCCGCCTTTTTGAATTTTTGTTCATAAACTTCAGCTATGAGTCGATAAATAAGTGTTTTTGAGACTTTTTTTGAAGCATACATTTTCCAAACAAGCATAATATAGTTGTTCATTTTTAACAAAACAAAAGGCGGCGAAAGTTTGTTCAAGCAATTGACAAATAGTCAGTGATACACAGTAGTACAAGAAAGTTTGTTCGAGCACTTGACAAATAGTCAGTGATATAAAGTACAAGCATTGTGTATATTTTCAACCATTTCACCCCAGGAACGTCAATAGGGGGCACTCATCGGTATATTGTATTTCCTGTGGGTTAGGGTTAAGGTTGGGGTTGGGGTTAGGGTTAGGATTAGGGTTAGGGTTGGGGTTAGTGTCAGGGTTGGGGTTAGGGTTAGGGTTAGGGTTAGGGTTGGGGTTAGTGTTAGGGTTGGGGTTGGGGTTAGGGTTAGGGTTAGGGTTAGCTCAATCGATGGTGAAAAACATGATAATATTGCAAAACAGGACTCGGTATAATTTTTCTCTTTTCAACCATTGTCTCCAGCCCGCGTTCCCGATCGTGTTCCCAACGATTCCGGACTGCATCTCTCGGACATATCCCGACTACGTTCCCGACCGATTTCCCGACTGCTGTGTTCCCGACCGTTTTCCCGACTGATTCTCGGCTACGTGCCCGACCGATTTCCCCACTATGCTCCCGACCGATTTCCCGACCTGTTCCCGACCCGTTCCATGATCCCGTCCCGTCAACCAAATGGCTTCCCGCCTTCCCGTCCCATTCACATCCCGCGGTAAGCAAACGAGAACCTTCTCTCATACCGTCGCTCGGGAAGGCCCACAATTTTTTCCGGCGGCGGGCTAAACGGTTACCGTCCCGTACCGACCGGTGCCTTCGCTACCGTGCGTACCCTTGGTAAAATACGCGTCCGGCCCCCCACGACGAGCCGTACGCGAGGTGCAGCCCCCCGCAGGGGCTCCTGGAGGGGCCCCGGAGGGCCGCCGGAGGCCGTTTTGTTTAAAAAGCATATATGCGTCAATACATACTCAAAATTCTCAAAACAAAACAAAAACTCAAAAACGTTTGCCCGCGCCGAGAAGCACGCCATTTTTTTTTCGCGTGAGGCGAACAAAGACCCGCACCATTTTTTGCCGGAGGCAAAAAAACGTGCGGCACAGGAAAAGCGTGGTGCAGCATAAACGGTTACCGTCCCGTACCGACCGGTGCCTTCGCTACCGCGCGTACCCTTGGTAAAGTAGGCGTCCGGCCCCCCACGACGAGCCGTAGGCGAGGTGCAGCCCCCCGCAGGGGCTCCCGGAGGGCCCGGAGGGCCGCCGGAGGTCGTTTTGTTTAAAAGACGTATGCGTCAATACATACTCAAAATTCGCCTCTACGACGAAATCAAAACAAAAAAAGCCTCAAAAACGTTTTCGCCTTCGCCGAAAAGCACGCCATCTTTTTTTCGCGCGCGGCGAAAAAAAGACCCGCACCATTTTTCCGCCTGAGGCGAAAAAACGTGCGGCACAGGAAAAGCGTGGTGCGGCATGCCCACCATGCCTTAGGTAGGTGGTGAAAAACACGGGATGTAAGACAAAAAAGGTGCGCCAGCGCAACATTTCGCCACATTTTATGCCCTGCAATGTGATGTACTACAGCAGTCGTATCATAGTACGGCGAGTAGTGCTTTACTCCTACATACCTGGTACTACCTGGCACCAGGTAGATTTTACGTGAAATGCGAAATGTGATACAATGCTGCTGTTGTGCTGTGATGTGTGCTGCTGGCTATGGACTCGCACCATGTGGACTCGTGTTTCTCCACAGCAGAGAGCAGAATCCGCTCTATCAGTGAGGCTGCGAGTTTCCGTTTTCCTTTTTTTTCTCACCCCATCTATTATATCTTCGTAGTGTTCTTTCTCTTTCACCATCCCTAGCTCCCTAGACGCAACTCCCACTCAGATCCAGAGTCGCTAAGCGGGTTTTTCTCCCCCTCCCACTAAGGTATCATTACAATACATGCCTTCATCTTTATCGCGACAAGACTTCAGCCCTTGCTTCCCTCGTCGGCTGGAATCGTATGATACGAAGGGGGACTGGGGAGGAAAGGGGAAGAATTAAACAGCTGAATTTAGAAGTTGCGGTTATATACCAAGCAAGCTACGCGACAGTTGAGTTCACCTGTATCCCCTAGCAAGACGACCTTGACTTCTCGCGATCTAGACTCCGTAGACGCCCTTCGACTCATCCTGTCGCCGCTCCCCTCCTCCCCCTTGCCTCAAGCGGAGCTATAGCACGCCGGCCGAGTAACCGAAAGTACCCTGCGCGGTGAAGCCTTTTTGTACGTTGCTGTTAGCTAATTGCGTGACGAAAGCAATAACAGAAAATTCAGGGTTTCAATCTCAGCAAGCTCTCCCAAGAGCACAGCGGACACCAAATAGACAGCGAGCCCACAGGTGTTGCGGTTTTAGCACGGATTTCTCCCGAAGCCTGCGGTACACGTATAAGTAGCACTGCTTTTTCAAGGTTTGGTGCTGAAAAGGGGGTTTCCACGACCTTTGAATGACGTTATTATTCCGTTAGGGGTTAAACATCGTGCTGTCCCCTCACACACCCTCACACACCACGCCTCAAACACAGCTCAGACTCAGCTCACAGCGGTACGCAGTGGTAAAAAAAGAACATCTAATGACAGCTGAGCCAAGGATGAGGAGGCGCCCAGCAGGTGCTGGCGGCAAGAGCGGTGCATCCCCGCGTGGGAATGTCATAGAAGACCGAGATGCAGCGGGAGAATCTGTTTCTGCCTTTACTTCCGAGCTGTGGGCAAGGCTGGGGGCGTTTGTTCGTGAGCTCAGGTAGACACGAAAAGAGTCATCGAAGCGATGGTCATATCAACAGCAGTAGCAGTGTAGGGTTTAGGAAATTGATGTTACAACGGGTTTGGGCGGGATCACAACTTGCTCGGGTAGCATTGCGAGTCTAGGAGTGGATGGTACATCATAGATAGATAGCGCTCTTATCACTATGCCAGTACCGGCAGCAGCCGCAGCACAAGCAGCAGCAGCAGCAAGCAGCAGCGTCAACCTGCGGAAATAATGGATGCATGTCGAAGTAACGAAGTGGCGGCCTCGAAGTAACGGCAGCAGCAGCAGTTGCACGCTTGCACGTTCCACTTAAAAGTTAAAAACTACTCGTACGTACCAGGTATTATACATGATGCCGCGGCTCTCTTGTTTTTCCGACTGCATACAGGATGAACGAGACAAAGCCGTGGGGGGATTTCTTCGCCCACTTCAAGCCCCCCAGGGCGTGGACGATGCAGGTCCTCGACGAGGTGCGCGTGCTGGGTGTTTATTTTCTACTCTCCGTTTTCTATTTTTTTTTTCATTTCCTGATTCGATGCTAGGGGAAGACGAAACGACGGTGACCTACTCGTACAGGTAGGTAGTACTCATGATTGTGTCTCGTTTATATAAACCTGGTACGTATGAGGCACTGCTCTGCTTGCTGATTTTTCATGATGGTGCTGTGGATGAACTATTAATAATGCGGTGATCACACGTGTCTTTCATTGCCCCCCCCTCTGAACTAGTCCCAACACATATCCGAGTACCCAAGTGTCCGTGCTGATTCTTCATCCCATTAATAGACAGATATAGACTTACTTAATTTTGTCTTTCTCAGGGATTGCCCATCCCTGGCCTCTCAGAGCTCCAACTTCGATATTACTTGCGGAACCTTTCCAGCTTTTCTTTGCTTTCCAGCTTCGTTCGAAATACGAAACGCCATTAGTACGTACCGGTACTACAACACCAGGTTTGTACATACCATCAGATGCTATACGCTGTTGGATCACATGCACGCCCAGCTCAGATCAGTCCGGCTATATATAGCCCAGCAGCGCAGCGTAGCGCCGTGCGGAGCCGTGCGGAGCCGTGCAGTGCGGTGCCGTGCCCTTCGTTGTGGTGCTGTGTCGCTGCGCTGTGTGCTTTCTTTCGAAAATAGAGCAGTAAGTACCGGGTATAATGCGTGTTGTGTACGGAGTACTACTTTTCCTCTTTTTTCTTCTACATGTCACATTGTATTTGATCTTTCACGGCCCCCTGTTTTTTCCCCCACGCAAATTACCCCCATACTGCCGATCAGACACCGGCAACAAAAGCACACAGCACAGCTGAGCACAACAGGGCAATTTGCTCTGCACAAGCAGCTCTTGGCATTATCAAATCGCTGTTCGCACCAAATCATGGGTCTCTTCTTTCTGCCCCCTTTACATATGTTTTTAGTTGCATTCTTTCTTGCCTTGCGCGAGCGTGGCGGGCGGCGTCAGCCGCCCGCGGAGCGGAGCCCTTGTACGAAGTACAAATTATCAGCAAATTATGTGGTCGCGGACTACTGCCGTGAGACAGACAAAACCAACCTCAATTAATCAATGTAAAGCAAGTGAAATGCTGGTGTACCGGGTTGTTGTTGTTGTTGTTGTTGTTGTTGTTGTTCTCACATTAACTCGCATAATCAAGTCCGTGGTCACAGGACAGGCTCCAGTCACTCTGGAACCGAGGAATACCCCAGGGAAAAAACACAAACCAAGGTGGTACACGCTTATTATAAAATAAAATAAAAATACACTCCAGCTGTGAGATCGAAGATATTGTCGAAACTCATCATGCAAGCTGTGTGTGATACTCCGATCGCGCGTATCACGCGTATATCACAGCTGACGCAATTCATACCTCCACCATAAAGATAAAAAACTGAAATCTGGAGTCAGCCTACGATCTTCCAGGTCCATACTGGTGCATATGTCTCACTACTCGCGCCTGGAAAAACCGACTATATACCGCTTGCCACCCAAGAAAGACTACCATGTATATATTGCACGCAGTACTTATCACTACGCATACGCACGACAGACGCAAGTCAGATAGAAAAAGCAACAAGAAGAAAAGAAGACAAAGCGGAAAAAAGAAAAGGAAGCGAAAAACGAAAAACGGAAGGAAAGAAAAGAAAATACAAGAAAGCAACAAAAGACAAGACAAGAAGAGGAAGCAAAAAAAGTACGAGAACACAACGAAACAAGTCAGACCATACTAATGAGAAAAAGAATAACTGAGGCCGGTGCTAATGGAAAGCCGATCGCTTGAGCAACAAGTTTCTAAACTTGTTTTTGGAACTACTTGCTGAAAGATGACCAGCATCGTCGATATGGGGAAAAACGATAAACATATTGATTTTCCGGCTCTTTGTTAGTGATGCGGCCCAAATTGTCAATTTGTCATTTGTTTCATCAGTGCCTCGACCAACGTTGTCCACCAAACACGATTGACCTTCGATCTCGAGATAGAGACAACCTACGATCACTCCTCGTCGTTCCGGGCAAGGTCGCATGAGAGTGGGTGACAGCGCTGGAGAGTTCATCTTCATCCATGCCCTAGGGCGTGAAAGATTGGTTGTGTTGTCCTGTGGTCTTTCGTCCAATCCGCTCAATATTATATTTTTTGCCCGTTGGGAGACGATAGAGTTTTTGTCTCTGTTTTCTATACACCAGTCGCCAAATGTGTTTTTAACAGGAACCTGATCGGCTCCCACCACTCATCACCGACCGTAGAGTGTGCACTGTACACCAAGGGAGGGTCGGAGCTCGTTACGAGCTCGCGACGTTCAGATTTCACGACGCTGTCGTTGATTTTGTCGAACGAAGTTTGTGGAGCGCTCGAAATCACGCCGCGTCTACCCCAAGATCTGCTTGAGAAGTTATCACGCCGATGTTGGCCAAGATCGCCGGGAGAAATCCAGTTTTTTTCCGGAAAAGTGGAAAGCTCCATAAAGTATTCGGCAAAATTGGGCCCATAGGCGATCGTCCAGGCAAAGTTTGGCTCGAATCTTCAGGAATTCCTTTTTTTTTCAAATTACTTTTAGCCATCCATTAGCGCCGGCCTGATTTTTTTTTTTTTTTTTCAAAGCCTACAAGAGTTCTGAAAACCGTGATGCAAGACGAGATCAGAAAGGCTTCAAGATGAACAACAATCGTGCTGAAGAGGAACATGTAACTGCTGCAGGGACGACACAACACGAAGAAGAGGAAGAAGATACCTGCATAAGGCCGGCGGGGAGGGAAAGCAGGGGAACAAAGAGAGAAACAAGGCAAACCAGAGAACTAAACAAGCTAAAAGGACATTAAGTGTCATTACTGCCGCTTCCGCGCTCGCCCCATTGAACTCCACGAAAACAAGCCAAAACTACCACTCGCTGCAGGGTTCAGGCCTATCACAGCACACGTTCCACTTATTTAGTCGAACCGGTACCTTCCCACACGATCTACCATTTCGTTTCTTCATTCGTCGACAGCTGTATCAATACGCCCCCCCGGTTTCCCCTTGTCTGGGACATTTTTTTTGTGCGCATATGATAGGGTTCGGCTCTTCAGGCCACTGTTTATGGTACCACGATCTAGGTCACAGTTTATGAGGTTCGTTTCGCCACCTAAAGATCAAGATGCTGTTATAAGATTTCCAAACATCTGTGGTAAAAACGAGTAGAGATGTCTAGATTCGGAAGCTAACAATGCTGTTCAATACATTCGAAGGCACTATTTAGGGGGGTGGTGGTACGATTTCGAAAACCCGAAACACGCACACACGCTCTGCAGCGCCACAAGGCCTGCAGACCATGGCGATCGAGGTGTGCGAGGGCCAAGGGGTAGCTGCTCGGCAAAAATGGCCCAAGGGGCTGCCGCTTACGAATTACCGCTGTTCTGTATGTGCATGCGGGGACAAAAGTGCGCCCTGACCTCGGGACAACATCGGGAGAAGAAATATCTTGTCCCGATCTCCGCCTGAGATTGGGACGAAGCACCCCTGTTGGGTAGATTTTCCGATCTTGGAAGGCGCTAGAACAAACATTCGTCTCCACATGCAGTGCACACAGATCTTGCTTTGGGCGAATCTTGCTGAGATCAAGATCTATGCCCTGCGCCCGTGTACCAATAACCGTGGCCTCAGCTGCTCGTTAATTTTCGTCGAATGTTGCAGCTGTACTCGTCGTAGTGCCGGTAAGTGCAACAACAGAGCAGCAGTATGTGCGTCCGTATATTTGTCATGTTTGGGTTTGTGCGCGCGTGCGGCATGTCCATCGTTCGTGTGCTGCTGCTGTGCCTGGTTGCCTCATTGAAGTCTGCGCTAGACTGTCATACGCTACCACCTCTCTTCTGGTTCAGCTGTGCATGTATGTATGTGATGTGTGTGGCGCGTCTCGCGCGCTGGACGGAAATACAAAAACCTCAAGTTTAGCGTAAATATAAAGACCGTTGCAGTATTAATTTACCTACCAAACCGTCCTTACATTACACCCGAAGAGACACTTTTTTTCATGTGCATACGTTGTAGTTCCGAGTTTTTTGCTCAGATCGTAGAGGGCAGACGCCAGACAGCATGCAGAGAGCACAACGCTACGTGTGCGACTCTCGCGCCCAGCAGCAGCAGGTAGCCCCATGTGCGCGTGGCGTATCCTCGCTATGCTGCGGCGAGGTTCATTTGTCAAAGCCTGTCATTTGTCACCCGATCACACCGCACCTCTCTGCTGTTGCTGCTGTTTGTGTGAATCGATCATCCACTGTGGGCGGAGATGTAGGGGCCGTTGGGGTATAAATTTACGTACCCAACCGACCATACGTTTCCTTTCCTAGTACATCGCTGATGTTTCTGCTGTGCAGCGAGGTAGGTTATTTGTGGACATGGGAGGTGTGAGGCACAGCGAGGGATAGTTTTTTTATTGAACGATTTGTTACTAAATTGGCTTGTAGGTATCATACATGTCGTACGATAGTAAAAATGATGTCTGTTGTGTGTATTTTCTCAACAACAGACCGGGCACGGGCACGTCTATTGATTTTACCGACATAAGTGCGAAAAATTGTAAAAAAGTACGCCCAATTCTTGTGGTTAAATCCAAAATCGTCATTTATTCCGAACTTTTATTTACATACACAATGCCTTCGTGTGCGTCTGGCAGTGCTAACGTATCCCTGAGCCACTCCTGTTGGCATTTCCCGGAGGGGAACCTTGTACCTTGTACATTACAAGCACCACTCTTACGATTATTCACATCACACATTTTTTCAGAAATTGGTGCCCTGCCGTCCTTTTTTTTTTGTAGCACACAGCGAGATGCGAGGCCTCTCTTGACCTCGGATTATACATGCCTCTCACTCACCGTTAATCCACCGTTGTACATGCCTCTAACCAACCGTTACTCTGATCCCTTCAAGTTGTTTGGTGACTTCAGCTGTGGGCGTGGCTTGGAACGGCTGTCCTCCATCCTCCTCGCTCCTCCATGCGCCGTCCTCCGTCCTCTTGACCCTCTCCTGAAAATCAAACACTTATGAGTTCTGAAGTTATTCACCTCTTTCACAACTTTTAACCCTACATTGTCATAACCCTACATTGTCATATTGGACCCCTGATCTCGTCCGAAACTCAAAACTGAAGGTACCGACCTCAGAAACAGCCAACTCTTCCTCCGAGAGGTACCCAGAACGTGTTTTATGGCTCTTTATTTATTTATTTATTTATTTTTTTTTTTTCCCACAGATCTACTTTCCAGCTTCTGGACAAGCCGTGGTCACAGGTGTCGTCCCTTTTACCCCCCCCAGTTTTTGCCTCCAATTTTTATCGCGCATAGGGTTCAGCAATCCCACTGCTCGTCGATTTTTCTCGCGCTTTCCGCAAGTCAAATTGGGCACAAGAAAAAGTCCCCACGAATTTATACGAGTATGCACTCGAGGAGATTCGAACTCACGAAACTTACCTATACCAGGCTCGAGGATAACCTGATACGCCACCGGGGCGACTTGCTATGGGACAGGCCTAGGTTTGGAACTAACTTTTGTTGAAGTAGGATTTTGCACTAACACTACTGCCGTGTTTTGTTTCCTTGCGTCTTTCTTGTTGTTTTGTCTCGTTCTGGTTTTGTGTTTTTTGTGTTTTTGTGTTTTTGTTCTTGTTCTTGTTTTGTCTTCTTTGAGTGGTTTCTGTGTTTTTTCTTCTTTTTTGTTTTGTTCTGTGTTATAATAGTCGTTCCCTGTACGCTGGCGTCTACTTTGCTATCCTCTACCTGGTACTAATTTGCGATTATCTCGGTCTCTCTGTTTCACGGCAATCTGTGTCCCCGCATTATTTTTATGTCTGTGCATACGACGAGGGATCAGAACTGACACTGGGTGTTCTGATGATGCTGTTGGGCAGAAGGGACGGATTACAATGTGACAACGAAAATCACAAACAACACTGTACCGGTGCCAGCTTCTTCAGTCTGGCCATAGATAGCATCGCAACGTCGGCGTAGTAAGAGACAGCCCCAAGAAGTCGAATCGACCGACGTTCCCATCTGCCTGTATCCGAAATACTTTTGACAGCGCCTGTGCTGGCGATAAGCTGCTTAAGTTGTTGGGGTTGGGAGTCTGTGCAGTACGTGCAGTCTAGCCTACGCGTGAACGGGATAACTGAGACTACCTGCTGTACCCCGTGTGTTTTTTTATGTTCTTGGAGTATTTCCACGAAAATGGGTCGAGATTGGCGACTCGCGTGGTTTTTGAACGTGTCATTTTGACTCGGCGTCCTTCTCGCACCCTGACCTTCCCTTCCCTCCCCCGCCCGCCGCCGCCCCCTCCCCCCCCCCGCGCTAAAACGATGTACCTTGTCCACCCAGCGTGTGACGACAAACTTTCTTCACTACAGAGGGAACTATAGCATCATTGTCGTCGGCCTGATGCTCTTGGGCATGTGAGTTTTACGATGGCAACCTTTTTTTATCACGGAGGTAGTTTTTTCTGGAATGGTGGTGATTGACATTATGCTATTGCTCCTTGTTCGGTATATATCGGTCAGAGCTTTGTTGCTGCCCTTGAGGCAAGGTTTGTACCTCCCCCCCCTCCCCCCCCTTATGGTCGTTCGTACCTTCCCCCCCCCTTGCTTATGATCATTTTTGCTTCCCAACTGCACTTGGAGGAGGTTGCAGGATAAAATAAAAATAAAAAGTTGCACCCTGGAGGAGGTTGCACCCTCATGGGCCTTTTTCACAAGGGGTTAAAATGCTAGAATTGTGACGTATTAGCCCTACAAGCGGTTAAATGATAGAATCGTGATATATTAACGCCGCAAGCGGTCAAAATTATAGAATTGTGACGTATTGACCCTTGTGGGAGTTCGAAGGGAAACGGCGTCGAAAGCAGATGACGGTTCAAGTATCGGCCTACATACGCATGCTACCTTGGAGACAGCACGTTTTGACTTTTTTTGTTTCTGAGCGACGGGGCTCCTTTACCCATTTCCAACTCCCACTAGCATTATTCTATCACAGTCTAACTCCAAGTGTTTTGTCCCCATGTCGGGAGTGCGGTGCTGAACATGCTAAAACGGTTAGCCCAAGCCCGTCGGGATAGTCGTTCTTGTTTCTCCCTCTGAATATTTTTTCAGATGTTTTTATCCCTACGCCGTGGGTTTGCTCATCGGGTTTCGCTTTCGGTTTAGTTGAAAATCAGTTCATGGGTTAATTAAGTGCTGCTGTACAGAGCTCCCGAAGGCAAGGAGGCTCAGAAAAACAAAAAAGGTGCATGTCTCTGCCGTAGCGTTTGTCGGCCGCACGAAGCAGCCCGGGCTGGTGAGGTTGGGCAGGTGTTAAGGTATGCCTCGTTTTGGCTGAATACGCATGCTACGATAGAGGTATTATTAAGTTATTAATGTATACCGTTTTTTGGCGAGGTGTATATCTTGATTTGACGGGGGGGTTCCTTGACCCAAAATCGTCGGAATTTCATCTTTTTTTTTGCAAAATGGTTTGTTTTGTATACCTGGGCCACGGTTTTGTTCATCGAATTTGCGCTTTTAGTTTGCTCAAAATCGTTTTCCGGTGGGGGCGTGGAACTCCTTAAGTGGTTAGGAGCCTCGTAAAAAAACGGTGCCCCTCTAGCGTAGCTTGGTCGCTGTACGACGCGGCATGTACTCGATACTCGTGCCGTTGCGTGCTTTTTTTCTGGACTCTTGAGAAGATCGCACTCCTCGCTTTTTTTGTTTTTTGTTCGTTTGTCGCTGTACATGATATCCCAAACCGGTTTACGGCTGTCGTGTTGGTTATTTTGGCAAGTAAAACGTTATAGGGTCTTTCGGGAAGTTATCTGCGTGCGTGTTTGTCGTTAATAGCTGTCCTACTTCTGTAGTAGGGCCGTTTCCTGCTCTTGGCTTGCGTGCGGCTGCACGCGGGTGGCATTTTCTCTTTCACCACACATACCCTCCCCCTGACACGCCTCCCCATCCCCGCGCCTCCACTTTTGTTGCATGTTTTATTGTTGTATTCCCCTGAGATTGTTCCTGTGCGGCCGCTAGCGGGTAGCATTGTCTCTTTCACCCCCGCCCCCCGCCCCCCCGACACGCCTCCCCCCCCCGCCCCCACCTTGTTGTATGCTCTACTGTTGTGTCCCCCTTTGAGATGGTTCATTTGGTACCAGGTACAGAATATCAAACCCGTGTGTTGGTGGCGATTGTGCCTCTAGGAAACCCCCCCTCCCTAAAAGGTGCCGAAATCTGCCTGACAAGTGGTTATTAGCTATTAGTAGGATGCACCTCACCCTTCATGCGACTCGCCGAATACCACACGGCGCGTAGTGCTTGGCGCGATGTCTGCCTAGTCAGTGAAAACCCAATGTGCTCCGTCCCGGCATTGTAAGGATGCAATGGTCACCCCCCCCCCGCGCGCTGATACGCCTCCCTCTCCACCCCTCACACTCTACGTAACCTTATCCCTACCCCCCTGCCCCTAACCGCAAGCTCCCTTTTGTTGTATTTCGTGTATATTTTCCCCTTTCAATATTGTTTAATTTGTTACTTTTATTTTGTACAGTATATCGAACCCATCCGTGTTAGTGGCGGTGGCGCCTCACTCAGCCTCCCTCCCCTCCCCCCCCGAAACACCCCCCCCCTTTGTTTTTTGCTTAATGTGTTTGTGATGTTCCCATTCAATTGTACTTCTTTTGTTGTTTGGTGCAGCATATCGAATCCATCGGTGTTGCTGGCTGTGGCTTGCTGCGTGATGCTGGTGGTGTACCTGCTTCCGCATGGAAAGGAGGACCGTCCCGTCGTGCTCTTTGAACACACGCTGCAGAAGAAGGAGCGGCTAGCTGGGGCAGTGATTGGTGAGTTATTTGATACCGTTAGTGGATCTGGGGGAGGGGGGGGGCGGGTGGGGGGCGCGGACGGGGGGGGCCGGAGACAGGAAGAGAGGGAGGGGCGGGGGGGCAGGAGAGGATGGAAGGGGGGGGGGGGGGGGAGGGGAGGAGGGGGAGGGGGGGGGGGAGGAGGGGTAAGGGGGGCAGCAGTACTTGCCGGTTGTAAGCTTCGATGACATAAATTGTTTCTCGAGACGGGGTAAAGCTGGCGTTATGTGACTACCGTCAGCGAAGCTGGGGGTAGAGGGGAGTATCAAACACGGCAACGCACGTCGGTTACAAATTGCGTTTGCATCGATTGGTTGCTTGGGGCGGTGTACGAACTGGAGCTGTTTTTGCGGGGTGTGAAAGGCGGCGGTGCAGACATTGAATCCGCACGTTGCGGCAGGGTAAAGTGGAGGTGGTTTTACCAGCACCGTTCGCTGACCCTACCGCCCACTCACGACGGATTCGCCACCGCTGCACGCCCCCCCCCCTGGTCAGTGAACATCCGACGTGCTCCTTTCCGGCATTGTAGGATAATCTATGGTCCAAGGGCTACGGCCATGCATGATACGGTGATTACACCCCCCCTTCGCGAATCGTCCCACTCTAGGAGTGCAGCAGATTCTGAAATTTTTCTGAGATCCTACCTTGAGGAGCTGAATATCAACATCATCATCCGTCAGCATCACTCGAAACATGACTTGGAAGGCATTCGTTCGCGCAACCCGACCAACATTTATATGCCCAAAAATAAAAACAAAAACATACTCGCTTGAGGAGCTCAATCGGCCAGCAACGTTTGGCTGAAAAAAGTGCCACCCCTACTTTTGGGATGACTCCCGCGATGCCTGCCTGGTCGGTGGAAACCCGACGTATTCTGTCCCGGCATTGTAGGTGTGCGAGGGTCGACGGTCTTAAGACGACGGCTATGCATGAAATGAGTACACCCTTCCCCCTCGCTATCCCTTGCCAATATACGCGTCACCAGGTGTGCCTTGTATCCTTAGCTTGAGCGGCGCGTGGTACATTCTAGTGTACTATGTGGGCTCGGGAGTGCTCCTCTGCACTTTGCATTGCGTGTTCCGACCCCGGTCGCTGAGCAGCAAGGCCACGCGCACCGCGCGGGAAGTGAACAACGCGGCATCGTCCTTTTCCATTGAGGTGCGTGTCTTTTACCAATTGCTGGCTCGGACCCCGTATATGGCAGCGGAACCAACAGGGACAGAAAGAGAGACGAACCTTAGGCAGACCTTTCTGTGCGCTTGCCCTCGGCATCATAGCAACGCGGAGTGGATAGCGATAAACCACTGCGCCTCCCCTGTAGATGGCTGCGATATGGCGCGTGCAGCAGCTTTCGGTGCTTTTTCCTTCGTAGCACAACGAGTTCGTAGCGCGGCTGACGACTTGGTGAGAGGTCCTGGCCGTTCGACGTCTTCTATTTTTTGCTCTAGTCCGTGCCTACTTCCTCCAGCATTTTGTTTGACGTCCGACAGACCTGCCCCCCTCCCCCTGCCGTCCCCCTGTTTGTTGGTCGACATGCCGCTATGCTTTATTGGCCACACCACTTTCCTATTCCTATCCCCCCCCCCACACGCACACACACCTCACGGCGCTTCGCGCTTGGTGCAAGCAATGTCTGCCTCGTTGGTGAAAACGCGACGTGCTCCGTCCCGGCATAGTAGGGATGCGAGGGTCTATGGTAATACGACTACGGCTATGCATGGAATGAGTACCCCCCCGCGCGCCCCGTTCTGTCCACGCGCTCGCCACCCTGTTTGGCTCTTTGTTGGCCAACATGTCGCTTTGCTTCGTTGGTCGCACCACTGACGTATCCCCCCCCCCTTCCCGTTCCGTCCCCCTCCACCCTTTTTGCTTTTTGGTTGGTCGACGTGCCGCTGTGCTGGTCTGTTCGCACCAGGGCGCGCAGAACTTTGTGGAGCGCGTGCTGAACTCTTCTCGGTCGCAATGATCGGGCGAAAAAACGCCTCGAGGAAACCCATCAACCGTCGCCGATTTTTCCAGACAAACAATGGTGGACATTCTTGTAGTGATGGGAGTATCGGACGAGAATCTCTTCGATAAGAGGAGCATCGAGTACGATATGACGATAGTCGAGTTCGATATGGCGAAGAGCAAGTTCTATATGATGTCGATAAACAAAAACGAAACAAATCGACATGTAGAATTTGGAGCCCGTGTATTAAATGGTATACGTCGAAATGTTTCAGTCATTGCGAGTGTCAGCTTAAAAGAGCAGGTATGAAAGGAGGGTGAGGAGCAAAACTCGTTCGATACGAAACATCGAAAGTTCGATACTTGGATACATGTATGTCGGTTTTTTCGATACGAGGTATCGACAGAGTTCGACACGAAAGATACGTATGATACCAGGGAGGATTTTTCAGGGCCTTTCATGGATCGGATCACTTGTCGTGAGCCGGGTCGTGTCATGGTGTCCCGACACGACCCGTGCGGTTTGAAAGCCTCCTGATCCGACCCGACCCCACGCGGCCCGTGAGATTTCGAGCACCTCCTGGCCCGACTCGACTCGACACGCGAAATTTTGAAATCTGCCTGCACCGGCCCTCGGATCGGGTCATGTTGCGTGAAAAGCCCTGGATTTTTCGGTTGAGATGTTGCAAGTGCGAAAAGTTTGAACATGGAAAAGTTCGATAGGAGATATCGAAAACCCAACACCATTGCGATATACCATGTATCGAATCGTTCTCTACGTTTTCAACACTCTGGTGAATGCACGACCGTTCTTCCGTTCCGGTGTTTTTGGGGCATGCCGTGGGTCGCGGGAGACGGAAGAGGGGTCCCAGGTCAGCCACGGCCCGCGGAGCATCACGAGATCCCAAGCAAGTCTATTGATAGGAGGGGTGCATTGCGTGGCCTAGCTGGGCTAGTATGGTGTCGTGCATCATAGCTGCTTTTGCTCCGAGCGCTACCGCCGGCAGTAGTAGTGCGGAGTTGGGGAGGCGGTTGCAAGCCGGGGAGGAAGGGGGGGGGAGGGATTGAGGGACATGTATACAATAGTCGTGCCTTTGGTCGAGCATGCCTTGTTCGCTAGAAAAAACTGCTACCTGTTGAGCTGAGCAAACGTCTATCACGTGACTGAAGTACCTCAACAGGCATATCGAACATGCTCATTTGATGATGGACGTCCCGTCGGGTTTGTCCGTCCCTGCGTTTGTGGGTCTTTGTTAGCCCCTTTTCTATCGGAAGAAAGAATCCACACTAGTTCCAAGTATTAATAGTGTTGCCCCGAAAACGTGGGTGCAATTCTAATCAATAGTAGTAGGTCAGACGCCCGGCAGGTGGCAGATGCTGTAGAAACCCGGCGGAAGAAAAATATCGAGGCAGGCACAGTGACTCACTTGACTCGTGCGTGTGGATGTAATTGGCGTTATTTTGGAGTCTGCTCTCGGTTTTGTTTGGGTTGGTTTTTCGTGCTGTTGGGCATATTACCAGTGTTATTAGCTAGGGCTCCCGGCAGCTCTCAGAAGATCAACTGGCAGCAGGGAACCAGCGAACAAAATAAAGTGAGGTAGGCGTAATAGAGTGACTCCTTTGATTGGTGCAGGTAGATGGAGTTGGCCTTGTTTTTTTTGGGGTTTGGTTCATGTTTCGCTGGCGGTGTTTTCTTTGGTGTTTGGTTATTGGTTCGTTACATTTGGCTTCCCGTGCTTATCGACTATGTCGGATGGCGTTCTAGTTTTGTTCCGTCAAAGCGTCTTCAGACGTAATATACTGGTTTTAGTGTAAAGCGTTCTTTTTTTTGGTCGTTCTTCAAAAGTCAAGAGTGCCGTCAACCGACGTCTTTGGCGCAAATGATGGTGTCTCGTGCTGCTGGTCGATTGCTACTTGGGATGGATGTAGCCGCCGCTCGCAAGATGGTGGTGATCGTGTTGGCTATTGGCAGGGTATCATACTGCAATTTTGATTTTTTACCCGATAGGGGTTTGCTGTTGTTAATATTTGTTTTTTGTCTTTGTGTACGGCTCGGCTGTTGCACGATGGATGAGTGGGGGAGAGAAAGGTTGACGGCCTCTACAGGCCAGGCCTGCTTCTTGATAAAATGTTGCCAAGCCCCGAGACACTACATTTCCCCGGTACGCGTACGTAGTCTTTTTCATCTAGTCGTTTTACGAGTTTTATACGTCCTGGTTGGGACGTGTCCCAGTCCCTGGACAGGCTAGTCTACAGTACGCGATGGCGGCGAAGTAAAAAGAGGTACCTGGTACGTAGCCGTAGGACGGGCCATCGCTTAGTACTACTAGTGCTTACTGGTGATTTGTCGTCACACCATCATCACCGCACTCTCATAAGTATGAATACTCGGTTTTACGTAGAAACGAGGACCGCTGTGATCACGCACGCCATTATATTTTCAATGAATTCACGTTTTCATGTTTAAGCTTCTGTACGTTTATCCCCCGTAAGAGACTGAAACTCTCATCAGTTTTTTTATTTTCAGATATTGGGGCAAGGTCGGGCGCTCAGCTCGAGATTTTACAGTGGGGTTCCATTCTTCATTCCACTATGTGTGTGCCTTTGTCCATCTATTTTTCTGTGTGCCTGTGTCCTTCTGCCAAGGTCTACTTGTACATGTTTACGTTATTTATTCACTATTGATTGCGATACCTGTATTATCACTGGGTTTGACCAACCCGGCGTCTACGGGAGGAGAAAAATAAAGAAAAGGACATGCACGAACTCGGCGAGGTCATCGGTGTTGTTGATGTTGCTGTTACTTGTTGATTTTATGATATTGATTTTATCACTCCTTCAGTCTGGAGTGCGAAACCTGACCGGTGCGAAACCTAAATAAATGTATGTGGACATACATTGCATGCTGCTGCTTCGAAACCTAAATTAATGTATGTGGGCATACATTGCATGCTTTGCTTGCTACGATTGCGAAGCAACCTGTTTATTATACCCTTCCGTGCGCGAAGCAAACTCGTGAGCGTCTAGGATAGCTACCACCGCACATAAATAATACAGTAGTGACTGATACCACATTACTATTTCACGATGAGAAAATAATCCACACAACAACAGCAGCAGCATGGCCAACAATCACCGGTTGTTTGTATCTTGCCGATGTTTCAAGCTTACCGGCGTAGGAACACCAGGATATGCAGGCCCGGGCTAGAATTCTTGTTTCAGAAAGAAAGCTTCAAGGGTGTGATCTACAGGCTCCCGAAACCTCGTACATTATTATTTCTCGGAAATCTCAGACGGAGAATGTTCTTATGGACCTCGGCTTGTGAGAGGGAGTCTAGAGGGCCGGTAGTGTATCATGGGACTCGGACACGACGTAGTTGTTTGTGCGTGCTGTGTGCGAAGCAATCTGTATGTATAGACTACTACTACTCCTTCCGCGCGCGAAGCACCCATCATAGACAGAGCGCCTTCGTGCGCGTAATAATAATAAAGTAGGGTAGCTACATGCTGCAGCAGTGGATACACGATGGGAAATATAGGCGCACACAGCTGCAGGGAGTGAATGAATATTGGCAAACCGGTTCGCATCGTACCGACGTTACATGCTGCTGCCGCTGTCATGGATGGGTCATGGCGGGCGCGACGTACGTTTCACTTCTCACGAAAACCTCTAAAAAAGAAGTACCTATTATACTACAACTTGAACCGCTAACAAATAGCCGAGGACAACGCCCGAATGGGTAGGGTGGGCCGTAACTGGACCAAGTCAGGCGGAAGGCCATCTCCCATGGCCAGGGTTTTTTTTAGTGGGTGAGCTTACGCAAGTCCCACACTACCCGGAAAGATGACATTCCGGGTGGCTATCTCCACCGAACCTGACCCTCAGGGGACAGGCCGGGTCGACATACACACGCATCCGTATACAACGGCAGCTTGCGCTGCCGGGGTTGTAACGAAGACCACTGATAGGGACAGCTTACGCTACACCTACAATGGGACCCGAAGGGTGCGCCAGCTGGCGTTGGGCCGCGAAAGCAACTGAGTTGAATCGACACACGACGCGTATAAAAATACGTGGAAGTGTGGTGAGCTAAAGCTTTATTTTTCCCCATCCGCCGGAGGATAAAGGAAAAAAAAAGCTTCATAACAAATAAATCTAACGAACCTTCGAACTCACGGCTGAAGTCCTTTATTGGTATAAAATCTCACGAACCTTTTTGGTTCAGCAGCAAAAACAGTGCATCGTGTGGCTCATCTCTACGTCATCGAGGCTATGGACACACGTATGTACGGGGTATATGTTCGCTGCCCTACTGTAAACCCGACGGCAACAACAATATAGAAGAACCAGCAAGACGGGTCCTATCCTCTGGTTGATCCTGGATGAACTGACTGTGGGTGTGACAACAGGTCCTAGGAGGAGGAGGACGGGTCCTATCCGGTTCATCCTGCATGTATGTACTGGGTGTGGCGAGAGAACCTCAATAATAATGTGTTTTGTTTGTCGGAACGAACTCCCTGGGGGTGTTAGGTTATTTTTGGCAGTTGTTTATTTTCACCGCTGAAGTAGCTCCACAGGTAGAATTGTACGATTTCGTGCTAAACGAACACTGACTGGGTGCCGGGCTGATGGGTGTGTTGGATCCTCCTGGATCGCTAGTTCTCAGAATCTCGTTGAGCATTGATTGGTCGTTGGGAGGTTTCGAAAAATAAAGAAAAACGAAACGAAACGGTTACGGGTTCGCTTTTATTTACACATGTTTTTCACCCCCCCCGTCCCGTTTCATGCTCGCCTCCTCCTCTTCACACTCTCCCTCTCAGCCAGAGAGCAGCAATCATCGCATATATCACCCAGGAGACGGATAGCAAGCAGGCGGAACCATGAGTGAGTAAGCTGAAGAATAGCGGTACTCTCTAGGTTGGCGTTTGTTGCCGGTGCTGCACTGGAGTCGGTCTACGCTTGCTCCGAGAGCCACGAAAGATATCGCAGGGATGCTTCCGCTGTGTGCCTTGTGGTGTGCATATCGTATGCTTTAGACCTTTAGATGAGGCCTTGTGTTGCACTTCGTTGAGCAGCCGAGTGCCTGGAGACTGTCTGACTTTGGTCCATAGCCATGGCCAGGTTCCTGCTTTAGTACCTCTCGCAGTGGCATCCCTTTCGATCGGCTTGCCTCCGCGAGCTGAGGTGGATTGTCGAAGGTTGTTCGCCTGCCTCCATTGATTTCGTTCAGGATAGCCACACACAGATTGTGATATCTCCCAAATACCACTATGAACGTAAATATAAGTACCTTTTGGTTCTTACAATTTTCAGTAAACGGTTAGTATATTTCCGGACATAACGGTATCTCCCACTCTTACGAGATGCACCGCTGCTCTGGTTATGATCATGTTGCTTTGCACCCACGGTTAAAGTACTTGAAATTAGTGTGAAATAGTTGTTCAGTGCTTAGCTACCAACAGCAGTCACAACCAACCCTTTTTACGCTACTGCAGAATTCACCTGACACTACATTACAGGTAGTTTGTCGCAAAAAATGTCGACCAAGTTGTATGGAAACTTACTACGAAATAGAACTGCTTCCTTGTCTACTGCACCCACGGTTTTGGGGTCAAGCTACTTGGCATTAGTGCGGAAATCGTCACCAGGTACAGCCAGTACAGCAATGTTACAGCAGTGTGGTAAGAGCCTTCCCTCAGGCAGGGTATCATACGTACTGGTCTCCCTTTGCGGCTTACTTGAGAGGGAAAACATGCCGAAAGCAAATGACGAATTTTTACAGGGTCGGCCGCACGAAGCAGCCCGGGCTGCTATAATAGGGTAGCTAGTCTAGGGAACGTGTCCGTAGTGCAACACAAGGGAGATGTACGAAAATACGACACGAGAGACAGGCAGCATGATGGTGTTTGTGCCGGTTTTTGCAAGCTCTTCAGGCGCACGCACTCCACGGCCGCGAACCGCTTCAGCGTTGTACCTTTGTTTTAGGTGGCATTCCCTCCTCCGCCCACAGCTCCACCTCCCACCTCAGTTTTGCCAACGTCACCGCCTTCTCTACTACCCCACTCGTAGTACTTGGTACTGCTGTTGCCAGCTCTTCCTGTCACAGTAGTACCCCCCCCCCAATCTGCCTGGTAGGTGAAAACAAGACGTGCTCCGTTTGGGCATAGTAGGGATGCGAGGGTCTATGTTCATACGCCAACGGCCATGCACACACGGAGTATGATACCCCCTCCCCCCAATAAGGCGGTCTGAGTAAGGCGGTATCCCGACATAAGGCGGTCGAAACTCAAAACCGCGTGGCGTCAGTGGGGAATTGCACTCATAACGCGGAATGAAAAAGGCGGCTTCCCTTCTAAGGCGGTCATGTTGTTCTGGCACACCACCGCCTTACCGGGGAACCCCTAGTATGGCGATGGTGGTGTTGGTATTGGACAGACCGTATCATAGTGGTCGTTGTTTAGGTCATAACTGGGCCCCAAGAGGCTTGCTCACCTGTGTGTTGTGTAATTTCTTGGCGTGAACACGTTTTTTTTTCTGTACACTTCTACTTTCCAGCTTCTGGACAAGCCGTGGTCACAGGTGTCGTCCCTTCTCCCCCCCGGTTCTTGCCTTCATTTTTTATCGCGCATAGGGTTCAGCAATCCCACAGCTCGTCGATTCTCATCGAGTGTTGCTCACTTACGCTCTCGCGTTTTCCGCAAGTCAATTTGTGCGATAGAAAAAGTCCCCACGAATTTATACGCGTAGGCACTCGGGGGGATTCGAACTCACGAAACCGACCTATACCAGGCTCGAGCATAACCTGATACGCCACCGGGGCGACCGGCTGGCGTGAAACCGTTATTTCCACCCAACGACATCATCAGCACACCCCCAGGGTTCGTCGTGATTCTTGATTGCTGTTACTCGTAATGCACTGAACGCGCGAAAATCTGCTGGACGTTCAGTGAGAACCATGTATCATACAATACCATGTGCCCACATGTGCTGCCGCCACTCGCAGGCGACATCAAGAAGAAGAAGAAGAGCTCGAAGAAGTCCAAGGAAGAAATAGGGGAAGGGGCAGAAGGCAATGGCGCCGCCCCGCAAGCAGCAACCGAGTTCATGATCAAGCCCGCGACGACGAAGCCAGCGCTCAACACCTCTAACTGGCCGCTCCTGCTCCGTAACTATGATGAGCTGGAGTGCAGAGCGGCGCACTACACGCCCATCCCGAGCGGGTGCTCCCCCCTGAAGCGCGAGCTGAAGGAGTACATACGGTATGGAGTGATCAACCTCGACAAGCCGGCCAACCCTTCTTCTCACGAGGTATGATTCTACACGTACGTACTATTAATGTATACATGACTGTTGGACACGATATTTGTATGATTTGGGGGATGGTATCACGTAGTGTGCGTGCGGTAAGGCACACACGAGGCAGTTACATAGTATCCCCATTACTGCTGTCTATGGAAGTAGCCACAAAAGAAAATAAAATAGTAATAAAGTTCGTTGGAAGCTGTCATCCGATATGCGAAAAGTACGTACAAGGTGCAGAAGTCCGCCTCACAAGTGGTTCTTAATAGGATGTGGCTCACCCTTCATCAGACCCACCGAACGCCTCACGGCGCTTCGCGCTTGGTGCAAGCAATGTTGCCTGGTCGGTGAAAACCCGACGAGCTCCGTCCCGGAATTGTAGGGATTCGAGGGTCAAGGGTCTTAATTGCTATGAGCTATGATATAGCCATGATATGCATGAAATGAGTACCCCCCCCCCATGTTGAGACCCCTTTTAGAATGTCTCTATCAATAGTAGACCGGTTCTCCGTCTCGAAGAGGATGAGTGCTCAACGATCAAATGACTCAAAAGACAGGCAACAAATACGTCCTCCCCACCTCCTAACCCCATCCTCCCATTTGGAAAACCCATTTTAGGTTGTGGCGTGGATTAAGCGCATCCTCCGCGTGGAGAAGACCGGGCACAGCGGCACGCTCGACCCGAAGGTGACGGGGTGCCTGATCGTGTGCATCGACCGAGCGACGCGGCTGGTGAAGGCCCAACAAAGCGCCGGCAAGGAGTACGTTGGCCTCGCGCGATTCCACAGGTAGGCTTGTAAGCTTAGTTCGCCCTGTTACCCCTGTTACCGCAAGCGAAAAAAAACTCCCACGGCAGCAATTCTAAACTTTTCAAACGTCGAACAGATCGTCGGACAGATAATCTATCATTCCCATTGGGTGATCTACATATTTCGGGGAAGATCTTTATGATGTTCTAGCTCATGTTACCGGGTGGGTGCCGTACGATCTGCCCGATCTAACACACAAGTTTCTTGGGTTAGATCTGTACTCTATTATATACAGCACCCTGCACAACATCTCAAAACGGCCCATACAGTATTTATGCGATCTATGTGACCTATATGATCTAGATCGTGATCTGTCCGAGGTGTGTTTTTTTGTCCCCAAGAACGTAGGTGCAGTTCTTAACGGGCTTGGGCTTGCTTAATTTGACTTAGCTTGGCGTGGCTTAGCCCCTTTTGAGTTGAGTCCACGTTTTTGGGGAACAATCCTACTACTTGGAATTTATGGAGGCTTGTTTTTTTGCAATGGCAAATGGGTTGAAGCTCGGTTGGGCCGTGGGGGGGTTACGGTACCCTTTTATTGCGATATGGGTGCGCCATTCATTTGACCGAACGTGTGAACACCAAATCGATCGACCGAATCAATCGATCGACCGAATTGAATTGAATTGATGGACCGACAGGATCCATGACCGAATCAACCGATCGACCGAATTCATCGATCTCCCGACTCTTACGTATTCATCGACCAAGTGAACGCCGGAAATACTTGACAAAGAACCTCGCCTCTCCTTCCCCGCCACCTGACATGACATGACCAACAGCGCCGTGGGCGGCAACGCTGATGAGGCGAGGCGCACCGTGGAGCGAGCAGTGTCGACGTTGACGGGGGCTTTGTTCCAGCGCCCTCCTCTCATCTCGGCCGTGAAGCGGCAGCTGCGGATCCGAACGATCTACGACAGCAAACTCATCGAGTACGACAACGACAGACACCTCGGTGAGGACTGTAACTACCTCGTACATACCAAACCTTTAGTCATGCGAACATTTATGTACGTTTTGCATGTAATTTACAGCATGGTATTTATTCCTCGATCGACACATTCTCAAACCTAACGATACCACCACATTTTTTAGCTCATTACGTGTCTTTTGCAGCAAAACAAAGTACCCGCCGTTCTGTTTTGCCACACACCGCATATGTATCGTACACCGCTGATGAAGTGTACCTGGTATGACATACGAGCATACCAGGTAGGTTCTACTGTAGTTTGTTTGTTTTTTGGCTTGCTCAAAAGTGCTTTCGGGCTGTATTCTTCCACGCGATGAACCGAACATTCTTCTCGCGAAAACCAAACGACAACCGTTCTGTCTTCTTCTCTTCCTGATTTGTAGTTCATTTTCTTCCCGTATTTTTCTTTTTTTCTTTTACTCGAAAAGGCAAATTACGGGTGAGTAAAACTACATTTTGATTTTCTTTTGCTGAGGAAAGCAACACTTTTTCTCGCAGCATGCGCACACTTGCGCACGCTCTGTGTCCCGGGCTCAATCGTGGGCACGGGGGGGGGCATGCAGGAGCTGCGACGAGAGCTAAACAAGTCTTCCTTTTTTTTTCCTGAGCGAAGCGACATTTTTCCACCAGGTATCATGTTCCAGCAAAACACAACATTTTTCCTTCTCTTCCTGAGCATAACATTTGCCTTTTTTTCTTTTTTTCTTTTTTGGATTGATCTAAACAACCTTTTACTTTTGCTCTAATTGTTTTTGCCTTTTTCTTTCCAGGAATTTTCTGGGTGAGCTGCGAGGCTGGCACGTACGTGCGCACCCTCTGCGTCCACCTGGGGTTGATAGTGGGCACGGGGGGGCACATGCAGGAGCTGCGACGGGTACGGTCGGGGGTGCTGTCGGAGGAGGGGAATCTGGTGACCATGCACGACGTGCTGGACGCGCAGCACGTCTACGACACTAAGAAGGACGAGACATACCTACGGAGGATCATCATGCCGCTCGAGGTGTGTTTGGTGTTTCAAGTTGTGTGTTTTGTGTTTTTGTGTGTTGGGTGTGTTGATTATGTTTTGTTTTTTTTCATTTGAAGGTTTTGGGTTTGCATTTATGTGTATGTGTGTGTTTATTGGGTGCTTTGAGTTTGGGTTTGAAGTGCGTTTTTGTTTGGTGGAAGACACTACGGCAGTAAGAAGGATGAGACATACATACCTGCGGAGGATTGTCATGCCGCTCGAGGTGCATTGTGTTGTGGGGTTTTAGGATGTTGACTTGTTTGGGTGCGCTGGAGACGGAGGAGTCGACGTTGAGATTTGCAGGTACCTTGTCGCCTTCTTGCGCCACGTGTGCCGCCAATTTACGCCCCATTCCTGCCCTCCTCTCACACCCTCCTTGAAACCTCTAATGCCACCCCTGCAAGCAATGCGGTCCTGGTCGGTGAAAACCCGACGTGCTCCGTCCCGGGTTTAAAGCGATGCGAGGGTCTGCGGTCGTAAGACTACGGCCAAGCCTCACATTATTACCCACCGAAGTGCAACCTCTGATGTCGCACCGGACCGCGCCACCGCCCCCGTTCTGGTTATAGGTGCTGCTGTTGACGTACAAGCGCATTGTGGTGAAGGATAGCGCTGTGAACTCCATCTGCTACGGGGCTAAGCTCATGATTCCTGGCGTCTTGCGGTTCGCCACGGACATCGAGATCAACACCGAGGTGCGCCCTTTTCTGTTGGTGGTTGTTTTTGTTGGTGGTGGTGATGGTTGGTTGTGGTGGTTCTGGTTTTGGTAGCGTTGTTGGTGGTGGCTGTTGTGGTGGTGTGTTTGTTGTTGATGAGTGTCGACGTTGATGATGTTGGTGTTGTTGATGTGGTTTAGGAGTGAGGTTGATGGTGATGGTCTCCGTTGTCTTTTGGCTGAAAATTACGGCATTTGTTTGTTGGATTTTTTTTTTCTTTTTTTGTGCTTTGATCGAAAACACAACCTGCGGTAGCTTCAATTTTCTTCCCTTGTTCTTTTCTTCTTGACCGAATGGCCCGTAAGGTGAGGATTGTGACGAAGGGAGAGACCGTTTGAGACCGTTTATGTCATGGTTTTGACCGAAAAATTGACCGTTTCTGCCCTTTTTCCCATGTTTTTTTACCGTATTGCCTTAGCATAGTGATGGTGACGACGAAGGGAAAGGCCATCGCCGTCGCGGTCGCGCTGATGCTGTCCCCGGTCATCGATAAGGGCTGTTTATTTTGTGGCCTTGTGTTCTTGCTGCGGCCGAAAGAGTGAAACAATATGCTACCAGTATTATCCTTTTTTGTTGTTTTGACCGAAAACGCAGACCATTTATATTTTCTGTTTCTTTTTTTTGTTGTGGTTTTTGACCGCATGGCCTGAAGGTGGTGATGGTGACGACGAAGGGAGAGGCTATTGCCGTCGGCATCGCGCAGATGGTGTCCCCGGTCATGGGCACCTGCGACCACGGCACGGTGGCGAAGATCAAGAGGGTCATCATGGAGAGGGACACCTACCCCAAGCGGTGGGGCCTCGGCCCGATCGCGGTGAAGAAAAAGAGCATGGTCAAGGAGGTGGGTGCGGAGTGTTGGGGTTTGTTGAATGATGGCGCTAGAGTTGAATTTTCGTCGGGATTAGCGTTGGAGTTAACGCGCATTGTCAGTGACGTCTGCGGTATGCGCTAGCGCTAGCTTTTGCGCTAGCACCTGCATTAGCGCTAGCATTTGCCCTAGCATTTGGCCCTAGCATTTGCCCTGGCATGCTCCTGCATTTGCCCTAGCCTTTGTGCTATCTCCTGCATTAGCGCTAGCATTATCGCTAGCATTAGTGGTAGCTCTTGCATTAGCCCTAGCAATAGCAGCATCGTTGGTGGTGGCATTAACGTTACCATACGAGGGCGGTGGGGGGTGAGAGGAGGTCAAGGGGGGCGTTGGGGTGGGAATGACTGAAGCGGTTGCCGCGGGCAGTTAACAAGAATCAAGATCCCTTGTACGCGTGTAATCCTGTGCTTCGAAGTGTACCCGGTAGCAACAAGGAATCAAATCCGCTCTATGCGTGTGTTTTGTTGTTCGTTGATTATTTTTCGCTGCAGGGGTTGCTGGACAAGTACGGGCGAGACAACGCTCAGACGCCGCAGGGATGGAAGGCGGAATACAAGGACCTCACTCCTAAGGCGGTCAAGGTTGAGGCGCCTGCACCGGCGGTCGAGGAGGCGCCTGCACCGGCGGCCGAGGAGGGGGGAGGGGGCGGGGACTCGGGGGGGGAGGAGAAGAAGAAAAAGAAGAAGGATAAGAAGGACAAGAAAGACAAGAAGGTGGGGAGATAGGCGGTGTTTTATTTTCATTTTTGTTTATGGCGGGCAGCCGGCACCCTTTTTGTTCTCCTGCGACGCATTCTGCGTCGTGGTCAGTTGTCAGACATGTTTCAAAGCTATGAATAGCAGCCAGCGGCATTGGCGCCTTCATGAGAAAATACCAGGTATACGTTAAGAAAGTTAGCCCTAGTTGGATATCATAGATAATGTCACATGCAGCTTGCAAAGGTGAGTTTTGACCAAAATTCTCTTTGGTCGACCTCACAGCTGAAGAGTTTTTTTTTTTTTTCTTGAAATATACCATGCATTCCACCTCAACAAAATCTTATATTTCTATTTTATATGGCAATGTTCTTGGGATAGCTTTCGCCGATAGGGGATGCCTGCCCGAGCGAAAACCTTTCGTAACGTAGCCCCGAGCTACGGAAAATTACGAGTTCGTTTCTTCGCCATAACATCCGCAGGCACCTGTGTTGATCACGCCTTTCCACGGTTCGGGAGGCGTGTAAACGTATATTCGCACATATATAACATTTTTTTTGCCTCCAACGCCCCCATTGGGGGGCCTGCGCGGGGCTTGCGCGCAACAAAGCCTGGACCACGATTTAATGCCCTTGTTGGATCTTTTCTGCTTCCCTCTGCCATAACAACGTACACCATTGACGACAGTTACACAGCAGTGTCTACTTTTCTTTTTTTATCCTCCGGCTGATGGGGAAAAATGAAGCTTAACTCCTTAACAAATGGAGACCCGATTTTGGGGACAACTTACTTGGAATTAGTTTGGGGTGGTTTTGGGGCTCTAAACGGGTTAAGGTCACCACACTTGCGCGTATTTTCATACATCTCTACTGTCAACCAGCACGAGTTCCCAGCGAGAGCTAAAGTATCGTTTTCGTAGCATATTTGTCCAATATGAGTGTGCTTGGTGATGCTGTTCTTGAGTTCTGCAGCGAGCGGAACGGGCGGAGATTACTCGCGTTGATTGACGAACGAGACGTGGGACGCTGAATAATGTTTCATTTTTATTATATTGGTGAGGCAGATATAGATGTATAGCGTTGACGAACGAGATGTAAAAATCTAAAAATTGTTCGCTTTTTTTCGCTGGTGGGGGAGATGGCATTGACCAACGACACGAGGACAACTAATGAGTCGCTCGCTTTTTAATGTTGGTGGGGTTGGCGAACGAGACGCACAAACTTGCAAGCGGCTCGCTTTTTTTTCAACTTGCGGGAGAAATTGCGTCGTTTATGCTGAGTTCTGAACCTCATGGTGCGATTATTTCCCTCCCTTGTTCGTTTTGTTTTTCTCTCTACGTTTTGTCCGTGTCCGTAAAACGGAAACTGTTGCGAGCAACAACACCTTTATTATAACGTACCTTGTTTTTTTGTTACCCGAACACTCACTGTAATGGTTTCCTTCTTTGTTGCAGGACAAGGACAAGTCGAAAAAGAGGAGTGCGGAAGCGAGCGACGAGGACGCGCAAAAGCCAAGTTCTGAGAAAAAGAAAAAGAAGAAGAAAAAGATGAAGACGGAGGAGGAGGACGCATGACGGAGACCACTAGTTGCACTAGAGTTAGCGCGGTATCTTACGCGGAAACCCCAAATTCTTACAAGACGAAAACATAGTTCCGAGACGGAGGAGAAAACGTGATCGAAACCTCGCGTTGCATTAGCGTTGGCGCGGTACGTGGAAACCCCAATTTCTGACTAAAACATAAGGTGAATACGGAGGAAAAGCATCATTTAGACTTCAAGTCGCATCAGAGCTATAATAGCACGGTAGCGTTTGCGTTAGCGGGATGTGCGCGTTAGCGTTGACGTTGGCGTTATAGCACGAGTGTCGCCGCTAGCTTCGGTGGGTTGTTGGCGTTGGTGTTTGCTGGAGTGCAAACATTTGGCGAGTGTTTTGGCGCTCATGCGCTGGTGTTAGCGTTAGCGAGGGTGTTAGCGTTAGCGAGGGTGTTAGCGTTGGCGTTTTCGTGGCGTTGTCGCGGGTGTTGGCGTTAGCTTTGGCGCTAGTGCTACGTTGGCGCTAGCATGGGTGGTGGCGGAGGTTTCAGCACTTGGCCTTAGCGTTGGCGTTGGCGTGGGGCCAGCGTCTTCAGCGCTAGGGTTGGGGTAGTGGGTGTTAGCGTAAGCGTTTTTTTTGCGGCGTTAGTGATAGCGGGGTTTTTGAGCGTTTGGCGCTAACATGAGCATTGGAGACGATGTTAGCGGTGCACCGGCGGCGGCAGTAGCGTTAGCAGTAGCGAGGAGAGGTGGAAGGGGAAGGGCGGACGGACCAGCAAGTATAATAGCAGTAGGGGGGGGGTATTTCGTCATCGGAGTATTTCGCATGTCCTCTCGTGACGAGAGGTGGGTGGGGAGGAGAGGTGTAATAGGGGATTGCTGGTTTGGTATTTCGTTGATTTAGGGATCAAGTGGAGGGTGGAGGGATGTGTGGTTCCAGTTGCCGTTCATGTCTGTAACTCTGTGGATTGTGCCGGACGGACGCGCAAATTACCGATATGTGCTAGCCTTACGTGTTATGCACGAACAACCAGTAAGACGTTGGCTGTGCTAGCCTCGTTGTTGCAAAGGATATGTTGGTTCCCGCGTCAATGTTTCTTCGTTGCACGAAGGAAACCAATGGGATTTTTTCGTTGAATGGCGATGTGGCGCGTTTTTCTCGGAACGCTTCTTCCGCGCATTTGCATGATTTGGCATGTGTCTCGCGTGGGCAGGGTGGGGGCCTTACGCGCAGTGTACGGCTTGGCGTGTGTTTTGCAGGAGCGGCGGCGCACGCCGGTGAGGCTGGCTTTCGGGCGGCAATAGGTCGGTTGCCAGTTCTTTGGCGGGGTCGCTTCATGAACTTCATTTTTATCGGAAAGTAATCCTGTCGTGGTTTAATTACGACTAACTGCGACCTCGCTTTGAGGACAACATACTGGGAATTAGGGGGGTTACTTTTTGCACTAGTAAGAAGGCCAACGCAGCTGAGTCGGCGGAGTGGGGTTTTGAAGGTGATAACGCAGGCGTTATGCTTGTCTCTTTTTCCCGGAGAGCGTGGGAGGGAGGGAGGGAGGGCACGTTCGTGTAGCTAGCGGGGTGGGGGGGCGCTTAGAACGTGTTGGATTAACGTTTTCTCGTTTTTTTGTCAAGAGTGAAAAAGCCGTGTGATACGCGTAAACTTAAGCTTATACCTGATACATGATAGCGTTTCTCTATCGTGTGCCGCTGCTAGTGGGCCTCTTCTGGTGCGATACGACTACAATACGTTAGTAATAAGTGCAACGAAGATTGGTGGGTTATACACTTCTTTTTTTGTTCTCCGTTTCCCGTTTTCATAGTTCCTTTCTTTTTCTTATGTTTGCCTTGTTAAGGCATGTCGCGGAAAATGGCCCGCCAACTTCGTTTGCGCTGCTGTGACTGAAATTAATTGTCCGGCTGGATGAATGACAGCCGCGTTTGCTTTTTCGCCTCGGAAACGCTGCTTAGCTGTCCGTTTTTTACGTCGTTGAGTGCCTTCGTTAAAGCGACTCATCATGATATACCACACACACAGCAAGTCTTTTTACGGCAATCAACGGGCGATTACCGGCTTATTTTGTCGGTGCAGTGTGTCGATCCGACTCTCACCCGAGCGAAAAGACTCGTAAAACATTTATTATTCACGTGTAGTTCTCGGCTGATGCACTTTACTTTGCTTCAGCTATATATCATCTTCATTTTTTGTCCTGGGGTATTCTTCCACTCCAGAGTGACTGGAGCCTGTCCTGTGACCACCGACGGACTTGATCACAGCGATGTGAACAGCAAGAAGAAGAGCCATGAAACACAACAAAAAGCACCAAAAACAAGCAAGAGCTTTTCACGGCCTTGATCCGACCCACGGATCGGGTCAGGACGTTCTTTAAAATCTCCCGGGTCGACTCCGCTGGGGATCGAGAGAGGTGTCCACAATTTCACGGGTTGAATCGGGTCGGGCTAGAAGACTTTCGAATCTCACGGGACGGGCTGGGTCACCGTGGCCCAGTCCGGCCCGCAAGAAGAAGTGACCCTCCTGAAAAGCCCTGAAAACAAGTATCAGAGCAGGAAGCTTCGTACCTGGTACTACTGCTGCTGCTGCTGTTGATATTTTTCAATTTTTATTCAGTTCCATTGCTATTATTTTATCGACCTCCACACACCAAGCAGCAGTGCGGCGACCGCCCGGCGGAACCCCCTGTCCAATCACGATGAGGAAACAAAACACTAAAAACTACGTTAAGCGATTCGCCGTTACACATGACGCAGTTTTACACCTACCAGGTATCGTACCATACCAAAGTATAGATAATAAATCATTCCAAGTTTTATCATCATATATTATAAGCCTCCAACTATATAGCACATCAACAAGAAGTCGAAGCCGGATCACCAAAAAAAAAAAGTGTTCCGACTACAAGGTTTGCTACCTGCCTACTGCATGCAGGCTGCGTCTCGCTGCTGCTGCTCGCTGTACATGGCACCCCATGCAACAAAACAACGTATTTCCCCAATAATGGTCGCTCTGCCCTGCCTGCTCGATCGATCGATCTGTCGGGGAAAAAAAAAAATGCTTGCTTTCGTGTATCATCTACCAAGGAAACCCGGGGATGCACCCAGGATGTCCTCCGGGGTTCAACCCAGGATATCCCCTGGAAGCCACAAGACGCCCCCCCCCCCCCCCCCTCACAAAAAGCACAACCGTCGCCGAACGCGAACCAATTTATGAACCACTCATCGGGAGTTGCCAGCACAATATTTTGCGGCATATTTCATACTATTCATAAACTTACACCACAAACAAAGCCACCCCCTCCTGCCTGCGCGCACATTCTGCTGTTCTGTTTCGTTTCTGCACGAACGCACCGACCCGCCTTAGCCGTGTTTGAACCGCAAAAAACACAAAACAAATTCCAGGTCATTCAACCACAAAAAGGCGGACGCAGTTCAGTTCATAAGGGAAAAAACTCACAACTCAAGAGAGGGTGAAAAAAAACTAAAAAACAGGTACACCAAAGGAGAGAGCCCAAACCAGCCGCAAACTATGTCTATTATAACCCGACATCGGCGGATTTCAAACCTTTCACTACTGATCAAATATCCAACACTAATTCCAAGTAGTTAGTCCCCGAAAATAGGGCGCAGCTGTGAAAAAAAAGGGCTAAGAACCGACGATTTTCCCTTGCTTTCCTCCCTTTCAAGCTTCCTTCAAGATTTTGTGTTTTGTTTTCAATCTCACGGTTTTCGACCACACTCGCAGGGGACAAAAAAAAACAGCAGAGGAGTGAATAAACGAAACGAACGAAATGAACGAAGCGCACATTCGCGGCAGCATACACACAAAAAAAACACGATAATATTGAAATCTTGCAAGGCTGCGTTTAGTAAAAGGTACACATTCTAGGGTACCCGGGCACTCGGGTACCAACCCTGTCTACGTTGGTCATAGCCGGGCAGATACTCAGGAATGTCCAGATGATATGCCCTACGAGGCACGCTCTCGAAATCTTGACATTTTCGTCAGGAACGCGCTTTTTCTATCTCTCCTTAAGCCGCGGAAAACAAAACGAAGAAAAAACAGAAAGCACAACTTCGAGGGTGGGTTTTAGTCGGGTATACACCCTTGGGTACCCGGGTACCCTCCCCTGTTTGTTGCAGTCATACTTGGTTATGCACCCGGGTATTCCCAGAGTTTACCCGGCTTTCCGAGTACATATATACCCTACCGAACACACCCTTGGAACCATTACAGTAGTGGTCCCTTTATAGTGCCGGAATGTGTCAGCCATGTCGGCACTGTAGCGGCAACCGGGACTACTCCGCGTAAAGCCCCTACTAGATGTTCCCATCTGTGGCAGGCGATTGCACAGGCCCTATAGCGGGCAACCGGCACTATGGAGGGATCTCTACTGTGGGCAATTCCACAGGCACTATGGCGGGCAATCGGCACTACGCAACCGGCACTATAGAGGGAACTCTACTGTGGGCGATTCCACAGGCACTATGGCGGGCAATCGGCACTACTCAACCGGCACTATAGAGAGCCCTCTAGCGCAAAGCTACTCATAATGTTTGCCATCTAAACAGGAAAAAAAAGGCATCGCCGAAACCTACGTACCGAGTGCAAAAAGATAGTACGCGTACAGAGCAGCAAGCAGCACGCACTACAACACCGCTACTGGATCGCTTCAATACCGAAACAAAATAAGGGCAAGAACTAGAACAATAAGATATAATACAAAATACATGCATGAAAACCGTGGCAGATTGCAATACAAAGGCGCGCGGGCAGGGTAGGGCAGGGAACGCTCTTAAAAGCCTGCTCCCGCCTACACGCCTTCTGGAAATCTTTTTGACAAGGGGTTACACGAGACAACGCAAAACATGACAATGTCAGGTTATGTCGGGTTAGGGACAGTGGTGCCGCGTGTCGCCAGATGGGGAGGAAAAAAAAAAAAAACGCGAAAAAAAACAGCGAAAAAATGGCAAAAAAAAAATCATGAAACCGTCGCCAACAAAGCTACCGTACACATATACACGAATACGCGAGTACTGAAACGCGAAAAAATTGCGGGCAGTTTTCCCATTGCCCAGCCAATGTCTTCAAAGGAAACCTCTGGTTCGCACACAACGTACGTATACTCAGTACGCTTTCAGTCGCGAAAGACAGTCTTCGGTTCAACAACAAACTTCGAATCAAGGAAGCAAGCCAAGTCAAGACGGTCACACCTCCCGCGCATATAATTTTCGCCAAAAAAAAAAGAAAACAAGTTTAGGAGCTCCTCTCGGGGTGACCTACAACTAACCCACCGAAAGGGATGGCAACTCGGCGGGGGGGCTCGCACACGCCCCCAAATCGGCACCTTCCCAAAAGACGACGACACACGCCCAAACGGGAAAAACGGTACAGCAAACCTCGGCACGGTACGGTGCGCTTCGGTACCGATGGATTTACGCGCGAACTCGACAGGGCCAGACGAAGACCCACGCGAGGCCATATTATACAACCCACCCAAATGACTGGTAGGATGGCGGGGCCCTCCGAAGACAACGCGATATACGCACAAACGGGAAAAACCGTGCAGCCACGTACGACACACGGTGCGGTTCGATACGGTACGGATGGACAAAACCACGATCGCGACACGACTAGAGGAAGACTCACGCGAGGCGGCACACCCCACCCAAATGGTTGCCAAATTGGCGAGGCCCTTCGGAAGCGTTCCTAAACCGGCTCCCCAAAAGACAACGGCACACGCGCAGACGCAAAAAGCCGTACACGAAAGCACGGGACGGTGCAGTTCGGCACGCATGGATTTACGCGCGAACCCCGACAGGACCGGAGGTAGACTCGCGCGAGGCTGCGGCACCAGCTAACCTTTCTCCGTCCCCTCCACCAGCAGACCCCGTATATAACCCTTAAAACGACACGAGAAGAGACGAAACGAAACATGCCTCAAACTTCCACGGCCGGTCGGCGATCCGAGCCTCTATCGGAGCCCTCCTCCTCCATTCCCGTCCCCTCCCTCGCCCCCGCCCTCGCCCTTGCCTCCGCCTCTGCCTCCCTGAATTCCGGAGTGTCCCCCCCGAAAACTACGTCGCGGAGTCCGCCCCCGCTCATTCCCCTCCTCCTATCTCCCGGCCGACCGGCTACACTCGCTCCGCTAGCTCCACTCACGGCATCCATCATCACGACATTGCCGCCACCTCCACTACCGCTCCCCGACCCCCCTACTCCCCCTCGCGTTTCCTCCTTCTCTTCCATGCCCCCGTTTCCAGCCCGTCCCAGAATCCCTCTCGCGGCTCTCTCCTGCCGCGCACCGGCACTAAAGCTATCGCCAACACCACCACCACCACCACCTCCACCGCCACTAACAACACCACCAACAATGCCATCAGCGCCAAAGGAGCCGTCTCTTGGCACCACGATGAAGCTCGGGGCCGAAGCGGGTTGGGCGACGATGGACCCCTGCTGCTCCTCGTCGTACACTGCTCCCCGAGACCCAATCGACCCCCCCCCAGCCACGGCGCTCAATGCCCCTCCCCCTCCCACTCCCCCTGCCCCCGCCTCTGAACCGCCTTCCCCAGGTAGTGGTGCGACCATGGACCCGACGTAGTCCATTTCTGAGTGGCCGTAGGAGGGGGGGAGGGGGGGGCCCATGGCTTGCTGGACCTGTCTCGTCGGAGATCGGGGAGGGGAGAGGGGATGGAGAAATAAATAAATAAACATATTTGACAAAACGCAAGACAACCACAGCAACACGACAACCGCAGCAAACGAAAACGACCGAAAAATCAAAACGAAAAAAACAATAAAAACATAAATTACAAAGCCACAAAACACACACACGAAACAACAACACGCGAAACAACGAATCGAAAATAGCATCAACAACGAAAAGCAACAGTATCAACAATCGCAAGACACTCACTCAGTCTGCCAGACAAACAGAAAGACAGACAGACGGGGAAAGACAAACAGACAGGCAGGCAGGCAGGCAGGCAGGCAGGCAGATCCTCAGACCGACCGACCGACCGACCGACCGACACAACGTATTCTACTTAATTCTTCTCCCATTGACTCCTATTATTAGTACCACGAACAGTGGTGCAACAAATATTCTCACACTAATCCCAAGCAATATATTACCAAAAATGGGAGTGTAGCAGATCCAAAAGACGCCAACCCTTCCACCAACTTCTAGCATTGTGTTGGCGAAAATTTCACGTGATCTTCTCTCCATACCGGGAGTGCGATGCTAGCATATTTAAGAGTGAATAAGAGTCAATGACAGTGAATAAAAGTTAATTTAACAGCTCTCACATGCTACCTTAGAGGTGGACCATTTTATTTTTCCTTCTGCGGGTGGTTGCTTGAATAGAGCTCTATACCTGCCTCATGCCAAAACTACTTTTTTTTAGTACTATAATATCGCCTAATACACATGTAAACATGCCTTCCAAATACACTAAGACCCATTCCCGCTCCACAAACTCCATGATTCCTACGTTCAATCTTACACGCAACTTGACCAAACAAACACCATGGTCTAGGTATACCATATATCTGGTATACAATATATATGCACTGTGCAAGGCAATAATGAATGGCATTCCGACGAATTTGAGCGCCTTCACAACTGGAAACCCTTTTAGCACCGCACTCCAGACATGGGGACAAAACACTTAGACGTAGACTAGGAAAAAAAATAGGAATTGGAAACGGGTTCAGGAAAACCCGTCATTCAGAAACTATTTTTTTTCTTTTTTTTTCCCAACCAAAGAGTGCTACCTGCCTATCGTAACACGCGCCGAGGTGATGTTGTCCCCATACCGGGGGGGCAGCGCTAAAATAGTAAATAGTTAATAGCTCTCACATCCTGGTTGGTGTAGGTACGGCGGCTGCTGGAGAACCGGATAGTGGTAGGGGCCACGAGGTTCAGACCGACGCGGGAGGACAGCGAGCCCAAGACGCGGTCGCAGCACGACTTCCGCGCCTCCACCTTGGCCTTGCAGTATGCGCACACGGCCTTCGTCTCCAGCCATGGATCGATGCAGTCCTACAAATATGAACACAGAAATACGAACGCGTGCCATGGGAGTTCCGGAATATTGTTAAGCGGGAAGGAGTCGGAAGGGGGGGTACGCGCATGGTCCCTCTCGTAAAAAAACACAGTAACACAACAACAACAAAAAACACAAAAATCTGACAATTAATGTAAGGCTATCCACTATATAATCAATTATTTGGCTCGGGGACGACAAATACACGGGACGCCTCCGAAACAAGCCTATCAACAGACCAATATCAAGGAACATTCATGCTAGCATGCACGAGCGCACATGCGCACGCACACGCGCCCACGCACCTTGTGGAAGTGGTGCTGGCAGCCAGGGATGACGCGAAGCTCATCGCCGGTCTCGTACTCCACCAGACATATAGCGCACATGTCAGCGGTGCTATCTCGCTCATCGACCGCGCCAACCACGGCCGCCGTCCTGGGTCCGGCCGGATCGGGGACGCTTGCTGCCGTCCCCTCCCCAGACATGCCTTCTTCTACGCCGCCCACCGCCGTCCCACGTCCGGATCCCCCACGCTTGAGCTTATTGATACCCTTTTTCACCGCGGGCTTTTTATAGCGCGTCTGCGGTAGGCGCTCAATCGTGCTCTTCGGCAACCCTTCCTCCTGGGAGTAGCGGAGGCTTCCCGTGGGGTCGTTGCGCAAGAGGCAGAGGTCCATGATCTGGGAACCACAACGGGAAGAGGGGAAAGAGGAGAAGCAGTGGGAAAAACGACCAAAACGTTGAAAATATCAGACGAGCCGCAAAACATCCCTCTCACGGAATCAGATAACATTTTCGATCTGCAGCATTCCGTGAGCAAAGAACCATCACGAAAAACATTATGAAGTTGCCACCACATGAACGCCTACGGTATCGTCTTGAGAAACCTCTATACAATCTTACCGTTGGCAGCCCAAAGCAACGGCCGAAAGGCTTATAAAAAGCATCACAGACACAACAGGCGAAAAGCGACAGAACGCCCCACACACGCTCCCAGACAAGTTCACCGCCACCACGGTACCCTCCGACCCACCTACCCGCCCACCTACCCACCACTCATCCACTCACTCTCCCCACCCTCCCCACCCACCCACCCACCAAACCACCCGTCCTATCCCCCACCCCACCCACCACCTCACCCCACCCCACCCCGCTCACCAACATGACAACGTACGCATGTACCAAGTCAAGTACTCACCCAACCGCCCATCCACCCATTCACCCACCCACATACCTACATACTCACATACCCACAAAGCCACATACCCACATACCCACCCACCCACCCACCGACACGCACCTTTCGAACGACGCACAAAATAATGAGCGTGACCAGACCACAGCCGACGACGATGGAGATGGTGAGCAGCATGCTCTCCCTGCTGGTAGTCACCTGCCGTTCTTCCTCGTCCTGCCCGTCCACCTCCTCCTCCCCTTCGTCCTCGTCCTCCCCCCCCTCCTCCTCGCCCTCCCCCGCCTCCTCCTCGTCCTCCCCGTCATTACCACTGTCGTTACCATCACCGCCACCACCACCACCGCCACCGCCGCCGCCTCCACCACCACCGCCGCCGCCTGCTTGGGTCCTCCGCGAAACAAAAAAAACACCCACGGCATCCCCAGCTTCAAGCTTTCCTCCCCTCCGCCTATCTCCCCCCTCCTCAACCGCAACTCCAAAGTCATCTTCGCCTTGGGCTTCAAACAAAACACCCGCAGCATCCCCAGCTTCGTTTTTTCCTCCCCCATTATCTTCCGCCTCCTCCACAGCAACTCCAACGCTGGCTTCAACAAAGCCGGTTTCGCCTCTAGCTTCGCCGACTCCGGCTTCGCCTTTAGCTACGCGATAGTGGCCGCAATCAGCGCCGGCCCCCTCCTCCCGCCCTCCAACCAGAACTCCTGCCCACCAATCTCCCCCGTGTGGGCTGGAAAACAACTCGGCGCCTTGGGAACGGCGGTCGCGATCTCGCGCCGCGCCGGGGGTATCCGGGGTGCTCTTGCCGCCGCTGCCGCTTAATGGCCTGTTTGCGAAACAAATCGTTACCATTACAGTTGTAGTTACAGATGCAGGGCGCGTTTGGGGCGAGGGTAAGGGAGCAAAGAAAAACGTGAGTTGTGAGATATAGCATAGTACAAGGGCTCCGGTCCGCCCGCGACGCTCGCGCAAGGAAGAATACAACTAAATGTGAAGGGGGCAGCAAGAAGAGGTCCAAGATTTGGTGCAACTAGCTAGTTGATAATGCCAAGAGTAACGTGTGCAGATCTGGTTGCCCTGTGCTGTGCTGTGTTTATTTTGGCGATGTCACGTGCACATCGGCTGTACGGGTGCACTTTGCGAGGGGGGGAAACATGAAGAAGAGGTCCGAGACAGGACAATCAAATGAGCAAGAACAATGACGAGTACACGCGTACATACCGGTACCTGGTACTTCGCATGCTACCTGGTACTGCATGTTCCAAAGAAAGCACAGCACAGCACGGCACAGCACCACATCGCAGGGCAAGACACCGCGTGGCACCGCACGGCCTGCGCTGCTAAGCTATAGCTGGGCTGAGGTGAGGTGGGAGTGCATTTTTTGTGGTTAACAATGTAGTACAACAGGTGCAAACCTGATGCAAGTATTTAGTGCTACCGGTTCCTGGTATATACTTCGAATGATACCTAGCTTGTACGAAAGAGTAAGTACAGCAAAGCAAACAGCACAGCACAGCACGGCACAGCACGGCACAGCACGGCACAGCACCGAACAGTACCCCACCGCACGGCAGGGCACGGAACCGCACGGCGCCCGCCGCAGGGCGTTGCTCTGCTGTGCTAGCGCTGCAGTGCGCTGCTGAGCTGAGCTGAGCTCGGCTGGGATCTGGCACGATGATACTTCGTACAACTAAAAAAACAAGAGAAATCAAAGAAACGCTGGACCGTTCCGCAAGAAACGCAAGGAGGCGGTTTCCAAGTGGGAGGTCTTGAGAGGCCAGCAAGTAAGGGACGGGTAATTTTTTTACATCGGAGCACGAAGGTTCGTCGGTTCGTGTCGCTGTGAAATCGACGTTACGTGTCGCTTTTTTTAACTTGATTCAAGTACCGCAGTGGCTTTCCATAGTACCAGCGGGAAATACCGGCACTGTAGCGGCAACCGGCATTACTCCGCATATTCCCAATACTCCAATACTTAATCTTCCCATATTTGCCAAGATGTTCACAGGCACTATAATGGGTAACCAGCACTACTCAAACAGCACTAGAGCGGGACCGCTAGAGCCGTGTTCTTGATGCTGCACACGGAAGATGGGAGAAGGGGTATCATGGTGTCCCTGTTGCGAGCTTGGCATGAACACCAGAAGTAGACAGGGTGGCGCATCATCGTGTCCCTGTTGCGAGCTTGGCATGAACACCAGAAGTAGACAGGGTGGCGGTCTCGTCGGCTATCCCAAAGCAGTTGCAGTATGTAGCTAACTCAGGATAGTGGCAGCAGCAGCAGCAGCGGTAGCGGCAGCGGCAGCGCTCGACATACACGCTCGTACCTGATACCCGTACTCGCAGCACTTTTTTACACACCAAATATCTCTTGATGGACTACCTACCGAACAAGTGTTGACCCGTCAATGTATACGAAGACTTGGACATGTTAATTTTTGTAAGGAGGGTTCCTTGACGGACGTCCGTCAAGGGAAAATAGTGCCGTCTTAGCAATGAAGTCGATAAACCACCACCACTTAGTCATCTCGCGGTAGGTGTTGCAGTTTTTGGGCTAAACGTTTTTTCTGACCTGCAGAGCTCAAGCTTAGAACTATTGGTTAGTAAGGTAATCTTACGAGTGCAATGGTTATTTTTCGGACTAGCGCAGAGACGTTGGTCGGCTTGCGCGAGCGAACGCCTTCCAAGTCATGTTTCGGGTGAGATATTGAGCTAGCTCCTTACGTTAGGCTCAGAAAATTCTTAGAATATGCTGCACCCCTACTGTGGGATGCACAGATGAACCAACAGAACCGTCTCGAAAAAGACAGAAAAATGTAGTTATACATAGCATACCACATGAGCAGCAGGAGTCATCAACGTGAACACCAGGTACCAAGTACTGCTGTATATATCGTACATGCCAGGTATATACCAGCTAAACACCATGTTACCAATCACAATTCGGAAGAGCGCTCTGCTGCTCTGCAAAAGGCCTTGTCAGCAATGGAACCATGTCCAACACCTGGTTCGTAATATCGATAGATTACACGTTACACTATATTCACATTTGCAATAACCGGTACTCGTTTACTGACACTTTTACGACGAGCACATTCATGCGCGAACGCCAAGACTAACATGCCCTCTGCGGCAACAAATTGGCATACTGCTGTATACGATGCCAGTTTATCGTTTTTCGCCAATGGTCCTGTTTTTTGGGCACCAGTTACGACGAACAGGAGCCTCAGGAGAACATTGAGTGGCTGCACCAAAAATCAAACTGGGACCGCCGAAAAAATGAAAAATGCTCCAAAAAACGCCCAGAATAATCCCCGGCGCCAATCTTAAGGAGTGCATCGGATTTTTTTTTACTGTCCCGACGAGAAAAAGGGGTGTATTGACCCTAAAAGGCAGTTCCTGGAGCCGAAAAAGAACGTTTCTCACAATAGTTGGTCAGATCGTTTACAACACTTTCTAGATGGTAACACGTAACATCAACACTGGCTGGGTTGGCGTGGTTGCCGGTAGCTCCACACCAGTGGCTATATTAAACAAGTAGACGAGCAGACTGTTAATAGTGTAATTGTACATATTGCAAGGTTCCCCTCCGGGAAGTGCCTAGGGGAGTGGCGCAAGGACACATTATTATCACTACCAAGCGCAATGACCATTACATTTGTTTTTACATACAAAAAAAACTTGCCCGGAAAAATAATGAATTCGCATTTTACCCGCAGTACTTCTTGGGTGTACGAGGTACTCAATAGCAGTACTTTTAGCACCTTTGGGTATTCGATATAGACGTGCCCACAAACGATGTAACGATGAGAAATACACACAACACCACTTGACAATACACAAAACTTTTACACCGTATGATATGTATGATTTCGAGAAGAGCGTCACACTTCGAACTGCAGCTTAGGGGCCGTCAGGAAGCGAGAAGGGGCACGTGTGGTGTGGGATGCGGCATACATTAAATAATACTTCGAAGTATTATGTAAAGAGAACGTATTGAGAACGAGGGAGCAAGATGACAATACGTGGAAGGCTATGACAAAAGCAACTCGCTGCCGTAAAGAGAGGATACCGCACGCGCACATGGTCCTCCCTGTAGCGTTTTGCCCTCTGCATGTTGTCTGTTGTCTGTCATCTGCGATCTTCGCAATAAAAAAAACAGAAAAAATACTCGTTAAAAAACTGCCCCTGTGGACGTAAATGTATAAGGATGGGTTGGTATCTAAAGTATTCCTATTACAAAGAAAGGTCCCTATGTTTCCGCATCGATGGACACGCGCACCCAGAGCGGCAGCACAGCAGAAACGTGTAATATGGTGAGGTGACAATTTTTGACAGGCTCCGACACAAGCATCTCGCCGCAGCATAGCGAGGACACGCCACGCGTACATAAATGGTGTTGCCTACCGCTGCTGCTGTGCGGCAGGGCTGTAGCGTTGTGCTCTCCGCATGTTGTCTGCTGTCTGTCATCTGCGATCTTACATAAAAGGTCTTGCCTACCGCTGCTGCTGTGCGGCAGAGTTGTAGCGTTGTGCTTTCTTGGTATAGTACGGTATTATATGCGAAGCACACCAACATAAACACCAAATGTAAGGACCATTTGAGTACTAATATGATATTCAAACGATCCTTACAATTTACGCCGACATGCCACTTGACACTTGACAGAAGCAGCAGCAGCAGGCAGCAGCGAGAGGCAGTGGCGTACAGGCGGGTCTAGCATCGCAGGCTCCGATCGAAGCAATCAGCTGCTACAACAGCAGCCACACGCGCATAGAGTTGCAGGCTGCTGCTAGGGGGCTGGACTGCTGCTGGGCGGCAGGATCGTAGCGTGGTGCTCTGTGCAACAGGAAAATGTACGTGTACCATCTAGGAGCAAAAAAAACGGTTTGCATCCAAATCGTACGTGCGTACACGGGGATAGGGGATGCGGAAACACTATCCCCGGGGATGTTGCGGAAACCCGGGGATTTACCTTGGATCCATGCCCAAGGCCAAGGCCAAAAAAGTTAAAAATGCTTGCCACGAGCGACACACTCCACGGATCGCGCCCAAACCTCCGGCAACGTGACCCAAACGGTCAAATTGTGTCGACCCCCACCTAACGTTTCGGACAAAAGTACGAGCACGAACAGATGGGTCCGAAGACAAAACAAAAAACACGACAATTATACGCATCCACATTCGCTCTTCTTCCGACTCTTCCCTTCGATTTTTTTTCTTTCAGGATAAGAGCGTAGACTACGGGCGACGTGCGTATGTACGTCCCTCGAACTGCAGTAGTTCTTACAGCGTGGTCGCGGCCAAAACTCCCGGAAAGTTCTACTCGTTTGTATTGGCCAGGTGAAGCCGTTTAGAATTGCACCCACATTTGGGGGACAAACTACTTGGAAAGAATGGGGGGCAATTTTCGCGGTGGCAAGGGGGTTAAGAGGCGCGCAGGGACTAAAAAACATGGCAAAAAAGAAAAAACTCCGATTTTGGAGAAACGGATTACTATCCTAAAAAGTTATCGGGAGAGTGCGGGGGGCATTCTGAGGAGTGTACCGGTGTTTTCTTACTATCCCGCGAAGTAAAACGGGTATTTTGGGCAGGTATAATGGCTTCCGCACCTAGGTGAAGATGTGAGCGCCGGGCATTTCAACCTAAGGCCACTCGCTTTGTATGGTACCGCGACTGGTGCCATAACGCGTGGCCCAAGTGTGTGGAAGTAGATTATCTAAAAATAAACCTTATTTCGTATAATACTTGGTACGAGTATTGAAAACCGTTCTCTGAAAGAAAAAAACTTCAACGAAAGCTACGAGCGAAAAAGCTAAAGGAAAATAAAACAAAACATGGAAGCTAGTTAACCGCCCAAACAGAGCGAGATAAGACAGCTCAGCTGCCAGACCGACCGCAGGTTACACATGTATTTATTAGTGCGCAAGGTTCCCCTTCGGGGTGTGGTTGGCTTAACTTATTTCCAAGTCCTAGACTTATCCTAGTCTAACTCCAAGTGTTTAGTCCCCACATCGGGAGTGCGATACTAAAAGGGTTAAAATTCCGGGGGGCGTTGCAAGTTGAAAAGGGGGAACACAGGCGCTCCTATATGTACGAGCTATCACTAGGGACTGCTTCATGTATAGCGTAGAACAGGTCTCGAAACATGAAAATAAAGACAAGTACGAGCCACCGTGCAATTAACGGGGCAAGCAACATCGACCAGCCCAAACGACTTTACCAGGTATAGTTGTTTAGTCTACTGAAACTAACGAAAATACAATAAGCCACTGCCCAAGTAAGTAACCGGACAAGTAACATCGACCAGCCCAAACACGTCTAGGCGAAGAGTCCTGTATACGGCACAGATGGTGGTCACAAAAGGCAAAACAGGAAGGGAAACAACACAAGCAAAACGTTTTTTATGGAAAATCTGAAAAAAACGAAATCAGTGCCCAAATTTTGGAGGTGTCTCGGAAGTGTTCTATTGAGAGTAGGAACGGTGCTCCGTCTCGAAAGGGATGCGTGGCCAACGGTCCAATGACTAACGCAAGCAAAAAAAGAGTACGCCCGTCCTCCCTCCCGGCTGGTGACGGGGGGGGGGGGGGCTGGAGGCGCCCACGGAGTGAAATCATACGGGCGTTTTCGCTTTCTTTTCCGTCACCGTCGGGAATCAATACCAGGTAGAGTAGGTGGCCCTATATAGTGCGGGTCATATAGTGCGGGTGTCCGATATTGTGCGGGTGAAATCGTTTGGCACAATACAGACCCCTCTATAGTGGCTGGTTTTTTTATAGTGCGGGTGCGCGGTATAGTGCGGGTAAATTTTCGTGACACATACCCGCACTATATAGGGCCACCTACTGTTGTACTATAATGACCGCGGGCAGTTCCGGTCATCGACGCACAACAGAGCGGAGGAAATAAGTAAAGAAACCTGAACTGTATGGGACCTGTCGGAATAATGTGGAGATCATCCCTTTCTTTGCAATCGCGCAAGGCGCATCAGTTTTCTTTTTTTCACATCCATCGTTCCTGCCCTTGGGGCATGGGCTAGCAGACTTTCACCAGAAAACAGCAACCAAGTAAGGATAGGACACGACAGACCAGGTAGCATTCTGCTATCAACCAAAGCACACGGAAGCACAAGACCAGTCTAGTATTGTGTTTGCTTGCGCTGTGTTCGGCGGAGTAAACCTATGTCTTACGGTTACGTGTGCGCTGTTTGCTGGTGAATGCCTCCAACCTTGTGAGAACCTGCTACCGTATGCCTCAATAGTAGGAGCGATGGCGCAATAAGAAGAGTGCGCCACACATGAGCAGCAAGAGTGTTACACATGACGTGCCTGCGCGAACACAACGAAAAAGGACATCGTTGCACCATCGTCATACGTTTCATGCGTGTTTTGTTTTCCCCACCGCTGTTTTCCGTGACGATGACCGCAACCATCCCCAGCAAGTACAGCACTGACCCTCAAATGCGCTGTGAAACGAAGCGAGAAAACGTGTATTTGTTTGCCTACGGCGGCGCTTCCAGCGGGCTCTCCTCACCAGCCGCGGGGTAGGCATGTAATCATATCATGCATGTCCGTAGTCGCAACACCATAGACCCTCCCACCCGTACAATGCCGGGACGGATCACGTCGGGATACACCGACCAGGCAGACACTGCTTGCACCATGCGCGAAGCGCCGTGGGGTATTCGGCGAGTCGCACGAAGGGAAGGAAGTTGGTTGGCTTCACTACGTTACTACTTTTACTCGCCTCGCTCGATCATTATACTGATGCAGTCCAGTATACTGGTTACTGACGCTGTCAGTATCATATCTTCAGTCGCGATTAAGACTGCCAGTGGCCCGTCCCGAACGATACCAACAACAACCAGGGTGCGGTTCTAGCAGGCTTCATCGCCAACTTACAACAAACCGCGAGGTATATGAGCGCCACTCGCGCTGTGCTAGCTGTGTTCCGTTGTTCTGTAGTTCCGATTCGTACGAAGTCTTCGAGGTGGCAGAACTGGTCGCGATTAAGGCTGCCAGTGGCCCGTCCCGAACGATACCAACAACAACCAGGGTGCGGTTCTAGCAGGCTTCATCGCCAACTTACAACAAACCGCGAGGTATATGAGCGCCACTCGCGCTGTGCTAGCTGTGTTGCGTTGTTCTGTAGTTCCGATTCGTACGAAGTCTTCGAGGTGGCAGAACTGGACGGCTAGCATATTACCGTGTGTGTGTGTTCTTCACATTAAACCGTTCTTCTACTCGTCGACATCCAGCACACCCAGTGTCCGTACTGATTCTTCACCCTAGAAAGATCAGCTCTGTGGTCACAAGCCACGACACAGAGATAATGCATCGTAATGCATTCGACAACGCAATGTCATGCCCTAGTACTGGGTACGACAGGCACAACATACATACGTCAGCAACAGAAATACATTGGAAGAGAGAAATACGAAATAAACAAAAACAAAAACAAAAACAAAAAACAAAAACAAAATAAGAAAACAAATAAAAACAAAGATAAAAATAAAACAAAAAATGAAACAAACAAAATGAAGGGGAAATCGAAGAAACAACCCAACCGCAAAGGAGAGCCAAAGCTCGGAAAAGAAACATAATAAAATGAAATAAAATAAAGTAAAGTAAAACCAAAATAAGATAATCCGAACACGAGCCAAAAACCTGGACACGTACACATAACTGGACGGCTAGCATATTACCGTACAATACGCAAGACAACACACACACCCTTGGGAGGAAATTTCTGAGCCCATGTTCCCCCCAAAAGGGGGGCGGGCACACAAAACAAGAAGGGTCGATTTGGAAAGATATCGTCGAGATCGACGCATCGACCGGCGCTTGCATCCTCCCCATAGTCGACAAAATCATCTTCACACATCGTCCGACGGGGTGCGATATCTTGCGTGTTTTTTACCTATTAATAGTATAAGGTAGTTGGGTGGCGGAGAACGCCAACCACCCATGATAGCTTTTCAAACATTTCTCGATACAGCAGTAGTTTGCGTGTTTATCTATTAATAGTATAGGGTAGTTGGGTGGCGGAGAACGCCAACCACCCATGATAGCTTTTCAAGCATTTCTCGATACAGCAGTAGTAGTCCCTGTATAGTGCCGGTTGCCCGATTGTCTGTGAAATTTCCGCACGCAAGGGAAAATCAGTATTAATGGTGGCGGTATGCGGAGAAGTGTCGGCTGCCGCTATAGTGGCGGTACTTCCCTTTATAGTGCACATACCGGCACTATACAGGGGCCATTAAAGTATAACACACATTGCGAGCCACAACCACACCCGCCAAATACAAGAACACATAACCTGTAAACATATAATATCTAGCCAACTAATGATTAGTCGGCGACTTACTATTAGTACCTGTATAGTCAGCTAAGTTCACAGCAGTCCTATTAACCACCAATGATCAATTACAACCAGGCACGAGCCAGTAAAAATTACGAGGTTATGCCCGCAACTCGGTAGTGTTCGTACACATATGATATACGTACGTAGCCGGTCGCTCGAGGGGTCTAGTGGTTACCCTCGAATACTGCTAGCGTTGGTCGTTGAGTTCGATTCCCGCCTAGGTGAGATTTTGATTTATTTGCAAAAAAAAAGCAAAAAAAAAGCAAAAAAAAAGATCAACTGCTGAGAGCGCCTATTAATACTACGAGGGTGGGTAGGTACAATTCGACGTGAGTCGACGAGCGAAGAAAATGCTGAATTCTTCTCGCGATAAAAATGAAGGCACGTACCGTAGTGGGGAGGGAGGAGGAGGGCCCGCTATGTGACCCCGAATCTGAGTTACTACTGGGAGGGAGAGCGAGAGAAGTGCGAGGATAACAAATGGGATGAAGAAAAAAAAGAAAAGAAAAGAAAAGAACTACTACTGCTGCTATGGACCAGGTGCCCGGTATATTTATAGCTGTGTTCCGTTGTTCTGTATGATAGTTCCGACTAAAAATGATGCTGTTGCCTGGTAGATCGTACTTCGTCTGTGAACCCTGGAGAGCAGCCCAAACTTCAAAATTCCGAAATATTTAGGAAGCGCCAGTTTATGGCGAAGGGCACACGTTCTATAAACCAGGTATGCAAATCTATTCGAAAGATAAATACGGTACACGAGTAGCCGTCGCTAGAAGGTGAGCTGTAGGAACCAGCCCAGCAGTATATATAAGTCAACTTCGCGCGTTGGTGGACGGTACAACTCTGGGCGACGGTCGGCGATCGTGCAACAGCGATCTCAAAATAGGTCACATTATTTTCAAGAATCCTACGGTGCGGTAGGGTGCGGTGCGGCGTGTAAACACCAAATTCGTATGATCACACAAAATGCGGTCCGTGCGGGTTTTCCTACACGCACCGAACCGCACCGCGTCGTAAGAAAACACTGGCACTTGAAAGTCCTTAAAACTAAGCACACGCATATATGAACAAAGGCATTTATGGGGCTGTGCACTGGCAGCGTCGGCCTGTAGCAATTACACTGCTTGCGACGGCAATCGGTACACTTGGTTTTCATCAGTACGCTGGTCGAGCGAAGGGAAAAACGCCGCGCAAAGCGAAAACAGCCGAGCGTTGTTCGGCAAATCGCCCCCCTCCGGCAGGTGGGCAAAAAAGAACGGATAATTCACCATCACCATTGGGGCTCAAAAAACAAAAAAAAAGTCAAATGGTGATTACTGCGTTATCGCGATCATCATCGCAAGACACAGAAAAGAGTTGAGGAAAAAAATCAGAGAAATGCGCGAAACGTGTGGCGATCATGCCGTGATTTTCGTTGTTTTCGTTCCCATACGCGTATAATAAACAAAGCATTCTGATAGCCTCCTCTCCTCTGTTAATAGCTCCTCCCGAAACGCATTTGATGGGTTTCCGTAGTAGATTACGGCGTGTTTCTTGCACGTGTGTATGATCAAATCTACTGGCAGCATCTACTCGCGCAATCAGAACTGCTGCCATGTGTAATCTACTGCAAGTACTGCCTTATAAATCTACTGCAAATACAAAATACATGCTGTGCCAGTGCAGCGCCCTGACATTACGCAAGCATTTTTTTTTTTGTCACACTTCTACTTTCCAGCCTCTGGACAAGCCGTGGTCACAGGGGTTGTTCCTTCTCCCCCCCGGTTCTCGCCTTTGATTTTTATCGCGTGCAGGATTCAGCAATCCCACTGCTCGTCGATTTTTGATCGATTGTTGCTAACTCACGCTCTCGCGTTTCCGCAAGTCAATTTGTGCACAAGAAAAAGTCCCTACGAATTTATACGAGTATGCACTCGGCGGGGCTCGAACTCACGAAGCTGACCTATACCAGGCTCGAGGATAACCTGATACGCCACCGAGGCGACCGGGGCGACGCCACGACGGCTCCAGCTGAATAGCTGACTGATCTTTGATTACTGATTGCAAAAGATTGTTGATTGCTGAGTGGCGATTCTATTTAGCGATTTCGCGTAAGTCTCATACATTTACAACGAGTTCGTCACACGTAACCTGGGGTACTTGAAAGTTAGTACATTGTATTACGACGTTCGAGGTTGTCATGTTCTCGTTGATCGTGTACTAATGCTGCACTGCCGTTGTAGACCAGGTATATCATACTACCAGGTACATGACGTAATCGTCTCTGATTTACCCCTGCGTTACGGATTTACTCCCCCCCCACCACCTTTTCGGCCTGGACGCACGATTTCTCTGATTTATCCCCGTGGGAATGGTTTTTTTCGAAAAAAAAAAAGACCCCCCCCTCTTCCTGGATTTACCCCCGGGGTGTGTTTTTTTGCCGGAGATCCCCCCGGGGGTAGAAGGTTTTCGGGTCAGGTGCCCAGTCGCGAAGGGTTTTCGATACTGAGCATGCTTTGCCGTTCCATGCCTTCCCACTTCGCCCCCATTCGCGCACTTCTGCCGGGGGTAGCGTAGAGCGTCAAGCTTTTGACTGAGCTCGTACGAGGTGCGCCCAGTGCTTCCGGTCATCTTGCGCAGCGTGAACGGCGGGTCTGGGTATTCCCTAGCAGGCGGACCCTTCCTTTTTTTTGGAGGATCCAGCACCGTCGGGACGGGCCAAGCATCCCCACGTGTTCTCCTCCTCCTCCTTCTTCCTCTCCTTGCTGAACTGCTGCTCGTAGATCTTGTCCATGTTTCATGTGTGTGTGGTGTGTGTGTATTTTCTTGCTTCCCCCCCGGCTAGATGTTCCCCCGGGGTAATGTCGAAAAAAAAAAGATTCCCCCCTCTTTTTTTTGTCCCCCCCGGGGGATGGGTGTGCACTCACAAAAAAATAAAAACGCCTCCCCGGGGGTTAATCAGAGACGATTTTACGGTGATACGTACATTATTATTTCTTCCTCTGCTTTTTTGCCTCGGATTTGTACATTGTTTGGCTAGCTTGGACTCCTTGGTGGCATTCGGTGTACCAGGTACCCGGTAGTCGATGTCAGCTGCGAATCTTGACATGCTTGTACCACTAAGGGCCTGATACGTACGTACGCTGACTTCCGAATTCACTTTAATCTTTTTTGGCGGAGTGCGATTTGCTTCAGCCATGGAAAAGTATACCAAACCCCCGGTGATAACATTTGGGCCTCTCAAATACTCATCATCCGTGTGTTACACAGCGTATACGTACCGGTGATAAAGTGAGTGATTATATTGGGATTTGATAAAGCTCATCACCGGGGTAGCATACACTACGGGGTGTGATAAAAAAGGGCGTGATATCAGTGGTTGCAAAGGAGTTTCGCTGCCACACTCTAAGCAGGTACCCGGTATTAATAGGGGTGTGATAACATTTTGCCATGGGGTATCCTTCCACTCCAGTGATTGAAGCCTGTCCTGTGACCACGGACTTGATTATGCGAGTTAAAGTGAGGACAACCACAATATGCTGTACCTGGTATGCGGACTGCGAGCAGAACACCGTGCGAACGTGCGAACGTAAATACCAGTACCCATATAATAACTATCGCCGCCATTCGCATAATCATATAATACGAAGGAGAGACTGCTGCTGTTGTCGTGTTACGTATCGCCGTTATTTACATATTTACAGCAGCGCGCGAGTTCTCTACTGCCAGAGTACGAGCCCGAAGTGTCCTTTAGTTCAAGTGTCATATGTGATACGCTCTGTTGTTACGCCAAAACTCACCAGCTGCAAGTAATGACCCCAAAATACAACTCTCTGCTGTGGCAGCTACAATATGGATCTGACTTGCGATACAAAAAGTGTCGCAGTTGCGTGGTTCGGGAGCAAGCTGGTCCAATTCAGACTCCAATACGTAGTGTGGAAGTGTGTGGTGGTGTGGCGTGCTTGCTTGCATGTTTCTAAATGTTCACATGTTCACGTTCCCCTTCCTTTCGGGTATGTGCGAGGAACAGGGAGAAGGAGCCCGCCTTTTGGGAGACCAAATACTTGGAATAACACTTGGAAATACTTCGCGAAGAATTTCCACAAAAATCGGTACCATGTACCGCGCGGCTAAAATGTTGAACGTTTTTCACACATAATCAACACAAATGCGTGTCCAAATCAGCATAAAAACATGTGCAGTTCTAAAATCTCTACGTCGTACTTGCACGAAATGTAAAATGGAGCCGACACAAGCAAGAACGAAAATGTAGAACGTTCGTACCACAATTTCATATTAATAAGAGTACAGACAGTATTCTAGCATCTATGCGAAGTAACACTGGTCCGTACGAGTGTACGAGTATACGAATCAACTGCTACTCTGTCGGCCTCTCGCGTTCTCTGGTCGAACAATAGGCACCCACTCGTACTCATCAGCTGGTACTCATACACAGGTACTATCTGCATGTCCACGTCGCCTACGAAAGCCTACTCTCTTGGTACCCTGCTGTTTTCGAGGTATCATGGAGGCGCAACGAAAGTAACAAACAGCAAAAAAAGTCGGATGAGGGGTCGGAACAATTGGCCCAACGACTCACGTGTCCAGTACACCTTCCACTGTTGCTGCTGCCGCTGCCGCCGCCGCAACGTGCAGGCCTGACATTGCTCCATCGAGTAGACGAGGCGTATCATCACCGATTCCTGTCGCTGTGCCTCCTGCTCCTCCCCCTCCTTCGCCCCCCCCGCGTCCTCCTCCTCCTCCTCGTAAGCGCCTACTCGCTGAATTTTCTGCACCTCCTGCGCTTTTCGTATCCCGTATCGAATTGGACCCCTGAAAAAAGCTACCTTCAAAAGCGGCTTCCGATGCTCGCGCGAGTGTCAACCAGCCCGAGATAGCCAGCACCCCAGTCATCGAAGCCGAGCAGCCGCAGGCCTGAGCAGTAGCTAGGATAACTCCTGCCAAGCACCGCCGTTGTGAGAGAGGTCTGCCTCTGCCTCTGCCTCTGCCTCTGCTGCTGCTACTGCCGCCTATACTGCTGTTGCTGCTGGTGCTGCAATACCTGGAGAAGCCAGCGACAACATGCCGCTCGTTTCCGTGACGGGAAGTCGGACTAGTTCCAGCCGTCCTCCCCCCGTGCAGACGCCACCGAGAGACAGGTTCGCGGCGGGGGTGTAATCTCCAGCGCATGCCTAGTGGGTTGCCGGGCGAGGCAAGCGGCGCACTGCGTGCTATACCTCGCAATGGAGCCCTAATGGTTAGGGTAAAGCAGGCAGGTGGCCGATTCACATTGAGGCCAGGTCGAAACTGGGCTGAGACCTCGACCGGGGATTCGCTGCCACGCGTGGAACGTGCCGCGCCGAGTAAGAACAGGTAGCGAAACACCCGTTCGTTGGCGGTAACCTTCCGAAGGGAGCTCGGGAACTAGCTCGCCCCGAAAGGTCTCTACAAAGGTTGCAAGTGCAACCGCTTCCCAATTCTTCGTACCGGGATGTGCTTGGTTGAGACACCACTTGAATAAAAGGTAAAACTGAAAAAGTTGATTGAAGGAGGGAGTTGTACTTGACCTGGAACGATTTTCTGTTCGGGAAACGTGGTAGAAAATTCAGGGATCGAGTTGAGGTTTTCGAACGTGGTCACTCTGAAACATCAAGCTCGAGAACTGTGCGCAAGGGCAAGGGATGGGTCTTCTATATCAGCTCTCCCTACCACTACCCCTGGCGGCGATTTTTATCTCGTTTAAACGCGCCCACGGGTTTCGAGTGGGCAACCCGGTGCACAGCAGGTAAACTTGTATTTTTTACATCTACACTCGCCTGACACATGTTCCATGACCTCTGGTAGCATTTTTTACGTTACACCTCGTACGGTGTTATCGTTACGACCCATGTCGTCTTGTCCGCAGTATGCCCTGGCCTACCTGCAGTGTCTGCATCGTTCGTGTCCAAGCCCGGTGGGCTATGGCACACGAGTTATCAGTGTTGTAATGCTCGCGTGGTCATGTTTGTGGCTTGCACGAACATATTTCTCTCGTATGCTGCTATGTACTACAACAAACAGATGATATTTTTCCCCATCCGCCGGAGGATAAAAAAAAAAAAAAAAAAAAAAAGATAAGGTTGGAGTCAGGGGTTCAAATCCCGGTACCACGGTGCGAATTACCAAGTACATGGAACATGTGTCAGGCGAGTGTAGATGTAAAAAATACCAGGTATATTTTTGTTTTTTACAGTAGACTAGACTAGACACTAAACTGCCGTGAGAACCTTCTAGCGTAGGCACAATTCCAACACAATTCGACTCAAGTCGACGAGGGAGAAAGTGCCGAATTCTTCCACAAAAATGAAGGCCTGTACCGTAGTGGGGAAGGGGGGGCAGAGCCTGCTTAATGACCCCGGGTCTGAGTTACGTCTAGGGAGGGAGAAGGAGAAGTGAAAAGTGCGAAGATAATTAATGGAACGAGAAAAGCAAACAATCTGTATGAGTACCTGACTCGTTTACGTGTGAAGCGTACCAGTAAGATGATAAACGGGATGTGTGTAACGGACAGCATGGTTGGCAGCGACCTGCGGCCTGGCTGTCTGATGGCCTATGGCACACGAGCTGCCAGTGCTCGCGTGATTATGTTTCCGGCTTGCACGAACGACTTTCTCTCATACTCTCCTGTTGTACAGTGGAGTACTAGTGTATTCACCATAAAATACAGGAGAGGATGAAACTGACAACTGGTAACAGACAGGCCCTACCGCTTACCTTGTACGCGGTAACGCAAGACGAAACGGCTGTACTCGTATAAATAAGAAGACAAATGCTTCGTGCATTGATACAGTAGTGGGGGCTCCAAATAGTGCCGGCATGTGCCAGCCCATTGCACCGCACTATTCAGGGCACCGGCACTGTTGGGAATAGGGTTACGATATACCTGGTAGTTACTACAGGGAGTTCCAGTCGTACCAAGCGATTTCACCGACACTATAGAGCAGTGGCACTATTCAACCGGCATTATTGGGAGCCCCCAACTACTACTGCACGCATTGTTGCTGGGATAGGGTTAGGGTTAGGGTTAGGGTACTGCTGCAAGAAGACTCACCCGTTATTCCCTTGCGTCTGCACGCAAGCCACGACAAGCTTTTGTCATGACCTCCCGGTGCTCGCGTCTGCTCTGTACCACACCCCGGACAATAGCCTATTGAATATGCCTATTGAGTGTCAATAGGTTGGGGTATTGCATATCCATATATATTAACACGTTCGATAGGTATGCGAATTCGTCGATCGATACTCATTGCTTGGACCAATAGGTCGAGATAATTTGGTACAACAGGCTATTGTTCTTAAGATAGGTGTGTGAATCTTCGATACCTATTTCTTCGACCAATAGGTTCTGATAAATCGGCACGATAGGCTATTGTTCTTACAATAGTTATGTCACACTGTCGATCGATACCTATTACTGTGACCAATAGGTTCGTGAAAGTGTCGATCGACATCTATTGTTTGACCAATATTTATGTGAAATGGTCGATAGATATCTATTCCTATGAGTAGTAGGTATATAGCCCTACACAGTTGTCTACCACGTATTGGATACGCCTGCTGGTGTGTCCACAAGTTGGTGTATCGAATATCGATTAATTGAATAATATTCTCATTATTTTTGCCCTCCGATAATATTATAAAACTAAAAATACACTCCAGCTGTGAGATCGAAGATTTTGCCGAAACTCATATTTGCAAGCTGTATGTGATACTCCGATCGCGCGTATTACTGTGTGTGTGTCCTCATAAGGATATAGGTCGGCGACTCCCCTTCGAACTACAGTGTACCTTGTACCAGGGCCAACAGGGTGATGTTAGTTAGTCTGTGCGCGGAAACTATAAAACCCGTTTTTGAGGAGACAAAATCTGACAGCGGTGGAAGGGAATGCATCAGTTTATCAAGTGTATGCTGTAAGTCGTACAACCAGTGCGGAGCGAGCAGAGTGTTCGCAGGGTTGGGGGGGGGGGGTCGGGGAAGGGGGGGAAGGGGGAGAAGGGGGGGAGAGAAGGGAATTTCCAACAGCTTTAGGTCGCATAGATGTAGGTACTTTCTGCACACGTGGTGCTAGGTCTAGGCGATGGTTCGGGTGGTGGGGAAGGAGGGAGCGTTTTTTTTTTTGGGGGGGGGATGAATTGGAGCTACGGCATGGATGGCTAGAAATATAATGAGGTGATATCAACTGCCTGGTAGTGTTTATTACTCTGGCATATTTTGACTTTAGGTGAGGTGTTTGAACAAGAAGGAGCAGGGAAAAATAAAGGGGGGGGGGGGGGGGGGTGAGTTTGGAGCTACGGCATGGATGGCTAGAAAGATAATGAGGTGGTATCAGCTGCCTGGTAGTGTTTATTACTCTGGCAGAATTTGATTTTAGGTGGGGCGTTTGAACAAGAGGGATCGGGGGGGGGGGGGGACAACTCAATATGTGCGCGGAAACTAAAAATCCTTCAAGGGGGCAAATCTGACAGTTGTAGAAGGAATGCATCAGTTTATATCACCTGCCTGGCATTGTTTATTATTCTAGCAGATTTGTTAGGTTTGGTATATAGCATGAATGTCGGGATAATTAAAATATATTTTTAAACTTTCAAGTTTTTATAAAACTTAACTTATTAAAAACTTATCATATCATAGTACAAGGGGCTACGCCGGCGGCCTGGACGGCCGCCGGTCGCAGCGCAGGATAGTAAATATTAAGAGGGTAAGAAGTAATGCCAAGAGTTAGACGAAGTTTGTTAATTCATATATGGGAGATACTGGAAAGGGAAAATGCCGACAATTTTTTCCCGATTTCCCGTGTGCGGCGGAACAATGCGAGAAGGCAGCCTGGAAATTATGGGAGAGCATGGCGGTTCACCCCAGCTGGGTGACGCTCTGCGTTGCTACGCAGAAAGGCGCGGCCACAGCTGCCGCTGTGCATATACCATTTGTAGCTTCGTTATGCTGCAGGCTCATCATAGCTTCAGCTACTGCTGTACATCATGTACATGTACGTGCTGCTGATTTATACGTGCTGCTGTAGACTACCGGGGGTTCAAAAATATTGAGAGTTCGCAGTTCTCCACGACGCCTAGCTGCTGCTGTGCATATACCATTTGTAGCTTCGTGATTCTGCTGTGCATATACCATTTGTAGCTTCGTGATGCTGCTGTGCATATACCATTTGTAGCTTCGTGATGCTGTAGGCTCATCATAGCTTCAGCTACTGCTGTACATCATGTACATGTATACGTGCTGCTGTAGACTTCGCAGTTCTCCACTACGCCTGGGTGGCATGTGTTCTCGGGGATTACGAACGTTTCTTCCCCAGATCCTAGCACAAACCTCGCTTAGTGGCCTTTACAATGGCGACGCCGGCCAGGTAATCGACCCCCCCCCGTGTGTCGGAGGTCAGAGAACACGTACCGAAGAAATAACGCGAAGACATTAGCCCTGTGTGCAGACTACGCACCAAACGTCTCACAGGGCACGATTTTTCGGAGATCTCGTCGTAGATCTCAACGTCGAGGCCTCGCGCGCGCGCTACGGCGCCGAGCGGGCGGATCAGCTGAGCCGGTGGTTGCAGGCGAGGCGGGGGCACGCCTCAGCGAAGAAACCGCGCGGAAAGGCGGTCAGACGCGGGAGATATCCGCAGACGTAAGGATGTGCATATGTGATAAGCGAACTAAGATATATAGATTTATATCTTGAAAACATATTTTTATTTTAACTTACAATCTGGGAAAAGTAAAAATTAGATACGTATTTTTATTGTGTTTGCCCTCCGACGAATTGGCGTAGATGCGATTCCGATGTGAATCGAATATCCTTCCATAAAGCAGTATCTATGAAGTCGAATATACAGCAGTGGTATGTTCTGCCAACCATTTCCCCATTTTTTTTCCCAACATCTTTAATCTACTGCTTCCTTTCCTTACATATCGATTGAAATCCTCACAAGCCTATCGATTAATTTAAACTTATTTTAATACCAGGTATTGTCATAAAGCTGCTATTTTGAAACAAAAGGCAAAAAGTAGGTCAAGGTACATATTACTGCTATTATCCAAGGTATTCATTCAAACAATAGCCCGGGGTGTATGTTCTAAGCAGTACGAGGGTATACATTTACAAGCAGTAGGAAACCCTTGCAAATAAATATATATAAAATCATTCCTTGAATATCGAGTCATTCCTTGGTGTCATGGACTTTGGTCAGGAGTTTTTTGTCTCGGCCTGAGTATGCGATTCGCGGAACTGGAATTCTCGGTCGAACATGGCTTGGTTCGAGCGCCGCCTTCGGGGGGCGGCTCCAACGCCCTTCGCCCTGCCGTGTCCGTTCCGCACATCGACGTGAACGCGGACGGGTGCCGAGCGAGACGAGCGAGTGTCGAGGAGGAATTTTGGAAAAAATGTTGAATCTTAATGGCTGCAACGCCTGAATGTTTTAGAAAATTGGCATCATTTCCAAACGGTACGTGATGATGTTTGGAATTTTGCGTACCGGGTGAGAACAGCAGTATGTACGACGAGCATGAACGCCAACTAACTGACGACATTGGCAAACACACAACATCAGGTGCAGCAGCAGTAGCCGAAGGGCGAAACTTCTAGCACATACTGCAGCAACTAGTAGCAACCAGAACCACAGCAGATAGCTCAAAGTGCAGTACGAGTGCAGTTGGCAAGTTTATTCGTACACGCGTCACTCTGTCCAATAGTCTATATATGACAGCATCTCGAGACAAACCAAGCAGGCAGAAGAGCTGTCTCTTCGGCCTTTGGCCTTGGCTTTAGCACGGCCGCTGACACTCCAGGCAGCCTCTGCTGTAGGCATGAACGAGTGAGGTTGATTCGCAGCGAACTATCCCGCTGTGCTCGCTTCTATGTGGCCATTGTCCATGCCATTTCATGTCACCTCCCTTCTGTTTTGAGCTCGTCGTCGTGCCGTCGAGGTACGAGGAAACCCGTACGGGCTGGGTGAGAACAGCAGTATGCACGACGAGCATGAACGCCAACTGACAACATTGGCAAACACACAACATCAGGTGCAGCAGCAGTAGCCGAAGGGCGAAACTTCTAGCACATACAGCAGCAACTAGTAGCAACCAGAACCACAGCGGATAGCTCAAAGTGCAGTACGAGTGCCGTTGGCAAGTTTAGTAGTACACGCATCACTCTGTCCAATAAATAACAACCGTTTTATGTTCATATTGATGGAGAAAAAAATACCAGGTATTACAATTGGGTGTTACATTTATTTCCTGTAAGAATGATACGTCGTACGAGCGGACGTTCTGATTCTGGTGCCGTGAGACCATCGAGCACACCGCATGTTTTACCCAAACAAGAGCCAACAAGAGGCAGCGCACAGGGGCCCCCAACACAGAGACACGTGACAACCACGGCCAGCTGTCGATCGCGTCATTCGCCGGTAGTCCGTGCTTCGGTGGGTGTATCGGAAGTCGTTCGTAGTACTGCTGTAGATCGTCGAAAAACCACGTGGCATCGTGCTGGTGGCGAGACTCGCCAGTAGACCCCCCAAAATGTATTTACCTTTTCTTTTTCTTGGCCCCATGCACCCATTTCCTTTCCTTTCTCTTTGTTTGTTTTTTTTTGCCAATTGACTTGCGTCTGTTGTGCGCATGCGTAGTGATAGATACCACGTGTAATATATACGTGGTAGTCTTTCTTGGTTGGCAAGCGGTATAGTCGGTTTTTCCAGGCGCGAGTAATGAGACGTGTGCACCGGTATGGACCTGGCACATCGTAGACTGACTCCCGATTTCACTTTTATATGCTTCTGGTGGAGGCATGAATTGCGTCAGCTGTGATTTATGCGTGTACCACCTTTGGTTTTGTGTTTTTCCCCTAGGGTATTCCTCAGCTCCAGAGTGACTGGAGCCTGTCCTGTGACCACGGACTTGATTACGCGAGTTAATGTGAGAACGACAACAACAACAACAACAACTGAAACATTGCCTGTTATCTTGACCTTTCAGCTGCTTCCTGCAAACTTGGTTTTTCTGCCAACACGATTTTGAACTTTTTCGCGATTTTTTCTTCCTTTTTGTCTAGTAAGTTGAATTTCCTACTGCCGCTAATTTGCCGCCTGTGCATTAGTTGCGGAACGGTCCAGCTTTAGTTTTTCTTTGATTCGCACCATTTGTTTTGTACTTGACGAAGCTTCAGCGGCTGAGATCTGGGCTTGGCTCATCAGCTTGACACCGCCCAGCACCCTATCGCAGCGCTATAGCTTACAGCAACGAAGCACCGTGCAGTGCCCTGCGATGCCCTGCGATGCCCTGCGGCTCAGCTCAGCAGCGCACCGCTAGCTCAGCAGAGCGACGCGCTATGCTTTGCCGTGCTCTGCCGTCGCGGTCGTTCGTTATTCATGATATCTAAAACTCCGCGTACGCTGATACTTAGGTATTTGGCGCTTTATTCTATACATATCGCGTCAACCATCGTAATATCATACAATATGGGGGAGGGAATGTAATCTCTATGCAAAGATCCTGTTTTTTATCAATCATTTGTCAGCCGGCCGCCCCGGTGGTCTATTAATAATAGTGGTTTTGCCCTCGAATACTACTAACGTTTGGTTGCCCTTGAGTTCGACACCCACCACGATGAGATTTGACTTTATTTGCAAAAATGCAAAAAAAAAAAAACAGGGATCAACTGCTGAGAGCGCCTAGCAGCGTGGGTTGGTTCGACGCGAGTCGACGAGGGAAGAAAATGCTGGATTCTCCTCGCGGTAAAAATGAAAGCACGTGCCGAAGTGGGGAGGGAGGAGGAGGGCCCGCTATTGACCCCGGATCTGAGTTAATACTGGGAGGGAGCGCGAGAGTGGTGCGGGGATAATAAATGGGATGAAGAAAAAAAAATGTTGCAAAGGTATATTATTATTACTACCAGTAAATAATATGTCAGTGTCTAGGAAATACGCACGGCACTATCAGCAGTCGTCATGGTAGAGACATTCCGGATATTATGCATTGAGGGGACGCGTCCAATTTCGACAACGTGAAAGCCCCCACGAAGAAAAGGCAGCAGACTCACATATCCCGCCTTCCCGAGAAAAAACAGAGAAGAAGCGCTACGCCAACCTCCCGTACGAGCAAAGCCACCCCCGCACCAATCTTAGACAACGCCGCCTCAACGAGAGATCGCCCTCCTCTTCTACGTTTTCCTTCTCGTCCGCGACCACGCAGACCAATCAATGCGACAGCCTTCACGTAACAAACAAAGCAATCTTCTTCCAAAACCTCGCCGGCTGACATGTCCTCATGTCGACGTTTGATGCAAACCGACTTTGCATCCTGTCGACTTCGAACCTCCATTGCCACGGGGACAGCAGTGCAGTCTCTTCATTAATGCCAAGGCCTCTTTTGTTTCGCCTAGAGGCGACGCAGGTTCTCAATAATACTTTGTTGTATAATATTACGTTTTTTCTTTTGTCAATGCATGACTTTCAGAATCCCATGTTCGTATTAAACTCTTGGCATTACTTAAAAGTTCAATGCATGCCAAATCGGATAGCTACACCTTAAGTTGTCGAAGTGCTGCCTTGCCCTACCCGAAGCATGGGCGCCGGCGAATGCCGGCGCCCATGCGGAGCCCTTGTACGTCTAATAAATTGTCAGTAGGTATAGATCGATACCCTTGAGAACCTACTAAATTGGGCAATAGGCATTGATCGATACCCTTGCGAACCTATTACATTGAGCAATAGGTATCGATCGATATCATCGCACACCTATCGCTTTAACCAATAGGTATTGCCTGGTGGCGATAAAAAGGTATTGTTCGAACGATAGCCTATTGGGAGTCATTTTCAATTATGTTGGTGCCCAAGATATCTATCGATATACACCTTCGCAAGCATATCGGCCGCACAATAGGCTATTGTGGCCACTGCCTTAACCCTATTGTTGCTCACAATACCTATCGATAGACCCCGAAACCGAGCTATTGTGCCCCGCGATAGGTATCGATCCTCATAGCTGCGGACCTATTGTTGGCCCAATAGCCTTTTCGATAGGGTATTATCCACGGTATAAGAAGGAACTCGACGGCTCACAAACAGGTCGCTGTAAAGCACTGCAGGCTTGAGCTTCGCATCGAACACACATAAGTAGTAATCGCCACCTTGTTGTTGAGACCATCCACATTGCGCTTTTTAGGGCACAACGCGAATAGACAGCGCCGTTTTCGGGGATTCTCCGCTGGGCTGGGGGGGCGTGCGGCGTTGATGATGAATGGCGAACTAGAGTTAATTGTGCCTAGACGGGCTGTATTCGAGCGCCTTTGCTCTCCAACACTGAAACAATAAAACGGCGAAAGGTCTACGTACCGATGCCTATCATCCAAAAAAATAGGGTAGTGAAAGGTCTGTCAATACCCATCATCCAATACAATAGAATTGTGAAAGGTCTATCGATACCAATTTTCCGAATCAATAGGTTTGGTGAAAAGTATTTCAATACCTATCGGGCAAACCCATAGGTTCCGTCTCTCAGCGTCAATATCCTGTCGCCCAAACAATACCGTCCTGAAAATGTTTATCGATACCTGCTTGTTGTATCAGTATGTTCAGATAAATAGGTACAAGAGGCTATTGGCCAAGCAGTAGATCATTGAAGATGCCATTCGATACCCGTTGTCGGCCCCAATATGCTACGAAAAGTACCCATCGATACGTATCGCGGGCAACAATAGGTTTCCTATTGGAATAGGATCCTATCGATTGCCTGTTGACCTGAACCTATTGTCCAGGGTGTGCTGTACTAGAACTACTATGTGCTCCATTTAAAGTTCACACACCTCGGACAGATAACGATCTACAGTAGTAGATCACTTACAATAGATCCTATAGCTGCCGTTATGATATGTTCTGCGGGATCTGTGTATAACGAGTACAGATGAGATCCAACCCAGGAAGCATGTACTATTAATAGACAGGGCAGATCGTGCGGCTCCCACCCGGTGACGTGAGCTAGACCATACAGATCTTCCCTGCAAGATCTATATCATCAAGTGGGAATTGATGATCTGTCGGACGTTTGTAAGTTTGCCGTGAAAGCTTGACGCATCGGATAGACCGCATCCCTATTGATGATCTGTGGCTTTGAGGGAAGACAGATCCCTGGTATATATGATCTGCATGAACTAGTCCATGTTGCTAGGTGAGAGCTGGATGATGTGAGTTTTCTAGCACGAGTTTCCTGGGTTGGGTCTGTGCTTCACAGATCGTGCACAGCCTACCATAACGATTGGTTTTGGATTTACACTATCTAGATCGCGATCTGTCGGATGCGTGGGAAATTTTCACACCTCGGACAGATCACGATCTAGACCGTACAGATCATACAGATCATATAGATCATCTACAGTAAATACTGCATCTGCCGTTATGATATGTCGTGCAGGGTCTGTATGCAAAAAGTACAGATCCAACCCTGGAAAATTTGCTAGATCATGCAGATCGTACTGCTCCCACCCGGTAACATGGGCTAGGCGGTAAGGCCAGCGGATCATTGATACCTGATACACTAGGGGCCCTCTCATATGAAAGAGCCCCACAAGAAACTTAGCCTGCAGCTTTCCCGGGAAAATAAATTCGACAGTTGGTATACTGAAATTAGTGAAGGACACAACGTTTCTCAAACAAGATATCTAGCTTAAAACCAATATCTCGGTTCGTATCAGAGCACCGGTGCTGTACCCCAGCTCTGACCTCTGACACTCCAGCAGTATCATCGTGTCATCTTATATACTCGGACAACGAACTTTACAACATGATCCAAGTTATGGTTCGTAATGTGATATGATACTTCGTACAAAGTAGCGCTTGTTGCTCAGGAAGACAACAATACGACGGTATAGGACAGCCAGTAGCTTCTCTGCTTGGCTGTGCTCGTATTAGTAGTATATAACTGGTAGTAGAATACCTGGTACTTCGTTTATGCAGGCATGCTGTATGTCTACTGATGCGGTGTGCGTTCATGGCTTCCCGTTAGTTATGTTTATCGAAAAAAGTATTGTGTACCACGTATAGTCCAGTATACTCAGTTGACTGACATCTTTTCCACGCCCTCCAACGTTGGGTTTCATCCATTCTCGACAGCCTACTGAGGGGACAGCACCTGCAGGCTCCGAAAACAGGCCTGACTGCTTCCTTCAACCCTTTCTCCGGCTTGGCCAAGAGCGTGGGCAGCGTGCTCTCGGGGGCGATGGGCTCCGTACCTGCCGACTTTGAAGACAAGGCTCCTTCGTGGGAGGCAAGATGATCCGATCCGTGCGCAGAATGATTAACGTCTGAACATCTTTGCATCACCTTACTGACCCTGCTACTAGCTAGCGCTAAAGGGAGTCACCGACCTGTAACCTTGATGAGGACGTACACACCCCGTAACACGCGCGATTGAGATATCACAAGCGTGCAAAGATGAGTTTCGACGTAATCCTCGATCTCACAGCTGTCTGGTATTTTTTTTTTTTTTTTGTGAACACAACCGCCGTTGCTGATTGCTGACACTACCGCTGATTATGGTGATGGTGATGATGATGGTGGTGTTGATATTCTCACATTATTAGTAGATCAGAAGCGCTATTAATAGCAGTAGCCGTCGCTATACTGTAGTTGTTCACTGAGTAGGAATATATTTGCCCTCCGGGCATGTCCAGCTCACATCCCTCTGACTCATATTGTAGCAATCTGCAACAAAAGAAAGTCCACCGGGAAACCAAACAAGTGGTTCGTTAACTTCACTCGCGTGATTTACGTTGAATTTATCTACCTAATCCCGGCCTAAAATCGTTCCCGTTGCCCTTTCTATGCCCTTTCCTTAGTTTATCAATCTCCCTCGTGTATTTTCCTCCTAAGCCGCGCCCAGGTGCCATCGCCACGCAATGGGTGTCAGCCTGCCACCCCCGCTCCCCCGCCCCTTTCAGCTTATCGTCTACACAGCAGTTAGAGTTTAAATCGAGGCATCCTCGCGATGGCTACCTGGGTGGTAACCGATATTATGTGCACGAGGCGATCCTTGCGGATCCCCTTTATAGCAAAGGGGCTGTTGGTTGGTATAACGCTCTATCCAATACGTCACTGAGTCACAGCCGTGACTGAGTGGCCTATTGGATAGTGCTATAGAAGTACTTATTTTTATATTTCTGCTGAAAGTGCTTGGTTGGTGCAACCTTGGTTCCCACTTCGACACCGCCTCCGTGCGTTACCTCCGGATCGGTCCAGCTTTTCTTTGATTTCTTGCTCCACCTTGTCTGGTATTTTTTCACTAATAAATGTTGATTTTTTTGTGGGGATATTTTTTTTTCATGACACCCGGATTCAAACCAACAACGACCAGGCTTTTAAGCAGACAGTCTATCTACTAGACCACAAAGTCACAGCGACTCTGTGGCGTTCATATCAGCACTTATCACCGTCTCCTTTTTTTGGTTAGTATAATATCACGCCTTATCTATTATATACTTACTTTATTACAACTTATCTAGTATTTTTTTACAACTAAATATCGTTTTTCTTATAAGGCCATCTCTTATAATAGAGTATCCGAAACAGAAAGTGAGCTCTTTAATAGAGCTTGATTTTCGGACGGAAGAATCAGACGTGAAGAATCGGATTAACGGCCCTTATAACGAAACCCGAATTTACAGGTTGGTTTTTGAAGAAAGCCCTCGTGAAAAGTAATCAACAACGGCGATCGCTCGACTTCGTACTCCCACGAGGTCGCCCGACGAGAGCATCTCAGCGCACACGCAGATCAAGCTTTGTCGGTGAGCCGAGGGAAACACGCCGTATGCGCTTCACGCGAGGAGGGTTGTCTTTCCCCTCGCCCCCGTCGATCTCGTGCATCAACAATGACATGTCGCAGACGACGGCTGTTTTCGTCCTCGACAAATACGAGTTCGTAGTCGTAGCGTGTGTCGTGTGTTTGTCGAATGGACAGTGGCAATCACGACTGCGAGGAGAGTGGCAAGGCTTTCGTATTAGTAGTCGCCACCATCCCTATCCGATCCCGTCGGCTCGTGGTGAGGCCGGAGGTATGTGCCAGCTGATGGCGGGACACAGCAACAGGAGCACGAGTACCCCTATGATACGTGTCGCTTGCTCAGCAGACAGTCGATGTTTCTGATGCGTGTGTCTTGTGTCTAGTACTACTACTACTACTACTACTACTACTACTACTACTACTACTACTACTACTACTACTACTATACAGCAGTACTACTACTCTGTTTTCGACTTGTCACCACGCTTGTTGCCTCCCATGACATGTGTAAAACCAAATCCGGATGTCCCATGATATGTGTAAAACCAAATCCGGATGCCATTTTCGGATGGGCATTTCATCAGAAAATGGACCCCCTTTTCCTGCTGGAGACCCATGCGAAAACGGTACCCGAAAATGCAAGCCTGAAAAATCCAAGGGCTTGCATGGGAACAAATGGGATGGGAATCCCATCTAATATGGGATGGGATGGTAATGGCATGGGAATCCCACAGTGGGATACGCGCTTCCCATCCCACCAAGTCCCATCCCATCTAAAATTCCTGCCCCACTTACTCCCACATAACCGATATAGCACCGCTCCCATCCCACCTCCTTCCCATCCCACCTCCTTCCCATCCCACCTCCTTCCCATCTCACCATCGGCACAGCTACTCCCGTCCCAATCCCACTGTAAAAGTAGCCACTCCCGCCCCAGTGTGCACTGTGAGCGCAACTTCCCATATGCCAGTTCCCCATTTTATTCCAAATAGAATGTCCCGCAGCGCCCGGGCCACTGGGCCAACACCCACGCACGCGGGTTGAATCTGAACGTAAAAAAAAAATAAAAATCTTGGCATGTTTCCCCTGTTACAGTTTCGTAGGAAGATGAGAGTGCTGACTAGACAGGAGACTTTTGTCCGTGTTCATTTTTCATTTTTCCATTAGATGCATTCATGTACCCATTTTTTTTTTAATTTTTCTCGTCTACTTTGTTTAGGGTTGGTGGGGCATGTTCATTGATCCTTGGAGTTAACACATTGTACAAGTTAACACACCCCTGCAAATATTAATGTTTGCTTTTCGATCGGGGTTGGTTGTTGATATATCTTTGTTTTCGTTTTGGGCTACGAATTAAGCAATTAGTAAGACAATAAGACGACCGTGAACGTGCTTCTGTTGGTCTGTTTGCAAGCCCCACTTTTGGTCCACGTAGAGTATGTATGCTGGGGAAGGGCTTCCTACTCCCGCGCAGGTTTCCAGATCGTCTTTCCCGGTGTTGTCCCATACTGGATCCCATGTTAAATCCCACATTTCGCGGCGGCGTCCCGCCATCCCCCCTATGACACAACAGTCCCATCCCATCCCATCTCGATTTTTGTGGATTCCCATTTGGTCCCATCATGGCGAAACATTCCAACTTCCCGTCCCATTCCCATCCCAAGTAAAACGCAAGTGGTCCCATTCCCATTTTTTAAAGTGGGAGCGGCAACAAATGACCATGAGATCCCATCCCACACAAATATGGGACCCAAAAAATTCCCGCCTGCGCGAGCGAAACCGTCCCATCCCTCTTGCATGGGGCCCATGCAAGCCCTTGGAAAAATCGCCATTTTCGGGGCTATGAGATAGCCAAACAGGATTTGATATCCGAAAACGTTCATTTTGTGTTCCGGATACGCTATTATAAGAAATGGCCTGATGAGGGTCTTTTTTTTCCGATGCCACCTGGATGCGAACCAACGAAGACCAGGTTTATAAGCGGACAGTCTATCCACTAGACCACGAAGTCACAGTGACTGCTGTGGTGTTAATCTCAGCGCTTCTCACCGTCTCTTGTGGTTAGTATACTATCACGCCTCATCTATTATAGAGGTACTTTTTTACAATAATCGATTCTTCTCATTTTTTCATGAGGATCATTTTTTTTTCAGATAACACCCGGATTCAAACCAACGAAGACCAGGTTTATAAGCGGACAGTCTATCCACTAGACCACATATTCATAATGGCTATGTGGTGTTCTTCTCAGCGCTTCTCACCGTCTCCTTTTTTATGAGTATAGTATCAATGCTTTTTTCATGAGGCCTCCATTTTCCGCACTAACTTTAAGACATTCTCCTCTCCGGACGACTGACCCAACGCTTTTTTCATCATTTTTTTTTTCCCGGTGACACCCGGATTCGAACCAACGAACACCAGGGTCATGAGCGGACAGTTTTCTATCTACTACTTGTTGAAGACCACAAAGTCACAGCAGTGACTTTGTGGTGTTCTTCTCAGCGCTTCTCACCGTCTCCTTTTTTTATGTAGTATACTATCAATGCTTTGTCATGAGTACCACGGCATTTTTTTTTTTTATGATTACACCGGGATTCGAACCCACGCACACCAGGCTTAGAAGTGGACAGTCTATCCACTAGACCACAACGTCACAGCAGTGGCTCTGTGATCTAGTGGATAGTCCTGTAGACCTATCTTACAAATAATATCGATCTTTTGAGCGGCCTCCTTTTTGTTTGTTTCCCACACTAAGTTTAAGATATTCTCCTCTCCGAACGGTGAGCGGGGGGCTCGGATGCCCGAAACAGCGCTTCTCAGCACTTGTCAGATTTTTTTTTTTTTTTACTCGGTACCACGTAGTAAGTTGAGTTTCAACTAATCAATCGGTCGTACTCACGGCTGACGTTTTTCGATTTTATAAAAATACACGTACGTACCGGTACTACTACACCAGGTTTGTACATACCATCAGGTACTACGGTGTTGGATCACAATGCACGCCCAGCTCAGATCAGTCCAGCTATATATACGTAGCCCAGCAGCGCAGCGTAGCACCGTGCGGTGCCGTGCCTTGCCCTGCGCTGCGGTGCTATGTCGTGCTGCGCTGTGCTTTCTTTCAAAGATAGAGCAGTACCAAGTATAATACGCAGTGTTGTGTATTCTTTTTTATTTTTCTTCATTTGTTTGATCTCTCTCGGTCCCCATGTTTTTCCCCCCACGCAATTTACATCCATACTGCCGATCAGAACGTGGCACCGCCAACAAGCACACGGCACAACACGGGGCAATTTGCTCTGCACAAGCAGCTCTTGGCACTATCAAACCGCTGTTCGCACCAAATCATGGGCCTCTTCTTTCTGCCCCCGTTACATGTTATAGTTGCATTCTTCCTTGCGCGAGCGTAGCGGGCGGCGTCAGCCACCCGCGGAGCGGAGCTCTTGTACAGTGTAATATTTTGGAGCTCGTAGCACCAATCTCATCAGCAGTGATCTCCCGGGCCCTCCCCTTGCCACTGGATGAGTATCTAGGAACACAGTATCATAACCATTCATAACATTCTCCGGCGCGGTTGCTCGCCGTGGTCCACACGCGGTAGAAACTCGGAACCCTCGTCAAGCACAGGCTCAGGAACACAGGGAGCGAATGCCGATATCCCAACATCCCGCTACAATAAAGCCAATCTACTATCGTATTATTTCCGTTTTGCGCTCGTTTTCGTTCTTGTCTTTCGTTTTCGCTGTACTTTGTCGTTTCCCACTTGGTTTCGTGTTCGCTTGTTCATATGTGTTCGTGCTCGTGTTCGTTTTCGTACTCGCTTTTGTCATCGGTCTCGTTTTCACTTACGTTTTTGCTTTTGTTTTCGATTTCATTTTCTCTTATGTTTTCGTTTCCGTGTTCGCTTGGTTTAATTTCCTCCGGCCGCCGACGGAAGGGCAGAGGCTGGAGACGCTCCTCGAAGAGCGTCAGACGCCGGAGGAGAAGGAGGCCGTCGCCCTCAGGGACCGCGGGTACGGGCCCACCAGCTCCCTAGCCACGCTGCGGTTGTTCGACGCCCCCGAAGGAACAGGTATTGCCACTGCGGCCAGCGCTACTGTCGCGGCTGCAGTTGTTGTTGTTGCTGCTGCTGCTGCTGCTAATGCACATAGTCTGTAGTCTGTTACCTGGTACAATTTTCCCCTTCGCGATGTGGTTGGCTTGATCCCCGGGTTGTGTTGCGATCTGACAAGGGGGACCACGCCCTTGTAAAAACTAAACGAGACTACCACTCAGCCTTTTAGCCACCGCGCATGTAGCCCGTTAAGTTACGCCGACCAGCCCAAACGAGTTGGTAGCTTAATTTATGAATAGTGCACCTGATATTTAGTAGTTGCAGTGGGGGGCTCCCAATAGTGCCGGTATGTGCCAGCCCAATGTACCACCACTGTTCCCGGCACCGGCACCACTAGCGGGGATAGGGTTACCTGTTACTACAAAAATAGTTGCTCTGGAGAGTTCCAGTCATGCCAAGCGATCCCGCCGGCATTATAAAGAGCAGTGACACTATTCAACCGGCACTATAGAGAGCAGTGGCACTATTCAACCGGCACTATTGAGAGCCCCCCGCTACTACTGTTTGTATTTTACACCTGGTGTTTAGTAGCTGCCCGCGCGACTATGAGGCAAACGTGATTTTTTTGTAGCGCGTATATCCCAAAACGCCCCCCTCCCCCGTCCCCCCGTTCCGTTATTAGTAGGTTTTATGAAAGTGGTGCGTACTACGACACGGGTAGAATTTGTTGGACAAACGAGTTGTTGCTGCCCCCCCCCCCCCCCCCCCCCCCTCTTGCATCCCGTCTCCCCCGTCTCGCCTCCCCCACCACATACGGCCAAACAGGAACGAAACAAGATGAGCAAAAAGTTTTATGTAATAAGTGGAAGAACTGCAATGATCGCCCAAAGGTGCAGGTGTCTCCATTGGGACGGTGCGCCGTCTCGAAAGAGATGCGCGGTCTATGTTCAAATGGCTAAGGCAAGAAAAAATTGACTTCCCCCACCCCCCTTTCCCCCCCCCCTCCGCCCGCCACCTCGACCCCCCGTCCCTGGCCTCCCGCCCCTTCCCACCAGCGCTCCCACCCCCCCTGAACCCCGCCCCCTTGACCATCCGTCCCCCTCCGTATCCGCGCGTCCCTACCCCCTTTTTCCCGTCCTTTTCTTCTGTACGGAACAAGAGCCTCGTGTAACGCTGTACCGAGACCACGCGGCGTGGTGCCCGTACTGCGAGAAAGTATGGCTTCAACTGGAAGAGAAGCGGATACCCTACCGCGTAGAGAAGGTGAGTAGAAAACAGTGTGCACGTGGCAAGGCACCCACGATGCAGTTACATAGTGTCCTTGTTTGCTGCCTGTAGAAATGGCCACATCAGCAAACAAGTCAATTCATTCGAAGCTGTCATCCATATGCAAGAAAGTAGGCACAAGGTGCGGATTTCCGCTTCCCAAGCGGTTCTTAGCTGGATGCAGCCCACCCTTCATGCGACTCGCCGGATGCCCGCTTCACAAGCGGTTCTTAGTAGGATGCGGCTCACCCTTCATGCGACTCGCCGAGCACCTCACGGCGCTTCGCACTTGGTGCACGCGATGTCTGCCTAGTCCGTGAAAACCCGACGTGCTCCGTCCCAGCGTAATAGGGATGCGAGGGTCTATGGTCATACGACTACGGCTATGCATGGAACGAGTATACCCCCCCCTCCTTCTCCCCCCCCCCCCCCCCCCCCTCTTCCTACCCCCCCCCCCCTCTTCCTACCCCCCACTCCCCCCTCGCGCTTGGTGCATGCGATGTCTGCCTGGTCGTTGAGAAGCCGACGTGCTCTGCTCCGTCCCGGCGTTGCAGGAATGAGGGGGTTTATGGTCTCAAGACTACGGCTATGCATGAATCACCCGCCCCCCCCCTTTCCCCCCCCCTCCCCTCCTTCTCCCCTCCTTACCCCGACCCCTCCTCCCCTCGCCCCGCCGCCCTCTCCTCCCCCTCCCTCCTCTTCCTTCTCCTCCTTATCCCCCGCCCTCCCCTGTTTCCTCCTGCTTTTGTTCGATGGCCTTGAAGGTTCCGATGAGATGCTACGGAGACAAGCCTGCCTGGTTCCGGCAGGTGTCTCCCTCGGGAGCGGTGCCCGTGGCCAACATCGACGGTCGCGTTATTTCAGAATCGAACGTCATCATGCAGGTGCGGTGCGACCGAGTATCTACTGTCTGCATTAGTATTATTAATGGGTCGTCCTCATGCGGGTGCTGTGCGATCACCTCTCGGCTTGCGTTCTTTTTTTGAGTCGAACGTCACCATGCACGTACGGTGCGATGCGGTGCTGTCAATCTTCGGGTTCGCGGTGTGATGCTGTATAATGCTGCGCACTGCGGTGCGGTGCGGTGCGGTGCGGTGCGGTGCGGTGCGATGCGATGTGATGCGATTCAATCGAGCGTGCTGCGGTCTGATTCAACGCGTTGCTCTCTCATTCTCCCCCCTTCCCTCCCTCCTTCTCCCCCCTCCGTCCCCCCCCTCCTCGTCTGTTCTCCCTCCCGCCCAAACTCCCAAACTCGTAAACTCCCCCCTTTCTACCCTCCCCCTCTCCTCCTTTCTTTTTGTTCTCATTCCCTCCCCCCATTTCCTTTTTTTGCACCCCCCCTCCCCCCCCCCCCCTCTTTCTTATTCTCCCTCTCTGCCCCCCCCTACTTTCTTATTCTCCCTCCCTTCCTCAATTTGTTTTTGTTTTTACCCTCCCCCCTCCCCCCGTTCCTTTTTATTCACCGCACCCGCCCTCCCCCATTGTCACCCTCTCTCTCCCCCCTTTGCCTTTTTTTTCTCCCTCCCTCCCTCCCTTCCTCCCTCCCTCCCTTCCTCCCTCCCTTCCTCCCTCCCTCCCTCCCTCCCTCCCTCCTTTCTTCCCTCCTTCCCTCCTTCTGCCGGGAATGATGGGAAAACGGGCCTGGCCTGGTCTTGTGGCAGATACTAGAGGCAACGTTTCCTGAAAACAATCCTCTTCTTCCACCCGCCGACTCGCCTCTGTCGGAGCGCGTGGACCCTCTGCTCAGGCTGGAGAGGCAAATATTTTCGGCGTGGTGAGAAAAGGCCCACCGAAAATGTGATGTTTTGTTTTCAACGCTAGCTACTTCGTTTTTGCTGCAAAATTGTGTTAGAAACAATACAGCACTATCGGTGGCCGTGTCGATTCATCGTCCTGGAAAGAGAAATAAGCATTGTGGTCACAAAAGTACGAGACAGCCGTCATGTACGTAATACATAGAGGCTGTTTGTAATTGATACATTTTGTGAACGAGGGGCGCAACATGAAAAATTCAACAGCAGTGCTGGTTGCCGCTATAGTGCAGATATTCCCCTCTATAGTGTACATGCCGGCACTAGAGAGGGACCACTAGCGTATAACAAAACCTAAAAATTCGGCCAATTAAAAAAACGGCGGGCGCGAAATCCCTTTTGTACCACCCACTACTGCACCTACAGCTAATAGTGTTGCCTAAGAACTGTACGAGAGACCTGCAGCTCCTGGAAGGCAGCACTTGACACATGCTGCTAATGGTACGGTGGGGATGCACCTGGTTTTTTTTCATCTCCTGACTCGAAGAGCTCTATGAATAGACCTCACAAAAAGAGGAACAAGGAAAATTGCAACCCAATGAAGAAACTCATTGTGTAATAGTATAACTATTAGCATTTCGAAGTATATTATTATTAATAATAATACTAGTAAATGTGATGTATATACTTTTGATGTGTATACATTGTTGCACGTACAGTACGCAATGGGTTAATCCTCAGGTTGACCCTTCAATTTTTCGCTGAAAATGTTTTTGCTTCTGGAAGAGATTGTAGAGCTGCTCAAGTGAGAAAGAAGCCTGCCTCAGAAGGTTTTTACGTGCAACCCTACCGTACGCAGCACGCCTCTTGTGATCGCCAGGGAACATCCTGGGTGCATCCCCGAGTTTTCTAGGTAGTTGGACATATGGATCTTGCGGGGCATCTATATGTGTCAACTTAGTCGCACCCTTTCTTTCTCCTCTTACCCCCCCACCTCAAACCGCACTGCACCGCACTGTACCGCCCCAAAGGTTCGGGTGGCTCACCAGCTCTGGCATGAACTCCGTCTCTTTCATGGCCGCTGCGGACAAGGTGAACGCTGCCCTCCAGGACGGCGGTGGCCCCTACTTCCTAGGTGAGGGATTACGGCCGCTGCGTTGTCCATTGCTGGTAGGGTGTCCGCGGGATTCCAAAATATGACGGGGTAGGAAGACATGTAATAATAAACTGTTGGGAAAATAATGAAAATAGTTATAGACCAGGGGGGCTTCGCCACGGTGGGCTGACGCCCGCCTGCGGCTCCGCGCATGCCCGTAAGACAGGTAGCAAAAAAAGCGGAGCGGGGCCGTAGAAGCGACAAATTACTGCCAAGAAGTACGGTGTACTATTGAATCAGTTCGTAGTGTTGCAAGTATGAGGTGGAGCGAGTGTGGAGGGGCGTTGTATGTGTTGAAGGGAGAGAGCAATGGAACGGTCGGGAGGACGAGAAATGCATGATGAGTATCGGGCCATATGGCAGGTACATACGAGTACCGGCGGGTAGTATGGCGGAACTACTACAACATCTTCAGTAATTGCCAAACCAACTCGTATACCTCGAACGTACTGTTGCTGTATCATCATTTTTAGTAGTCCAACCATATGTACCTGGACCTACGCTATCTCCTCTCATCTCTCCTGTATGTGAGTACTCCTATGCATGCATTGGCCACGAGACTCATAAATCACGTAGCTTGCAACGCTCAATCTAAACCGCTCAACTGGTCGAACTCACAGCTGACGCATTTGAAATAGCTTTGCTAAAAACGACTACAGCCCGGGCACGATGCGAGCACGCCCGAGGCCTCCTCCGACACAGTCGGGGTCAGGGAGCCAGATGAGGGAGTTTCGGGCCGAGGGGTGATCCTCATCGCAAGCTAGCCCGGCAAAAGCCCAAAAATACGTCTAAGAAAAGCTGAGGAGCCTTCTCCGAGCAGCAGCAGCAATTGTACATGTATTTTATAACTAATTTTCAAGGCCGTTTATAACAGTGACAACAACACAAAAAGAAGAGACTTAAATATACTATTTTACATAAATACAAGGATAAAAATAGGTATCGACCGTTTTAGTTCTAATACCCCAAGGTTTGGATGGTATCAAAACCGACAAACGTCATAACTCAAGGCCAACACAACCTACGAAAAATATCGAAAAAAATCGGTCAATAGTGCCATCCTCCTTCCTGCAAAGGCCACGACCCAACCCCCCCCCCAAAAAAAAAAACGGTTACGTCCGCCCTTTTGACTCACGCTGCGATAGAGGTTCATCATGTTTTCCTTGGAAGGTTCTTGGGCTTGAGGAGCTCTACGCCTCACCCCCAAGTCCTCCTTATTAATAGTGTAGAGCAAACTGAAAGCGCAACCCGATGAAGAAGTTATCATGGCCTAGGTATTCAAAACAATCATATATATTTTTCATGATACAATTGAATTTCGACGATTTTTGGGTTAAGGAGCCCTGTCATCATCCAGAAAAAAAAAAACGGTCAAAAAAGTGCTACCTCTAGAGGTAGCACGCGTCTTCTAACCGTTTTTTTGGGTGGGTTGGCCTGGCCTTGGGTTAAACTTGTGTTGGGCTGGTCGGTGTTACTTGCCGGGATACAACGGCGGCGGCTAACTGTCCTTTCGTCAGTTTTTACGAGAGTTTTGTCCACCTTTTCAGCTTAAGACACACCCCAGCGTTCAAGCCGACCACATCTCGGAGGGGAACCTTGCATTTTTATATGTTTTCCCTGCAGTATCCAAACAAATCGTGGTATTTCGCAAACACCCTATTGGTTGAGATTGCCGGCGGCGATAAAAGCATGGATGTGACACGTGCTGTTGTAAGGGTGCACCTAAATGCTTCTTAAGTCTCAAGCTGCTCACTTAACCCGTTTCCTGCTGGGGGAAGAAAAAAAAGGAAATTTTATCACAAATATTGTGTCCACTAACAGGGTGGGTGCAGTTTCTATAGGTGTTGAGGAGCTCTACGGCTCACCAAATAACTCACGTTTGGTCGAATAATGGATGCTTTCAGTCCGATGAACAAGCAAAAGCGCGTGGCCTAGGTAACGCATGATGAATGTGTAAAACGTGAACGGGATTCTTACGATGTTTGGTGAGGAGCGCCCCCCTTAGCCGTGAGCATGTTTGTCCGAAAGTTAGAGCTGTGAGTCGGCAGTGTTTCAAGACAAGAAACTACTCGGTAGGTAACGTTAGCCAACCAAGTGGGTTTAGTCGGCAAGTCGGCTGGCGAAACCACCTGATGGTCAGCCGACTTTGCCGACTCAAGCTAGGCGAGTGAAGCAAGCCAAGTCAGCCTCTCCCGGCCGAGGGGACCCCGGCCGAAAAAGAAAAAGCCCACTCCGCGTAAAACAATCCTTCCTATATTGCAAGTGTGGAAGACCCAACAAGTCGTCTAGTTGGCACCTCCGGGAAACGACTATCAGTCCGACTAGTAACTAGTTGGTGAGTTAAGTCGCGCCGACTTCCAGCTCTACCAAAATTGCTACCCCTGTCGAAGCCCGCGTCGCGTGTAATACCAGTACCGCAAGAAGAGCGGGCGCACCGGTAATACCGCAAAAAGAAGAGCGGACGTACCGGTAATACCGCAAAAAGAAGAGCGGACGTACCGGAAATACCGCCAAAGAAGAGCGGACGCACCGATAATACCGCAAAAAGAAGAGCGGGCGTACCGGTAATACCGCAAAAAGAAGAGCGGACGTACCGGTAATACCGCAAAAAGAAGAGCGGACGTACCGGTAATACCGCAAAAAGAAGAGCGGACGTACCGGTATTGCCGAAAAAAGAAGAGCGGACGTACCGGTAATACCGCAAAAAGAAGAGCGGACGTACCGGTAATACCGCAAAAAGAAGAGCGGACGCACCGGTAATACCGCAAAAAGAAGAGCGGACGTACCGATAATATCGCAAAAAGAAGAGCGGACGTACCGATAATTACAGCAAAAAGAAGAGCGGACGCACCCGGTAATACCGCAGAAAGAAGAGCGGACGTACCGGTAACTGCAGTACCGCGACAAGAAGAGCCGGCGTACAGGTAGTACCGCAAACCGGTCAAATGTGGAAACCGTTCGTAAGAACCGCAGCCGACATTGTTTGCACTCTTACACTCCCAAACTGTAAACGGGGGGGGCATAGGGATTTCCCGTGTGTACGGAGGAGGCATTTTCCACGGGGGTCCAGCCCAAAAATCTCGAAACTGCCAAGTTTTATGCGAACCGCATGTGAGTTCGAGAACCGCCGAGAACCTGATACCGGTATTACATATTACACAACCCTCGACAAAAAACCTTGTTTCGATATATTTTTTCTAATACGAGGCATTGATGTTGGCCCTTGGCTCCTGGATGTTGTCAGGTCTTTTTTTCGCGGGTCGGATCACTTCTCGCGGGTCGGGTCAGGTCAGGGTGACCCGGCCCGACGTGTCATACTTGATAATGTCCTTGCCGGAGACAACCCGACCCGACCCGACCCGTGACATACCTGGTATCGGACACCTCCTGACCCGACCCGACTCAACCCGCGTGATTTGTTTAAAACTTTCTGACCCGACCCGCGGGCCGGGTGATGACCCGCGAAAGGCCCTGGATATTTTACCCCTGACCTTTGATCATTGAGCCCTCGACCATGTCAAACCCATAAAAAACGGAAGCTTGGAAACTTTAACAGCCTGTGTTGGCCCTATAGACCCATTGAGCCTTGACCCGTAAGCCATAAGCCTTAGGCCCCAAACTTTTGGGGCCCTTTTTTGTTGAAGCCATGAGCTTCCCAGCTGCCCGAGACCCCCTCAACTGCAGAACGGACAGGCAAGAACAGTCCTGCCAGTCGTGTTGGTGGGTCAATTTCAGTCTTACACGTCGGCCCAGACCAACCTAAACCCAGGCCTAACACCAACCGTAACGCCAACCCGAACTCCAGCCCTTTGGGGGGCTCGAGGTCGGCAGGGGCAGCGGCACGGCTCCGCAGCGTGCTTGTGCTTTAGCGTTTTTTACCAAAAACAATTAGGCGGCTGGAATGCCAGCGTCGGCGAATCAGACCAACAAACCGGCAGATGAATTTTTGCCCGCCCGGTACTCTTATGCATTTTGGTCGAGTCGCTGTACGAGGGTATTTGTCAGCACTTCGAAGGCTTTTGTTTTGTCGATGCTTCGTGTCCAGCTCACCCCGCCCCCCTGAGCCCCAGCTCTAACCCCTCCCCCCTCCTCTATTCAATCGCCCCCGCAATTTGTGCTCCGAAGGCAAAGAGCTGTCGTACGTTGACCTCATGTATACGCCTTTCCTAGAGCGGATGAGCGCATCTCTCCCGTACTACAAAGGCCTCCGTGTAAGGGGAAACCCTAGATGGCCGAACATTGACAGGTGCGTGGGTTATGTCAGATGTTCTTTTTAATGAGGCAAGACCGAGGAAGCGAAGCGACCGAGAACTTTTTTTTTCGTTTCAAGGCAAGAAAGCCTTTTCATAGAACTGACTAAAATATTCCACGCTATTTCCAAGTATTTTGTGGACATTGACAGGTAAGTGGGTTTTGTAGACAATCCCGTTTAGAACTGTAAAAAGCTTTACACGCTAACTCCAAGTGTTTTGCCCCCAAGTACGTAGGTGATGTTCTGAATACGATTATTGGGGGGTAGGGGCCCTACTGCTGTTACAGTTGTTTTTTGTTGACCGCGTTTGCTGGTATATGGTTTATGCCGAACTTGCGGCCGGAGCACGTCTGTGTAGAATAGTGACCCCTCTATAGTGCTGATTGAGTAGTGCCGGTTGTCCATTCTAAGTGCCTGTGAAATTGCTTGGTGAATACGGGAAAACCAGTAGTGGCAGTATGCGGAATAGTGCCGGTTGCCGCTACAGTTCTAGTATTTCCCTCTATAGTGCACATACCGGCACTATAGAGGGACCGGTACCGTATGTTCATGGTTTGCATGTGTGCCTGTGTCTTGTGTGTCATGATTGTTTTGTGTCCGTGTTTCTCAGTGTGTTGCCTGCTGAACACCGGCCTCTTGCTTCCTTTAAAGTTGAACTTCGGATTGCTACTGTAGCAGCTTCTCATCCCAGCCTTGGGGGGGTCGTGTCTACTAATGTGTCTGTGTTTTTTTGTCCGTGTCTGTGCCTGTATGTATCTGCGTGAATTCGTGTCTGTGTGCACATGTGTGCTTGTCTACGTGCATGTGTCGGTGTCTGCCTGTTGTGTGCCTGTCAAAGTGGATACGTCTGTGTCTGCGTGACCGTCTGTCTGTCTGCGTCTGTGTGTGTCCCCTGTGCGTCTGTCTGCATATGCTGTACTCGGTCTGTCTGTCCGTCTGTCTCCTATGTGTGCAAGTATTGAATTTGTGCGTAGGATTATTTGTGCCGCCCGTGGCTTTTCCAGGACGGCCTTCAGGGCTATTTTTATCATTGGTATTATTTAGGCATAGCAAACCAACAAAACTGTCACGAGTCGTATACCGCGTAACAAGCAAAAGTGACAGTTTCGCGAATCGTGGTATTAGTTACGACACGTTATCGTACAAAAAAAAGTTTTGAAAACCTTCAATTTTTGTTTGTAAAAAACGTGACATGACGCAGATTGGCAGGTGTCAAGAATCGTGATGTTTTTGTCACTTCAGTAGTCATGATTTTGTTTTTACGAATGGTGATTTTTTGCGTTTGTTAGGATTTGTCTCGAAGGGTAATTTTTTGCGTTGATTAAGGTTTATCACGAATGGTGTTTTTCCCAAGGCTTATCACGGTATTTTGACGGGACGGGACGGGAACGACCGTAACGTCGGGACGGGACGGGGCGGTAAAACCGTCGTCAAACTGATCCCGTCGTCCCATCCCGTTCCGTCGACAAATATCCAACCGTTGTCACTTGCCGTCCCGTCCCGTCCCGTTATCAAAATCTGCCCCGTTGGACTTTATCTTCCCGTCCCGTAAAAAAACTCACTCCCACTCCCATTGGGAATTACCGTCCCGTCCCGTCGAGATATTGTCATGTACCGTCCCGTCCCGTCCAGGTATCCTAACCTGCACCGTTGTGTTTCACCGTCCAGTCCAGCCGACAGAACTTGCCCCCTTCCGTCCAAGGTTCACCCCTGCCCGTTGTCTCTTCTTTCCGTCCATTCCCACCAAGAATTTACGATCATTATGCAAAATTTTGTTTTTTCACATTGGAAATTCACTTTGTTTATATTGTTCACAGCAGACTCGTTATGCACATTAAATTGAAGTTATAGAATTTACGAATTTACGAAGTACGAAAAGACGAAAATATGAAAACATGAAAAATACATGAACACGCCCGTTGCGTCGAATTCGCCTGTGTTCGATGTACTCAACGCGTGGAAGGTACAGGCGATGGATGGAGTAGACGTTAAAACGGGAAAGATGGAGACGTGGCCGCTCGCTGGCCACATGTCGGACTGTTGGCTCGGCTGTGTACCTAGAGATCGACACCACCACCAGTTGCCAAGCAGAAAGGAAAACTAATCTGCTCTTTCGGCAGTTGTTAGCCAACGGCGCACCTCCCTCGGGCCTGACAAAATCGAGAATATAGATGCTGTTTTTTTAGCTCAACTCGCACTTGATCCCCGGGCTAGCGGAAGTTCTCCAGGATGTAGCGACGTTAAAGGCCAACTTCGACGCGGAGGCTGCCTCATCCGTCGCTGCCTAAAACGCTACGACTGTCGAGGTTATTTCTGTAGAAGAGGCATGATGATATTATTTGTTCTGTACTATACGAGTATGATGTAGGTATGTATATAATACGAGTTCCTAGCGTAATTTGGTGTGATGTCGCCTTGTCGGTGTGATTTATCATGGGAATACCAATTTCAAGATGAATTTTTATATGCATACGTACGATTCGGACGAGGGTTATTTTGCGTTTGTTCCTCTGGAACAACAACTGTCTTGATCCAATGATCCAATGATCCAATGCCGCACTACTACTACTACTACTACTACTACTACTACTACTACTACTGCTACTACTACGTACGTTGTATAGTATACGACTCACGTTCGGGACAGGCAAAAAGGCGGTCCCATGGTACGTCCGTCCCGTCCCGCCGTGAAAAATTGTATTGACCGCCCCGTCATGAAGAAAAATTACCGTCCCGTCCCGTCGTGAAAAATTGCATTTACCGTCCCGTCCCGTCGCGAGAAAATATGTTTACTGTCCCGTCCCGTTGTAGAAAAAAATTCCGTTGAATTTTACCGTCCCGTCCCGCCGTGAAAATCTACCCAGTTAAAATTTACCGTCCCGTCCCGTTGAGAAATTGTACACCCACCGTCCCGTCCCGCCCCGTCTCGACAACCTGTTTGGTCGTCATTCTACCGTCCCGTCCCGTCCCGTGTTCATTTTTTTTCCCGCAAACAAGCCAAAACAGTTCCGTCCCGCCCCGTCTCGATTACCAGACACCGTGATAAGCCTCGTTTTTTCGGCGCTGATTAAGATGAACCCTTACCCGCTTTATGTCCGGGAGCCTTATCCTGTTGGGGGTAGGGTTGGGTTGAGTCGACGCCTTCTCGTGATTTGCAAAACCTAAAAACTAGAAAAAAAAATACAACGTAAAAACCCCTATTATATATGATCGAAACATGTTTTGATATTTTATCTGGTGTGATTTGTGTGTGCAGACCTGGACAGGCGCCTCTTGTGTCTCGTCGCGCTTGAAAGCGTGACCATTGGTGCCCTCGTTCCCTCCCCAGGTGGTTCGATGCGATGGACACGCGCGAGGTTTACCGAGGGGCGAAGTCCGACTACTACACACACTGCCACGACCTCCCCCCGCAGATAGGGGGCTGCCGCGTAGAGGCGGAGGGTGTGCCTTACAAGGACGAGATAGACGGCAAGGACGGTGCGTTGTGCGTTGCGTCAACACACCTTTTAGATTTACAGAAAAGTATCCCGCACTAGTCTGTGTCCCCTGTATCCCTTTTTGATCATCTGCGAAAATTGTCCCACACTGTTTCTAAGTCGTTTGTCTCGTGCAATGATGATGACAGTTCTGGAACGGTCAAGTCTAGCTCGTGTGGGGCCCATGTATATCAACCAAAAACACCAGAAGTGCCGTGTTATCGACCGTCTACTATTTTAAATATTACGCCGAATTGAAAACGCCTTTCTTCGAGAAATGGTCCAAGAAAGAAAAACCACCCAAAAAACAATTCTCGATACGAGAAAAAGCCACCTTTGAGGGCATGCGGAGTGTTTGTGGTGGGCCACCGTAAGAGGAAGAGGGCGCAACAGCAGGGTGTAAGTGTTATCTTGAGTGTCTTATGTTTGCTTTCTCGAATTTTATGCCTGTGGTGCATGTTTCTTATTCCGCCGTTTCTTACCGCTGCGAAATATTTTGAGCACCAACCGTGTCCGACGCCAAGTTTGTTAAAAGTGTCTGGCAAAAACAATCCTAATTCTATTATTTTGAAATATTCTTACTAGGAGGCCCGTACTGCCGTATGTGGTCACAGGGATCGCGTGTGTGTCCGGTGACGGGGGAGGGGGGGGGGGGGGGGGGCGGGGGCGGGGGCGGGGGGAGATAGACCGCAACGACGGTGCGTTATCCCTGTCAGAACCGCAAAAAGAAAAACGACACCGGTGTCAAAATACCTACTACGGTGGAGGTGCACTGGCTCTGTTTTTGCCTTCCGAGGGTGGTGGCTTGAGGACCTCTTATTCCTTACCCCAAAACTGGCTTTTGAGTAAACTGAAAAATGTCATCCGATGAACAAACCCCATGGCCTAGGTATACAAATACACCCAATATATATAGATATGTATATTTACCTTGCAAGGCAATAATTGAAGGGAATTCCGACGGATTTTGGGTTAAGATGGGTTAAGGAGCCCCTTTATTCGGCAAAAAAAAATGGCTGAAGAAGTGCTACCTCTATTGTACCAGGCGTCTTCCAAGCAATCGTTCTCCTAAGACGTTGGCACGGTAGTTCTATTAGAGGTGTTAAAACGCCAACCATGGCAGCGACAGCGGTGGTAACGTTAAGGTTTTCCACAATACGCTCGCAAGGGTCCGGGTCGGGGGAAGGGGGGGCAGGGGGATGACGAGATAGACGGCGAGGAGGACGATGCATCCACCATACGTCGACCTCAGTGGCAACTTTTGTAGCATATTTTTTTACAGGGCTGTTCACGGGGGTGGTCACCTCTCGCAGGTCGGGTCGGGACAGGGTGACCCGAACATACCTATGATATTTGAAACCCGTCTGGTCCTACCCTGAGGGTCCGAACTACCTTCTGACCCGACCCGACTCGACCCGCGAGACTTTGGAAACCGTTCCATTTAACTCGCGGGTCGGGTCAGCACCCGTTAAAAATCCCTTTTTATAACGCCTCTTTTGCAACAATACTACAAACGCCGAACAGGTTCTTGGCATCTACCTCTGTCCCCCGAGGGGGGCCTCGAGCCGGTAGGTTCCGATTTTTGCCCCGACGCCCTTGCACGGCGTCTCGCCGCCGCCAAGCTCGTCGGAAACCGCAAGGCCATCGTGCCGTTCGCGCTAAGGGGGGTGGGTTTGCCCGGCGTCCCCGGGGTGGCGGCGGAACTGGCCGACCCTAACGCGAAGCCCAACAGGGACTTCGAGGCGCCCGTTGATGCTGCGTTGAGGTGAGTCATGGTTGGGGCTCGAGGGGGAAGGATTTTCATTTCGTACGTACGTGGCTGTAGTCGTATGGCCACATAATTGTGGGCTGAAGATCTATAGTTTTGAGTAAGTTTAACCCCGCCCCCCTGTGATGGACAGACACGTGGTGCACGCCCTTCTGGAGGGGCACGAGGAGGCTGAGGCTGCCGGACTGTCGCAGAAGAACCCCGTTGACCAGGTACGATATAAGTTTGACTTTTAGCTCTAACCCTGGCGGCGGTAGGGGATGAAAAATCGACGAGCTTGAACAGGTGAAAAGTGGGAATGCTGAACGCTACGCTCGATAAAAAGGAAGGCACGTGCCGGCGGGGAGAAGGGAAGATACCTACGAATACCCACGGCTTGTCCAGAAGATCACTGAGGGTAAAGAACACCTCCTAAGAGTTGAGCTGGGAAGGTGATGAAAAAAAATTGGCGGGTAGCGCTTGTGGTCCAACCGTTTGTGACTGACCGGGCTCCTCTACTCAATATCGTTAGAATGCTATCAATATTTGTCGTGTGCGGTGTTATTCGTTGTTGGCTACTGTCGGCCATGGGGTGGTTTGTTTGGAAGCACTTTGATTCTATCTCAATGACGTCAATGGCAAGTGAGGAGATCTGCCAAAAGCAGGTGCAAGCCTACCCGAACGTGAACTGCTGATAGCATTAACCTTCTTTGTCTGATGTACGACTTGCTTCAGTTGTGGGTATTATCGGTTTGGTTTGTTTCGCGTGTTGTGGTTGTAGTATTTTTTTTGCCTGGGGTATTATTTCCACTCCAGCGTGACTGGAGCCTGTCCCTTGACCATGGGCTAGGTTATGGCGATTATTTCGTGTTCATGTGAGAACGACGACCACAACAACACCCACAACCGAATACCCAATACCAAAACCGAAGCCCGCAACCCACAACCATAACCCACAGCCACAACCGCAACTGACCTTTTAGAATCGAAAACTTTATTCGACACTTTTTCCAGTCGTTTTGTTCCCAACAAAACGGGTGCAACCAGGGATGCGTATTGCCGCAAGTTTGAGCTCGCACCTACAGGTGGTACCGCAAAATGAGCAATCGCGAGAACCACACCCAAGAACCGCTACCGCCAATACCTGCGGTAGTATTGTCGGTAGGGGGTGGATAGCTACCATCCCCTTATTGTGAGAATAGGATAGAAATGGGTTTACAAGGTGTAAATGGAGGCGTTTCTATATACGGGCTGTTGTTAGAACCTTTAAGATTAACAGTTTTTTCGAGAGCCTCGTACATGGATCTGCGAATCGTTCGCGAACCAGGATCGAAAACACGCCATCCCTGTTAATTGCAACTGCAGAAGTCGTCCAGCTTGGATTCCAATATCACAAGAGCTTTATGTTTTGGGGATTTTCGTCACCGAAACGCGGTAGTAGCAGTCACACGTGGCACACGTTAAGCTAGCCCTTGGGACACGCAACAAAACGCCTACCCATACATACCTCCACACATTTCCCTCTGGGGTCAATAGAAGCTCTAGGCCAGCGTCGCTGTACACTTTACACCCTGCTGCATACAGGGGGTACCCGGTTTAAGAGCGTCCAAAATAAGGGAAAGCCGGACTTCACCCTTTCGCCACTGAAGACGTTATTTCGCACTGTTACCAAGTGTTTTGTCCCATAAAAAGTTGTTGCAGTTCTAAAAGGGTTACACCGGCTTGCCCCGCCTTGTGGCTACGGCACAACTCACCTGGTATGTGGTACTGTACCCGATCTGAGATAAGAGCGGCGCGGAGATAAGAGCTGGAAGATTCATAGGGTGGTTGCAATTTCCAATTTCTTTGGGTTGGAATAATAATAGTAGTATTTGAAACCGACGAACGTTATACACCCAAGGCCAACCACCCATGAAAAACATAGGTTCGAAATAAAAAAAATGGTACGAGGAAAATATTGGCACATGTGCCGATACGAACTGGCGTGATCGCAGAGGCTGGCGCTGGCAGCAATTAAGCTAACCGAAGGAGCGTGCAAGATGCACGAGGCAGATATATATATATATATATATTGATGTTTTAACGGGCGCTTTCGGCCAAGAAAAGAAACACCTAAGGACAATGGGCTGCTGTGTCCAGAATTCAGGGGACACTGAAAACTGACGAGGAAAAATGGAAGGATGAGAGAAGAGTGAATGGGGTGGGGCCACCCCCGTCACCCGTCTCAACGCCCAGAGCACTACTCCTTCCGGAAGCCTCTGATATCGAGAAGTCGACTACCTGGTACGATACGATCTTCTCGCACTACACAGCAGTAGTCGAAGAGGTGGTAATCCCGCCGCTTTTCTAGAACATTTCCTCCAAGAAAGCTTCGGTTCAGCCGTAACGCATATACATTACTTTATACTGTAGTTTTGCTACGACTACGAGTACAGCAATGAACCAATCAATGCTACTGAACACTGCGTCGATAGGTGGTAGTCTAAAACCCCTATCATCAACAATGGATTCAGCCAGAGCGAGAGCAACTCATTCCGTATCTGGAACCCAAGACGCGCCGAGTTATCGAAAGCAGGAACGTCGTCTTCATCGAAACACCACCGCACTTGCTTCCCCCTTTGACCCTGTGGCTTTCGCCGCTACAGGGTTTGGAAGCACCAACGTTTGGCCTGAGCGACAACAGCCTCGACGACAACTACTCTTCACGCAAAGACATGATATAGGATGTAAAAGACTATACGAGATGCAAAAGGCTATACGAGTGCTTTGGATTTCGACGCCAACGGCCCACTACTTGCCTGGGGGAGCCACACCGCTGGAATCACCGTCTTCAGTCACATCTGTACCTGCAGTGTCACGCGCAGGTACAGCTGAAGACGGTGATTCCAGCGGTGTGGCTCCCCCAGGCGTGTGGCTCCCCCAGGCGAAGAACTCCCGGGCGTAATAATAAGTATTGGGTCGTTGGCGTCGAAATCCAAAGCACTCGTATAGTCTCTCGCATCCTGTATCATGTCTTTGCGTGAAGAGTAGTTGTCGTCGAGGCTGTTGCCGCTGAGGTCAAACGTTGGTGCTTCCAGACCCTGTAGCGGCGAAAGCCACAGGGTCAAAGGGGGAAGCAAGTGCGGTGGTGTTTCGATGAAGACGATGTTCCTGCTTTCGATAACTCGACGCGTCTTGGGGTTCCAGATACGGAATTAGTTGCTTTCGTTCTGGCTGAACCCGCACACCTTTCCTTCCCACGAAGTGTGACCGAGCTTGTTGGCGTCCTTGATATGGACAAACGCCCCCGCTCAGAGGTGAACGTAAAGGATTTGTAAATACCTTGCTGCAATCCTTGTGCAGGCTTCTCCAAAACACACCCCGAGTTTGCAAAGCTCGGCCTGTGCCCTCTTGTACTGACGTACACTACATGTGCCGTCTATGCTACAGCTGGTGCAACGCGGTCCTCTGACGTACACTACCCGTGCCCTCTATGCTGCAGCTGGTGCAGGCTCAACTGGACGCCTCGAGTCTGTTCTCGACCCGTGTTCCAATGACGCGCACTACTTGTGCCGTCCGTCGGTGCTGCAGCTGGTGCAGGCACTGAACGTTTCGAGTCCTTTCTCGACCCTTTGTTTGAATAACTGACGTGCACTACCTGTGCCGTCGGTGCTGCAGCTGGTGCAGGCTCAGCTGAGCATCTCGAGTCCTTTCTCGACCCGTGTTCGAATAGCTGACGTACCTGTGCCGTCGTTGCTGCAGCTGGTGGAGGCTCAAGCGGACGTAACGCAATCTGCGACGGCTCAAGAAGTACGGTAATTACGCCGCATTACCCTCAACTCGTGCAACAAAAGCAAACGCAAAGTACAACGCCCCTATAGCGATATCGGCGCGTGGATACGATGATATCCTTCCTGACAGCAGTACACGATCGAGACGGACTCGGCCACCAGTGCAAATTATCTTGAATCTAGATAATCAATCAAATCCAAGCCGCTGTCGAAAATCTTGACTTGCATTTTTTCAAACTTCCACAGTTGACAGTCCTGTGTTTGTTGACACTCCTGTTGCTGTTCCAGATTGCAGATTTCCTCGAAGACGTCTCCTCGAAGACTCCTGTTGTGGCGCTTTTTTTGTTTTTTTTTGCACACTTCTACTTTCCTGCTTCTGACAAGCCGTGGTCACAGGTGTCGTCCCTTCTCCCCCCCCGGTCCTTGCCTTCAGTTTTTATCGCGCATCGGGTTCAGCAATCCCACTGCTCTTCGATTTTTCATCGAGTGTTGCTAACCCACGCTCTCGCGCTTTCCGCAAGTCAATTTGTGAACAAGAAAAAATCCCCTCGAATTTATACGAGTATGCACTCGGGGGGATCCGAACTCACGAATCTGACATATACCAGGCTCGAGGATAACCTGATACGCCACCGGGGCGACCGGACGCTCTAAAACCTGTTGGCGTATGTGACTATACGACCTGGCGTGATCGCAGAGGCTGGCGCTGGTAGCAATTAAACTAACCGAACGAGAGTGCAAGATGCACGAGACATAAATATATTGATGTTTTATTGATGGTTTAACGGGTGCTTTCGGCCAAGAAAAGAAACACCTAAGAACATTGGACTGCTGTATCCAGAGTTCAGGGGACACTGAAAACTGACGAGGAAGAATAGAACGAAAAGAAACACCTAAGAACATTGGACTGCTGTATCCAGAGTTCAGGGGACACTGAAAACTGACGAGGAAGAATAGAACGATGAGAGAAGAGTGAATGGGGTGGGGCCACCCCCGTCATCCGCCTCAACGTCCAGAGCACTACTCCTTTCAGACGCTTCTGATATCGAGAAGTCGACTACCTGGTACAATACGATCTTCTCGAACTACACAACAGTAGTCGAACAGGTGGTAATCCCGCCGCTTTTCTAGAACATTTCCTCCAAGAAAAGTTCCGGTTCAACTGTAACGCTCGTATATTACTTTCTACTGTAGTTCTGCTACGACACGAGTACAGCAATGAACCAATCAATGCTACTGAACATTGCTTCGATAGAGGGTAGTCTAAAACCCCTATCCTCAACAGGAAACATGTTTGAAATATAAATTTTGGTGGTTTTTTCGTGGGTTGACCTTGGGTTGTGCCGTTCGGCGGTTTTGAAACATATGTGAAACCATTTTTTTCGCTGATTTTTCGTGGGTTGGGTTGGCCTTGGATTGTGAAACATTCGACGGTTTCAATTCTATAAATAGTATAATATGTTTTCCTACCCAACTCCTACGCAATGAAAGCTGATACCTGTATCTCGCAAACACGCTAATGCCGGCCTGTTCCGAGAGGCTCTTGAATCGGATACCCCACTGTTGGTGGATTCCAATCGAAAACGAAAGAGTAAGACACCTTAGCTGTGAGATCTGATTTTGGCGAAACTCGTCTCTGCAAGCTGCGTGTGATCATTTGATCGCCCGCGTACGACGGGGAGTGTATGCCCTCATGAAAGATATACACCTGGTATAAATTTTACTGTTTATATTAAATCATCGATTTTACGCTCAAGCTCACTCGTAAGAGGTTTTACCCTCAGCTACCCTCTGGACAAGCCGTGGTCACAGGTGTCTTCCCTTCTTACCCCCCCGGTGCTTGCCTTCATTTTTATCGCGCATAGGGTTCAGCGTTACCACTTTCCAGCTTTATGTGCTCGTCGATTTTCATCGAGTTTTGGATGTAGGCCAGTGACTCCCGTGCTGGTATCAGGGTCAGCACGGCTAAGACCTTCAGCCTACAATCGTTCTGCGCGCGGAAACTATAGAACCCGCATTGAGGGAGGCAAAAAAGGACAGTGGTGAAACTCGGGAGTTTTTCTGGGGGCACTGCGACGAGAAGTAGGGCAATGTTGATATAGTGCATGGGTGAATTTGACGAATCACAGACCGAATTTCCGCAAATGTCCGAAATACAAGCACCACTGAAAATCGAGCTTTGTTGCGCATTTGATATAGTACATCTTTGTGTGATTAGTCGACGCGAAAAGACATCCCGCTGGACCTGGCCGGACCAACAAATACCTCCTGGTTGCATGACAGTATGACAGTCCACGCAAACGAGAGTGAATGCCGTGCAGCCCGCGCGAGCCTCCACGCTTGTACCGAACTTGCACGCAATAGACCACACACAGCACCGAAGTGCAAGCACAGACGACATGGCCTGACCGAGCGCGACAGGTACGCCCATGGATATTCATTCAGCAGGCATGCCACACTCGCTCGTACTGGTACGTACCGGTACCAAGTACCTGGTGACAAGCGAAAACATAGACCCGCTCCCGCAGCAGCAGTGCAGCAGTACAGTATTACAGCGGAACAGCACTGATTGACAGCAGCAACGGCAGCAGAAGAAGATGGTATTGCGATTCTCAGGGCAACCGAGAACGGAACAGCTGCTAGCAATAGGACGTACCACGCAGCCTCTAAGAATCTTTTGCTGAGCGACCTATATGCGTGCCGCCTGCATCATCACATTTCCCGGATACCAGGTACTTACTTCACACAAGACTGTGGCAGGTGTGAGATGCAGAAGCTGGTACTACTGCTGTTGCAGCTATATTCAAGCTGGTATGAGTAGCGCTTACATACGGTCTTGGAGCGACGGAAACCACACGGTGTCACGGTGCTGCCGTAGTATCTAAGAATAATCTAGATGGCGCGACAAAGGCCAAGGTCACGACGGCTGTGGTTGCTATACAGTAACAGTAGTGACACGACGGTGGCAGAAACAAGACCGATGGCGGTAATGTCACGTTGCTGCAGTAAGATCTAGAAATAAAAATCTAGATCGCGCGACAAAGGCCAAGACCACGATGGCTGTGTGTGGGTACTACAGTAGTAGTGCCAAGACGGTGGCAGTAACAACACCGACGATGGCGGCAGCCAGACAGACGACCACGAACATGTTTAAAAACGGGAATCTACGCGCTTTCGCGCTCGAAACAATTAATTTTGGCAAGACGTTCCCTATCTATCGGCGTGGAGCCGTTTTTGGTTGATATTATGTGTTGACCTTCTTAGGTGTATTACGTTGGGTACAACAGTATACATGCCTCCATGCCTATATAGCAGTAGTAATCCATACCCCAGGATTGCCGCCGACGCCACAAGGGGCGTGTATCGATACGTCTATGTTGTCGCCGACATTTGTTTTTCGTCTCCATCGTAAGTGTGTTTTGTTTGTGTATTGCTTCCATTTAATTTTTTGTTTTCGTGCTTGCGCAGGTTCAGCTTTGCATGGAGTACCTGAGGGACAGGATAGGCGTCCCTCGAGACCTCCCCTTCGCAGCAGCCAGACAGGTCAGGGTTTCGTAGAGAGACGGAATCCCCCCCGGCGGCCTTCGTCTCTAGTTTCGCTTTGCTCTTCAGTTTCACACTGCAAGAATCACCCGACTATGATTCTTGTTTTCAATTCCCTCAAGTGTGCAGTTGCAGTTCTGCTGGGGTCAAAACGGCTTCCCTCTTTCCCGGCATAGTAGGGATGCGAGGATCTATGGTCATACGGCTACGGCTATGCATGAAATGAGTCCCCCCTCCCCCCCCCAACCCTCCCACCCCCCCTCCACCTGCCCCCATGCGTGTCCACGACTCGTTCTACCTCGTCCATCCAGCTTCGCGCACACCTTAACTGGTACTCGGGCGAGCTCCTACAGCAGCGATGAGCGGAAGGCAGAAGAGGCAGGGGAGGGGGGTGTACTCATTTCATGTAAAGCCGTGGTCGTACGACTGTAGACTCTCGCATTCCTACAATGCCGGGATGGAGCACGTCGGGGTTTCACTTACCAGGCAGGCGTCGCGTCCACCAAGCCCGAAGCGCCGTTAGGTGTTCGGCGAGTCGTTCGAAGGGTGAGCTGCATCCTGCTAAGAAACCACTTGTGAGGCGGAGATCGACGCTTTGGGCGTACTTTCTTGCATATGGGTGACAGCCTCGAATTCATTTGACTTATTTTCTGGTGTGGCCACTTCCAAAGACAGCAACTAGGATACTACGCAACTGCCTCGTGGCGGGGGGTTTGGGGTGCTTCCATTTTTTTAACTGATAAGGTATAGTTGTTCGCTTTCAACCCGTCCCTGTCGGTCGCACCATGTACCAAGGCTGCTTGGGGGGGGGGTTACTAGGGCTCCAGGCCACTCGGACGAGTGGCTATTTGCCGATGACCATTGTGTAGTAGTGGTCCGTCTATACGAGTAGCGCTGGTGTGTGCCGGAAAAAACGGCACTCTAGCGGCAACCGGCGCTACTCCGCGTGCTGAACCTACCTATTGTTCCCGTCTGTGCCAAGCGATTCCACGCGCACTATAGCGCGCAACCGGCACTATAATTAATACCTGGTATTTATATTCATTGTTTTATTTTCTGGTGTGGCTACATCCAGGGACAGCAACGGGGACACCATGTAACTGCCTCGTGGGGAGGGGTTGGGGTGCTTCCATTATTTGAACTGATAAGGCGTCGTACTCCGCATGGTATAACTACCGATTGTTCGCGTCTGTGCCAAGCGATTCCACAGGCACTATATACAGTGCGCAACCGGGACTACTCAACCGGCACTATAATTATTAATGTATTGATTTATTTTCTGGTGTGGCTACTTCTAGATACAGCAACGGGGATACTATCTAGCTGCCTCGTGGGGGGGGGAGAGAGTGGGGTGCTCCCATTTTTTGAATTGATAAGGCGTCGTTGTCCGCTTTCAACGCATCCCTGTCGGTCGTACGATATGGCAAGGCTGCAAGGCTGCTTCTTCAGCGGCTTAACACCACTCGCGCGAGTTGCTATTGCAGAGGACCACAGTATAGTAGTGGTTCCTATATAGTGCCGGTACGTACCAGCCGGAAATATCGGCACTATAGCGGCAACCGGCACTACTCCGTACACTGCCATTACTGGTTTTCCCATATGCACCAAGCAATGTCATAGGCGCTAGCGGGCAACCGGCACTCAACCGGCACTATAGAGGGACCTATACTGTGATCAGAACCCACCATATACTCGAAAATCTAGTTGTTCCCTCGTTTTTATTAACCATAGTTGGTCCTGATTACTATGATTGGAAAGGCACACTCGCATCAGGCGGCGTACTGTTCTCTCAGAGTCCGCCCCCCACATCTTCCCTCTTGTCCTACTGGGGAAACCGGCGTAGTGGAGGCGGGGAGAAAATATGAGAGAAAAAAACCGTATCCTCTTGATGTGTAGAATATAGTTTGTCGTAGGGGAGGCGGCGAGGAATGTCCCTCAAAAAAGGGAGATGCATGGAGAACAAGGTGAAATGTAGGAAGAAAGTAGAGGTTGAAAATATAATTATGATTGAAGATTCACGAAAGATCCCACGGAAGCAAGCCACGCGTTCTGTCCTTCCCTCAGTGTCACCCTCAACAGCACTAGCCGGCGGGTGAGAATCAAAGAAGGCTGCAGAACACCCCAGCTGTACCACACACACGCTGCTGAAGTCGCTAACTTGTGGTAGAAATCGGGAAATCTCGATCACATGACAAGAGAAAAACAAAACGCAAAAGCCATGATATCAAGATACGAGACACTACCCAAACAACACTATAGAGGGACAGTGTTCTTGAAGCCGCACACAAAGGGAGGTCCTGTGCACACACAAACAACAGGCAACTCTTCTCGCGCTGGTTTCGCTGTAAGTCGTTGAGAGTTCGTCGAGGTGCGGCAACGTGTGGTTTCACAGGCAGTGCTGGGCTACGTAATATACGAGTACAGTATGGATTCCGATGCTGGCTGTGTGTTTTGGTGATCGGAGATGCAGATCGATTACCATGATATTCCCCCCCCGTCACACCATGTGTTTTGCAGGTCTTTACGAGGCTCTTCCGCTTTGTTTTTTTCGTGAAAACATAGATCTATACACCGCCGTCGAATTTGCTTCAGACCCTGCTAGGAATGAAAAGGCAGTGTATTTCTTCGAAATGTCGGATTGGTTCAAAACCAGGTAATCAAATACTTGCTACGATGTACTGATATACTGGTGGGTCCTGACAACGGATGGGCGTTTAGGATCGAATGCAAGGGGGAGGGTGTAGTGACGATTGCTCTCGAGGCTGCAAGTGTCTCACGTGCATACCTCTGTGAGGATAACAGAGCACACGCGCGAAACGACACCCCCCCTTGCCGGTTGGTAGGCCTACGGTAGAGGCTAGTCTGCTACTACTGTGGATTCTGCTTTGGTTTTCGTCACCGGCAAGGCGACAGCGGCATTATACCCTACGGGTCCCCCCACGCTATTAATAGGAGGGATCTAGTAAAATATAAGCTCATTGTCGAGTAGAGACGACGCCACGAAATTGGCTTCTCACGGGGTTATGTTAAACCGAAAGGACACGCCAGCTAGCTCTGGATTGTGAATTGAATGCAATTGAGTTAAATCGACACACGACGTGCATGAAAATACGTGGGAGTGTGGTGAGCTTAAGCTTTATTTTGCCCCATCCGCCGGAGGATAAAAAATAATGATGTTAAAGTGGGTACTACACCACTGTAGTCATACTCATGCATCCGTATCGTAGGCCACGGCAGCTCGCGCTTTGCCGTGGCCAGCCGTAGTAGGCCGTGTGACAGTGAGCGCTGCCGTTGCCACGGCAGCACTTTTTTTGAGGCAGCCGATTGTCCAGCATCACTCTCCCGTCGACCGCTTGCGGGAACTCCGGTAGGTAGCCCCTCTTCGTCCCCCCTTCGCGATATCCATCTGGCAAGGTGGAAAGGTAGCGGGTTGTGCGTTGTTACGGTGTTTTTGAATCTGTTCGATGCATGCTGTCTGGCATACACGGCGTGCTCGAAAAAACCCCTCTTCTAACGCGACTACTAGAAATCGAAACACGCCACAACATACGTCTACACTACACGAAACCACCCCTGGCGCCAAGCAGACCAAACAAGCCATCCAGAGGGGCCGCTGATCGGAAGACACCACAGCAAGTGCGGTCCGAACCTCGTGGCCGTTCCGCAGCCCATGCCGCGCCCTCCGGCAGCGAACCGCGGCGCATGACCAGGTCTTCGGCTACCGGCGCCGGACGTGGGCAGCATGCGCCAACGAACTGCCTTGTCACGTATGTGTGAGGCCCTTTTGTTTTCTGATTGGCGGGCTTCTTAACCCCTTTAGAGCCCCCAAACCCCTCCCTATACTAATTCCAAGTAATTTTGTCCCCAAAAACGGGTTCCAGCTGTAAAGGGGTTAACCCAACATCGTCGGAAATGAACCACCTTTTTTGTTCTTGATTCTCGTTGAACACCTAGGCCATGGGATTTTTTCATCCGGTAGCAATTAATTATGTTTTTCTCCAAATCAGCTTTTGGGAGGGACAGGTCTTGAGCTCCCAAATCGAGGGGTAGTGTTAGAAAAAAAAAAAAAAGTGGCGCACCTCTATCGTAGCACGCGTCTTACTCGACACACTAGTGAGAACATTTCGAGGTGGCACACTATTGATAATTCTACTATGCCATAGCCTTGCCCTCGGAGCTTTACGTTTGTTTTGTTTGTTTTTTCTAGCGAACCGCCGGAGGATAACCGAAACAAAAACGTGACCATAAGCGGGACACGCGGCGGCTATGCATGGCAGCAATGGCGTTCGTTGTTGTAGTGGCCGGCTGGATTTTAACTCCATGCCCTGGATGGCGTTTTTTGTTTGTTTCTACGTTCCGGGAGCAGGAGGCTGCAGGGGGGGGGGAGAACTCATTCATGCGTGGCCGTAATCGTAAGACCATACGTCGTAGCACTACCCACTGTCACCTGACTCAATAACTCATTGGGTCATGCAAAAAAAACAGCCAAATATGTTGTTGAGTTTGTTAATTTATTATCACCGACTTCGTAAGAGGGATCTCCGGAGCTATCTCCTCTTCACGTACTACTACAATTAGTATTGACAGCACTCAGGAGAACACTGACAACTATCATAAGCATTCACAATGTCGCGCTCTGAATACCAAATATGACCTCTGTGAGAATCGTACTCACGACACATCCTTCGTTGGTTACATAGCACTCTACCCACTGAGTCGAAAGGAAACGACACACAGCAGTAGTAGCTGCGATAGGGCAAGCGCTGGGAGGCGGCCATGAAAAAAGCATCGTCGGAAAGAAATTGAGATACCAATTTGGAAACGATGTTAATTTGGAAATGCTGTCCCTTATTTATTCGTTCAAGCTCTACATATGCCAAGATCCAAGAATAGCTCGGGCGTATACCGCCCGAAATAAAAAAAACGCACTTCTCGCTTGCCTCGCTCAGCGTCTATCCGCGTTCACGTCGAGGCGCGGGACGGATACGGCAGGGCGAGGGGCGTTGGAGCCGCCCCCCGAAGACGGCGCTCGAACGAAGCTATTTGACCGAGAATTCCAGTTCCGAGAATCGCATACTGAGGCCGAGACGAAAAAAAACTCCTGACCGAATCCCCCCCAAAAAGAATAATTATAGTCTATATATATATTTAAGTAAAATCATAATAGAACCTCTCCCATCAAGTGAAAAAGCTCACCCACTACTACAAGTGCCAACAACGCAGCTTTGCAAAGACGAGTATCGACACCCTAAATTCGTCGAACTCACAGCTGACGTCCTTGGAATAATTTCGGAAAGGTTAGATTAAGGGGCTGTTACAGACACAGGCCACCCTTAATCTTATTATACATGGCGTCGTGACGGTTTTGGACATTCTCTCTTCGCAGTTTTTTCCCATCGATCGCTCGTTGCTCCGACTTACGCAGCTAGCTCTCGTTTTTTTTTCCCCGTCCACCGATGAACCAACCTGGTACGGGCTCCCCACGTCCCTCTGAGACAAGCAGAGCGACCCAGGAAGAGCCCCTTGCCATAGACAAGCTAACCGCCGGTGCCCCCGCCGACCACGTTCGCAGGGAGGGCCGCTCCTCCGGCGAAGCTAGTTATTTTGACCCAACATGCACGTCTGGTTTTGAACCAGTATGCACGGGGCCGAGTTTCGAAGGACCATACACGCCTTCCGTTGCGTCGAAGACACGCGCAAGATGGCGCGTTGACTGGTTACGCCACTACAGCTGTAGCACTACAGCACCACGGTGCTCCCCAACGGGACCCATTTTTGGTACGAAGCCGATGACGGCTTGTGGTGGTGGCTTGGGAAAATCAGCACTCGCACATCCACCGACGAGGAATATTTGGTACATTTTCTAGACGACCCGGGACCGATCAAGCTTCCGCTCTCTCCGGCTCACTACAAGACTTCGACAGGAAGGTGTTCAAGGTTCCTGGTGCCTTCAACTCCGTCGGGGTAGATCAGTTGCGCACGGGATTCATAGTAACATACTAGTAGATGAATCTCGAGGCGCGGGCGTGGCTAGTTGACGTTCAGGCCACCACTGCCCTCGAGTAATTTGATCCGGTTTTCCCGGTTTCGAGTGTTGCTTCTTCGGGGAATATTCTTTTTTTTTCTTCTGTTTTTTTTTTTTTGTTATTCAGTTTTTCTGGGGGGATTTTCCTGATAACTTTCAGCCCGGTTTCGACGTCGCCCCCGGAGGGTGGGGCACGATGTCCATTCCGCGCGCGCGAGTTGGGTTTTCGTACGTAGCGCGTTCTGGTACGTTTTTGCGGCCGCTTGGGGTTTTGCTCGCGAGGTTTTTGACTCTTCCGCCTTCGACCCCAGCGCTTTCGCGTTTTGTTTTTCTTTCTATTTTTCTGAATAGTTCCCGTTTTCCCTCTTCTCTGCCCCCGTTTCCCTCGCTAATCTGCGCAAGGGATAGCTCTCGCGCCTGTCGATCCTGCCATTTGCTGGAGTCATCTGTACCCTTTTTCACGTCTTCCGCCCTTCGTTTGTAGGTTTTCTGCTGTAGCGTTTTCCCTGCGGCTTCGTAGCCTCGCAGGGTAGAGGTGTGGGAGTAGGTTGTGAAGAGCCGCATCTTCAAGTCATCTTCTAGACCGTGGAACCGGTGCTTCCCCGAATCTTCCATATTTCTAAATGTACGGCTCATCAGGGTGGGCTAGTGTTATGGTATTCCTCTGGGAGCCTAACAAGGCGTAATATATGGGATACAGCTGGATATAAAAGTGTTTCACATGCCTTTGAAGGCATGTGCGTATATGAAAAAGGAGATGATGCTTTTGCCTCGCGGAATTACATGCTACTCAGTTCGTCCGTGGCGTTTGGGGAACTAATACAAGAGCTTATCTAGTACATACATGCAAGTGAGTGACCAACGTGGCACCTGCCTAATAGAGAAACCTGCAAAGGGTGGGCTGTGTCTGTACCAACCCCTTAATATTATCATGTTTTCGGGTCGTGGGTTCAAATCCCACCATCCACAATAATAAAGAACTTTTTCAGACTTTCCCCATCCATGTCGAATTTGAAAAATACTCTCCCCAGTATCCCCAAGAAATGAAACCGCCTGGATATTGACACGTCCGCCCGTATACCCGGCTGACCTGGTATCCTGCCGTTTCAGGGGGGGAGAGTGTTATAAGACTTAGTTTGGGTAAGCTATTGGTTAACTTTTTGCAAGTGGTCGGACGGACTAATACCCCACTAATATCTTAACATTAACAACCAATTGCCTACCCAAACTAAGCCTTATAGCAGCGGGATCAAAGGCTGCAACAGGACCTGGAGGTTAGTTTTTTTTAGGTAGTACGAGTATGCGCTATGGAACTGGTACACACTAAACAGGTCCTGAGGACCTATTTAGTAGAGGTACACGCAGTACAACTATTTGCGGAGAGAAGTGGAAAAACGCTCCGAACCTGGTTCGTCTGGCCTTTCGAACATTTCCTCCGCTTTCGCTGCAGACTCAATTAAAAATTAGTGTGGGATGCTTTGACCCATTTGTCTACTAATGCGCGTGTGTGTCCTGTTGGCACCTGCGCTTGAACTTGTTTGTTGCGACGCTAGCCCGGCACTTTATAAAATTATTCTAAAGACGTCAGCTGCTGGAGAGTTCGACGAATTAGCGGTCGATACTCATCTTTTTTATTTGCAGCCTTAAACACTTTTCTGCCTTTTCATTTCGCGATAATATGCACTGCCACCATGGAAAATGGTTCGCTACGATACTCCAACAACCAAACAAACATATTTCGATCGCGTTTTGGAGCGAGGTACAGAGAGCCACCCGTAACGCGAGTGAGTGACCTATACTCAGTATTAACAGTGAAAATGAGGGTATAGCACTACTAACTACTCCGGAGTATAATTTACCGTTTAGACTTTTGGTCGTGGTTGTGGTACAAATCCTTACTGATACATTTTGGGGTTCAAATATGCTTCCTAATACCGGTACGGTATGCCCTAGCGAGCCCGAGCTGCTTCGCGTGGATTGATGGTAACAGGTGTGGTCGTCACGTATTTTCGACATTTTTTAATTTTTTGCAGGGAGGGGGCTTCTCACGGGTCATCGGGTCATATGACCAGACCCGCGGTTCGGTTCAATCACAGGAGGTTTCCCAACATTTCGCGGGTCGAATCGGGTCGTCGGGTGAGGAGGTATTCTAAATCTCACAGGTCGGTTCGGGTCACCTGTGTGGTTTTCCTGTAGTCTCAGCCTGGCGTTCTTATTTCACTCTGTGTTTTGTAGTGTTCTGTGTGTACCGTATGTGAAGCAGATAGATAGATGTGAAATTAAAGGTGGAGGACACAGAGTGCCCCCTGCAGGTCTGCCAATTGAGCAGGTCCTCGGAGAGTACTCACTTTCGTTCCTTCGTAGAGATGTAGCTTTATTCGTTTCCACCAGAGCCCGGGACAGCTTCTGAGATCGGAGGCGCGTGCCTCCGATCTAATTCCTAACTTCCCCGAATATAAACCGCCAACCTTATCATACGAAACCCATCCAAATGATCTCAAATTCGGATACCTACAGGCCTTTCGAGGCCGTATCTTAACACTAGCCCACCCTGATGAGTGGCATATGCAGAAATATGGGAGATTCGGGGAAACTCCGGTTCTACGAACTAGACCATGAGTCGAAGATGCGGCTCCTCAAACCCCACTCCCACACCTCTAACCGTCTGGCTATGGAGCCAGGAACACGCGAAAAAAAGCAGTAGAAAGAAAAGCAGACCCTACAGCAAGGCAATAGTCACCCATCAAAAACCTGCCGCATGCCGCCGGTGTGGCGGGGGGGGGCAGAAAAGGCTCTAGAACCTGCCGCATGCCGCCGGTGTGGCGGGGGGGGCAGGAAAGGCTCTACGGTAAACCAATCACAGAAAAGGTACTATGGCGAGGCGAGCCCTCGTGGTACAACGGAGAACCAACGCTATTAATACATGAAACACAAAATACCCGGCACGCGTGCTATTACCACCGGTGCTGCCGCTGCCGCTGCTGCTGTGATGCCGCCGTGTAATCCACGCGCACACGTAGTCTAGCAACGGTAAACGTGAGGAGAGACAGACTGACGGGTACAACGGATCCACAAGAAGTCAAGAGTCTTTGTCCCTTGGGACACACTGCACCTCACTTGACGAAGAAACACATGGCTGCATGCACGCCTGTCTGTTGTACACACCGAGTCGGGCCAGGAAAATGTAGTCGTACAGTCCCATAAATCGGCTGCTTCTGTTCTGTGGGCACTCATCCGCGCGTGCGCCGCTCATGAGCACTTTGACCAGCCAGTGGTGGTGTTGTTTTTATCGTCGCCAGCCGCCGGGACGCAACCCGAAACCTATCCCTGAGCATGCATGTATGTACGCATGTATAGTCTAGTCTATACACAGAGAAAGGGAGGCGAGCGCTACGATGTGACGCTATACGCGAGAAAAGAGTCTTGATGACCCTTGATCTATCTCGTTCTGCGTGAATATTATCAGGAGAGGAGGGAGGTGCTGCTGGGGAGCCTCGGCGAAGGTGTTGTCATTCCTCTTGTGACGAGCATGCCAGATCAGATATCAGCAGCAGTCCTGTGCGTAATCTCCTGAGCTCGGGGTGGGGTCGAACCGGGATGGATAGTGAGCGAAAGAGGGCATACTGCTGCAGTGTAGCATATCTTTTATAACTAATTTTCAAGGACGTCAGCCGTGAGTTTGACGAATTTCTTCAGGTCAATACTCATCTTTGCAAGCTGCGTTGTTGGTACTCTCGTAATATATATACAGTATGAGTGAGTTTTTATTGGGAGGTGTCTTATTTTTTGTCCACTATAATGGTAAGTATTGGTATTTATACTTGAGGTGGGGAATTTTGAGCTAGGTAAAACATCACATATTTTCGCCGGGTACACAAACCAAAGGTATCTTTGTTCATTCCGTTAGATCCGCATGTATAGACTACCTGGTATAGATTTGACAGGCAGATCATACAGATCCGTACCAGGTATGTATTGTGTGTCAAACAGAAACCAAGTAAATCGATAATGGTTTTACCTTCCATATTATCTTCCATTCACACAAGTTTTACACCAGGTAGGAACGTATAGACTACAGGAGAAGAAGTGATTGGCGACGACGTGATTGACGATCGATCACGAGTTTCCCCGCTTTTCGCACGACAGACAGATACCTGGTAGATCTTATCATACCGTAAAACGGGTAACGGAGACCGGACTTATTTATCATCACAACATCACCACCGCGCCACATGGTCATCACCTTCCCGTCGAACACATGTGACTTATTTCGAGCCGCCGTTACCACTTATCTAGACTATTATCTAGGATAAAGTATACCTCTATCTGAGATGCTTCTAATTAAGACTCATACTCTACTACCCGTTTCGGAGACACAAAGTAATATCCTCTTCTTCTTGTTGGAATCGGGAGTTCACCAGAAGGAAGAGTAGAAGACGGGAATAGAAAGGAGGTGGTAGACCGTGCGGCTAGCTTCCCGGCTCGTGAAAGTAGCAGAACCTGAAAGTTATTTGATACATCTATTGTATCGATCTGAGAAGTCGGGTCACAAACAGTAGTGGTATCTTCAGAGCCGACGCTCACATCATCGTAGAACAATCAGCCTGAACCGACCCGTGTTTTCAGGCTCTCTCCTCTCCGGTACCAGGTATTTTTATACTACTTTATTTTTCTCACACTTTTACTTTCCAGGTTCTGGACAAGCCGTGGTCACAGGTGTCGTCCCTTCTCCCCCCCGGTTCTTGCCCTCATTTTTTTTATGGTGCATAGGGTTCAGCAATCAATCCCACTGCTCGTCGATTTTTCATCGAGTGTTGCTAACTCACGCTCTCGCGCTTTCCGCAAAATTTAAAGTCAATTTGTGCACAAGAAAAAGTCCCCATGACTTTATACGAGTATGCACTCGGGGCGATTCGAACTCGCGACACTGACCTATACCAGGCGCGAGGATAACCTGATACGCCACCGGGGCGACCGATAGATATGTGGACTAAACCAGCGACACATAATAAATGCTACGCACGGCAAAAAAAGAAGGGTTCACCATTTTTCATCATTGTAAAACGGTTGCAGGACAGTAATTTGGAGAAGCAAAAGCACAGCAGCAGCTAGCAGTCTAGACTATACATACAAGCTTCCTCTCTTCGGGATGACTTATTATGCGGTTGGCTTCAAGCCCAAGGGATGTCGCAGCTGAAAAGGGTCTCTAACTACGAGCAAATGCCACACAGATATGTACCACCTGAAAAAAAAAAAAAAAAAACTCTTGAACGCGAACAAAGAAAAACGTAAATTTCATGAGAAAAAAAAAATGTATTATTTAAAACAACACAGAACAACGTCAGTCAGCTGTGAGTTCGACAAATTTAGGGTCGACACATCATGTCATGTATACAAGACGCGTGCTTCGATAGAGGCATACCTTTTTTTTTGGCTATTTTGTTTTCTGAACGACTTAAGACACTCCTTGACCCAAAATGGTCGGAAGAGTCGTTTCACGGTAGCCCCCCCAACGTTTGTTTATCGAAATCGCTGGTTTTGAAACCAGCTCCCGGCCGTAGCTACTGAAACACGGTGCCCCTTGCCACCCGGACGTCATCGTTTTAGTCCTTTGAAACAGCAAGAAAATACGTCAACACATTTTGTTCATAGCATCCCTCCTCGTGCCAAGCAGCCATTTCATTAAACGTCGGTTGGTTGAAGAAAATCGCTGGTTTTGGGGGGGGGCTATCGAAGAATCCGTCGGGAAAAAAAGATAAAGAAGAGGACATTTTATTTTTTCGGTGTGATTCTCGTGGTGTACCTACTTGGGCCGTAGGATTTTCCATCCGGCGCGGTCAGTTTTATTTGTTTTCTCCAACAACAAATCAGCTTTTTTTGGGAGGATCATGTCTTAAGCTCCGAAATTGAGGAAACCTCAGAAACAAAAAAAGTGGTGCGCCTCTATTCGTAGCACGCGTCGCAAGCTACGTAATAGCAATACATCGTTCGTACGTTTACAGCAATTAATTTTCACGAGTCAAAAACCTAAAATAAAGTGACAATTAATTGTTGTGTTGGAATACTAACCAAGCATGAATTAGCAGCCGCCGCACACCTAACCCAGACCGGAAGCCAGACGGAGTTCGTAGCTTGATTTATACAAGTTCCCCCCCCCCCCCTTTCGGCATGTATATTATATAATATGTGGATGTGGTTGGCTTGAAATCCTGGGGGGGACAAGACTCGTGGAAAAGTAACGCTGACCAGCTAAGTACGAGTTTATTTCTCTAGCCCACAAGCTTTTCCTTTCGGGGTGTGGTTGGCTTTGAACTCCGGGGGGAGTGTCGCAAGCATGGCAAAAACAGGGAGGGGGGGCGGGGGGAGGGGGCAGACGCGGTCTGTGCGGTAGAGGTGAGCTGGCTCTTTTCTGAGGCTCCTATTAATAACCACGTGATAACAATGAGAGTGCAATCCGATGAGAAGAATCATGGCTAAGGTGTAAAAACAAAATGAAACGCAAAAAAAAGTGACATTGGGTTGAGGCGCCCCGAAAACTCAGAAGAATCTATTTTTTGCCTAAAAGTGACACCTCTATTAATGTAGCAGGAGCTAACAATTAATTGAAAGCGCGAAAGAAAAAATATTTTCGTAGCCCCACCCCGCAAAAAACACCGACCAGCCCGGACGAGTTTATAGCTCAAGACTTATCGTTTCTCTTATAGCTTAGTCTATAGAACTGTAGGTTCTGAGCTTCTGAGTGAAAGATGCGCGTTTCGTTTCGCTTTCAACATTTATTTCATTTTTCGAACAGGCTTCATTGTGATTTCAAGAGTGTTTTCTACGGTCAGACGGACAACAAACTATTCTCCGTTTTAAGAGACCCCAGAGAAATGGCATTTTAACAACGTCTGCAATGTACATGCGTATGGACCGACTTTTTTCGCGGGCAGCAACAACTACGGCTGCAGATTCCAATCTCACTTTAGCCCAATTAATTTACCTAATGAACGGTATACCGTATGTACGGTAATGCCGTACCACGTACACTGGTAGACTACTGGTAGGATTATCATGTAACGGAAGGTGGGGGACGGTTTCGAATGACGGGGAGGGGAGGTACCCTAAAAATAACAGAAAACGCCTCCCACTCTTAACGAAAACTCCACCGAAAAAAACAAACAGTAACAACTGAAGACAATAATATTAATCAGAGTGCCGTCTCCTTTCCCCACGAAAAAAAACTGCTACATTTGTGTACTATTGCGCTCAATTAAACTATGACTAGGAACCCGATCCCTCCCCTCCCAGCCATGTTTCCCCTCCTCCGCCCCCCCCCCCCTGCCCGCCCCCCTGCCCCCCCCTTCCTCGCAACGAGCGAGACCCCCCCCCCCCGTCCACCATCTCCACACGAGCCAGACCCCTACCTCACGTCTACCCTAACGTCACTCCACGCTGTTCCCCCAACCCCTCCCCCCCCGCCCGCCCCCGCCGGCGCTCCCCACCGGCGTTTGTCGAAAATCAACATCCCTGCACACGAGAGGGCCCACGGTGTAGCGGGCGGCGGCTCTAGTGAAGCAACGCTATCAATCGACAGATCAATTAATCAACCAATCAACCGACCAACCAACCAACCAACCAATCAGCCAGTCAACCAGCCAGTCAGTCGATCAATCAACCAGCCAATCAACCAGCCAATCAACCAGTCAATCAACCAACCAGTCAATCAATCACTCAGCCAATCAAATTCACAATCGACTAATCAACCAACCAACCAACTACTGGTCAACCAACCAATCAACCCGTACCCAACCAATCAACCAATCAACCGATCAACCAACCAACCAACCAACCAACCACCGTCAATTGATCAATCAACCGCCTCGCCGAACATCATCAGCCATCCTATTTCAACGGCAGCAACCAGTAGCTTCTGGGGCCGAAAAATACGCCCGCATCCCCGCTTCCCGCCCCTCCACCTAACCCCCTCCCCCACTCGAGGATGTCGCCAAGTACGCCAATCCACACCGGGCCAGGCAAGGTCTTACCAGATACTACCAAACCACACCACACAATGCAACATAAAACATTACTGGACAACCGCACCAGACTGGAGTTCACCAAAAATCCAGTCAGCATACCCCTAGAAGCCAACAAAAAAGTGGACAGTTTTTCATCCTTCCCTTTCTCTCTGCCTCCGTCCCCCTTCCGTGCCCACTTTGCCATCCCCCCTCCCTCCAACCCCCCCCCCCCCCTCCCCCCCTCCCTCCCCCCCCCCCCTCTCCCCCCCTCCCTCCCCCCCCCCCTCTCCCCCCCCCCCCCCCCCAACCAAATATCCCTCCCTGCCCGCAGACAACAGAAAAACGCAAAACAGAGGAACGGAGAACGAGAACATAAAAGAAAGAGGAGAAATATACGCCACCAGCAAGAGCCACCGGTGGCACACAAAAAAAAACTGAAAGATCCCACCGGTAGCAAAAAGATCCAACCGGTAAAAGACAGCCTGCCCGGCGACGTCCGAGCGAGCACACTCCTGCCATCACCGCCACCGTCACACGCCACCACCGCCACCGCCACCACCACCACCACCACTACTACCCCCATGTCACCCCGAACACCCGGGCACCCCAACAATCGCCGCACCCTCGAAACCCCCTCATGTCTGCTTGCCTGCACCCCTGCCTCCAAAGCTTCACGCCCATCCCCAATGCACGTGTGACCTGGTGCGGTACATACCGGAGAAGGGTTTCCCCTCCAAGGTTGCGGGTAATAGGGTATACCAGGTACACTCGTGGGATACCCGCGTACATACCTGAGCATGTCCAAAACAAGCCAGTGTACCACTCGGGTACCCCAGGGTACATTGTAACCTACTAACCACATGCCGGTCGTGACTCTCGCCGTTACGCCGGGGGGCTGGGGCTGGCTTAACGACGCGAGGCCTGGATAACCGTCGCCCGCCCATCAATCCGCCCGCCGGGCCACACTGACCAAGGACTTGCCGTTGACCCGAGTCTTGCCCCGCAAGCATTATCGAATGCGGCACCATCTGGGCTAACCACCGTCTAGGCTGACCCACTGCGTATTCTTCGCCACCGAAACGCATTTTGCCACCGCATTTTTGCCACCGAGAGGCTTTTGGCCACCGCAACGCTGGTTGCCACCAGAACGTTTTTTGTTGCCACCGCAACGCTTTGCCACCGCAGTGCTTTTACCCACCGCAGTGCTTTTACTTTTACCCACCGCAGTGCTTTTGCCCACCGCAATGCTTTTACCCACCGCAGTGCTTTTAGCCCTCGCAGCACTAGCCACCGGCCGCAGCCCTTTAGGCCACCACAACCTCTTTATCCTGCCGCAAAGTTTTCTGCCACCGCAACGCAGTTTGCCACCGTGCACGCTTGCCACCGGTGACAGTAGCGGTACCAATTCCAACGGCAGCGGTAACTACCCCAGCGGCGACGTCAACGGTAACAACGTCAGCGGCGACAGGAACGGTCACTACCCCAATGGCGACGGTAACGGTAGCGGCAACTACCCCAACTGCAGCGGTAATTACCCCAACGGTAAAACAAGACGGAAACGGTATCTAGCCTGACGGTATCGGTAACGACAGCGGCAACGGCAACGCGAACGGTAGCTACCCCATCGGTAACGGTAACTATCCCAACGGTAACGGTAACAATTACGGTAACTACCCCAACGGTAGCGGATATTTTTTACGGTAACTACCCCAGCGCGGTAACTAACCGAACGGTAACGGTACCGGCCGGTCAGCTCTTCGGCACGAACCGACGCCAAACTTACAAATCAAAAACGTACAACGGTACTTCGTACGAAAACTCAAGTCCAACTGGGACTCAGTCAACCTAGTCTACCTTTAGGTTACGGTAGATCTGCTTCACGAAAACCGTGCTCCCCATGACCCCGATAGATCCGCACATTACGGCAAGTGCCGCGCAGAACAGACCCCTGACCACAAGTGAGCGCAAGGTTGGCAAGGAGTGGGACAGGAAGCGGGGTAGGGGATTGGGAAAGGGGAAGGGCAGACTTTTAAGTCAAAAGTCGGGAATAAAAAGCAGGCGCTTCTTCGCTTGTGGAATTTTGTCCGCGGAGCAAAACCAAGCGCTACACGAGTAGATCCTACACAAACGCACTCTCGACGGAGACAATACACAGGCACACAGCGGACATTCATTCCACAGGCACGTGGAACAGAAACAACCTTCTGCTAACTGAAAAAATAAGAGAAGCATCCAACAAACGTCTAAAACAATAATCCCACCAGGGAGGTGGTCCCCGAAAACGCACATTGGGGTGCTTATATTCCGAAAGGGGTCAACCAACAGTAGTTTGTCCTGGGTCGCTGAACAACGCACATGCCACGACAGAGGTGCACCATATTTCCCCTGCAAGGTTCTCGGCTTGAAGAGCTCTGTGTCCGACACAAAAAGCGATTCTAAGTTAACCGAAAGCGCAACCTTATCAATAAATCCCATGGCCGAGGCGTAAAAAAAAAAAAAAAAAATTGAAAAAAAAAAAGGACTTTTCGACGAATTCTGGGTTAAGCTGGGTTAATAAGGAGCCCCGTCAAGCTCAGAAAACATTTTAGCCAAAAAGAGCACCCTCTATGACAAAACACGCGTCGCGAACACAACTAAACCTCCCCCGCCCCCCGCCCCCCCTCCTTTCGCGCTCTCACATGTAGCCGAAATAAAAGGAAAGCTGGATGAACCCATTTTGGTGCGTCTTGAACCACAAGTAGTACGCCGAGTACAAGAAGACGTAGACAGCAGTTGATCCCGCGCTGAGGAAGGAAACCCACTGCCAGTGGTAATTCTGAAGAAAAAAAAACGCCATCAGCAAGGTCAACAGGGGGTAACGGGACTCGTCAGGGCAAAAGGGAGGAAGGGGGGGGGTACATATTTGCTGGGGTGGTCTCAAGTCGTTTGACCATTGACCATGCATTCCGTTTGAGATGGAGCCCCGTTGTCTACCCCTAATAGACACAAATCCCAACCTTTGGGCATTACGATTCTTCCACATACTACATAACAAGTTTGCGTATCTTGTCTCCTTCCTGCTTGATCGTCTAGAGCCATCTATCTAGCATAGCAATCGGTTTCTCGCTACCATCTAGTGTGCCAAACTTCTCCAAGTCACTTCCGTTTATTTTCCTCATCTCGTTACACAATCAACTCCTCTTGTACAGTTCACATTCTCCCCCCATGTGGGTTTTACTCTCGTCTGCATTGCCACAAGAGCACCTCTGTGCGCCTTCTTCTTCCTCCACTCCACTGCTGGCATACCTCTTTCTGTTTTCTGGCAGGTCCAGGCCCCCGACACAAAATACAAGTTTCAGCATTTTCGCGTAGTCCATTGAGCCGGTCAAATACGTTTTCATCCCTAGCTCTTCGCCTAATCCCCCGCATACCTCTATAAATGTTCTTCATCGTTCACCTTCTTCCTTAGCGCTAGCTAGCGTTTCCCTTACTTGTATCCTTCCTTATGCTTCTGTCTTGTACTCCCCAAGCTCCTCCCGAATAGGATATCTTCTTGCCCCCCCCCCCCCCCCCCCCCCTAAATCCTTCCATATTTCTCGACTACGCTATCCCACCTTATTCCAGATAATTATTTCGATATTTTCTTCGATACAGCACTATCAACCACGGCTGGCAACCTCTTTTTTGGCATGTTCCTTCCTTTCTGTTGTCATTTAAATCTTCTTTGCGTCTTTTTTTTGGTCAAGTGGGTACATTCCCAGTTCTGCTCTTAGTATTGTATTTCTCGTCGGTAGCAGGGCATCCTAGTCATAGTTTGCCTGCCGTCATCTGTACTGCTTCCAGCTGTTATAACTTCGTGTTCCCTTCCCATACTTGTCCTGCAATTTTCTAACTTTGGTACGATCATGTTGATCAGAGTACCTGTTTTAATCCTAGCGTCACGATGCGAGTCTGCCAGGATTGCATCCTTCTCGCCTACGCGTGCTTTTACCCTTTCCTAATACTTTTGCTATGTGTGCATCCCAAGAGCAGCTTTTGAGCTGTCTACGCCAAGGCTCGTACGCTGGTCTACGATCAGCAATTCCTCTTCTCCCCGCTTCCATTTGAATGTCACCGGGTGCTGGATGAGGGGAGGGGGGTGCTATCATAACCAACATAATCAACATCACCCCCATCAACAATCAGTCAACCAGCATCAACATCACCATCGCCATCATCCTCACCCCCCCCCATTCCAGTCCATCCCATACTCCATCCCATGTCCTGGCGTGCTCGTCCAAACGCCCATACGCGAACCACGACGCCAAAACAAGATTGACACACCAACACTACCACCGGCAGCAACACGAACACGACCAACAACGGGAAAAAAAAACTACTCAATCACGACCACGACCACGACCAACACCACCTCCATCCCAGTCCCTCCAACAACCACAACCACCACCACCACCCCCAACCAACACCACACCACCGCCCTAATCGCCGCCAACATCACCACGACATATACTACCAACGTCACTACCCTCACCACCAACATCACTACACCAACACCACCATCTCCAACACACCCAAAACCAACACGAACACCGCCACCAACACCTCCGCCACCACCGGCAACACCCCCATCCCCACCTCCACCAACAAACAAAAACATTACTACCACCACCACCACCACCACGAACTACATCACCTTACCCTACCACCACCACCACCACCACCACCAACTCCACCACCACAACCTTCACCAACTAACAGACACACCGGGTCTTATCATCTTACCTCAGCATTAAGCACGAAGTACACAGCGACAATGGAGGTGCACACTAGCACCACCACCAGAATCGCCATGACCAACAGCATGAACCCGTACACGTAGTAGTACATGTACCCCCACAGTGACGTCAGTATGAAGTACATCTCGATGAAAATGCTGCCGAACGGAAGAATCCCCGCCAACGGTACCACAACCGAAGGCTGCGAGTACCTGTAGAGGGGAGGAAGGCATAAAATAAAAGGCGGGGGGGGGGGGGAGATGTGTTCTGGCTGAGAACTCCGTATGGGAGTCCTTGTTCTTGTAGTATCTATTAACATTTATTTCCCTCCCCCCCAACCCCCCCCCCCCCGTCCTCTCACCAAGCTCTCTGCGGAACCGATCTCGTTACGCAGGGAATTTCCTTTCAACACATGGGAGGTAAACAAGAACTGCCACACCGAAATATTATTTGGAGCCCTCTCTCTCCAACCCCCCAACGCCCACCCCAACCCCTTCACCTCCCCTTTCCCACCTCATCCCCCCCCCTACCCCACTGAGTACACCCCTAGTACGAGAATGTGAGATATACAAGGAGGAACGGGAGGCGTTAGAGGAGACGAGGAAGGCAGACGTATGCGACATGGAAGAGTTTTGTACACTAGAGGGTAGCGAGAAAACGATCGCTATCCTCAGAGATAGACGGTGGCCGCAGACGGCGAAACAGGACGGGGGTAGGATAAGCAAACAGTTTCTAGATGTAGTATATGGAAGAAGCGCAGTGAGCGCCCAAATGTTGGAAGTGTCTCTATTAGGAGTAGGAGCGGTGCTCCGTCCCGGCAGGGATACGTGATCAATGGTAAAATTACTAAGGCAAGCAACAAATGAGTACGCCCCCCCTTAACATGCCCCCCGTAGCATGCCCCCCTTAACATGCCCCCCCCACCCATCCCTCTCTCTTTCCCACTGATTTAATAAAGAAAACAAACGGATCCTTCCCCCCCCCGCTCCTCTCACCAAGCTCCCTCGGGAATCGGTCTCGGTATGCTGTTGACCCTGCAGGGAAAGTTCCCTTTCCCTCCCCAATGCCGTCCAAACATGCTGCCCACCACGCACAGCGGGAAGGACACGAAGAGCCAGATCAGCGCCATCTTCAGCACCGCCATAAAGGGGATGGTGTTCACGGTGTTGTAGTGCATCGCCACCAAGTTGAGCACGAACACCACCGGAAGTACCACGGCCGGAACTAAGATCACCGACAGGATCATCGTTTTTTGCCACTGGGGGGGGGGGGGGGGGGGGGGGGGAGGGGAGGCGGTATAGGGGGGGGGGGGGGGGGAGAGGGTTGAGGTTGGGGTGGAAGGAGCGGGAGGGGTGCAGTCAACAGTTAAAAGGGTTTACAGGGTTTACCACGAACACCGCAGGAAGAAAGACGGCCGGCACTAACATCACCCATACGATCATTGTGTATTGCTACTGTGGAAGCGGTAGGCAGGGGGGGGGGGTAGAGGGGCAGGGAAGGGGGAGGGTGGTAGGTGAGGAAGACGGGGGGCGGGGAAGGCGTGCAGTCATGCATTCAAGGTTATTCCAAGCTCAAATATTGTGCAACCCCAAGGGTCCAACTCTACCCCCAGTACTGAATTCGCCCAAACATGGGAGTTCGGTCCAGCTGATAACGCTAACCCCTACCCTACATCACCAACCCTGAATTTTTCCCCTAACCCTAACCTTCTACATGTGCGACCCCAACCCTAGCCTTAAATAATCTACGTCCACAACCTTATCCCCCTACGTGTGCAACACTATCATAACCCTGTCGACGTGCAAGCCTTACCCATGGCCGAAATCCCCACATCCGCAACAACAACCTTCTCTATGACGATAACTCTCTACATAGCCAACCCTGTCCATATGGCCAATTACCTCAACACCCTCTGGTTCGGCAAACCTAAAGCTCTGCCCCGCCCTCGGAGCTAGGAAGAACTGCGACCCAAATCCAATTTCTAACACCCACCCCAACCGTGCACATTTGCAACCTCAACCCTGACAGTCTGCTTCTGCAAACCTGAGACCTCTCCTCCGCCCTCGGAGTCGCAAACAACTGCAGTAACGCCCACCCACGCCCCTCATCCTAACCCTTTAAATCCACAACGCTATCCCTCTACATCTGCAACACAAGCCCTTCACATCTCCAACACTTAACCCTCTACACCTGCTATGCCAAACCCCCCAAAACCCTCCGCCTCTGCAAAAAAACTGAGAGCTCTGCTGCGCCCTCGGAGTTGTGAACGTCTGAAACCCTAACCCTGCAAGCCTAACGCTAACCCTGTAACCGTACTACAAAGCAGGGCTGTTTACTGATCGGATCCTTTCTCACAGACCGGACCGGGCCTGGGCGACCCAACCCGACCCGACCCGACCCGTGATCATTCAAAATACCGCCTGACTCGACCCGTGGGATTTAGGAAAACCTCCTGATCTGCCCCGATTCGCCCCACTGAGTTTTCGAAAACCTCTTGTGACCAGACCGCGGACTGGGGGGTCATAACCCGTGAAAAGCCCTGCTAAAAAAAGGCTCTGTATCCGCAAACCTCTTATCTCTCTACGTCTGCAAGCCGCACCCCATAACCCCTTACCCTCTACCTGGTACACATCATGCGTGTTTCGACAGGGGCAGCACTTTTTGACGGGGAAAAAAAAAACTTTCCGCACGAAGGATTTCCTAAACCAAAGGCGTCATCCCACGGTAGGGGTTGCTTCCGCACAAAGGGTTTCCTGAACCAAAGGCGTTATCCCACGGTAGGGGTTGCTTCCGCATGAAGGGTTTTCTAAACCAAAAACGTCATCCCACGGCAGGGGTTGCCTGCTTGGGGCCAAAACCAAACGTTTCTGACCGTCTGAGCTACTATTCGTCAAGTGTGGAGCTACCTGGCTAGTACGATAAAGTTCTAACGAGTGTACTTCCAAGTTTTCGTTTTAAGCTATAATCGGACTGAAAGGGAACGAAATGATTCATATTATTGGTCGGGTTGCGCGAACGGACGCCTTCCAAGTCATGCTTCGGGTGATGACGCGTGCTACGATAGAGCTTCATATATTGGTCGGGTTGTGCGAACGAACGCCTTCCAAGTCATGTTTCGGGTGATGACGCGCGCCACGATAGAGGTATATCTTTTTTTGACAATTCTGTTTTTTTCAATGGCTCCTTAACCCAAAACGGTCGGAAAAAAAAAATAGTACCACATTTTTTTTCGGCATGCTACGATAGAGGTACACCTTTTTTTGGCAATTTTGTTTTCCGAATGGCTCCTTAACCCAAAATGGTCGGAAAAAAATAAAATAATACGACATTTTTTTGGCATGCTACGATAGAGGTATACCTTTTTTTTGGCAATTTTGTTTTCCGAATGTCCCGGCTCCTTCACCCAAAATGGTCGGAAAAAAAAGAACGATTCTCGTTGTGCACCTAAGTCATGGCATTTTTCATCCGGTATATAGCAGTTTTATTTTTCTCCAACAAATCAGTTTTTGGGAGAGGTCCTGAGCTCCCAAAATGAGGAAGACCTCTGAAAAAAAGGGGTGCACCTCTGTCGTGGCACGCGTCTGATGTTGATATTCACAGACATCCTCATGTTAGGAGCTCAGAAAATTCTCAGAACACGCTGCACCCCCCGCGTTCGGAGGACTCTAAAACCGTCCGGGGTGTCATTCTTCTTTTGCAACTAAGACTTGTTTTGTGCACCATTGCAAAAGGTGACACATCCTGCGGCAAAGGCGCCGCAATTGATTTCTGAGAGTCCTCGCATGAGGAACTCCATAGCCCCCCCCCCCCCCCCCAACGCAAATTTTGAGTAAACTTAAGGTTCAACCCGATTACCAAACCCCATGGCTTAGGAATAAAAGAAGAAAAAAAGAAAATGGGGACACCATGGCTTAGGGATAAAAAATACCAAGTATTTATTTCGCGAAACAAGACGGAAATTTCGTCGATTTTGGGTCAAGTAGTCCCGTCATTCAGATACGAAAACCCTTACATATCACGGGATGCTTCATCGATCTTCATTCTCATTTCCCTCAAAATGGGGTGGTGGGGCGTAAAAGAGCTCCTCTCAAAGCGAGTCGTCCCATAAAAAAATTGAAGCACCTCTACAGCAGTAGCGTGTCACCTGCAACGTTAACCCTTGACGTACGCCCGCAACGCTAACCCTTACCTTGCAGCAACCCTAACCGTGTTCCTGTAACAATCCTAACCCCAAAAGCCCTCTGCTTCTACAACAAACCTGAGAGCTCTGTTCCGCCCTCGGAGTGGTGAAGAATTGTCGGTAGTAGCTCCCGCTCATGTATCTGATTCAACGTACCACAGATTGCAACGCATGCGAGCAGCACAAAGCCGAGGTGAAACGCGGCAGCAGCAGCAGCAGCAGCAGAAGAAGAAGCAGCAGAAGCAACAATAGAAGCAGTAGCAGCAGAGGCAGCAGTAGCAGCAGCAGCAACATAGAAGCAGCAGAAGCAACAGCAGCAGAGGCAGCGGTAGCAGCAGAGGCAGCAGCAGCAGCAGCAGCAAGAGGGGAGAGTTGAGGTTTGTCGCGAGGCAAAGTGGGAGGGAAAAAGGGAGGCGTCGAAAACGACAGCGCCTGCTATGCTACTGCTGTAGGATATTAATCTATTAGTAGACACTCGCCTGTCAGACAGAACGTAGCATGTCGACACCTGTACCGACCTTGCGCCTACTTGGCCCCCTCATCCTACGCCAACACGATACCACCCGGACCTGAGCCCTCAGTGGTCATACGACTACGGCCATGCACACACTGAGTTCACCACCCCCTCCCTCGCTCCCTCCCCCCCCCCGCCCCTCCGCCCCCTCCTCCAAACTGGCCCACCCTACACCTTCCCCCCCGCTCCCCCCACCTCCCTCCCCCCCAGCCTCATCCCCCTTCTCTCCCCGCCTGACCCCGGCCAAGGAGGAAAGAGATCAGACAAGCATTTATTTTTTGATGGCATATAAGAAAAAACGTGCTGAGCGCCCAATGTTGGAGGAGTGTCTACTAGAGTAGGAACGGTGCTCCGTCTCGAAAGGGATGCGTGGTCAATGGTATGGTAAAATGACCAAGGCAAGAGCAACAGATGAGCACCCGCCCCCCCCCCCCCCCCCCCCGCCCCTCCCTACACCCCGCCAACCCGCCCCACCCCTACCCAGAGATAAAGGAGGTAAGGGCGTAGCAGACGATGAAGGTCGAGACCATCTCCCCCCTCTCCTCGTACACATCCCCATGAAGAGGACCGGCTATCGCGAAGAGCACCACGACCAGCACCAACACCGAAAGCTGGCAACCCGTCCCAAAGAAGGCACTGAACACCATCAGGTGCTTCGGCGCTCGGAACACATCCCCGTGAACCTATTTTTTATCACAAAAAGAAAAAAAATAAAGGGGGTTTCGACAACCGCCGGGAGGGGGTAGGGGTCGGGGGTCGGAAGGAGGGGTTAGGGAAAGGGGGGGGGGGGGTGAGTTCCGGGGGAGAGGGCGAAGATGGGGCTGGAAGAAGACCACCACGAGCTTCGGCGCGCGGAACGCATCCCCGTGAACCTATTGTAATTTTTTTTCCAAATGACTTGCGTCTGTCGTGCGTATGCATAGTGATAGGTACTACGTGTAATATATACATGGTAGTCTTTCTTGGGTGGCAAGCGGTATAGTTGTTTTTTCCAGGCGCGAGTAGTGAGACGTATGCACCAGTATGGACCTGGCACATCGTAGGCTGACTCCCGATTTCACTTTTATATGTTTTTGGTGGAGGCATGAATTGCTTCAGCTATGATACATGTGTGTATCACCTTTGGTTTGTGTTTTTTCCCTGGAGTATTCCTCAGCTCTAGATAGAGTGACTGGAGCCTGTCCTGTGACCACGGACTGATTATGCGAGTTAATGTGAGAACAACAACAACAACAACAACAACAACAACAACAACAACAACAACAACAACAACAACAACAACAACATTTCATTTACCAGGTAATTTTTCAAGTGTGATGTGGGTGATAATCGCTGGGAGGGGGGAGTGGGGAGGGGGAGTTCCGAGGGAAGGGGAGGCGAAGAACATGATGAAGACCATGATGTGCTTCGGTGCGCGGGCCACATCCCCGTCAACCATTTTTTGTACATGTACTTTGAATTAGGGGATTTCGATCATCAACGGGAGGGGGGGAGAGGGGGGGTGGGCAGAGAGGGGCAATTTGACGGATAAAAAGGTGTAAAGTAAAAATACCAACTCTAACCATTACGAATAGTGGAGAAAAACTTTTTTTTTAACAAAAGAACAGGACCCCTCCCATTTAGAAAAAACTCACCCACATATGATGGTATCTTACAAGTACCAACAAGCAGCTTGAAAAAATGAGTATTGACCCGAAATTCGTGGAACTCACGGCTGACTTCCTGAAAACATTTGTACAAAATGTCAGAGTGACACGAGTATCAATTTGGAAACGTGGGTTCGTGTCCCACAGACTTTTTTTTTTGGGGGGGGGGGTAGCTGACTTTTATTCTCGAATGCCGTATTTATATTAACATATTAGATAACTAGTAACACTCTATATTCGTACTCCTTCCGATATTAAAGCGGAGAAAAAACAAAATAAACCACCTACCATACACATGATAAAGCAGTATAGTTGAACCTACAGTTATACATTTATAAAATAGATGTGATGTTTGATCTAGCCCAAATTCCTCACCCAAAGTAAAAATACCAACACTTACCATTATAGTGGACAAAAAACAAAACATACACATATTTTTTATAAAACAAAAGAATAGGACCCCTCCCACTTTAAAAACTCACCCACATAGACATAATTACAAATGCCCTCGAAAATTCTTTAAACCTTATTCACTTGGTTAATGGGACCTGCTTCGCTCTCAGCGCTCCCACTTGGAACACGCCTGCCTAAATCCCCCTCTCGGAGAACCTTCCCGGCATTCTTTGCGTTTATTAGTTTCTTCGCTTTCTTCGTTTCCTTATTTCCCTCTTCTCTTTTTATTTTCTTCATTCCGTAACTTCATCCAACTTATGATCTACGACTTTCAGGTATTCTTTCGTTTTTGATCGACTTTCAGGTGTTTAATTTCGTTTTTACCAATGTATGATCTACGACTCTACGACGCATCTACAGCGCAAAGTCGTGAGATGTTGAAATTGACTGCCGGCTTTTTAGTATTCTACGATTAGGCACCTACTTTCAGCTCCCTACGCTGGCCACCTGTCGCCGTAGCGCTTCCCCACCACTTTACAACTCGGAGAGCGAGCAGCATGTCGTCTTCAAGCATCTATCGTAGCTCTCCTGCTAAAAAGCCGAAGCCCACCAACCAAAGCCAAGGAGGGGGAGGTGGTGGAGGCTCTGCCGGTGGCGGTGGTGGGGGTGGGGGTGGGGGTGGGGGTGCAGGCTGGACCGTGGTCGGCGGCGTTGCGGGCGTGAGAAAGACGTACCCGTGCTCTGGCAAGCACTGTAGGGGCACAGTCAACATCCGCAACAGGCGGAATTCGGCTTTGCTCTTCGGGCAGAACTTCTTGTTGTAATTATAATACACTCCGCAGGTGTCGCAGACACCGAAGAGCAAAGCCGAATTCCGCCTGTTGCGGATGTTGACTGTGCCCCTACAGTGCTTGCCAGAGCACGGGTACGTCTTTCTCACGCCCGCAACGCCGCCGACCACGGTCCAGCCTGCACCCCCACCCCCACCCCCACCCCCACCACTGCCACCGGCAGAGCCTTTACCACCTCCCCCTCCTTGGCTTTGGTTGGTGGGCTTCGGCTTTTTAGCAGGAGAGCTACGATAGATGCTTGAAGACGACATGCTGCTCGCTCTCCGAGTCACCCCCCCCCCCCCCCCCCCACCCCCACCACCGCCACCGGCAGAGCCTCCACCACCTCCCCCTCCTTGGCTTTGGTTGGTGGGCTTCGGCTTTTTAGCAGGAGAGCTACGATAGATGCTTGAAGACGACATGCTGCTCGCTCTCCGAGTTGTAAAGTGGTGGGGAAGCGCTACGGCGACAGGTGGCCAGCGTAAGGAGCTGGAAGTAGGTGCCTACTCGTAGAATACTAAAAAGCCGGCAGTCAATTTCAACATCTCACGACTTTGCGCTGTAGATGCGTCGTAGAGTCGTAGATCATACATTGGTAAGAACGAAATTAAACACCTGAAAGTCGATCAAAAACGAAAGAATACCTGAAAGTCGTAGATCATACGTTGGATGAAGTCACGGAATGAAGAAAATAAAAAGAGAAAAGGGAAAAAAGGAAACGAAGAAAGCGAAGAAAGTAATAAACGCGAAGAATGCCGGGAAAGTTCAAGTACCAACAACGCAGCTTGCGAAGATGAGCATTGACCCGAAATTCGTCGAACTCAGGGCTGACGTCCTTGAAATATTTCTATAAAAAGGTGTAGTTGCATTTTCGTTAGACAGTGTCCAGCTCAAATCTCGACCTCTCGAAGTCAGAAGGTAGACAGCCCCGAAGAAAAATCACTTAGACACGATTGTTTTTGTTCAAAGGGAGACGAAACCTTACCTGCTTCCAGCCGCTGTCTTCTCCGAGGCTCGAGTCCGGTCCTTCCAAGTCGTCATCATCGGTCGTGTACTGCAAATCGTTTAACCGTTCAATATACCGGTACAGCAAAAACGTTGTTATTAATAGTAGCCTGTCACCCGTTTTACATTTGCATGCACGTTTTCGGGACACATTACTTGGAATTAGTGAGACGCAATTTTCTTGGTAGGAAAAGGGCGCGTGGAACGATACCGTGAAAAAAGCTGTCATCTGTACAGCAGTGATATACTAAGTATATGATATGCTCAACGCGCGTATGGTCTGTGAGATCTGTACAGTGACTTATCTGATCTGTTCGACGCAAGCACGCTTGCGAAATTCCCAACCTTTTTGACGCCCACCTTGGCGAAATCATTCTTGAGGGTGCGAACCAAGATCAGAGACGCCGACCCGCACAGGAAAGAAGGGCCGCGAAAATGATATGTGCCATCCGTACAGGAATCTCTCTGATTTTGTAAAATTACTGGAACAACGTCAGCTGTGAGTTCGACGAATTTAGGGTCGATACTCATCTTTGCAAGCTGCGTACTAAATCGATCGCCCGTCTTTTAGTAAGTTTTCATGCGTTAAAACCTAATATAAAATGATACTGTATTTCAATACTTGACCGTGCTTGACCAAATGTTAGATTAGTAACATATCAATCGTTTGTATCAATCGTTTGTATATCCAATACAGTAGGTGGCCCTATATAGTGCGGGTCATATAGTGCGGGTGTCCGATATTGTGCGGGTGAAATCGTTTGGCACAATATAGACCCCTTTAAAGTGGTCGGTTTTTATATAGTGCGGGCGCCCGGTATAGTGCGGGTAATTTTTCGTGACACATACCCGCACTATATAGGGCCACCTACTGTAATAACAATAATAACGAATATGATATTGTAACTGATCTATACATACTGTAGTACTCATTGTTTGATACATAATCAAACAGCAGTAGGGTACCGGCCTGCCTGCTGTAGTTGGCGAGTTTTGGGGAAGAGTCAACACATCTGTCTCTCACTGTACCTTCTGCTACACTGCTGCACGACATCTACACGGTGGATCGTTGGTGGCTGCATGGCGTGGCCGGGGGCTGGTACGATTTGTACGTTCATCTATCTTACAGGTTCGACGGATACACTTATGTAAAATTCCAGCCGTTCACACGCTCACCTTGGCGAAGTCATTCTTGAGGGTGCGAACCAGGATCAGCGACACCAGTCCGCACAAGAAGATCACCATCATGAACGCGTTGAAAATAGAAAACCAGTGAATCTGGTGCTCGAAAAACTTCGGGTCCAAGTAAAAATCGAACCGCTTGTCGAAGGGGGTGTCCGAGACTTCCCACTCCACCTTTCTCGGCAAGCGGACCAACCAGACGCGGCAGACACATAAGGAGGCGGGAACACGGGGGGGGGGGGGGGGGTCACTCCAAAAACATTGAAGATTAAAAACCAGTGGATCTGGTAGCTCGAAAAACTTGGGGGTCCAAGTAAAAATCGAACCACCTACCGAAAGGAGCATCCGACTCTCCCATTCCACATTTACCGGCAAGCGGACCAATCACACGCGGCAAACAAAAAAGGAGGGGGGGGGAGAAAGCGCGCGGGGGGGGGGGGGTCACGCCAAAAATGTTCAAAGTGGAAAACCAATGAAGCTGGCGCTCGAAATTTGTGGGGTTCAATTAAAAATCGAAGCGCTTGTCGAAGGGAGTGTTCGACTTCTCCCACTCTGGCAAGCGGGTCAATCAGACGCTGTCAACACATAAGGAGGCGGGCAGATGGGGGAAGGGGGTCACGCCAAAACGTCGTTGTCCTTGCTGCTAATAATGCACACCACCCGTCGAGCCACAAATGCGCCAGCCAGACGCAAAGATGCAGAACTCCGCCAATTACTGCACGACACTATCTGCTACACTTAGCCAACTCCCGAATTGTGCCGGTATGTGCCAACCCATTACACCGTCACTATCTAGGGCACCGGCAGCATTGGGAACAGGGTTGCTCTCGAGAGTTCGAGTGATGCCGAGCGATTTCACCGGCATTATAGAGAGCAGTGGCACTATTCAACCGGCATTATTGGGGGACCCTCACTGCTGCAACAACCACTGTAGTCGGCGACTTGCAGTCGGCCAATTCAAAGCCCTACATACAGATTTAAGTGTTTCGTGGTGGCGCGCCCATGCCGCACATACAGTACGCCGGTGCCCTCCCTGTACAGTGGGGGGCTTCCATTAGCGCCGGTATGTGCCAACCCATTATACCGGCACTATTCAGGGCACCGGCACTATTAGACATAGGGTTACTAGAGAACCCTAGCATGCCGAGCGATTTCACCGGCACTACAGAGGTCAGTGGTACTATTCAACCGGCACTATTGGGAGTCTCCCATTGTGTTTTTAAGCCCATCCGCTTGATTATCTTCGCACTTTTCTTTGTCTCCTTCTCCCTCCCTAAACGTACCTCAGACCCGGGGTCATTAAGCAGGCTCTTCTACCCCGTCCCCACTACGGTACGCGCCTTCGTTTTTATCGCGAGAAGGCTTGAGCCCTTTCTCCCTTCGTTGACTCGCATCGACTTGTGGTTACCCACGCTTTAAAGCGTTCTCAGCACTTGGCGTCTCTAGAAGAAAAAAAAAAAATCCATGCCGAGATTTGAACCCCTGACTCCCAAGCTTCTTAACCCCTTTCGAGCCCCCGAACCCCTCCCTATACTAAATCCAAGTTATTTTGTCCCCAACAACGGGTTTCCAGTTGTAAAGGGGTTAATAGTAGTGTTCGAGGTTAACCGCTACATCACCGGGGCGACCGGTTTTTTACCTGGTATATAGCATTATGTATGGCTATTAGTACAGTACAGTTGCGGTCTCCCTGTAGTGCTGTTATGTGCCAGGCAACAATACCGGCACTATACGGGACACCTGCACTACAGGGTATAGTACCAATACTGGTACTAGTATAGCGGGTTCCAGTCATGCAAACGACTTCACCGGCACTATACCGGCAATAGGCACTATTCAACCAGCACTATAGGTAAAACATCAAGTCATATCACCGGCACTATACCGGCAGTAGGCCCTATTCAACCAGCGCTACAGGGAAACCAGCAAGCGATATCACTGGCACTAAACCGGCAATAGGCACTATTCAACCAGCACTACAGGGAAACCAGCAAGCGATATCACCGGCACTAAACCGGCAATAGGCACTATTCAACCGGCACTACAGGGGAACCAGCAAGCGATATCACCGGCACTAAACCGGCAATGGTCACTATTCAACCGGCACTATAGAGGAAGCCCCACAACTGTATGTATACACACCTCGAAGGAGAAGTCGAGGCTGTCTCCAGGAGTCAAGGCCTTTAAGTTGTCCATCTCTAAAACAACTCGGATGATCCTGTTCTCGTTGTAGTGAATTATATACCTGTTCCACCATAAAGGGCAGGATTATGCCAAAAAGGAGAGAATTATGCCATGAGGATAGCATTATGACATCAAGGAGATACTTATGCCATAGAGGGGAGAATTATGCCACAAAGGAGAGATTTATGCCATAAAGGAGATGCTTAGGTCATAAAGGAGAGGATTGGAGAGGATTTCGCCACAAAGGAGAGGATTTCGCCACAAAAGATAATAATGCCATCAAGGAAAGGATTGTGCCACAAAGGAGATAATTATGCCATGGAGGAGAGATCATGCTATAAAGGACAGGGTGCTATGAAGGAGAGGATATGCCATTAAGAAGACTACTGGGGTATCGATTAATACGAAGTAGATACTGCAAGGTTTAGAAGGCCTTAGCGTTATCCAGCTCATACATGACCTGGATAATCCTGTTCTCAATTGCAGATAAATACATACCTGTTCCGCCCTAAAGGACAGGATTATGCCATAAAGGAGGTAATTACGCCATGAAGGAGGGGATTGTGCCACGAATGACAGGATTATGCCGCAAAGGGGATGATTATGCCGTGAAGGAGAGGATTGTGCCATGAAGGAGCCACTTACGCCCAAAAGAAAGAGGATTACGCCATAAACAAGAAAATATTACTTGGGGATCGAGAATCGACACAAGAAAAATAGATATTTTAGGGATAGGGAACGCCATGGCGCGATCCAGCCCAAAACCTGATAATTTTTCGTTGTAGCTAACTGTATACCTGTTCAGCCATAAGGGACAGCATTATGCCACAAAGGAGACAACTAAGACATGACGGGCAGCATTACGCCACAGAGGAGAGAATTATGCCTTTAAAGAAGGCATTATGCCATACCTGGTCAACGCAAGGATTATCCGATAGAGGGAGACGATGACCGAAGGATCGAGAATCGGTCTAAGAAGAAACCGATATTATACACTTCGAAGTAGGACGTTTACTACGCGGATCAGACTTCATCGCGTTCGATGTTGGTCTTTCGGACGCTCAAGTCCGTTTTTGGTCGATAAACCAAGGAAACCGGCTACTTCGAAGTATATACACTTCTCGGACTGAGTCAATGTTTTTTTGTTTCACGCCCCTTACCAAAGCAAAATCTTTGAAATTGCGAAAAAATAAAGGGGCAGGATTGATGTTACATCAAAGCCAGTCACGCACCCAACCTTCTCGTATACATGCATACCTTTGTGTGAGGTAGACTCGTGCCTCCTTTTCAATGGACGATGGCAATTCCACCATTTTGCCGACCGGGCCGTACATAGGCAGATCGTCCACGTAGATGTTCGCTAGGTAGTTTTCTTCCACCTGTTACCATGCACAAATTACCTAGATTAATGATAACAAAGTAAAGGATACCACGGTATTTTTTAAGTTACTCCATGCAAGACATCAACATTATTTTTCACGTCACCTCACACGTTAATGTTTTGATTAGGTTTGACTCGTGAAAAACTTACTAAAAAACGGGCGACCGGTGTATTACGCAGCTTGCAAAGATGAGTATCGACCCTAAATTTGTCGAACTCACAGCTGACGTTGCTGAAATAATTAAAGTAAGGTTCGTAGTGGGAACAGTCGTGTTTGGGGGGAGGAGGCGAGGAGGCCAGATCTACAGAAAGAACGAAACGGCGGGAACTCTCCAGTTGCTATTTATACGACCGATAGCAGCATTAGACGGCAAACCACGCGCAACCTGTCTGCGCGTTGAAACATGCGCGCAGCAGGTACAAACCAGCCATGAATTCGAACAGCAGATTGCCTTTTGACGCTTATTCGGAAGCGCATGGGGGGGGGGGGGGGAGGGGGATTTGGCCTTGGTGGCTCGAGGGGTAGGGCGAGGAGGACATGGTCGCTTTTACGTTTCATGAACCCCTGACTCCAACCTTAGTAATGTTCGAGGTTAACCACTAGACCACCCGGGCGACCGACTGGTGGTCGTTGTCGGGTGGCAAATGAACTTATACTATACTTGTATTAAACTAAATAAATAAAACTAAATCCAAATACATTAAATTGAATCAAGTTAAACCAAACCAAGTTAAAACTTTGCAAGCATCAAATAGATTAAGAAAAAAAGAAAAAAAAAAGCATTGACAAATTTCGTACTGCAGACGTGCCGAGTACGTCCTGAATACCTACCCCAGACCTAATCCAGACCTGCTGAGGACCTATTGCAGATCCACGCTAGACCTGCCGCAGTCCTAACACACTCTACAAGTATGGACATACTGAATACCTCCTGAATACCTACTGCAGGCCCACTGTGAACCTACTGCAGGCCCACTGTGAACCTACTGCAGGCCCGCCGTGAACCTACTGCAGATCCATTTCAGGCCTGTTCCCGCCGTATCAAAAACCTACTGCAGTCCTGCTGTAGACCCGTCACACTTTAGGCAGTAGTCTATAGACATACTGCAAAACATACTGAATACCTCCTCAACACCTATCTTCTGAGGACCAACTGCAAACCTACTTCAGCCCTACAGACGCGCGCTACGATAGAGGTATACCTTTTTTTGGCTATTTTGTTTTCTGAATGACCCCGCTCCTTAACCCGGAATCGTCGGAAAATAAATAAATAATAGGCCATTTTTTTTTTGGCGTGATTCTCGTTGTGTACCTGGGCCACGGGATTTTTCATCCGGTACATGTTAATAGCAGTTTTGTTTGTCTCCAAACCAGTTTTTGCCTTAGAGAGGTCTTACGCTCCCAAATTGAGAAAACTCAAAAAAAAAAAAAAGTGGTGCGCCTCTACGGTAGCACGCGTCTGCAGCGATCCATTTGTACAAGTATTGTGGACCTACTGCACTTACCGCCTTTCGGAAGAGCTTTGCCGATTTGTCGTCGAGGGTCGTCGTACACAACTGTTTCTTGGCCTCCGGGACTGGAAAAAAAAGGCAGAAAAAGGCGTTCCACCCGCGGGGGAAGAAGAGGGATAGCAGTGTTTGCGGCTTGGCCCAGCTTCAAATAAATTTTGTTCTTGGATGCTCGCGCTGACAACATCCACAGGAGTCACATATATTCAAAGGATGAACGCATCTGTAACAACGAGCGGCCGGTGTATCACGCAGCTTGCAAAGATGAGTATCAGCCCTAACCTTATCGAACTCACAGCTGACTTACAGTAGTTAAAATAACGATATAAATGACAAGATACAGCACACATACTCATTGCAGCCTCATTGCGATATCGTTCCAAGGGCGTATTTAGGTATATAGCTATAATATGCAGTCGTGATCCCGCGTTAGTGCGGCACCCATTAGTGCGGGTATCCTCGTACAGTGCGGTGCAATAATTTTCCGAGGGTGTATTTGGGTATATAGATATGCAGTCCATGCGTTTGTGCGGCATCCTTCAGTGCGGGTTCCCCGTATAGTGCGGTGCGATAATCTTCCGAGTGTGTATCTAGGTATATGGCTATGCAGTCGAGGTCCCGCGTTAGAGCGGTACCCTTCAGTGCGGGCTACCCCGTATAGTGCGGTGAAAATCGCTAGTCACATCCTGGTCTTACAGAGGAACGCACGATCACACGACAGCTTTTGGGGCAGCACTTTTTCGTCTCATTACTTTCCAAAATAAATTTTAGGGCTCCTGAACCAAAAATCGTCAGAACGCCTACATAGCTATGCAGCCGAGGTCCCGCATTAGTGCGATACACATTAGTGCGGGGATCCCCGCATAGTGCGGTGAAAATCGCTCTTCACAACCTGGTGTTTTACAGAGTACCCGCACTATCACACATCGTTCGGGGTCTTCCACTTATTTTGGCCAAAACACGTTTTCGACCGCTTTTTTGCGGGGCTCCTCCACCCAAAATCGTCAGAGAAAAGAATGCCATTCTTGTTTTTGCATAACTTTTTTTTCGAAAAAACACATTTTCTATACCTGGAATATATATGTATATATATATATATATATTTGCGGGGGCTCCTTACCCCAAAATCGTCAGATAACGCTATTCCTGTTGTTGCATCAATCAAATCATGTTTTTTTCTTTCTTTTTACGCCTAGGCCGTGCGATTCAATTAATCGGGTTTGCGCTTTCGTTTTTCTCGTTCGAGTCATCCAACGGTAGGGACTGCAGTTGTCGGATTAACTAATAATGTACCTGTGTCCGATTCAGCTCCTCAAGCGAGGAACTATCGGTCAGCCAGTCATTGATCAAGTAATTTCACGAGTACATATTTTGTTTTATATCGTTTTTCACGACTACTACGGCATACAAGTTTGGTAGGGTTGTGCGAACGAACGCCTTCGAAACAATTATTTCGAGAGAGATAATGAGCTCCTCATGTCAGGAGCCCAGGGACTTTGTGCTGACACTCTGCTGCACCTCTACGGTGACATGGCTCATTCGCCATCTTTTTCGGCGGGGTATGGAACCAGAGCTTCCTGAGCGACAAGTGAGGAGGAGTCTCCCAAAAATATCGGCGCACCCCTACCATACTTCGAGGGATACCGGTTTAGTGCTGGCAGTGCCATCTGGCAAAGGAACCGCACTATAGAGGCACCACTGACCGTACCGTACAACACGAAAGATAACACACCCGTTTTTAGGCGCAGCGCTATAGAGGGACCACCGACTGTACCGTACGACACGCGAGATAACACACCCGCACGGGCAAAAATTTTAAGGCTCAGCACTATAGAGGGACCACTGACTGTACCGTACAACACGCAACATCAACACACCCGTAAGGGCGAATTTTAAGGCACAGCACTATAGAGGGACCACTGACTGTACCGTACAACACGCAAGATAACACACCCCCAGGGTGATCTTTAAGGTACAGCACTACAGAGGGAGCACTGTAACACGCAAGATAACACCCCCCCTCCCGCGAATCTTAAGGCGTAGCACTACAGAGGGAGCACTGACTGCACCGTACAACACGCAACATAACACACCCGCTAGGGCGAACCTTAAGGCACAGCACTATAGAGGGACCACTGACTGCAACTGTACCGTACAAAACGCAAGTTAACACACCCCCCCGCGCGAATCTCAAGGCACCGTACTATAGAAGGGTCACTGTACCGTGCAACACGCAAGATAACACCCCCCCGCCGGGTAAAATTTTCATATCTGACCTCTCTCCACACCGGAGAGTGCAAAAAGCCGAGTGACGAACGCGTCAATCGAAAGCTCTCCACAAAACCCTCCAGTTTTGTTTTTATTTTGCTGCGTGTACCTCTCTGGTTGTGGACAAAAATCGGGGCTGAAAATCATCGCAGGGTGTGCAATCGACAAGATCTTCTACAGCCGCCATTTTCGTTGGGCATGCCCCCCTCAAAATGAACAAATTTGAAAATCGGCTCTGAAAATTCATGCCAGGAGTGTGTGTTTAGTTCGGTGCGATATACTCTCGGGTACCCGGGTACCAAAACCTGCTTGGTTGGGACAAACTCGAGTATGTACTCGGGTACACCTCGGACATCCCCCCGGTATACCCTATTACCTGCCCAGACAGTCGGGGTCTGGGATATAGGATGAGGGCTTGAAAGTCAAATACATTCCCATACTGGGTGAACTCGTACCCTTGACTCAAGGGAGAGAATGGGTAGGGGTGGGCGGGGGCATACTCATCCGTTGCTTGCCTTGGTCATTTGACCATACCATTGACTACGCATCCCTTTCCAGACAGAGCACCGTTCCTACTCCTGCTAGAGACACCTCCAGCATCTGGACGCTCGATACGTTTATTCCGAGTAATTCATGACACTTTCTTGCTTACCTAATCCCCTCCCTTTTTCGCGCGGTGTGGCCACCATCGATCTCCTCGTACAGCGATCGTTTCCACCCCACTACTTGGCGTACCAAACTTCTGCGTGTCACATCAATCTATTTTCCTCGTCTTCAACACATAAAACGAGGGGGGGGGGGGGGGATCAAACGGATCGTCCCCATGACGCAAGGTGTGAGTGTTGCTGCTCACCCTTAAACTTGATGTCGATACCGCTGTTGCGCAGCTCGTTTCCCGCCAGGATTTCTCCTAGCCCGGAAGGCCTCTTCTTTTTCGCCCCCTCCGCCAGGTGCGGCACGCAGTACGGCAAGCGGTAATACGGGTATGACTCCTGCCAAGGACGGCAATCACGGGTAGGTACACTTGATTAAGTACGGTAATCGGTAGTACGAGCACGACTCGAGCAAAGGGTAAGGGTCGCGATCAAGGGTGATCAACCCATTCACAGCTCCACCCACGTCGTTGGAGACAAGTTACTTGGATGTGGTGTGGGATAACGTCGTCCTTGATGTCCAACCTAAACAAAGCAGATTTGAAAAAAAAAAAAATCATTGTCAACGTCCATGCCCCCCCCCGCCCCTCCCCTCTTAACGTTAAACGCTGCCTTCACCTCTTTCCGCCTTCTCCCCACTCCTCTCGCCTCGTCTTCTCGTCGCACACCCCCCCCCTTCCCTTCTTCCCCCCCGCCTCCTCCCCTCTCACTTGCTCATCGTTCAATTACTTCCCCCGCTTGCCGCCCCCCCCATGACATGTAGACGTTTGGTGCATTAAATAGGAGCGAGAATACGATCGCTACCCTAGGAGATACATGGTCACAGACGGCCAGATAAAAATAAGGTAAGGCCAGCAAAAAGTGTTTTATGTAACATATGGAAGAAACGTACTCTACCGCCAAAATTTTGGAGGCGTCTCGTTTGGGAGTAGGAACGGTGCTCCGTCTCGAAAGAAATGCGTCGTAGTCAACGGTCAAATGACTAAGGTAAGCAAAAAACGAGTACCCCCCCCCTCCTCTCCATAGCTTATTCGTTGTTTGAAGCTGCCTTCTACACTCCGCCACCCCTCCCCCCTCCCCTCTCCCTCCTTCTCCAGCCCTCACCTGTGGATTGTACCACGGGCCGACTTTGTTGACCCATACCACCACTGATTCGCCGTCTTCGTACTGCACGCGGGAAACAGGGCGGAAGGGTAAGGTAGGGCAGGGTAGGGTAGGGCAGGATAGATAAGCCAACGAGGCAAGACAACGCACCGCAATGCTTCCCTGGCCCTGCCTTGTTTTCGCTTCATTCGCGGCCATGAGCCCCTATATCTGTCTCCTGGAGTTGGCTAGCATATGATGCAATTCGGAATCATTTTCACACGGGACAGATCAGATAGATCAGATCTCAAAAAAGGAAAAGATTGTGAAGAGTTCGGGAACCGAACGAATAATCTGGCTTTTGCTGCGCGAAAATAATTGCATAGGCGTTGTGGTTCATATTCTGTGGTTGAAGGACTTGACATTGATTGCAGCAGCCATGGCAGTGTTTGGTTGAGAGCTGTCAGTGGCAATACCAAGTGGATACAGCACGGGACGGTGCTGAAAAGACTGGTAGAACACGCCAACAGACAGTGTGCTGTTGTCAGTTGCTGGCCAGCAGCTGCTGGGCCAGGTATTCGTGATTATCTCTAAAAAAACGAAAAGAAAGTCCTGACAAAAAAAATCTCTCTGAAAAGTCCCTGAACTACATTATACATAAGATATTGGGTCTACACGACCTGCATGGACTAGATGGTGTTGCCGGGTTGCAGAGCCGTATGATCAGAACGATCTAGCACACGTTTTTCGGGTCGGACCTGTCCTACACAGGCCTTGCACAGCACACAACACCAACATATATACATACGATCTATAGATGATCTAGATCGTGATCTGTACAGAAAAAGTATGCGCGAAAATGTCGAAAGCGGCGCAGCCGCAGTTCTCGCCCGTGTAGGGTTCGGGTTGTGGCACTAGGGAGAAGGGTTAGGGGTTGGGTTGGGTCTATACACCCAGGTGATACACATCATTATCGTGTATTTTCAACCATGTTACCGCAGTGACGTCACTAGGGGGCAGTCATTGGTATAGTATACTATATTCCCTATGGGTTAGGGTTAGGGTTAGGGTTAGCGTTAGGGTTAGGCTTAGTTCCATCCATGGTGGAAAACACAAAAATGTAGGACACCCCTACACCCGTGCCTCGATTCTACTACTGCTGTGTTAAGTGCTTCCAGGCCCGCACAACCGTGTGCAACAGAGTGCACCGGCCGGCCCTTGGACCATCTGTCTTGCCCTGGTAAGTCCTTGAAAACGGGGTCTCGTCTCTCCATGTCGGAACAATAATTCAGTACTCGTGCTTTTCGTTTCGTTCTTGAGGCACTTCCCGAGGCACATCCATCCCGGAGGGGAATCTTGTCGTCAGTGCATTCGGATGTCGGTGACTTGATGAACCGGCTGGATATCGTGTAGCTGCTTCCACTCCGATGCTAAATATGAAGCAACATTTTTGGGGTTTTGCGGTGAAAATGAACCCTTTTTTTCTAGCGCAAAAGCCATTCTCCCCCAATTCCAAGTAGTGGCCATTCAACCCTAATTCCAAGTAGTATCCATTCTACACTAGTTCCAAGTAGTGGCCATTCCACACTAATTCTAATTAATGGCCATTCCACATAAATTCCAAGTAGTGGCCATTCCACATGAATTCCAAATAGAGGCCATTCTACACTAATTCCAACTACTCGCCATTCCACACGACTTCCAAGTAGTGGCCATTCCACACTAATTCCAAGTAGTGGCCATTCCTCATTAATTCCAAGTAGTGACCATATTCCACACAGATTCCAAGTACTACAGCAGTAGTTGTCCCGAAAAACGTGGTAGCACTTCTCAAGGGGTTAATGTGATGTGCGTGGTGTCCCTGGGGGGCATCCTCCTCTGACATATGGACGGGTTTGCTACTATTAACCCCTTTACAACTGGAAACCCGTTTTTGGAGACAAAATTACTTGGACTCAGTATAGGGAGGGGTGCGGGGCTCTAAAGGGGTTAATAGGGTGTTTCCGGGGTAAAACATTAGGTTGGGTAGGAAAATATTATACTACCAATAGTATTGAAACCGACCAACGTCGCAACACAAGGCCAGCCCAACCCACGAAATTTTGGAAAAAAAAAAGCATGTACTGGCCGGTTCAAGTAAAAAAACCCGAATTATCTCCCCCACGAATACCGCTCGCAATATCTACGACGATATGGTGCCGTGAAGCTTCTAAGCGCTGGAACCTGCTCTGTAGCAAAGACACGTAGTTGTGCGTACGCGCGTTGATTGGCCGATTCCAACAATGCTTTCAGTAACAATGAGCTCCCAGTGGTTCGAATTTTATGGCTGGAACACGGAATGTTAGTTTGACAGCCGGCCCTGCTCGTAGTCAAATAGTGAATATTTGGTATCATAGTGACCCCCGTGACCAGTGGAAGAGGGTGACATGGCCAAAAAAAATTATCAGCCTCGGGCTGTCTCCAAGAACGAAACTCGTATCGTTCAATGACAGGCCTTCATTTTTTTTCAATAATGTTCAGGCTTCTTCCCAGCGGGGGCGAAAAACAATTGCGCCGCATTTTGCACGATCCGGTTGGACGCACTCCAACGCATGCCCGTAGAATTTTTCGCGCTAAAAATCGAAGATCTACCCTCCCTGAGTTCAACATTAAGCAGAATCTAGCGAAAAAATTGGATCCTAGACAAAAATCGAGTAATTTGAAGGAAATAACGTATCTTACTCATTTTTACGCACGAAAAAGTCCAACAGTCCACGCCGTTTTTCAGAGATAGACCCTGAAGTTTTGCACGCGTGTTCTACATGCCCATCTCGAGGCCTGACCCGCGGGTTTTTCTCTTTTTTTTTTTCTTCACCGAAAGAAATCGGGTTAACATCGGGTGAGGTCTTCGCAAGGGCACATAGAAGACGGGTGCAAAAAATTTCACGGCCTGAATCGAAAAAACGGCGTGGGTATTCGCCGGAGAATTAATGTGAGTTTTTTAACTTGAACCTGCAACTACCTATTTAATAGTATTGAAACCGACGAGGGTCACAACCCAAGGCGGCGCAATTCGATGCGAGTCAACGAAGGGAGAAAGGGCTCAAGCCTTCTCGCGACAAAAACGAAGACGCGTACCGTAGTGGGGAGGGGGTAAAAGAGCCTGCTTAATGACCCCGGCTCTGAGTTACGTCTAGGGAGGGAGAAGGAGACAAAGAAAAGTGCAAAAGCGCGAAGACAATATTCAATACTCCGAATAGAAGGGATGAGCAAACAAAAAATAAAAATGGCAACCCAACCCACGAAAAGTTGGGATGGTTTTTCTATTTCTTTTCTAACCCAACTGTTCGTGGGTAGCGTTGGCCTTGCGTTGTAACGTTCTACAATTTCAACACCATCATTTTGTGTTTTCCTATCCAACCACACTTGGTAGATCGTACAACACCATACTGACGCGTAGGCGTACGAGTTGTGCATCGAACCGTAACATGTAACCCACAGAGCATGTTGATACTCGAACCGTGGCATGCAATCGACACAGCGTGTTGCTACTCGAACCATTACATATAACCGACATAGAGCATTGACATTCCGACCGTAAGGGCCCATAGAAACGGAGCGTTTTGAGCCTATAAGCACTCTTTTCCGATTGGTCAAACATCCACACCGAGACCTCCAAGAGCCCGAAAAACAAACTGTTTCAAATTTTTTGGTTTACGATTAAAAAACTTTTGGGGATCAATTATCGAGGAAACAATACCGAACAGCCCAAAAATGACGACCCGCATCCGAGCGGAGGACCGACACCACCCCGGCAGCCACAGACACCAACGCCACGTAGAAGAGCCACACAGAAGACAAGAGAGCAGAGAATGCATGGAACTCCTGCCGCTGGTGGCAGTCAATGCAGCTTCCATCACCGCGGTCAAAAGTGTGCCCCGTGACGCCATTCCTGATCGAATCGAGTGATGCTGTACAACCTAAAATCCTTCGTTGTGGCAAACGAATGTTGTTTTGGCGAGCACCTGAACTTTGTCCAGCGCCAATTTTCGAACTTCAGGATATCGGTGCCCTTGCAGCAGGGTATGGTCGGCTAGTCGTGTGAGCACCCCCCCCCCTCTTTTTTCAGGGCTGTGCGCCGCCTCTACCACAGCTGGATGGTGCGTCAGCGCTGGCGCTCCACCTCGACAGTTGACTTGTTTTGGTTTTCGATTCTAACTTTTTTGTGTCTCAAACGCTTGCTGCGTTTTGGAGACCATCCTCTTCCCCACACCCAAACGCAAATCTGTTCGGTGCTTAGCTTTCGTTTTCAGCTTTGGTTTTTGGCTCTTGTTTTCCCCGTTTGTACGGGCCCTAAGATGCAACCGGCATTGGAAACCCGGGGACGTCACCGACTATGGCGCAATAGCATATCACCCTATGTCTCTGTGTTATTGAACTGGGCCGATCTACCGAGCCGGGTGCGCAGCGATGCTGGCCCCGGGCGCTTACCAAGTTTCGGAGTATAGGCGTGGGGATGTCTTGAGCTCACCGGGTCATAAAGACAAGACAACTGTGAAGACAACAGCCGATGAATTGCAACAGCGCTATCGGTAGCTGATATTTAATGGCCCAACAGCTGCGGCAGTGTCTCATGCTCTTGCAGTCTTATGTCTTTCGGCACCGGGCACTCATCCTTTTATACAATGCTTGCTTTTGGGCAATGCCTACCAGGAGCTGGATCACGCTTTTGAGACTCGTTTACATGCCATTCTCCCTACAGAACAAACTCTATATTATAGAGTTAAGCTTCTGTAACCTCTCACTTTACGCGTAGCAGTGTATCTCAAGGTAGAGGAAGAAAATAATAACCAGCATCGATTCTATTCAAAGGGGTGTCATTACGTACGATCGAAAGAAACAACTGAACGACAGTAAATATGGTAAGAGCAATGCAGACCTGAGCCTGTCAGACAAGTTCACAGGTCAAAACTTTTCACCGACCTTGCTCCCACTTGGCACCCAGACCCCACCCGGAAATGAACCCTCAAATGTAACTCTTGGTACAAAATTAGCCGCCGGCAGGGCCCATCAAGCACCCTGACCCCACGTCAAAATCGGGGTTTTCACCAGAAAGGCCACAGGTAAACGGGGACACCATTAGCATCAGTCTACAAAAGGTTGCACCTGAACCGGAGGGCAGAGCAAAAACAACTGCTCACGTGTACAACAAAAAATAATGGCAAACGCTTCGTTTTCTGTCTGTTTTGTTTTTTTCTTTCGTTCGGTTTTGCTTCTTCAAATCTTGTTTTGTTCCGCTGGGGTCTGAAATTCCGCTTCTTCTCCCTTTTGCCTAGATTGTCCATTTTGCCTCATACTCAGGAGTATTTTGCTTTCTTTTTCTCTCATTTGCTTTCTACTTTTCCTGTTGTGAATACTTCTTTATTTCTCGTTCTCTCCAGTCTCTTCTGCCATGTGTCTGGTTTACTGAGTTGTTTTATGCGCTGCTTTAGGAACCGGTGCGTTTGGCATTGCATAACCAACCCTCCGCTCTACTGTGCAAAATGTGCGATGTACTACAGCATACCTGCCCCGATTTGCGTGACCACAGAGCAAACATACCCCTACGAAATATGATCAAGAATCAGCACGAACACTGGAGTAGCAGTAGAGTACCGGGGTAACGGTCAATGTGTGAAGGACATCCGGCACCTCGTACACCACACACCACACACAAAACGGTGGTGAATAATTTAAAACAAAAAAAAATGATGCGCGTCGTAGGTTTCTTGCACTCATTAGGTTATCCCAGCATCTCAACCGTAGGTCGTCGCTCGGTTGCGTGCCTATAGCTCATCAACAGGGCGCACCAATCCTCAACCCTTTGCTATCGCACACCCTATGAGTTTTTTTTTTTCTCCACACACTTCTACTTTCCAGATTCTGGAGAAGCCGCGGTCACAGGTGTCGCCCCTTCTTCCCCCCGGTTCTTGCCTTCAGTTTTTATCGCGCATAGGGTTCAGCAATCCCACTGCTTGTCGATTTTTCATCGAGTATTGCTAACTCACGCTCTCGTGCTTTCCGCAAGTCAATTTGTGCACAAGAAGAAGTCCCTCTGAATCTATACGAGAATGCACTCGGGGGGACTCAATTCACGAAACTGACCTATACCAGGCGCGAGGATAACCTGATATGCCACCGGGGCGATCATAAGGCTGAATGACGAAGCAGCAGCACCCGGTCCAACCTCTCCGCTATTTCGAAGCAAGTGTTCACGAACAAGCCATCGGCAACGTAATCGTTACAATCGTGCGCTTATCAGGAGCAATGCTATAATGATGTTTTGATCCTACGATTCCCACTTGAAATTTACTGCTGTGATGACCCTGAAGGGCGACTGGCTTCTAGGGGTGGTGTGTACTACGATATGAGTACTACGGTATGCTCGCTCACTGGTGAAAAATTGAGATATCACTACCGACAGCTCCTTGGGTCAATGAGGTACAGCAGTACGCGACACCAGTTGTAGAGTTTTTTTTTTTTTCTGGCTAGGCTAGAATCCTTACATATGGCCACCTCTTATAAAATGGCGTATCCGAATCCGAAGATGAGATGGGTTTTCGGTCGCATAAGCAGACGGACAAAATTGGATCGAAAATGCTTACAACGAACCCCGAATTTACTAATTGATTTTCGGACAAAGTTCTCGGGAAATAATCAACAACGGCGATCGCTCGACCACGTACTGGTATGAGTTCGCCGGACCAGAGCATCTCAGCATCGATGCAGATGAAGCTTTGTAGGTGGAGCGAGGGAAAACACGCGTGTTCACGCGAGAAGGGTTGTCTTCCCCCTCGCTCCCATCGATCTCGTGCATCAGCAACGACATGTCGCAGACGGCGGCTGTCTTCGTGTTCGATGACAAGGTACAATTAGTGTGTGTTTCGTGTTTGGCAAATGCTGCACTCGCGCCTGCGAGGAGGGTGGCAAGGCTCTCGTAGTCGTCATAATTACCACTATCCGATCCCATCGGCTCGTGGTGAGACCGCAGGTGTGTACCAGTGGATAGCTGGACAAAGCAGCAGCACACGAGTAAGTCTATTGTACGTGCTGCTTGCTCAGCAGATGGATGTGTCCGATGCGTGTCTTGTGTCTTGTACTGCTACTGCTGTTTTCGGCTTGTTACTACGTAACCTCAAGCTATCGCGACTACCTCGTGTTTCGTTCTTGTTCTTGTTATTTGGATTGCCTGCCCCATCCCCCTCAAAAGCGCAGTGTCAGCCAATACTGCGGTGCTACCACCGCCGGTATGCGGGTTCTTGCTGAACCGGTTTTCCCTTTTTTCCTGTAATCCCTTTTCCCCTTTCTTCGTCCTTACAGTCTCTTTTTCGCTTTTTGCTTTGCCCTTTCTGTTTTCCTTTTGGGTACCCTTGGAGGCTTTTGAGGCAATGATTTCGGTATGGACACCGCCGTCGAAGATGCAGTAAGCACAGGACAGACCAGGCAGCAATGCTTCTAAACCTGCATTCAGAACCCCCCTTCCGGGCTGCCCCGATGCCGGCTCCGACGCCGACGCCGGCTGGGTGGTGTCATCTGCTTCGCTGCGTTTTTGCTTGCTTGATCATTAGGCGGCGATGACGGTATAGGCACCACTACTGTTTCTACTGTCGCCAGAAACAGTGCGCAGGTGATAGACCATGCGGCAATGCTTCCACTCCCACAGCAGCAGGGTCATTCGAAACCCAATAAGGTTGCTGTCCCCGATGTCGGTTAGATACGTCATCTGCTTTGTTGCTAGTTGATGGTTTTCTGTTGTGCTTTTTTCATTTCGGTCGTGCCATCCTGTTTCCCTCGTTCTTTCCAATTGCTTTCTTTTTTCCCTTTTCCCTTTTTTCTTCGTTCTCGTTCATCTCTTCTTCGCTCTATTTTTTCACTGCGAATAGTCTGGTGTGCTGGCTTGCAGGCTGGCTTGCACTATTTTCGTTTTTTGCCCGCGTGCTCATTGCGGTTGGCATCGCATAGCCACGTCACCTCGCTGTACATGTATTTGCAAGGTGTATCTCTGTCTCCTAGGTTCGGGTCTGTAAGATAGGCAAACCGGTTTTGTGACCCGAAAGCGTTCATTGTCGGATCCAGAAACGGTGTTACGTAAGAGATGGCCTTGGCCTAAGGCAGGATGTTTCGTTCCATTTTACTTGGAGGTACACTATTTTCAGTACGACATAGGCCATGTTCGTGTTTTCGTCTACAACTCGAGCCTGAAATTCTTAATTGCCAAGTTCTTAAGTGCTGTCGCGTGCTACGAATTGTGGTGTGTGTATAAAGTGCGTAAAATACATAGACTAGACTACTAGTCTAGTCTGCATAAAGAGAACAGCGATTCATTCGTCCATACAAGGCAAAATGCAAGACAAGAACAACCAAACCAGCAAGAATTCTGTCTATTTCTCTAATATATGCACCAAACTACTTCTGTGATATATCACACAGCACTCCGATGCCCTATGTCCCACCAGACAACAGACGGACAAAAGGGCAGGACAGGGCACCCCCCCCTTCCTTGCATAACCTCGCTCTCTTCCCTCTTCCCCGACATCCGTCCACCTACCTTGTGGTTTATGTCGTTGGCCACAGCCGATCTTGCGACCAGCCCCAGCAGCACGGCTACAGAGAGCGCTGCTACCCGCCATGTTCTCCCCGCAGAACGTCTCTGTCCTCCTCCCATCGCGCTCTCCCTAAGATAACTCCGGCCACAGTCGACGTGCTGGCCCAACCAGCACTCTCAATACGACTTCTCCCGGCGAAAAGTGTCGCGGAGTGGGTACCTCGCCGAGAGTGATTATCCGCGCCTTTGGTGCAGTTGGCCAGACAAGAGGCAAGGAAGCACAGCGCGCAAGAACAGCAGTGTGTGTTCCAGCAAAAAAAGACGCGGAACTTTGTCCGTCAAGCTCGGTGCCTGATGCGATCTCGAGCCTTTGGGCAGCCAGCTAGCAGCTGTGCGGAGCTCTCCTGCTCTTGTGCAACGGTGCAGGCGTGTTGCGGCCTCTTGGTTAGCCGCGGTGAACGAACGACAGCGTCGGCAAACAAGGCCGCCTATAGGAGGTGCTAGGTACCCAACCCGATATTGAAAACGCCATAAACCATTGTGCAAAACTGTGGTTCGGAACCGAACTCGAACACTTTTAGACTTTTAGCAGCATCTGCCATTGCGTGCCTTTAGCAGTAGCCAGGCACGGCCGACAACCTCGCCCGAGATATCTCAGCTGTCGCCGCACGCGAGAGACACGGTGCACGTGCTCGAGCTGTCGCGTCTGCTTTTACGTCCGGAGCAAAGAGGACACAAGCAAAGATTGTATAATACTGCAGCAGTAGTACTGCTCTAGGAAGCGCTCCTGAAGAAGGTGGAATTTGGAAGCAACACAGCTTAGACGGCTTTGATTGCTTCTGCGCCTGGCCTGTGAGCTATGTCGCTGTTCTCGTTTGATGGTGGTGGAGACATATGGTCCAGCGCGGGATTCGCGTTCGTGAGGTGAGGGAGATCCATTGGTTGGCCGTTGAGAGTCCTAAGCAATTGGAGTGCGTTAAATGTTCTCCGAGAGCTCTGTGTGTGGGTGAGTTTATTGGGCGGTATGACGCCCTCTGCTTCTTGTCATCACCTAACCAGCCCTCTTATACAGGCAGTACAGGCTACAGGCAGCAGTAAGTATGGTAGTATACTAGTAGTACTCATCGCACAACTAACCTCTACCCTAAGTCAGCAGCAGCAGCAACAGCAACAACAGCAGCAGCAGTAACAGCAGCAGCAGGACACAAAGTAGACTTACACGTATGAACATTGAGACCTACGCCAACAAAAACTATTTATAGTAATAATACCTGGTAGAATAAAAGGCAACTCGTACGAGTACTTCCACCCGGCCGCAGTAGTAAACCTTTTTCGGCAACCAGCAAGACCCGGTACCAGGCACCTGGTAAATTAGCTACGATCAACGCACAAGGAGCCCCAGCATTGAAGCTGGTGGACCAAGCACGCGCAACACGCGGTAACAGAAATGCAAAGACCCCACACTAATTATGATAAAATTATCTTGTCCTCCAAAACGTGGCCGCGGTCCTAAAGGCATGGAAGCCGCCAGAGGCCTTATCATGCGGGATCGTCTGTCGCAGTCACTCATCCATCATCCGGGATTCGGGCGACCTCCCTGCTGATTGGCTGAATGGCTACGAGTATGTTTAACCCCGTACTGGTATTGTATACCTAGAGGTAACACCCAAGATAAAAATAGCGCTCCTCGCGCGGACGAACTGCCAGGCTGATCCTCTCGACAACGAGCGGGGAGCATGCGAACACCCAGCAATGCGTGCATGGAAATTTCTCGTCGAGACGAAACCATCGATTTCGTCGTGCGCCCCCCCCCTCCCCCTTGTGGCGGCGAAAATCGGCGCGGAAAAGTATCCCAGGCGCAGTGGTGTGGTACGCTGCCGTGTTACAATACAAATGGCCCTAAAAAAATAATATGTATGATGTGCATCGGCCTCGGGCCTTGGAAGTCGCTGGGCTTGAAAAACGCGCTCCTCGACGTACTTTTTTAGAGATTTTCTCATGATGAGGGGGACGTTTTTGCTTTTTTTGTTTTTCTCACCATCGTGTGCACGCTGGCGTCGACTGCACCGAGGAGGGCCGCAGCGCGAGGTGATGGTGCCCTGTCGGTCGAGGGTTGGCACAGCTCATTTCTTTCAGGGTCGATCGATCTAGGAACAAAAAAAATGATCGGCCTAAAATGCAGGACGGGCATGCTTAACACTCTCCGGCCGGCCGGTGGTCTTATTGGTCGAGGTTGGTCTTTCAGCCGCCCGATTTTTTGTGGGAAAAATGCAACCCGAACGCGTTGCGGGGTCGCACGGCCGCCTCTGCCGACCTCGAGCCTCCCGAAGGGTCGGGGTTAGGCATAGATAGGCTTTAAGTTAGGTGTGGGGCCCGGCTGGTCTGGGCCGACGTGCAAAATTGAAATTGACCGCAAACGACCGGCGGGATTTTTTTTGCACACCCGTCCTGCGTTTAGGAGGAGCCAAATGTGGGGTTTCGACACATAAATGTTGCGTTTTCAACCAGGTGTTCGCATTGGCCATTGCTGCCGCTGCGCGTATGCAGCGGTAGAACCCGTGGTGTGCGTGACGGCTGGTCGGGCACACACACTGTCTGCTGTGCGTGCTGCTCCGACTCATACAATAATTACGAACATCACCATTGCCATCGTGAATACGATGAGCGGGTAACCCTTGGCAATATGTTGAGTTGTGCATCGAAACGTAACATGTAACCCACAGAGCATGCTGATACTCGAGCCGTGGCATGCAATCGACACAGCATGTTGTTACTCGAACCGTTACATCTAACCGACATAGAACATTGACACTCCAACCGTAAGGGCCCATAGAAACGGAGCGTTTTGAGCCTAAAAACACTCTATTCCGATTAGCCAAGCATCCACACCGAGACCTCCAAGAGCCCGAAGAACAAAGTGTTTCATGTTTTTGGTTTGTGATTAAAAAAAAAATTGGGATCAATTATCGAGAAAACAATGTCGAGCAGCCCAAAAATGGCGGCCCACATCCGAGCGGAGGACCGACACCACCCCGGCAACCGCAGACACCAACGTCGCTTTTACGCCCTCGGCCTATACTGTACCTACTCCGCATGTCTCTCGACTGTTACGGCCATGTGCGGAACCGGCGGCGGGCAACAGCTCACCCTGACGAAGCCCCGCTTGTGTGTCATGTACCATACTGTTGTGCTCGTATCGTTTGAACCATTCTGGCGCGTGCCGCTTTTGAAAACCGTTGCCTTTCTGTGTATTTGCTGTATGAGTCTCTACCCGGGAGAATGGGGGGGTGTGCCTGGTAGAGCGCGAGGGTATGATACGCATGTATCGTTATGACACCGCGCGAAGATGTTTTTTTTTTATTGATATGAATGTGTTTACCGCATTTTTTGTTTAGAGGAATACAGCAAGCAGTGAAGAATGTTGACTCTGTGGCGTCTAACTCACCAAGTAGTTTTTTTTTTTTTTCTTGTACCCGGTCCCCGATGTGTACAGTCGGGGTCCCTCTTTAATACGGTACCTTGCCAGACGACAACACCTCCACTAAAGTGGGACCCCGAACTCTTCCGCGATACTGCGGTTTTATGTAGGATGAGGTCGTAACAAGCGATTATCACCGCACTAGACTGGGGACATCGCACTAAAAGGCACCGCACCAACTCGGGACTAGGACCATACGGCAAAATAAGGTTTGGTTATGGATGCCAGTGGTATCAGGTGCATGTGATATCACATCTCCTTTCGCACCCGAAACGTTCCGTACAAAACCTGTCGACGTAAAAGCCAACTATTTCACCGTTTTGGGGCCCTTGTAAAGCAGCGCCCAAAACAAAGACAATCGTGATTTTTTCGAGCGCCTAAGAAGAGCGTAGAGCAATATAAGTCGGGTTTTTGACGGGCGCTAAATTTGGTTGGGTAGGGAAACATAGAGTACTAGTATTAAAACCGACGGACGTCACAATCCAATGCCAACCCAACCCACGAAACGTTTGGCTAGGAATGCTGATTTGGCCCATTTTTGGCCCATTTTCGCCCATTTTCGCTGTTTTTTCGTGGGTCGGGTTGGCCTTGGATTACGACGTTGGTCGGTTTCAATACTATTATTTCATATTTTTCTTACCCAACCAGCTTTAAAAGTTTGGAGTCCCGCGAAAACCCTAGTATCACCGACAAACTCTTTTGGGACCCATGTACAGCGACCGAAAAAGACGACCATCGCGATTTTGTTAAGCAGCTAAGGAAGAGCGTAGAGCAGTGCAAGTATCGCCATGCCGCATGCGTGTGGTACGGTTCCTCCCGCTTGCGGTTAGGATGCGCACCCTCTACCCGGGGGCGGCTCGGGCTGCTTCGCATAGCTGGCGATGCTGTAATCGTGCTAGTTTTTTCGCCGTATTTTCCCCTCTAAAAAGAGCACTGCCTGCTTCACCCACGTTTTCAGGACCAGCTATTAATATTACTACTGTTTACTTGGAATTTGTGTAGGACACAGCAGTTTCGCAGTTGCATCTATACGGGTTGATATTGAGCTGAAGGGCTGGCTGAACGTGTTTCCTTGGGGTTTTTTCCTTTTTTTTTTTGAGACTTTCAGCGACTCGCCGAAAGTAACATCCTCAACCTTTCCAGCCGCACCCCACGATTTGGCGACAAAAACTATTACAGCAGTCCCCCATTGCCGGTATGCGCACTATAGAGGGAAATGCCGGCGCTATTCCGGCACTACTCCGTTACACTGCCGCCATTGGTTGTTCCCATCTGCGACAAGCACTATAGTGGGCAACTGGCACTACTCAACGGGCGCTTTAGAGGGACCACTACTAAGTGTCATGTGGGACCCGTATATGGCGAGCCGACAACGACCACGATATCATAATACCAATGGGATTTAGTCACGCTGTCATATTAATAGTGCGATTTTGTCAAGTGTGCAGGACCAGCGTGCAGATAGCTTTTGCACCAGCACAAGAATCGCCAGGCCGGACGCGTGCCGTGCTTTTCCTTACGCTACACTTGGGACACGTCTCCTGAGCAGTATATAGCCGTAGTTGTTTTCGATGCGGGTTGGGGTGAGGTTAGGTCTGTAGGGGTTGGGTTGAGTCTACGCCCTTATCTAGATCCCACTCGAATCTCTTCCTAGACCGCGAAATAACGATGTATTAACTAACACGCAAACAGCCCGACCCCTGGACAGTGAATCTGGACACGTTGTTCTGAATGGCTCAAGGGTATGTTTAGTACGGTACAAGGTTCCCCTTCGGAGTGTGGTCGACTTGAAATCTCGGGCGCTGTCGCAACTTGAAGAGGGGGAACACGGGCGTTCCTGCGAGCTATAACCAAGCACTGCTGTATGTGCATAGCGTGAAACAACTCTCGAGACCTGAAAAGAAGAGCAGTTAGCTACTGCGCCAAGTAACCGGGCAGGCAACACCGACTAGCCCAAACACGTCTATGCTTGGGTCTATTGAAAAGCCAAAGAGAAGACAATTAGCCACCGCGCAACTAACCGGGCGAGTAACACCGACCAGCCCAAACGAGTTTATAGTTTTGTTTAGATAGTCTGCGGATACCCGAGTACGCACCCGAGTATGACCCGTAACAATATGACGTGGTACCCGGGTACCCTAGACGAGTTAATACCTTATTGATGATATGTAGAGTATATATACTCTATCCTGCTAAAAAAGCTTGAAAGGCTCCATCTACTACCGCAGCTCGGGCTGCTCCGTGCGACCAAAATGCTGTGATGCTGTAATAACCATTGTGTTTTGTTTTGTTTTTCTGTTTTTTTTTGCTGTGCGAAGTAAGCCCGTAAGGGATTTTAGACCGTCCTTGCTTTTTGTAAATTGTGGTTGGAATTTTCAGTTGGATGCTCTTTATTTTAATAGGGCTGTGCGTTTTTTTTTTTCTTCACAGCTAGTTTTTATTGGTTGGGGAATGAAGTAAGAGCAGGCCAACTAACTGGCTTTGGTCTTTGGCACAATTTGAGCCACAAAAGCGCCAGTCATCTACTTCCAGGGTCTGACGCAGGACCCCGCAAGTTTCCGCCCCCACCTCACGGTAATAGCTAGCCAAGTAACAACCAACGATGTAGTCGGCGATTTAGTGATTGTGTACAATTGGTGCTATTAGGATAGTCAGCCAAGTCACAGCCCTGGTGCTCTGAAATTCGCTCGCTGCCGTCTTTGTCGGTTTCGCTGTCGTCGTCGTCGTTGCCTGTCACCCCTCTTGGGACTTGAGCCGTAAGAAACAGTGGAAACAAAAAGTGGCTATTGAATAGTGGCGATTGTACTGATTACAGCGTCGGCCGTACAAAGCAAGTCAGGTTACTGAGGCAGGGTATCATAGGTGGAATACGCAAGGAGTCGCATGGCGCGGCGCGCTGCGTGATACTATTTTATACTACGAAGTATTATTCTAACCACGTCAGCTGTGAGTTCGACAATTTTTAGGGTCGATACTCATCTTTGCAAGCTGCGTGATACAACTGCCGCTTTTAGGTGTCAAGTGTCATGATCCATCATTGTCAATGTCAATGTTGAATATATACCAGGTGCAGAAGTAATAAAACTACTGCTTGTACGCCGCGCCCACGCCATAGCTAGCTCTGGACGACCACAGCTGTGTTTTTTTTTGTCGCTCTGTGTGCGTCCCGAAGGGGTTGAAGGGAGGACCATACTTGCTTGCCGTTCGTGCTTTGTCGTGTGGTTTGTCGCCATGTCCGGGTTAGCAAAAGCAACTTGATAATCAGCAGAGTTGCACAAGTCAAGCGAGGAGTGCGTTCCTTCGTTCCTCTGCCCTCGGCTGCTTCGTCGAGACAAAATGTTGGTTGGTTGATTGGGCTGCTTGGTCCGCAACAGCTTTAGCTTCTTCTCCGCGAATGGGTGTAAGCTTGCAGTCGCAATGGCAACACTAGTAGTGCTTGATGCATGTGATGTATGTGCCTATCGTTGGTATATGGTTAGTTTACCTGGTGTATGATTGGTGTACCTGGCATATTATTGGTGTATTGCTGGTGGTTTTCTCCTATAATATGTGATTGGGACATGGTCGATTGTTACAACGGGTATATTATTGGTTTACCTACAGCTGTAGTACATGATTGGTGCATTTTTGGTGTGTATACAGTACGTGCTTGTGTGTGACTGCTCCATTTACGTTTGTCGGGATTGATGTATGCAGCAGTGGTGTGCGGGCATGCGCCAGCCAATTATGCCGGCAGTATACTGGACGCCGACACTACTATTGGGTACAGTACTGATACTGGTATATATTAAGTACTACTGTAGTATAGCGGGTTCCTGTCGTGCCAAGCGATTTCACCGGCACAATACCGGCAATAAGCACTGTTCAACCAGCACTATAGGGAAACCAGCAAGCCTTATCACCGGCACTATACCGGCAATACGCACTATTCAACCGGCACTATGGGGAAACCAGCAAGCCATATCACCGGCACTGTACTGGCAATAGGCACTATTCAGTCGGCACTATAGGGAATCTAGCAAATGATGTCACCGGCACTATACCGGCAATAGGCACTCTTTTTTTTCTTCATCCCATTTAATATCCTCGCATTGCTCTCGCGCTCCCTCCCAGTAGTAGCTCAGATCCGGGGTGACATAGCGGGCCCTCCTCCCCCCTCTCCCCACTACGGTACATGCCTTCATTTTTGTGGCGAGAATGATTCAGCGTTTGCTTCCCTCGTCGACACGCGTCGAATCGTAGGCACTATTCAACCGGTACTATACGGGAACCAGCAAGCGATTTCACCCGCACTACACCGGCAATAGGCACTGTTCAACCGGCACTATGGGGAGACCCCCACTGCTGTAGTTGATATTGATATTTATAATGCTTGAGTTTTTATTCATGCTTTATGACTGGTGTTTATGATTTTGCCATCATATATACTGCTGCACTAAAATGGCAGTTGTAATATTAGTAGAGGCGGGTCTTTTTGGGCGCGTCAAGGCGTTTCTTGGCCTTAACATACCAGTTTTAGCGTAAGGGGTGGTTGGTCAAGGCCGCTTTTGGCCTCAATGTACTAATTGTAGTGTTGGGAGCGGTCAGTCAAGGCCTCTTTGACCTTGGCGTACTACTTTTAGTGTTGGGAGCGGTCAGTCAGGGCCTCTTCGACCTTAGCATACTACGTTTGGTATAAACACAGTGTGTGCGCCTTTGTCATGCTTGGACTTGTGCGCTGACTTGACCCTCTCAATATTTTCGACTCTTTTAGCATGCTCTTGGCTGGGTGCTGGCGTGTCGTGTTCATTCCCTGACCCAGAGGACCCTCCATGCTGGTCCTCTGACCCCTCGGCGCTCATTGGGTGCTACTGACGCGCGTGTGCTTGTTGTCTGCTACTACTACTGCTGTTGCAGGACGTTGTGTGTGATGCAGGGCGTTGAGACATCATGTATAATATCCCCTGCGTCCCTGCTATGTCTGCCTTCCTACTCTGTAGAAAAACCATACCCTAGAATATCGGCACACCTATCGGCTCGACCTTCCGATATACATATCGTTCGATTTATCGAAAAACATCGGTACCGATACACGGCCTTAGCGATTCGGCCATGCAATGCCAACCGCAACAAACACGCGGGCAAAAAAAATGCAAGCCAGCATACCAGACTAACTTTGCAACGAAAAAGGAAACAGAAGAAACCAAAGAACGTAAGAAGAAAGAAAAAAAAAAGAGGAAAAACAATTGGAAAGAAAGAGGGAAACAGGACGGCAAGAGAGAAGCGAGAGAAGCAAATCAAAACAGCCAGCCAGCAACTAGCAACAAAGCAGATGACGCCATCCAGCCAACGTGGGGGGCAGCAACCCTATTGGGTTTCGAATGACCCTACTGCTGTAGGAGTAGGAGCGTTTTCGCATGGCCTATCACCTGCGCACCGTTGCTCGCGAAAGGGGTGTCCACGCCGTCATCATCGCCTTCGTACCCTATGTAAAAACGAAGCTAAAATAGTAATAGCAAGCAAAACACACTCCAACATCGCCCCCGTACCCAATGTACCCAATGTAAAGACGAAGCTAAAATGATACAGCAAGCCAAAACACAGCAACGAAGCAGATGACACCACCCAGCCGGCGTCGGGGCAGCACCCATACCGGATTCCGAATGCGACTACTAGAGGGTTAGGAGCATTGCTGCGCGTTCTGTCCTCTACTTGCTGCATCTTGGGCGGCAGTCAGTCGAGCGGTCGAACCGCGTTCTCCTATTATTGCGTTTTTTTGTTTTTTGTTTTAGCTGTTTCGGATTGTGCCAAAAAAATCGCCACTGTTTGGGACCTTCCCACTGTTACGTGGGCCGCGCCGAAACGTCCGCATTCGCAAACGTCCGCATTCGCGCATCAAACCGTTCGCTTGCTCGTCATCAAAACACTTCGCACGCCCGCAGGCTGCAGTAGTAGCGTGTGTGACCTGGCCTGGCTCCGATAACATGGTTGGTGGTTCACACTAAGTCTTTACGTCTATTGTATTAATAATGTGTATGTGCAGCAAGCATTGAACGTAACGGGGTCAATAAAGTTGGGCTCTTAACGCCTGTACAACAGGAAATCCGTTTTTGGGGGACATATAACTTGGAGTTAGTATAGGGAGGGGTTTGGGGACTCTATACAGTATGGGTTCTTTTTTTTTCCACGAAACGCGAGAAACACTTGTTTTTTTTTAAATGAGATTAGTGTAGGATGTACCCTGCCCCACATAAGAAATTTGAGTCTGCTGGCCGAAATAGCGTTCCTTATCCCCCGTGTTTTCTCCACGTTTTTAGGAACAGATTACTACTACTTGTAGGAATTAGTGTGGATTCATTTGTAGCAGGATGAATTATCAAACAACAAAGGGGGCAAAAAAGCACCCGGCCTTGTGTAAAAGCGCTTGGCTGCAGGTTATTTCGTTGGCTGGTCTTGTCAAGTGTACAGAGCCTCAACCGAACACAACAGTTGTAGCGCAGGAGAGCTCGCCTAGAAAGTGGCGTGCCTCCCTTTTTTTTGTGAAATTTCATCCTGTTAACAATGGATCTCCGTAAATGGTGTGGATTCGTTTTTTTTTTTCGGTTCTGACAAGGGTTTAAAACCTTTTGGGACCCGTGTTTATCTTGATTACCATTCGACGCGAGTCGACCAGGGAAGAAAATGCTGAATTATTGTCGCGATAAAAATGGAGGCACGTACCGTAGTGGAGAGGGAGGGGGGGGGGGAGGGCCCGCTATGTGACCCCGGATCTGAGTTACTACTGGGAGGGAGCGCGAGAGGTAGTAGTACGAGGATAATAAACGGGATGAAGGAAAACAAAAACAGTGCAGCGACCGAAAAAACTACGGCGGTTGCGATATTTTCAAGCGTCTTAGTGAGAGTGGCGTGAGCGCGCAGCAGCATTACGAGTAGGAGCATGCTGTTGTGCTACGCCTGTCCCGTACGGGTCTTTGCATTGTTGGCGTCGTTCAGACACCAATTGTTATCATCGCCAACCAATAACAGCCGTGGCCGCGGCCGCAATGGTCCATTTTCGTCGTCAATTTTTCCCTCTGAAGCTCCGAAGGGTTCAAATGGTGTGGCGTATCTGGTACTACTATGCTTTAGCGGTGTGTTTTGTGGCTTGGCCCAGCTCCGATAAAATGGCTGATAGTCCACATGACCCCCTCATCGCATCAAGCGTTCGTATTGTCTACTACCTACTGTAGTGTGTACAGCTTGGCCCGAGCATGGACAAAGTTGACAATAGCCCACGCTATGCCTTTTGTTCACCCCCTAGCGATAATCGCAAGTATATGTGTACGTGTAAGATTTTTCAGATGTGCACGCCAAGCGCACTATTGATACAGTGATGTACATACGGCAGGACGGCCCCTGCCGACCTCGTACCGACCTCGAGCCGCCCGAAGGGTTGTGGCTAGGGTTAGCGTTAGGGTCACGGGTAGGGTTAGGGTTAGGGTTGGGTCTTGGGTAGGGTTGTTCTGGGCACTACACACTCACGTCGTTTTGTGCCGACCTGAACATACTTACACCTATCATCGCTAAGTGAATTTACGTGCAAAATCTAAAAAACTTTTCACGTACGAATTTATGATACATGCAAGTATACGGTAGAGCTCTTCTTGTCGTTGCATCTCCATTCCGAGAAAATTATCGGGCAGTTGGGGTTGGTAGGGTTGTTTCTGGGCACCACTCAACTCACGTCGTTCTGTGCCGACCTGAACATACTTGCTTGTACACATATCGCTAAATGAATTTACGTCCAAAATCTGACAAACTTTTCACGTATATATGATACATGCAAGTATACGGTAGAGCTCTTCTTCTCGTTACATCTCCATCCCGAGAAAATTCTCAGGCAGTTGGGGTTCTAGGGGTAATAGGGGTTATGGTTGAAATGACAGTTAGGGTTAGGAGCCCCCAAACCCCTCCCCATACTAATTCCAAGTAATTTTGTCCCCAAAAACGGGTTCCAGCTGTAAAGGGGTTAGAGAGTTCACAAGTCAAGGGGATCGCTGATCCCCGCTCCAGGACATTTTACGACAACAGCAGTAGTAGATGTTTCGGGGGAGATCTGTATGGTTTAGCTCGTGTTACCGGGTGGGAGCCGTACGACCCGCATGTGATGCATTCGCAAATGCTTCCGGGATCTGTACTCCCGATTTTCAGATCCTGCACAATATCTCATGATGACAGATTTTACAGGGTCTATATGATCTAGGTGATCTATATGATCTATGTGATCTAGATGATCTAGGTGATGTAGATAGTCTAGATGATCTACACGATCTATAGGATCTAGATGATCTAGATCGTGATCTGTCGGAGGTGTAAGAGTCTGCAACTGGAAACCCCCGTTTGAGGCTCGTTTACTTGGAAATAGAAGGGGCTCTACGAAAGGGTTTAGCTTCTATATCTATAGCCCTCCAAGTCTTGCAGTAGTCCTTGTCCTTACTATGTTGGTCAGGGCCTCCAATAGACAAAAAATAATGCATGGTGTCCGATTTTTTTACTAACCATATTTTGGTCGTGACTTACTACCGCCGTGTCCCTCGATAGAAACAGTTATTTGTCCTTCCTATTAATACCTTCATATGGCATGTGTAGGCAAGCTTGTACGTGAGAATTTTTTATTCCCCCCCTGGTTGGCGGAGGGTAGTTTCCGCGGGCTGGAGAATGTAATTGTTTTGGTTGCTCGTAAACGCATTTTCCCTGGTTCCTGTTGGCACCCGCATCCATCGCCGACGTCATCCCACCTGGACGTAAGCCCTCCAAACCGGTAATCTACCAACCAATATACGCGCCCATCGAATCCCCACCACCCCGATCCCCCCCCCCCCTTGAAACCGCCTTTTTTTCCTCCTTTGCTCGCCAAAGCCCCATCAACGACATCCTGGACAAGGACCCCTGCACCCTAGATAGAAGAGAAAGTCTCGCGCGGGATGGTTTAGTATGCGCTCATCGACCCCCCCCCCCCCTCCTCGAAAACGCCTGTTTTTTCTGCGCCTGCTCGTGAAAGCCCCATCAATGACATCCTGGACAAGGATTCCTTCACCTTGGAAGAAATACTCGCACAGGATGAAGTCTTGCAGGAAGTCAAGAGCCTCAACATCAAACTCGTCGAATTGTGAGTCATTCTCGTCGAATTGTGAGTCATTCTCGTCGAATTGTGAGTCATTCTCGTCGAATTGTGTGAGGATGGATGCCTTGTACCTGGTATTTAACACTGAAATTGATATTGGGTACGTAATTATGTTGGATGAACTGAAAATTGGGGACGAAACTCAGTTACCAGTATTGGAGATTGGATTTAGGCGTTGGAATTGGAGATTGAGTATTGGGTGTTGAGATTGGATTTTTTTCATGTTGAATTTGAAGCGTGTAGTGATCCCTTCACCCTGGAAGAAAGTCTTGTTCAGGATGAATTCTGGCAGGAAATCAAGAGCCTCACGATCAAACTCGTCGCATTTTGAGTACTGTACGTTGGTGATTGGTGTTGAAATTTGACTTTTGAGTATTGAAATTGGATATTGAAACTGGTGTTGAATAATGGAACTTTACATTGAAATTGGACTTTGGGAATTCATGTTAAGAAATGTCTTGTATGGCATATTTTACGTACCAGGGTAGAATTTACAATGCGTACCTGTACGAAGTGATTTTGGGGTTTTCAGGGTTAGGGTTAAGGGTAGGGTTCCGAAAACATGCGTCCCTTAACAAAACGGAGAACTCCAACCAGTATTATATAAAGAAAAAAAAAACACGACAGTTGTAAGAACGGCGATTTCGTCGAAACGCGTTTTTGCAAGATGTGTGATACTCCAATCACGCGTGCTACTAAGGTGTGTGTCCTCATTAAGGATGTAGGTCGGTGTCTCAACTCCCTTAGAGCTAGCTTCCACCAGGGTCAAGAGGGTGATTTTCATCTATCTGTGCACGGAAACTATACAACCCGTTTAATTATATATACTATATAATAGTGTCTGCCCTGACCTTTGAAATGGCCCGCAGGCTCGTGTCCACAGATAGTTACGCCCTCTATCCTCCCTCCCCTCTTCTCCATCCTCAGCTCCTGCCCCCCCGCCCTCAACCCTAACGCCTACGCCGCCCCGCCTCTCCTCCAACCCCCCCCCCCCTCCAGCCACGGGCGGCAAAAGAGGAAGGATAAGAAAAACATTAATGTATATATATGGAAGAAAGGCACTGGGTGCCCAAATGCTGTAGGTCTCTACTAGGAGTAGGTACAGTGGGCGCAAGGGCAAGGGATGCGTGGTCAATGCGTTGGGTAGGAAAATGTACTAAGAATAGTATTGAACCCGTCGAACGTCAGTATCCAAGGCCAACCCAACCCACGCCAACCACTAAGGGAAGCAACAAGTGAGTACGTTCCCCCCCGCCTCCGCCCCCACCACCCCTAACGTGCAAACCTCCCCTGTCATCCATAAGCAAGAAAGTGAGCACAAGGTGCCGAAGTCCTTTCTTACGAACGGTCCTTGGAAGGGTGCAGTTGACCCTTCATGCGACTCGCCGAACACCTCACGGCGCTTCGCGCTTGGTGCAAGCAATGTCTGCCTGGCTGGTGAAAACCCGACGTGCTCCGTCGCGGCATAGTAGGGGCGCGAGGGTCTACGGTCATACGACTACGGCCATGCACAAACTGAATACCCCCCCCCCCCCCCGCCGCCCCTGCTGCAACAGGATGGGGATAGGATAAACAAAACAGTTTTTGTGTAATATATGGAAAAAGCGGATGAACGCCCAAACGTTGGAGGTGTCTCTAGCAGGAGTAGGAGCGGGGCTCCGTCTCGAAAGGGATGCGTGGTCAATGGTCAAATGACTACGGCAAGCAACAAATGAGTACGCCCTCCCTTAACATGCCCCCCCCCCCCGTCTCGAAAGGGACGCGTGGTTAATGATCACATGACTAAAGCAAGCAACAAATGAGTTCGCCCCCCTTCCCCCCCCCCCCTGCTGCCACCCTCGTGCCGCTGTTCGTTCGCCCGTCGGTCGGGGAATCTCTCGGTCTGTCTGATTTTCCGTCGGGCACTGCGCCTTCAACGGATTGGGGTGGTTTGGGATTCCGTCGGGCAAATCTCGTTCGCTCGTTATCTCGGCTTGTTTCTCTTGCTGGCAGCTTGAGCAAGGAGTCGAGCGTGCGCGATATGATGAGGTATCTTGCTGAGGCGCCTGCAGAGGGGTCGTCGGATAATCGCCTCTTCAAGTGAGCTCAAGTTATATGCTTCTTTCCTTCTCTTTCTTGTTTTGTTCTTTTTTGTTGTGGCTTCGACTTTGTTTTTGTCTTCTTCTTTTGCTTTGTTTTTGCTTTGGCTTTGCTTTGGCGTTGGCTTTGGCGTTTGGGCCTTGGCGTGACATGGGCTTGGCTTTTGGTTTTAAGTTTAATTTAGGGTTATTTAGCTTAGCTGTAACACATACCAGGCATCGTTTTCCCTTGTCATATTGTTCGGTGTGGCTGTCGCGCGGTTCGCGTGTGGTGTGGTTGTGAGCTGTTGAAGGTGGATTGATGACAATATGTCGGTTTCGAGGTTCAACTGTCGGTGATGCGTACACACTGCTGTGTACTGGTACGCAATAGCACAGAACTAGGTTTGAGATCACCGTCGCGGTTTTTTTTTTGCCCCGCTGCACTGTCCCATTCTTACGCTGCAGTGCTACCCCTCCCCTCTCTCTCTCCCCTCCCCTCCGCTCCCCTCCGCTCCCCTCCCCTCCCCTCCCCTCCCCTCCTCCACGCTTTCTTGTTTTCCGTCGACGATGTTTAAGGTTTCCCTACATGTCTTGCGAGGTGATTTGCTGCGAGGTGCCTGAAATCCTAAACGCAGTGGCGAACGAAAACGACTCCAGTCCCCTGAGGAGACTTTTTTCTCTGCTGGATGAGGAGGGGGACATTGACGCCCACCGAGCCGGGTACTTGGAAAAGGCGAGGTTTTGTTTTTGTGTTTGTTTTGGTTTGAATATACGTTGTTAAGCTTGGTTTTATTTTGTGTGGTTTGTTGTCCGTTTTGCGTGCGTTTATGAAGGAAGCACAATATATGTTTGGTTTGTCTGGGGTTGATTTGGTTTGGTTTGGTGTGGTTAGGTCTGGTCTCGCTTGGCTTGGCTTGGTTTTATAGACACGGCTGGGCCAGGCAGGGTCACGCTGAGTGCGGCGCTGGGACATCGCCTCTAGCGGCGCCTCATATGACCACAGCAGACCTCGTTCGGAGTCCTCAGGCAGCGTGTGGACAGCGCCCTCATCGGGTCAGTGCCGAAACGCGGCCCAATCTTCCACCTGATTGCTGCTGCCGCAATCGTACCGGAAAAAAAACCCTAACTACCGTCGGTGTGTTCAACCTGAGATATCGATAACTATAGACACGCCTGGAGCAGGCAGGGTCACGTGATATGATAGAGGTAGAGGTAGCAGTTTTCGTCTGAAAATGTTTTCTGAATGACGGGGCTCCTTGACCCAAAATCGTCGGAAAAAAGATAAATAATTGGCCAGTTTTCCGTTGGCGTGATTCTCGTTGTGTTCCTAGGCCATTGGGATTTTTCATGCGGTAGCAGTTGTGTTTTTCTCAAAAAATCAGTTTTCTGGGAGAGGTCATGAGCTCCCAAGTTGAGGAACCCCAGAAAAAAATCGGGACGCCTCTATATCGTAGCACGCGTCTAGGGTCTGTTGATCAGAGGTTGTCCCCTCTTGGCCAAATGTAAGTACCATTTATGTGCTAAAATAGAGAGATAGGTTGTTGTGTTTTAGCTCCAAAACACGAATAGACAAACGATCTTAAACCCGGATCCCCATGCCAGAATCCAGATGAGGATAAATGGAAACCCCTGCACCATAAGATCCGTTATACTCGCTTATCGGATCCTCAACGGTAAGTAACCGCAAGTAAGATCAGCTATCATCTCTTATCACCAACACTACACACTCTCTGGTGCTCCACTGTCCACAGTTTGGTTGTGTTTGGTTTGGTCTGGTCTGGTCTGGCCTGGTCTGGTTTGGGTTTGTTTCGTTTTTTTTTGTTTCGTTTCATTTCGTTTCGTTTCGTTTCGTTTTTGTTGGTTTTGGTTTGGATTGGTTTGGTTTTGGAACACCAGCGTCACCGCCAACACCAGCACCACCATCGCCAGCAAACGCCAACACCGACACCACCACTACCAACACGAACACAAGCACGAACACCACCCCCACCACTAACATTACCACCATCACCAACACCACCACCGACACCAACACCGACACCAACACCAACACCAACACCGACACCAACACCAACACCGACACCAACACCAACACCGACACCAACACCAACACCGACACCAACACCAACACCGACACATGCTACGTTACGGTAAAGGTATACCTTTTTTTGGCTGAGACTGAGGCTCCTCTCTTGAGGAGCTCTCTTTGCCTTGTAAGGCAGAAGCTGATTTTGAGAGAAATTGATGCACACACCCAGATCAACAATCCCATGGTCTGAGCGTAAGAAAGGGTCATGTTCCAAGTTAAGAATCGCTTAATCCGACCAGTTTTGGGCTAAAGCGGGCCGACATTTAGAAATATATTTTAGCCGAAAATTTCTTCTACCGTAGCGCGTGCGATACCTCGCCACCAACCCCGCCACCGCCATTACCACCACCACCATTACCACCACCACTAATACCATAAGCACAACCCTCAACCGTTACCACCGTCACTACTGCGACCACCACCACCACCACCGCAACCGCATCCACTAACACCGCCACCACCCACTCCACCCCACCACAACCACCACTACAACCACCACTACCACCACTACCATTATTAGTACCACCGCCACCACCACCAATATCGCCACCACCCCCACCCCTCCCCTCCCCCCCCCCCCCCATCACCCACCACTAATCCCACCACCACCCACCGCCACCACCACTACCATCACCACCACCACCACCACCACCACCACCGTTGCACCCCCCCCCCGCCACACACACACCTCGCCCCCTCCCCCCTCCCCCCCTCCTCCCCCCCCCCCCCCACCCCGCCCCTTTCCACCCCCACCCCCACCCACCGCCTCCACCACCCCGACCAGCATTCCCTCATCGCTTCTAATACCAACACCTTTACCATATGACCATTACATTAACCATTGCTGCAGATAGTGACGGTGCTGCTGAAGCACAGGTGCGGGCCGACAACGGCATTTGTGAACGAGGCCGGGTTGGATCTCTTCCGCAAGATGGTGAAGCACCTATCGAATTTCTCCATCATGCAGGTGGCGAAGCTGCTGCTGCTGCCCAAGTATGCCGCACTTCAAGGTACGCGAGCGGAGGCATGTGTGCGAGGAAGGGGGGGGGGGGGGGGGGGTATGTTGAGATTTTTTTTATGAAAGTTGGCTGAACCGTACGGATAGTGGTAGGGGTGGTGGGGCGGGGGCAGGGGAGGGGAGGGGAGGGGAGGGGAGGGGGTAGTTGTAGTGGTTGCCGTGGTAAATGGTAGTGGTGATGGTAGTGGTAGTGGTGGTGGTTGGCAACATGAATAATAAACTGCACCCGTTGTGTGCTTTGTTGTATGTATTTTTCACCTGTTTTGTCTTTTCGTGTGTTGTCTCTTGGTTTTTGTTGGTGTCCTTTCATTCCTTCTCTTTGGAATTGTTTTCTTTTATTTCTACGATTCTACCGTAATGTCCTTTGTCAACGCCCTCGTCCTTGTGCCCCCCCAACCCCCCAAACGGCCGAATAAGTGGGGTAAACGTTGTGTTATCCCGAGGGAAGCTTCATTTTATGTTTTTGTTCGAAGTCCCCCCCCATCTCTTTGGCGTAGAGATATCGAAGGACTGCTCTTGGGATGCACACATAGCGAAAACAATAGGAAAGGGTAAATATGGCACAGGAAGGCTCAACTAAGGCAAAAGAAAGGCGGCACGACACCGGAACAATCGGACATGGCAAAACACTTCGAAAGAATATCCCCTTAAATGTCGGTATCGTAAACACACAAGAACGAACGAACGCCCTTCCTGTACGCAGCGGCGGGGAAGCAAGCTACACACGAGTCTGTGGCGGATGTGTCGAGACCCCGAGGCGTTTTCTCCCCGAGGGATTTTCTTTTACGAAGTCTCTTTTTCTCCCCGGGAAAAACGTTTTTATTGAACAACAAACGCTCGCCCCAGGGAGCGTTGACAGGGAATATTGCGGTATATGTCATTTCATTTGTTTGTCCTTTAGTGTATTTTTGTCATTGTTTCCTCTTCATTTTCCTTCCCCCCCCCGCCCCCCACCCACCCCGCCGGTTCCCCCCCCCCGCCCCCCGTCATTTGGCAGACATCGACGCAGCTGCCCTGATGGGAGACGGTCGCGGCGTCGACGGGTCGGAGGGAGGTGCCTTCCTCTCCGTTTGGTGTAACTGGTCCGATAACCCGGAAATTCTCCGAACACTGCTGGCGGAATTTAGGGGTGCGGGGGGGGCAGCAGCGGGGGTTGCTGGTGCTGATGGTGGAGGGGGGGGTGGAGGGGATGGGGGGGTGGGGGGGGAGGGGAAAGGGGAGGCTGGGGAAGGGGGAAAGGAGGAGGAGGAGGAGGAGGACGAAGAGGAAGACGGGGAGAGGGCGAACCTGCGCATGCACTTGTCGGAGGTGTGTGTGTTGTGTGTGTTTGCGTGTGATTGCGTTTTTTTTTGTGTAGTTGTTTTGGTTGTATACTCGTATCATGCTTGATGCTTGTTTTTTTTTCGCGGTGTTGTCGCCGTTGTCCGCACCTCTGCTTGTTTTTTTGTTTGTTTAGGTTTAGTTGCGACCGTTGATCGGTGAAGCGAGTCATACCGGTAAGGCACAACAATAAGTCATACCAGTTTAGTTTTTGTCATACTATAATAGTAAGTCGTACCAGTAGGTCCATACCGGTGGATCACACCAGCAGGTCGTGCCAGTAATGTAGTCCTACACGCGCTCTCTCTCTCCTCTTGCAGTAGTGCTTTCCTTTTTTTTTGCTTCCTCTTTGTTGTGTCTTCCTTCCTCTTGTGTCCTCATGTTGTCTACCCTTGCTCCTTCCTCTTCTTCGGCCTTCGTGAACATTTTCCTCTTTTTTGCTCCCTCATCGCGCTCTACCTCCTTCATCCGTCTTCTCCGCGTCGTGCAGTTGCTTCTGGCCCTCATCGCGCAGTGCTCGCCGGAGTCTTCCTTCCTCAAGCGCATGTTTTCGCGAGAGGTATGAGACGGGTGCTACGTTAGAGATAGCACTTTTCGGCGAACTATATTCGAATGCCGTGGCTCCTTAACGCCTTTACAGCTGGAAACCCGTTTTTTGCGACACAATGACGATAGAGGTGCACCAACCACAGTTTTTTTTTTAGGTTACTCAATTTTGGGTGCTTTTAAGACCTCTCCCAAAAACTGATTTGGAAAACAAGAATAAAACCGCGCTTTGATCCCGGATGAAAAATCGCATGGCCGCCTAGGTGCACAACGAGAAAGAATCATGAACAAAAAAATGTCCTATTTTTTATTTTTTTCCGACGATATTATTAGTTTAGTATTAGTAGGTTAAGGAGCCCCGTCATTCAGACAACATTTTCGCCAAAAAAAGGTATACCTCTATCGTGGCATGCCAAAAAAATGTCCTATTATTTATTTTTTTTCCGACGATAGTAATAGTTTAGTATTAGTAGGTTGAGGAGCCCCGTCATTCGGAAAACATTTTCGCCAAAAAAAGGTATACCTCTATCGTGGCACGCGTTGGAATCGGTATAGGGAGCGGTCTTGGGGCTTCAAAAGGGTTATATGCCCAAAATCGTCGGAACGTCGTTCTTCTTTTTTTTTTTTCTGCAAAATGATGATTTTTGTATGCTAAGGCCGCGGATTTTGCTCATTGGGTTTGTTGCACTTCTCAGTTTTTTTGCTCAAAACCAGCTTTTTGGGGGGTGAGATACGGAGCTCCCTCCTCGAGTGGTTGCAGGCTGATTCGAAACGTAAAAAAACAAAACGGATTCTCTCCCCGGCGAATGCCGCTCGCAATATCCAGTCCAAGGGTGAATATTTGGTATGGTTTGGTATCATGCTGACCCCCATGGCCAATGGAAGAGGGTAAGAGGGTGACATGGCCAGGGTTTTGTTTTAACGGCCTCGGGCTGTCTCTAGGAGCAAAATTCGTGTCGACCAATGACAGGCCATCAAATTCTTCAATAATATTCAGGCTTTTTCCAAGCGGAGGCAAGAAAAAAAATTGCGCCGCATTTTGCATGAACCGATTGGAGGTACGTACTCCAAGGCATGTCTGTAGTAAATTTCGCGCAAAAAATCGAAGATCTGACCCGCTTGTGTTCATCGTTAAGCAGAATCTAGCGAGAAAACTGGATCCTACACTACAACCGAGTAATTTGCGGAAAATAACGTATCTTACTAATTTTTACGTACAAAGGGCCAAATGTCCACGCCGTTTTTGAGAGACAAGAGCCTGGAATTTTGCACACGTGTTCATCATGCCCGTCCCGATGCCTGGCTTCCGGGGGGGGGTTATTTTATTTTATTTTCCGCCGAAAAAGTTTGGTCTAAGGTGGGCGATATTTTCCATACAATCTTAACTGACGAAAAATCAGAAAAAAAAGAACCCCCCCGCCCTAGCAGGTGAGGTGTGCCAAATTTCACGGTCTGAATCGAAAAAACGGCGTGGACATTCGCTGGGGAATGCATTTTTTTTTTTTTTCGTAAACCAGCCTGTAGGAGCCTTGGGGAAAAAAAAACGGTGCTTGTCTACCGTAGCATGTTGTTGTGGTCGTTGTTGTTGTTGTTGTTGTGGTCGTGGTTGTGTTTGTTGTAGCTGTTGTGTTTGTTGTGGTTGTTGTTGTGATTGTCGTGGTTGTTGTTGTTGTTGTGGTGGTTGTGATTTGTTGTGGTTGTTGTTGTGGTGGTGGTGGTGGTGGTGGTGGTTGTTGTTTTTGTTGTTTTTGTTGTTGTTTTCGTTGTTGTTGTTCTTGTTGATGTGGTTGTTGTCGTCGTTGCTGTTGCTGGTGGACGATGAAGAGATGTGCCGAGCGCTGGCGAGGTATGTAGGGTTTACTGAGGGGTGAGTTAGTTTTATCCCTTGATTGGTTCTTTTGGGGAAGAAGAAGAGATCACAATTGGCTCTTTTTGTTTTTTGTCGTGTGACATCGATGTTGCAGGCGATTGATCCCCTCGTCGTGGCGGCTACGCTGACCAGGGAACAAGGCAGGAAGGCGACCGGAACCCAAGCGGCGCTGCAGATACTGGTGAGCTAGCTGTAGCGTTTCTATTTTTATCATATACGAAGCTTCTTCTTTTTCTTCGGTCTTTCTTAGTTTTTTTTCACTTTCCTTTTCCCTTCGTGCTTTGTGTTTTTCCTTTCTCCATTCTCTAGTTTTCGTTGTTCTTTCTTTCTTATTCTTACTAAATTGAAAAAAAAATCTTTTTTTTCTTCTCGTTTTCCGTTTTTTCTTTTCCCCACGCGTTTTCCCCTCTTTTTCCCTTTTCCTTATTAGTCGTTTTCTCAATCATGTATATACGCTGTTTCCCTTCGTCATTTCCCCCACTTTAGTCCCCCTTTTTCCTTCATTTTTTTTCCATGTATACCTTTCCTTGATTTCCTGTTTTCTGGGCGGTCCTTGCCAGTTGCCTTGTATGGCCCCTTTCCCTGCGCATTCTCTGCGTAAAACGCGCATCTTTTTTATGTTTTGTTTTATTTGTTTTCCGCCTTCTCCATTTTCTGTTTCCTTTTTTCGTACAATCTTGTTTCAAGATCGACTATTTCCAGACATGTTTGTCGTATTTCTTGGTTTGCCAGGCGAACGAAACGCACGCCTATTCCCCTTGTTTTTGCTTTTGTTTGTTTTACCCTTCTTCCTTGCTGCTCCTTTCTCCTTACCCCTTTTTTTTTTGTTTTTTGTATGTTCTTGTTCCTTTTCCGTTTTCTCTTCTTCCATTTTTTTTTCTTGTTGTTTTACCAGGCGGCGCTGGCCGACCGCCTCGTCCGACCTATCCCCCCCTCCGCCATCGCCCCCGTCGACGAGTCGGATAACATGGTTGACGTCGATAGCTTCGAGGTGGAGGAGGCGAGTCAAGGGGGGGGAGAAGGGGGCAACTTGGAGGGGGGGGGGGGGGAGGGGAAGAACTGGCGGCATCAAGATTTCCTGAAGGTGGAAGGCGAGGTATTAGAGAGGGGATTGAGGGACCTTGTACCCTCCCTCTGCGCGTACCTCCGAGGCCACACCGAGGTGAGTCAGCCTTGTCCTCAGCTCTAGCCCTAGCCTTGTTCATATCCTTACCATTAGCCTTAGCCATAGCCGTAGCCGTAGCTTAATTTTGTCTTCAGATGTACGGGTACCATTTTTTTATCCTTATCTGCGTCCTTGTCCTTACGCTTATCCACGTCCGTTTCCTTTTCCCAATCCGTAAGCTTGTCGTTGTCTTTATCCTCACCCTTTTTCTGTATCCTTATCCTTCGTCCTTGTAGTTCCCTTGTCCTTGTCCTCACCCTTTATCCTTGTCCTTATATTTTTATCCTTCTTCTACACGTTGCTGCAAGTATATTCTTACTCGTAAGTATTGTCCTTATCATTAGCCGTATTCTTGGTCGTAGCCTTAGCCGTGGCCTTTTCCTTGTCCTCAGATTTACAATTACCATTCGCTCATCCTTATGCTCCGTGTGCGTATCCTTAGGCGTATACTTATCCGTATCCCTGTAGTTGTCCTTACCAATATCCTTATCGTTGTTTTTTTCGGTATCCTTCTCGTGTCCTTATCCGTATCCTTATATTTCTATTTACCGTTATCCTTTCCTTGTCCTTTTCCTTTGTCCTTGTGGTTGCCCTTACACTTAGCGTCACCATTGTCCTTATCCCCACTCTTGCCCTTGTCTTCCTCAATACCCCTTTTTACACAATGCTGCAAGCACACCCTTACTCGTAGTACACGCGAGCTACCTTAAGGGGTACAATGATATACCGCTTTCTGGCGATTTTTATTGTTCTGAATGACAGGGCTCCTTACCCCCTTTAGAGCGCCCACACCCCTCCCTATACTGTCTCCAAGTGAATTTGTCCCCAATAGGGATTTCCAGTTGTAAAGGCGTTAACCCATTTCCAACTCCTAACATTATTATATCATAGTCTGAATCCAAGTTTTTTGCCCCCATGTCGGGAGTGCGGTGCTAAAAGGGTTTAAACTCCCCAAATCGTCGGAAATCTCGTTCTTGTTTTGCGACATTATTTTTTTTTGTATGCTTAGGCCGTGGGTTTATTCTTCTCAAAAACAGTTGTAGTTTAGTCAAACTCAGTTTGTGGGTGACGCACGGGGCTCCTCAAGGCAGCATCCTCAGAAGAGAAATGATGCAGCTATATCGTAGCGTGTGTGTGTTTTTTTAATAATCACTTTTTTTACTTCCCAGCCCAACTCGCAAGAGTTTTTATTTACCCTCAGCGACCTTCTGGACTAGCCGTGGTCACAGGTGTCTTCCCTTCTCCCCCTCCGGTACTTGCCTTCACTTTAATCGCGCATGGGGTTGATTCAGCATTCCCACTTTTCAGCTTTTTATGCTCGTCAATTTTCCTCGAATTTTTTGCTAACTCACGCTCTTGCGTTTTCCGCTAGCCGATTTTGACGCAAGAAAAAGTCTTCACGAGTCTCGGGAAGATTCGAACCCGCGTCATTGACTTTAGTAGGGACGACATTCACCTGCTACTCCATAGGGGACGCTCCCAAGTTGATATTGCCCATACCATGGGTACATACATACATACAGTACAGCATATCTAAAGTAGCCCATACCATGGGTACATACATACAGTACAGCATATCTAAAGTAGCTACATCCTGACATCTCTATCATTTCCCATGTACTTGTCCTTGTATTAGTAGCATTACTTGCCTTTTTTCGTCATCCATATCCTCATCCTGATCTTGCCTGAGCCCGTGTGTCGCCTTGGCGCTAAAACTAGTACAACGCCTCTCGTTCGCGGCTGTGTTACACGTGCTTGTGTCCGCAGGACCCGTCCATGATCACCGCACAAACGAAAGAACAGCAACCCCGGATGGGCTCGCTTAGGCTGCAGGTAACAGCAGGGGAGGGGAAGGAGGGTGGGGGGCAGGGGAGGGAGAAAGGAGAGGAAAAGGGGAGGTGATCGTAATGGTGATGCAGTAGGGTCCCCCAACAAGGCGGTATACGGATATAAGGCGGTCAAAATCGCTTCCCGCGACAGGGGAACTGCACTGGTAACCTGGAATGATTAAGGCGGCTTCCCTCTATAAGGCGGTCGCAGTGCTCTCTATGGCGCACCACCGCCTTACCGGGGGACCCCTAGTATGGCGATCGTGGTGTTGGTATTGGTAACGGTGATGGTTGTGATGGTGCATGGTGATGACGACAGTGTGTGTGTCTAGAAAGGGCTTCGTCAGGGGGAATTTTCCAGGAAGGTTCAACCTTTCCAGGAAATTGTTACTCACTATTAGTGTAAGGAGGCGATGTCGTGGTCCGCGGTTCGGAACTATCCAAAGCGAATCGAAAACGGCGCAGACTCGTTTCTCGCCCGTTTGTGGTCGGTTTTGGGTCCGGATTGGGGGCGGTGGGTTAGGGTTAGGGTTGGGGTTTGGGTTGGGTCTACGCCCACGCTTTGGTCTCATGGTCGGAGGTGATTCCTAGCATGAACAACCGTGGCAAGCAATAACCCGAGCGTACGAAGGTCTATCCTAAGTAGGTTCTATGGCTCGTCCATGTTGGCGATGGTGATGACGATGCTGACGATGATGATGATGATGATGATGATGGTGATGATTATGATGATAACGATGACGAAAACAATAATGATTCTCCCTTCTTTTTACGGCGAGCTCACTTGCACTGACGGACAAGTCACACCCCCCTCCCCTCCCTCCCGATGTCCCGTTTCCCCGGGCCAGGTTGTGCGTTTTTTAGAAACCCTTGTCGGTATGGAAAACTTGGCGATCGACGAGGTGTTGATACGGGAGGTGAGGTTGCTTGGAACTTCTATTTACCCTTTAAAGTTGATTATAACATGGCGACGGGAAGTAAGGTTCCTTGGTGGGACCGCCTATTAATAGTACCAGTACCCTCTTCGGCTTGGTGATAGCATTGCGACGGGAGATGATTGTTTCTTTGGAGGGAACGCGCTTTCAACGTTTAGACTTGAACACAGTATAGGTACGGGAGGTGAGGCTTCCCGACGGGAGCGCTTATGACCGATTTAACTTGCTAATAGTGTGGCAACCGAAAAACGACGAGTGCGGTGTTCTTAAGCGTAGCGTCTATAGATAGAGTGAGCGTGCAGCAGTACGACTATGACCATGCAGCGCCCGTGCCCTGCCGCGGATTATGTTGGTTGTATAGCACTACCCACTAGACCACTGAGTTGCAGCGATTGAGTGGTGAACCTCATAGCGTAACCTTTTAGATTAATCTACAAGGTTCGCCTTGGGGGTATGGTTGGCTTTAACCACTTTCGTGCCCTAAAAACCCGTCCCTATACTATTTCCAAGTAGGTTGTCACCGAAAATGGGTTTCCAGTCGTGAAAGGCGTTAAATCCCGGGAGCCCGGGAGTGTCTCAAGTTGAAAAGCACTCTACCCACTAGACCACTGAGTCATTATTGAGTGGTGAACCTTATAGCGTAATCTTATAGAGTAGTCTACAAGGTTCCCCTTGGGGGTGTGGTTGGCGTTAACCCCTTTAGAGCCCCGAAATCCCCTCCCTATACTATTTCCAAGTAGTTTTGTCGCCGAAAATGGGTTTCTAGTCGTGAAAGGCGTTAAATCCCGGGAGTGTCTCAAGTTGAAAAGCACTACCCACTAGACCACTGAGTCACAGCGATTGAATTGTGAGCCTTACAGCGTGACCTTCGAGTAGTCTACAAGGTTCCCCTTGAGGGTGTGGTTGGCGTTAACGCCTTTAGAGCCCCGAAAACCCCTCCCTATACTATTCCCAAGTAGTTTTGTCACCAAAAATGGTTTCCAGTCGTGAAAGTCGTTGAATCCCCGGGAGATGTACTATTCCCAAGTAGTTTTGTCACCAAAAACGGTTTCCAGTCGTGAAAGTCGTTGAATCCCCGGGAGTATCTCAAGTCGAAAAGGGGGACAAAACTCTAGAAAATAATTAAAAAGAAAAACATGATTAGCCACATGGCAAGTAACGGGGCAAGTAACATCGACCGTTCTTACAGCAGCTAAAACGGGTGTATAGCTGAGTCTATAACCAACCAGGGTGTATCGTGGGTTGGAAACCCAGTACGGACGTATCCCCCTCTACCCCAGCGGACTATTGGTTAGCGTGACCGACTGTGTAATTTTATCGATCAGTTGGAAAAAAAAAGAAAAATCACAAGTCGGACGGATGATCTATTGTTCCCGTTTGATTTTATATGTAGATATTGCAGGGAAGATCTGTACGATTTAGCTCTTGTTGTCATCGGGTAGGTTTGATCTGCGTCCTGTAGCAAATGTTGCCAGCGTTGGATCTGTATTATTTACATGCAGATCCTGCAAAACATCTCATAACGGAAGATACGGGATCTGCATGATCTGTATGATCTGTATGATCTGTATGTGATCTGTATGTTCTGTATGATCTAGATCGTGATCTGTCCGAGGTGTGTGTATTTTTTTGTCTTTCTGAACCCCCAAAGAGGTTATGATGATATGATGTTGTTTAGCGTTGCTCCTCAGGTTCTTCGCGTGAAGAGCTCTCGACGTCTCGCCCCATTGAACGACCTCGAGAAAAAAGGATAGTATGACCAACATAGTGACATTAACACGTTATACCCTCCTCGCCGCCCGGCCTCCCCCCCCCCCACTCCCCCCATTACCGTTTGTTTTACGTTTCCGCCTCCCATCGCTACCAGCACGCGATGGCGACGTGCTTAGACATGATGTTTACCTACGAGACATCCTCGATGCTGCACACCAGCGTCGCCGCCTCTATCCTTACGATCCTCATACCGTCCGGCGGTCTCGCCCCCGACACCGTCGCGGGGGGCAGAGCTGGAGGAACAGCAGTAGCACCGACAGCGTCAGCAGCAGCAGCAGCGGCAGCAGCGGCAGCAGCGGCGGCGGCGGCGGCGGCGGCAGCGGCAGCAGCAGAAAAGGAGGCGGAAGAAAAAAACGCGGGGACGGGGGATGGTAGCCCCGGGCCTGCAGCCGAAGGGGGGCGCCGCGGGCTTTTTCAGCGCCATATCTTCGAAGATTGTCGCTTGGTGGAGCGCATTTTGGAGGCTGTGGCGCTCAATGAGGACGCTGAGAGAGTTCAGGAAGCGGAGACGGTAGGGGAGGGGGGGGAGGACGCTGCGAGGAGAGAAAGCGGTGCTCATGTTGGCGCGGTGGGGGCGGGGGCGGGGGGGGGAGTAGCGGCGGTGGAAACTTCGGCGGCGGGGAGTAGCGTTGACGTTGGTGGTAGTGGGGATGGTGGGGGTGATGGTGGTGGCGGAGCTGGAGGGGCAGCAGGCAAGGGTAGGAGACGTCGGAGGCCTGGCAGACGCTTGGGGCACATGGGGCACGTTCTCCTGCTGAGCAGGGCGGTAATCGACGCCCAGAGCGAGGGGACGAAGGAAGGGGGAGGACCTTTTCCCGGAGGAGCTTCTGTTTCCATTTCGGCCGCGTCCTCGGGTTCGACCTTGCCTTCTGGAGGGCAGCAGGCGATGCTGTCGGGGGGGGGGGGGGGGGGGGGGAGCGGTAAGGTTGATGGGGGGCAAGGGGAAGGGGAGGGAGGGGTAGCAGCGGCGGCGGCGGCGGCGACGGCGGCAGCAGCTGGAGCGGCGGAGGCGGCGGCCGAAGCGGCGGCCGAGGACGCTTCGATGGCGCAGCGGAAAAGTTTTGTGGGCGGGCTCTTGGCGCGAAGGGAGTGCGCCGAACAGTGGCAAGAATTCGTGTCCACTACCCTCGCGCAGGAATTGGGCCGGCAGATGAACCCGCTGGGGGGGTTTGCGGTGCCGTCTCGGGAGGACGAGAACCAGCTTTCTACTGATTTCCCGGACGAGGTAATGCATCTGTTTTGTTTTTGGTTGGTGGTTGGTTGGATGCGCCCAGGTGCCCGTGCTCGACGCGACCGTAGTTGTTTTTACGTTTTTTTTTTAGGCAGCTGCGATGGGAGGCAAGGTGCCTATTTGTTTTTGTCAGGTTCCAAACCCAAGGAGCTCTATTGATAAGAGGCATGCTACAGTAGGGGGAGGGAGGAGGGGGATAAAAAACTGTTTTTTTTGTCGGGGGGCCTTGCATGCTGAGGTCTGTACATCACCCTAGAATCGACTTTTCTTTTGAGAACTGCTCCTCGCGCAAATCCCACAAAGACAACGAACCGAATTGTAAGAAACACAAAAGCAATTTCAAATGTATTCGGTTGGAGTTCCTCGTCTGAGCCGAGGGCCTTTGTCAGATGGAAAATGTTTGGCCCGCACGTACCCTATCTACTGTTGAATGGCTCACTGCCGCCCCCCCTTCCCCCCCCCCTCCCCTGATTCTCGAACACAGGCCGTCGACATGGATGACACCACGGGACTTCTCGAAAACATTTCTAGCATGCACTCTGCCGCGGCGGCCGCAGCAGCAAACGCCGCCACCGCTGCATCCAGCGGAGCCGGAACCGGCGGCGGTGGTCTTCTATCCCCCGCCCTCCGCAACCACATGGCCAACAACAATGGTGGTGGTCGTGGTTCGGGAGGGCTTAACTTCCACAATGCGGCCGAGTTTTTGATAGACGACGAGGGCGACGAGGAAGAGTTTGGGGCCGAAGGGTCGGCATGGGGCGACAATTCTCTCTCGATGTTGTTCGGGTCCAATGATTTCTTGAGCACCTCCGCGGGTGGGCCTTCCGCGTGGGGGTCCTTAACAAACCCTGGTGTTGGTGGTAGCACTGGGGTCGGAAGCAGCGTCGGTGGTGTTGGTGGTGGTGGTGGAGACACTTCGGCCGGCGAAGGCGGCTGGGCTAACTTTGCGGAGTTCGGGGACGTGGGAGGGGGGGGCGCAGCAGCATCAGCAGCAGCAACAACATCCTCCTCGTCTTCGTCTATGCCGTCGGAGGATTCTGCTGCTGCGACGGCGGGAAGCGGCGGTGTCGGCGGTGGTTTCGCCAGCTTTGACGCGGTGTTCTCCCTCGACCCTGGCGCGCCCACGGGCGGTCGATTATTGGGGAGCGGGCCGAATCTGGGCGGTGTCGATCCCGGGCCGGGACCGAACGCGTTTGCGCCGAGTCCGCCGCCTAGTTGGGCACCCCGACCCAACAGCGGAGGGGGTGACGGTGCTGGTGGTGGTGGTGGTGGTGGCGCGGGATCCGGAGCGGGGGGGGTAGCAGGCAGTAACGTTAGCGGTGAGGGGGGTGGGGGCGGGGGCGATGGTGGTAGCAGCGGTAGCAGCGGCAGCAGCAGCAGCGGCGGCGGCTTCACGGATTTCCCGCAGTACGGCGGGCTTGCAGACTTTTCTGCCATGATGGATGATGCGGCGTCACCCCCTAGTTCTTCCCCCGGAGGTGGATTGGGGGAGGGGGTTGGGGTTGGGGCGGGGGGGGTTGACATTGCAGGCACCGGCGGCGGTGGTGGTGGCAATGGGGGTGATGATGACGATCGAATGGATGAGGAAGGGGAAGAAGGGGTAGGGGGAGACGGGGGAGGGTTGGCGCTAGGTGGTCCTCGAGGTTCTGCCGCGGGGTTGCAGGTGTTGAACCAGACCCCACCTCGAGAGCAAAACGATGACTTGGATGCGATGATGGGCTCGGACGACGACAAGGAAGAGGAGGGGGAGGGGGACGACGGGGGGCAAGGGGCGGAGGTTGCTGGGCCTTGACTGACCCGGTTGATTGGTGGGCCTTGACTTTTTTACAGCCCCTTTTTTTCAAGTCGTTTTTTTCTGTTCGATTAAATAACACCACAGTTTGGGGGGGGTGGGAGCGCGGCGTGGGAGACGGGGGGGGGGGGGGCGTGGGGGGTGGGAAAGGGAGCGGGGGGGGGGGGGGGGGCTAGCCCGTGTCTGGACACGGCGGGGGTGCAGCACAGCACAGTGGTTGTTTACGTGTCGTGAGATGCGAGAGCCTCAGGCGAGTGTTTGTGGGGTGTTTGTGGGGTGGGGAATGGGGTGGGAGGGGGAGGGTGACGGGGAGAGGAGGTGGGGAGAGCGAGGGGGAGGCGGGCGAGGGTTATGGTGTGATGTGAGGCCGTGACTCGCAAAGACGCGACACCTGACTGAAGGGCTGCAATGAAACGACGAAGACTAAAGCTACGTACACCAGTGGCATGAAAACAGCAGTAGGAGTGTTTTGTTTTACACCGCCAGGAGGAGAGCGGAGGGTGGTGGCGTTCGTCTGGCCTGGTCTGGTCCGGTCTAGTCTTGGTTCTGATCTGGTACAGTATGATGAGTTTGCGCGACGTTTGCGCGTTTTTTTTTTCTTCGCTTGGTTTTTTGTTCTTAACGTGTCTTCTTATTTTGCTTCGGTTCTTGTTGTTCGCCTCGTAATTTTTCTTGTTCGTTGTTCGTGTGTCGTGAGAGGGGGACGCTGCTCGGGGAGCGCTTGTTTTGCTATAAGCGGAGGCAGCGCCCCCCCCCCCCCCCCCCCCCCCCCCCCCCTCCCGATCCCCCCCTCGCCACGGCCACCGACCCCCTCGTCAGCGCCGCTGCTGCTGCCGTAACCGCGAAGGCTACGGTAGGAAATACAGTAGTGATCCCTCTACAGTGCCGGTTGCCCGCTGTAGTGCCCGTGAAATCGCTTGGCACAGATGGGAACCACCAGTACTGTCAGCATGCGGAGTAGTGCCGGTTGCCGCTACAGTGCCGTTTTCTTCGGCACTATAGCGGCTACCGGCACTATAGAGGGGCCACTACTGTAGTAGTAAGCGAACAACCGAGCAAGCGAGCGGACACCATGTTATTTTTCCCGCGATGGGCCTCAAGTTTTACGCCGGAGATAAAAGAGGGACCCGAAACGCTTTGTCGCTTGGACGATCTCCACGCGAAGAAACGAAGGTAACCTCTTTCCAACTCCCACGATGTTCCTAGTCTAGTTCCAAGCGTTTTTTGTCGCACGATGGGGGTGCATGCAGTGCCAGAACAATCTGGTAACCCTTTTTCTAGCTCTTTAGGCTTTTCCTACCCTTATTCCAAGGGTTTTGTCGACACATGACGGGAGCGTGCAGTGCTAAACCGTGAAGGTGAACACTCTTCCAACCCCTACAATGTTCCCAGTGTAATTCCGCGTGTTTTGTCCCCATGGCGGGAGCGAAGGGCTCAAGAAGTGCTGGATCATCGACCCTTCCTTGTGGGACCTAAAACACGACGTGTGCGGTCTTTTTTTATCAAGCATCTAATCGTTTAGCGGCGCGCAGCAGTGCAGGTACCAGCATGCTACGCGCGTGTCTTACATGTCCTCGTTACTTGGTTTGTTGCACGCGCTTCGGGCACACACCCAGCTCCGACACACCATCCACCCCTGCAGCTTGGGCTGCCTCCTGTGGCCAACGCTGTCCTCGTCACTCCCCCCCCCCCATGAAATCCCACAGCGGTGGGTTAGTGGCATTCACGTGTCATAGGAGGCCAGATCATGAGATGAGGGGATTAGGCGGCGGCAGAGAAAAGGCGTATATCGCAAGAAGAGGGAGAGCTTGAGAGTATACACGAGAGAGACGAGCTTTCGGTTTGGTTTGATTTGGTTTCGTTCGGCTCGTCTCGACATCCGGCACGTGTCATCGGAGGCCGGAGCATGAGATGAGGGGATTAGGCGGCGGGAGAGAGGGCGTATATCGCAAGAAGAGGGAGAGCTTACGAGTATACACAAGAGAGACGAGCTTTCGGTTTGTTCCGCTCGTCTCGACATCCGACTAAGGTCCCGTATGCGCGTGGCGCTCGTCCCGCACCGACCGCCCTTCCTATTCGATAGGGACCAAGCGCCGCGCGGCCTCTGCATCACGGAAGCCTCTCGCCGCCGCGTCGCCACTAGCCGCCCAGCCCTACAGCAGTTGTTTGATGACCTCCCGCTAGCGTGAAATTACTCCGCAAACTCGACCGCGACCAAGCGTCGCGCTGTCTCTGTGTAACAGAAGCCCCCTGTGCCTCGCAAGGACCAAGGCTGTGGGAAGGAGGTAACTATCAGATCACTTTGAGGGCTACCCTACTCCCTTTCGATTTTGAGCTTTCGTGCTTTCTGTACGGTTGCAGGACACGCTCCGCCACCGTGAGATCGTGTTGCTCGTTGCCCTGCGCCAACAAAACTATTTTCATGTCAGATTTTGCGCAAGGTAGGGAGCCGGGGCGCAGTTCGACGCGAGTCGGCGAGAAAAGAAAGGCTAAGTCTCCTGGAAAAAGAAAAATGAAGGCACGTACCGTAGTGCGGAGGGGTGAAAAGAGCCTGCTAAGTGATCCTGAATCTGAGTTACATTTAGGGACGGAGAAGACGCGTGCTACCATAGAGGTGCACCACTTCTTTTTCTGAGGTTGTTCGTCAGTTTTGGGCAGCTCAAGACCTCTCCCAAAAACTGATCTAAAGAAAAAAATAAAACCGCTTCGATCCCGGATGAAAAATCCCATGAGCCCTAGGTACACGACGAGAAGCATGCAAAAAAAAAATGGCCTATTTTCGACGATTCGGGGTTAAGGAGCCCGGTCACTCGGAAAACATTTCACACGAAAAGTGCGACCTCTGTCGTAGAATTGGTCAGAAAGAGACGGAAAAAAGTGCCAAGATAAATAAATGGCACGAGCAAAAAGAGAAAAATTGCTTGGTAAGCAAAAATAGGGGCATGGTGTACCACATACAACATAACACCGATAGCATTTGCATACAAACATCTTCCTGGTTTTCGCTCGTATATGGACCTCAGTTTTTGTTTATGTTTATATTCTTTAAAGATGTTTTCAGGACGTCAGCTGTGAGTTCGACGAATTTCGGGTCAATACTCATCTTTACAAGCTGCGTTGTTGGTACTCGTAATGTACTATGTGGGTGAGTGTTTTTATTGGGAGGGGTCCTATTTAATATATATATATGTATAGTCTATATGTTTTGTTGTTCTCCAATATAATGGTCAGTGTTGGTATTATTACTTTAGTTGGGGAATTTTGAGCTAGATCTGACATCATATCTATTTTATCATTTTATTTCTGTAGTTTCCACTATAGACTACTGCTCTATCGTATGTATTGTAAGTGGTTTATTTTGTTTTTTCGCTGCTTTAATATCGGGAGGAGTACGAATACAAAGTATTACTAGTTATCTAGCTAATATGTTAATATTAACACAGCATTCGAGAATAAAAGTCTTTTTTTATACACCGGTCCTTGTATTTTAAGCCAGAGTGGCAATTCAATATAATACTGGACTTCATCAAAACTTTTGCCAACAAAAGGTATACCGTGGATTTCTCCCTCAAAAAACGGTACTGGGGTATACCCGTAGACATTGGCGTGTACTTTGGAGTACGTGTACGTTAGATATGAGTATAGCACCAATCCCTCGTACCATGCCAACTTTGCCAGAAAAAGGTACACCGTGAAAGCATCGCTCGGTGTGAGGCAATTTTATTTATTTATTGCCGTGTGACCATCTTTTATCACCTTGAACCGGCGTAAAAACACTGGTACACCCTTTGATGGCATTTAGTTTTCCGGAGGTTCAGACAGTAGGACGGACACAACTCGGCGACAGAAATCCTCAGTAACCTGAGGAATCCCTGCCAGACGCGGTTGACTCGTTCCTGGAAGGTTGGTGCTGAACAAGAATATTCTTCTAGCCACAGAGCCATCGGGTTTCCGCCGAAGACGGGGAGGATAGTTTCCCATCCCCGGGTCAGGAATCCCTCCATATCTCTGCAACTCCGACCAATCGGAGACGAAAACCGCGATCCCCCGGGTCGACACCGCCCCACACGATGTAGAAATCCCGACCAAATCGGCTGATCGTTGATAGGATATGGCTCGTGGAGCCAGCGTCGCCCGGGGAAGATACAGTCCGATCCACCGATGAGAAAGCCTTCCATACATGAACAACTCCAACAACCCGAGGACGAAATCAGCGATCGACCACGCGTCGAGACCGCCCCGCATGGCGTGGAAATCCTACCCCCATTAGCTGATCGCTGATTGGCTGGGGCTCATAGAGTCAGCGCGAGGGTAGACTTGCCCTAGGGACAGCGTCGAAGTCTCGCCGCACCAGGGGAGGATGAGGTCCCATCTCCGGATCATGAAACTTCCCATAATCATGTACAAATCCAACAGCCCAGGGACGAAAACGGTGATCCGTCGGGTCGATATCGCCCCGCACGGTTTGGAAACCCTACCCCCATCGGCTGATTGCTGATATAGGCTCGGGCGCATCGAGCCAGCGCGCAAGGACTTTAGCCCCTCGAGCCAGCGTCGAGGTCCCGCCCCACCCGGGAAGGATGAGGACCCATCCCTGGATCAAAAATATTGCCATACATCTACAACTCCAACAGTCCGGGGACAAAATCTGTGATCCCCCGGGTCGATACCGCCCCGCACGGTATGAAAACCCCACCCCCATCGGCTAATTGCTGATTGGCTAGGGCTCACAGAGCCAGCGTGCGGGGAGAGTTACCCCTCGGGCTAACGTCGAAGTTCCGCCGAACCCGGGGAGGATAAGGTCTCATCCCCGGATCAGAAATACTTCCTTATATATAGAACTCCAAGAACCGGAGAATGAAAATGGTGATCCCCCGGGTCGATACCGCCTCGCACGGCATGGAAATCCCTCCATCAACTGACTGCTGATTGGCTGGGGCTCATAGAGCGAACGCGCTGCAAGAGTTGCCCCTCGGGACAACGTCGAGGTCCCGCTGCACTCGGGGAGGGTACAATCCGATCCACGGATCAGAAACCCTTCGTACATCTACGGCACAACTCCAACAACCCGGGGACAAAAACGGTGATCCCCCCGCTCGATACTGCCCCATATGCTGTGGAAACCCTATCCGCATCGATTGCTGATTGACTGGGATCATAGAGCCAGCGCACGGGAGAGTTGCCCCTCGGGTCAACATCGAGGCCCCGCCGCATTCGGGGAGGTCCCATCCCCCAATCATAAATCCTTCCATATATCTACAACTCCAAGCACAACTCCAACCACCCGGGGACAAAAAACGGTGATACCCCGGGTCGATACTGTCCCACATGCTGTGGAAATCCTGTCCGCATCGATTGCTGATTGACTGGGGTCATAGAGCCAGCGCACGCGGGAGAGTTGCCCCTCGGGCCAACATCGAGGTCCCGCCGCATTCGGGGAGGTCCCATCCCCCAATAATAAATCCTTCCATATATCTAGACCTCCAAGAAACGGGGGACGAAAACGGTGATCCCCCGGGCCGATACCACCCCTAACGGTGTGTAGGCCCCACCCCCTTCCACTAGTTGCTGATTGGCTATCCAGTGCGCTGCAAAAGTTGCCCCCCGGGAAACGCCGATTTCCCTCCGCACCCGGAGGGAACAAGATCCCATCCCCGGATCAGAAACCCTCCACACATCTACATACTCCAATAACCCGGGGACGCCAACGGCGACCCCCCGGGTCGATACCGCCCCGCATGTTGTGGAACCCCACAGCCATCGGCTGACTGCTGATTAGGGACTCATGGAGCCAGCGCTCTGCAAGAGTTCCCCTGGAGACAACGTCGAGGTTTCACCGCACCCGGGGACGATAAAATGTCATCCCCAGATCAGAAGTAATTCCATACATGAACAATCCGAACAACCAGGGGACTAAAATGGCGATTCCCAGGTTCAATACCGCCCCCCATGGTGTGGAAACGCCACCCTCATCGGCTGATTGATTGGCCGGCGGGCGCTAGACCTGCGCACTGGGAACTGTGGAATATTCCTAGCTGGCGACTAATAATTAGCAGTAAAGCAGAGGTGTAGAGGTATTCATAGTAGTAGAGTAGTGGCAGTAGGAGTAGTACAAATGTTTCCCCGTGGCGGAGTGCTATTATACACAAATTATACTAGCTGCTGCTATGCATTTCATGCCATGCACAAAAAAATACTACCACTCAAAGACTACGGACGGAAAGGTACAAGGACCGTTTGAACTTTACGTTTGTACCCCAATGGCCCATACATTTTCGTTCATAGTTGTACCTCACAGACCACGAGTAATACTACGAATACTACTACGCCCGAGCCACGATGATAGCACCACTATGGGCAACGCAGACGAAGCGCCACGGGCGGAGACGCGGCCGTACCACTAGATAGAGCTCAGAAAGGTGGGAACTGGCGGTCGGGTATGTACTCGGGGTTTGCCAATAGCAGTCGGTCCACGTCATCGTCTCCGGTACTCTCAAAAGGTGGCGATCATCCGACAAACAATGCGCCTGCGACGCGTGTTACAACACGACTCTCAACGGGGATCTACCAGCACCGTATTTCGGGCCTACAGCAAGAGTATAACTGTACTGCAGACAACGATACGCGTCATAAAATGTAACAGATAGTAAGCTACTGAAAAGTATTCTCTATCAATAGCTTAGAGTAGACTATTCATAGCATAACATATACCAGGTAGTAAACAGAGAGCGGTACTTTGGTACAAACAGTGGGCTATTGGACTAGGCTGCGACAGGGCTAGACACTTAAGGGTTCCCGCCGCGCCCGCGAGCACTGCAAGCATCCAGCACAGTATGCATAAACACACTGTCGCTCCGTAAAGAGACTCTTAAATCCCTTCGGAGCTTCTAAGAGACTCTTAAATCCCTTCGGAGCTTCAGAAGGAAAAACAAATCGCACCCGGGAACCACTGCCGGTAACGGTTGGTGTATCGGCCACATGAAAACCGTCCGGGCTTATAACGTGGTAGACGTGCCTGAAGTGCAACGCCAACAAACTGCACGAAACTGACGCAGCAGATGATACAGTATCCCCACACTGCTTAAAGATGTTCCTCGGCGCTTGACAACACCACAACTCATTATCGGTTTTTGGTCGCCAAACATGAGCTATATGACCCGTTCACTAGTAATACTGCAAACAAAAAAAAAAAGTCAACTCGAACTGCCAACTAGTTGTTCCCCCTCCCCCCCCAAAAAACGTCAGTGCAGGTCTTAAGGGTTAACTTGCCGTCGCTCCACAAGAGACCCGTACGTTGGTGACACCAAAACTTCCACAGATCGTACAGATCACCATTCCCCACGCGATGACCTCTAGATCTCTTACGGAAGATCTGTATGATCTAACTCATGTCGCCGGATGGGAGCCGATGTGATCTGCGTGATCTAGCAGACGTTTCCAGGGTTGGGTCTGTACTCTTCATAACATATACGATCCTGCAAAACACATCACAACGGCAGACAGAGGATCTACGTGATCTAGATCACGATCTAGGTCGTGATCTACCCGAGGTGTGCAAACTGCTCCGCATCCTCCTCGCCAACAAATCACGTAATCTCTTGGCCGTGCCAACCCACCCACCCACCCACCCACCCACCCATCCACCCACCCACCACCCACCACCCACCCCCGCCCACAATATCCCCACCACCTCTCACCAACCCAAACACACCACGGGCATCGCTTGCCACGCGGGGGTATCATGCTCTGTAGCACTTTACAACAACGAACAAGTGACCGATGGGGCTGCTCAACGCAACTGAGGGACTACCTCCCACCGTTGCAATGCTATCATACTTATACTACACAATAGTATGCGCTATACACCTTGGCTATACCTTGGCTACTAGACCTTGGCCATAAGATTGGTCGTCCGTTCACGTGTTCTTTTTTTCTCTCCTCAAAAGTCAATTTTATGGTGGGGTAAAGAGCTCCTCAAGCGACTAGCCTCAGAAAAAAACAGGTGGAACTCTGCCGTAGTATGCTTCCACGTACGCCGTCTTGTAGCCGCCCCTCGCCCCCCCTCGGACCACAACAGCCCCATTCCATTCCATGTGCCCCCCTCCCCCCCCCCCCCCCACCATGCTCCTCGACTGCAACAGCTCCATCCCTTCACAAACCCACCACATCAACGGCATCTCCTAGTCATGCTCCCCCCCCCCCCTACCCGCCACAACAATCACATCACGTCATCTCGTAGCTGTGACCACCTCCGCCCACAATCGCCCCATATCTAAACCTTCGGAAGTATAACAACGCGGGGACGCCGCCAACAATAGCCCCTACGGTGAAACATGCCAACGCGATACCTAACAGGGACGTACGCTCAGCCTCCCCCCTCTCGGCCCCGACCAACCCCGTCCCACCACCCACCACTCCCCCAGCACTTGAAGAATTTGTCGAAGGAGACGGAGTTGTTGTAACCGACACCGGCGCCGGCGAAACGGAACCATCAATGGACGAATTCGTTCCGCCGCTGCTGCTACTCTGGTTGACCTCGGATTGTACGCTGATGTCTACGTCTGCTTGGGTCATGTTCCGGCAGCAGCAGTGGTCCCCTTCTGTCTGTAGGTCTGAAGCGAACTTGGTGGCCTTTAGGAACACGTCGACAGCGCAAACGTCTGGAAAAAAATAGCGGCAGCGGGGGGGGGGGGGGGGGGGGGAGTGGGGAGGGGGGAGCTTATACGAAGTAGCTACGAAAAAAACGTAGTCAACGCTAATGCCATTGCTGTCGCCTAAACGAAGAATACATCGTTGTCGCTACCGCCGCCGCCGTCGAATAAACCAAGTCTGGTCCTCCTAAAACACTATCTCCCGGAAGTCCTAGTCCTCCGACCAAAGCAGGGAATGATGATCACGAGAGCTGTGAGTCGGCAGGAATTCACGTTACAAAACTAATCGTTAGGTGCCGTTAGCCGACTAACTGATTATAGTTGGCAAGTCGGCTGGCGAAGCCAGCTGATGACCAGCCGACTTACCTACTTAAGTCAGGCAAATAGCTCCCCGGGGCCGGGGGAGGGGGCGCCCACCGAGGAAAAAATGCAACCTACATTCAGCACTCCATCCTGCAAGCATGGAAGCCAAATAAGTCGGATAGTCGACACCTTCGGGAAACGACGAACTATTAGTCCGACTACTCTAGTTGGCGACTAAAGTCGCGTCGACTCACATCTCTTAACAATCACAGAGACGCCTCCGCAATTCAATTGACACATAGAGAACAAATCAAGACAATCCCTGGGTTTCCAAGCTCGCGTTCGCCCGATTTAAGCCCACCGAAACTAGAACCCCCCCCCCCCCTCCCCTACCCTCAACAACTCACCCTGATCACACCCCTCCAGTCTCAAAACCTTCCCGTTGTAGACAAAGCGGAAGTAGTCCCCATCAAAAGAAGCGTCCGTTAACGCCCGCCCCCCACTGCCCCCCCCCCCGCCCCCCGCCCCGGTTCCGCCTCCAGCCCCAACGCGCAGCAGCTCGATAGAAGCGAGGGCGGCGTAGGGGGGCCATCCACGGTCCCATGCTTTAGGTGCCACAGCAGCCATAAAGGGGATGAAGGTAGTGTCGTGTCCAGATAGCACGACGAATTTAAGGGGAGAGGTTCCGTCTATGGCTCCCATTATGCGATCTCGGATCTGGCCGGGGCAGGGGGGGGGGGGGGGGGGGGGTATTCAGTTTGTGCATGGCCGTAGTCTGTTGACCATAGACCTTCACATCCCTACTATGCCGGGACGGAGAACGTCGGGTTTTCACCACCCAGGCAGGCATTGCTTGCACCAAGCGCGAAGCGCCGTGAGGTGTTCGGTGAGTCGCATGAAGGGTGAACTGCATCCTCCCAAGAACCTCTCGTACGACTTCGGCACCTTGTGCCTACTTTCTTCTTTATGGATGACAGCGCCAATGAGTTACTTTGTTTGGGGTGGGCACGAGGGAGGGGGGGGGGGGGGGAGGAGGTTTAGGTTCAAAAAAACACTTGGGTAGGTACATAACATTGAAAAAAAAATAATAATACAGCGAGATAATTAGTCGAAAAACGAACGCGTCCAACGCAAAAGGACTAAAATAAAAAGAAAACAGCACAGGACGTTTGGATCGAAAAACGAACGAAAATGGCGGGGGGTAAAACGGTTACATGCCTGGTGTAGCACACCTCCAGCGCAAGCCGCGCTATCGCCAGCTTCTTGCAGGTGCCCAAACAAAAATAGGAGGTATTGATCGAAAAAAAAAAAGTCAACAGTGGGTGGCCCGATTTAAGAGCGCCCCGTGACGAAAGCCCAAACAAGCGCTCTTATCTACACATTCTCTTATCTGCGGTGGGAAGTATATCGCTTTCAGTATAGGCGTGACATGCCGATTTGACCGCTCTTAAATCTCGAATGCTTTTGACATGGGCGCTCTTAAATCGGCGTACCCACCGGTCAAACGAACAAGCACCGGGCATTTTCATCGAAAAACGGTACGAACACACAACGTAAGGGAAAAAAGCAACAACAACAACAACAACAACAACAACAACAACAACAACAACAACAACAACAACATAGCATACCTCTAGCGTAAGCTGCGCCATCGCCAGCTTCCCGTAGGCGGCATCGTCGTACATCGACTCAAACGCGAACTGCTCGGCGGTGAAGTTGGCCACTTCATTCACCAGGGATTCGTCCAGGCCTGTTATAAATAGCGAGTTGGTCGATGTTGGCCATGTGGTTGAGGACCGACGAGTGGATGGCGACGGAGGAGGGGGCGGGACAGGGACAGGGACAGGGGGGGAGGGGGGGGGTGGAGGTAATCGTATCATGCACGACCGTGGTCCGTAGAATCATACACCCTCGCACCTTCGATGTCGGGCATTCGGAGCATGTCGGGTTTTCATCGAAACGAGAACGACAGCGTACAATAGCAAGGTCGCGACAGGTCACGCATGCTACGATATAAAGGTTTTCGGAGGTTCTTGAATCTTTGGGAGCTCAAGACCTCCCCCAAAAACTGATTTGGGGAACGACAGAACTGCTGCCGGATGAAAAACCCCATGGACTAGGTACACAACGAGAATCAATGCAAAAAAAAAAAAAAAAATGGCATTTTTCCGACCATTTTTGGTGAAGAAGTCCCGTCATTCACAAAACAAAACAGCCCAAAAAAGGTATACCTCTGTCGTAACATGCGTCAAGTACAAGGTACAGGTACAAGAAAGAGCACAAGCCACGAAGACCAGAACAAGAACAGGCACAGGGCCGAGGGAAAAACGTAACTAAACAAAGTAACAAGCACAAGAACAAAAAACACTTACATAAACACACCCAGGCACGCAACAATAACAACAACTTACGCGCATTCCGGTCGACTACAGATCCCCTGTTTTTTCTACGAATGGAGAGCTTATAAACAAGAAACCCAAGGAGAACACACAAGGACTAGACTAAAGAAGAACCAAAGAAACACCAGAAATTCTGGACAAACGAAGGACGAAAAAATGAAAATAAAACGGCGATGCCAATGATGCCAAAAACGAAACAAAAAAAGGACGAAAGGAAGACGAAAGAAGCAGGAAGGGAAGGAAGGAAGGAAGCTGTGCCACTCCGAAAAAGAACCATAAAAGGACCGTGTGATCACCAGGTACAATAATTGTTGTTTTAGCTGTTGTTGTTCTCACATTGACTCGCATAATCAAGTCGGTGGTCACAGGACAGGCTCCAGTCACTCTGGAGATGAGGAATACCCCAGGGAAAACACACACACAACCCAAGGTGGTACACGCATATATCACAGCTGACGCAATTCATGCCTCCACCAGAAACATATAAAAGTGAAATCGGGAGTCAGTCTACGATGTCCCAGGTCCAGGCCGGTGCATACGTCTCACTACTCACGCCTGGAGAAACCAAATATTCCGATTGCCACCCAAGGAAGACTACCACGTATATATTACACGTAGTATCACTACGCATACGCACGACAGGCATAAGTCAATTGGAGAATAAGAAACAAAGAAAAGAAAAGAAGATAAAGGAAAGGAAAGAAAAGAGAAGATAAACGAAACAAAACGAAAAAGGCAAGCAAAGAGAAGAAAAAGACAAGAAAGCAAGAAAAGACAAGACAAAAAATGCAAGGAAAGAAGAAGAGAAAAAAAAGAAAAAAGAAGAAGAAAAAGAAAAGAAAGAAAAATGTCATACTAGCAGACCCTAGGAACTGGCTAAGGATGGCATTGGGCTAACAGAGGGTATCACGTCCATCATCAATGGCACCTGGGAGAGAACGCAACATGGCGAAGAAGTCAGGGCGGTCTTATGCTATCTTGTGACGGCCATTAGAAGGCCCACAACTTTCAATACGATGATGGCCAAACCCAGACTTCAGTCTCTTGGGCATGACGCTCCCCCTTCCGCCTCTCCCCCCTTCCTCCCTTTTCCCCTCCCCCCTTCCTCCCTTTCCCCCTCCCCCCTCCCCCCCTCCCCCAGTCCCCTCCCCGCCCCCCCCCCCTTCCCCCTCCCCTCGGCCGCTTAGAGATGCCAACGGTGGATGGCGCTGCCGCAGCCTTTGCGCGTCGCTCTGCAGCTTTGCGTCTCTCCGTTTCATGCCAATTCCGCATGAACAACTCGGCTCCCTCCTCTACTCTTCGAAACCATCTGCCAGCCTTCTGAGCAGCCTTTCGCCATACTTCGAATTTCATTCCAAAGACCGACATATCCTCCTCCACATGATCCATCCAGTCTTTCTCTTGCCCCCCTGAGTAGCCCTTACCCCCAACAAACTCCCCAAACGTCACCCTCTGTGGCAGACGCTCCTCCCCCATACGTGCCACGAATCCCGCAAACAAAATCCTCCGTTTGCGCACTATCGCCTCAACGCTCTCGGAATCTGTCTGGGCAAGCGCGTCGGCGTACGATAGGGTGTGGTCGTCGCGCTTCCGTTTCCGCCATCCAAGGCATCGGAGGAGCATGGAGCGGTGAACCCGTCGTAGCCTGTCATAGTCAAGCTTCTTCGGGCTCCACGTCATACAACCGTACAGCAGTGTCTCGACCACCTCAGCTTTCAGCAACCGCACCTTCAACCGTAAACGCACACCCGGGCGATCATAGATTTCCATCTTGTACCGCTGGAAGCACGCCCAGGCCCTCTGAAGACGCCGCGTTATTTCAATGCTAAGGTCTCTGTCTGCGGTGATAGCCCCGCCCAAGTATACAAACTGGATTGTTTGTTTGTAAACCTGCCCGGCTGCATTGATCGTGAAGGACACCTTCCCCCCGCTTTTGGTTTCCAGGCACATTATCTCTGTTTTTGCCTCGGATACTGTAAGCCCGAACGACGAGCACGCAGTCACGATCGCCGTCATCATCCTCTCCAGCTATTCTGATGATCGCGATACGATGCCCGCATCGTCCGCGTACAGCATACCCCACAATCTCTGCACCCCCTCCCCCTCCTTCCCCCTCCGTCCGTCGACTTTGCCTGTGCGTGAAGTGCCCTTCTTCTCGCCTTCCTCCTTTCGCTGGAGCTGCACCATGTTGTCCGTGATGGCTGCATCAGCGAGGAAGCGTTTCTCTGCCACACGCAGTACCGCCGTGAAAAACATGTTGAACAGCAGTGGCGCGAGCACGCATCCTTGCCTGAGACCTTGCCTCACGTCGAACTTATCCGAGCGCTCTCCATCATCCAGCCGCACGCATGCTTGCATACCGTCGTGGAATTGGCGGATGACGGCGAGCATTCTCGGTGGCAGGCCAAAACGAGCAAGGACATCCCACAAAAGGCTTCGGTCGACCGAGTCGTATGCTTTGGTGAGGTCGATAAAGCACATGTATAAGGGGGTGTCCTTCTTCCGCGCCAGTTCCTGCAGTCGTCGTACTACGAACATCATGTCAACCGTCGAGCGTTGGGGTCTGAACCCACACTGTTCCTCCGGCAGAATGTTCTCGCGTTGGCAATAGTCACTCAGGCGACCCGCGATGACTTTGAGGAGTACTTTGCCGGCGTGAGCCACGAGGGAGATGCCACGATAATTGCCACACTCAGTCCGATCTTTCTTCTTGTGAAGCACCTTAATCGTTGCATCTTTCCATTGTTGGGGTACGCCACCCCCCCTCCATACAGCCACGATGATATCGTGGAAGTTTCCGAGGGTGTTGAATTCTCCTTCGTCGGCCAAAACCTTCAAGAGCTCGGCCGGGAGACCATTGGGCCCTACCGCTTTTCGGTTCGCCAGCGCCCGGATCGCCTCCTCTACTTCGTACCTAGACGGGACATCGTCCAGTGGTCTGCACGGGGGCCACTGCTCAAGCTCGCCCACAATGCTCGGATCAAGGGTCGGCGACTTGGTGTTGAGCAGTTTGTGAAACCACCTCACCCACCGCTCGCGGATGAGGGCATTATCCCGCAGCAATCGACCTTCCTCGTCCTTGATGTACTGCGAGTTAAACGTCCTCTTCCCTTCCACATCCATCCCCTTGAGGTAATATCATACCCCGATGGTGCCAATTTTTCATCCAGAGTGGTCGCTATATACGAGTATGGAAAATTCGACGAAGATCGATCATTTCCGGAAATGTGCTTACCCCTATGCGCGACAAATAATGCAGGCACGCACTGGAGGAGACAAGGGACGACACCTGTGGCCACGGCTTTTGTCCGGAAGATGGAAAGTAAAAAGTGGGATACATTTTTTTTTTTTTGTGAAAAAAAGGATAACCCATGGTATATATCTCACCGGTAGGTAAATCGCCCTCGGTGCAGGCCGTGGTCATAAGACAGTCCTGTACAATGTCCCACCGGGCCACTTCCTCCTTCCCCCACGCTTCAGTCACCGATGAGTTCATGGCTTCGAAATCAGGAGAGTCCAACCTGTATTAGCGAATTTGTATTTTAAAAAAAAAAGATAAAGAAAAAAAAACAGCTGTGAAAGGAGGATTAAAAAAAAAAAAACTCAACACATTAGCTGTGGGTTCGATAAATTAGGGTCGATACTCATTTTTGCAAGCTGCGTGATACACCGGCCGCTCATTTTTGGGGGCTAAGTTGTCGAGGAGCTCGTCGTAACTGCTATTTTGCAAGCTGCCAGTGATGCATACTTCTATTCACGTATTTCGTAACGGTGTTTTATGAGAGCTCCGAGCTGCCTGGACTGGATTACCTACTACACGACTAGTTATTCGCCGAGCAGTAGAGTAAAAACAGACCACAGAACACCGAAATAGTCTTGATTTCCAACCTCGAACTCATGGGTTTCGAACCTACGATTGCAAATTTCCTGGACTGGACTACACCACTCACCAAGTTGGCTGGTTGATGGTGTACGGACAACAGAAAAGCGGGCTAGACTTGACTTCCAACCTCTAATTAATGGATTATTCACCCTCACTACGGCCGCGACTTGCGTGGACTGGACCGGACTGGACTACACCACTAACTGATGGGAGTAACAACAGACTACAGAAAACCGATTTCCAACCTATTTTATACATAATGTACCACGCAGCTTGCAAAGTTGAGTTTCAACCATTCAAATCTTCGTACTCACATCTGACGTTTTTCATTTATTTATTGAAACATATTCTAATAACGTCAGCTGTGAGTTCGACAAATTCAGGGTCGACGCTCATAGCACGCTGCGTAATACACCGGTCATCTGTTTTCGGTAAGTTTTCATGAGTCAACACCTAATATGATGTTGTATTAGAATACTTATCCTGCACGAGCAAGTGTTGAAATTGGTAGCACATCAAGCGCCTGTATACCCAGTAACAGGAAGAGCAAGAATCAAATAATCAGGGATGTGTACGGAGTAAGATCCGCACCGCGAGTTAGGGTTTTTACGGAGCGGATTGACTAACCGCACCGCTCCGTGACAAAACCAGACAACGGATAACCGATCCGTCCAAATCCGTGAAGTAGGTCAAGGGCGGATATCCGCTCCGCTTTGCTCCGTGACGCATGGTGGAAATCCGCTCCGCTCCGTGAAACGTTTTCAAGGACAAAAATCCGCTCCGCAAAAATCCGTGATTTGAAAAGAGCGCGGATATCCGCTCCGCTCCGCTCCGTCACGACAAAATAAAATCCGCACCGCTCCGTATGATGTTTTTCTCCAGTGGCCAGATCCGTAAGTAACGGATAATTTACGGAGCGGATTGGTCTGCTCCGTAGATGATCCGTGACCAATCCGTAGACAGTGGCGGATTAAACCGTGTGAAGGTCACGGGTTTTGAGCCTTCAACAATTGTTCTGAATAGCGGATAACTTATACAAATACCGTTCTTGGCCAGGACTCTCCAGATACGGTTCTGAAATTTTAAAATTATCGTATAAATTTGTGCTGCTATCAGCCATACACACCGCGGTTGGCCGACGTCCTGCTCCGCACACAAAACGCGGACACTACTCGTGAGTGGTACGAACACACAAACACTGCAACGCAGCAGCGCAGCCGCGGTACGCACGCATAGGATGCCAGATGTCATGGATTCTTCTGGCGATGCAGCGGCTGAGCTGCAGCAATCCTCGCCTTCAACCGAGCCTCCTGCTCCTTCTTGTCCCTCTCCGACACCGGAGGATCCAACTAGTACTGCTGCTGTGCGGGCATCCACAACTCCAGCCGAGAACACATCATCACTATGTACCGCTGTTGCTGCTGAGGAAATTGTCTCTGTTTTCATTTTTTCTGTCTCTGTTTTCTTTTTTCTTTTTTCTTGTTTCTTTTTTCGGTTTTCCTGTTTTTTGTTTTTTGTTTTTGTCGCGGCGATGGAATTGTTGAAGTATCTGGTACTTTGTAGGAGTACTTGCGTACTTACCTATTTACCAGAGATGTGCGCGGAATTCATGCTCTTGCGCGCCTGCTGTACCAACTCTGGTCAATCTGTTCTACTCGGAGTATTTCTTTTTCACCCTTCTCTTAATCCAAGTGTTCTTTCAGACATCCTTTTTTTTATTTTTTTATGAAGGGGACTCGACGCGTGCGGGCGCGAGATTCTTTCCATGCTCGCCACCCCTCTCCGCCATGTATAACTGTATAACTCCGAGAACAACGTGTCTATCCGTAGTTAGTTTCTGATATCAGGAGAAATCCGGTCAACATCCGCGGATAACCGTCCAATATTACGGATTCCTTGATACGGTTTTGCGTGGATAAACGCAGCGGATTTGTACGGTTTGCTCGACGGAGTGGACAATCCGCTCCGTGAAAAAATCCGTCTGACGGATATCCGCTCCGCAACAATCCGCACAAATCTCGATGCCGGATATCCGCTCCGTAAAAATCCGTGACTTTTTTCTGTGAGCGAATATCCGCTCCGCTCCGCTCCGTGACAAATTAAAAAATCCGCTCCGCTCCGTGACATCCATGAACATAACGGATATCCGCCATGTCGTAATCCGTGGATTTTTTTTGGACAGAAATCCGCACCGTGACAATCCGCAACTTTTTGCTAGAGCGAATATCCGCTCCGCTCCGCTCCGTCAGATTCTAAAAATAAAAAATCCGCACCGCGGTGCGGATCTTACTCCGTACACATCCCTGCAAATAATGGCAACGAATATTACATTGAGACCAATCCTTAAGCACGTCTACATTAGCGCATGACTACAGCAGCACACATATGTAGCAGTAGTATCAACGCAGCAGCGTCAAACATATCTCAAGACATTATTAACACACCAATAATGATCTGAACACTTGGATGTACGAATAACCTCTCATTAAATGGTGCTTCATTAACGTAGTAGTAGGGTACCGGTTTGGTCTACCTTATCATTAAAGCAGCAATAGGGTACCCGTGTACTCTAGGCGGCGAATTTTGAGCAAAATCCAACCCATCTGTTTCTTACACTGTACCTGGTACTTTCTACTGTACTGCTGTAGCATATACGTGGCGGGTGGTTTGTGGGAATGGCTTTGTCGGGGTTGCTGGTACTCGTGCTAAAATACGCGGGTGAGTTTTTTCAGTAAATGGCGGGTTTTGGTATACTTCGGGAGACACAACGAAGTTTATATATTATTCACGGATTCTGTACCTTCATGACGGCTGCGAGTTGCCTAGACTGGATTACCTAGTAAACGTGATCAGTTGGGCGGATGTCGGCGCAAAAACCAGCCGACTGAGATGACAGCATTCATCCACCTTTTTTCGGTACCCAATGTCTAGCGAGCGACCCGAAAACCCCGATAGTGAACATATCAAGCGTTTATCAATAGGAGAGCGCGCGCCGCTTCAGTGCAAGCGGCATCGTCCATGGTGGCTGCGCGCGTGCTTACAACTCCTTCATCGCCGTTCGGACAACATCTCCCTTACCTCTGTGCTTGCATAACTCGAGCTGCTTCGTATGGCCAACAACGAAACTGTCCCATCATATGTTTCGCAAAATATTTTCCTTTTGAAGCCCCGAACTGGTGGAGCTCACCGACTCTCAGCCACTCGGTACCATAAGCTCCATAAAAAAACAACTATAAGCTCAATATGGGAATTGTGGACCATGCGTTACTGCTGTCATACAACCCAAGACTCGTTGATAATCGTATCCCCATATGGAGATAGATCAACGGAAGGAAACATCCATTGGTTGACCCGGGGATGCTCATGTATCATCCCCTCCCCAAGATCTCGGATCCCCTACGCACGTTTTTTTCATGCATTAGTCCTATCGAGCGTATATTTTGTTTGTCGGACCGGTCGGCGTTAGCGCTGCGCCCGTCCTTTCGGCGGCGACAGACTACTTGGGTTTAGTGTGGGAAAAATCAAAACCACCTTCGAACGTACGCTATCATACGGTGGGGGCGCCGTCGTGGGGCCCATATACAGCGATAAAGCAAAGCATAAAGCGCGTTCTTATCATGGCGCGAGCATGCAGCACCAAAACATGTCAGGAGACGGTCACGTCAGTCAAGGAAAAACGTCCAGAGATCAGTCAAGGGTGTCAAACGAAGCGTTCCACACTAAACCCTGGCAGTAGTTTGCCGTCAGTCAAGGGAAATTATTGTAAAATTGCCGCCGGTCAAGGCGGTCAAAGTGCCTTCTCCTGACATCTTTGCGCAGCACACGGCAGACAAAGCTATGCACGTGTCATACAGGTGCTTAGTTGCATTGGCGGTCGACGGCAAGACCGTCGTCAGCTATTAATACAGCAATCTACAGCAGCAGCAGCCCGGGTTTGCTTCGTGTGAAGAAGGGATGCTGCAATCGTCAGTTTCGTTCGTCATTTTTTTTCTCTATACTATAATAAAGATATAATCAAGGTTCCTCACTGAAGGAGGTTTATGCCACACTCACCCAACACTCCCCCAACACCTGACTTTTGAGAAGGAAAATAAGCAGGGCTTTTCAGGGTCATGGCCCGACCCGCGGATGATGTCAGCATGTTATAAAACCTCGCGGGTCGAGTCGGGTCGGGTCGGGTCGGGTCGGGTCGGGTCGGGTCGGGTCGGGTCGGGTCGGGTCGGGTCGGTCTGTTGGTTATATATAACTACCCACTGAGCTACGAAGTCACGTGATTGCGTAGCTCAGTTGGTAGTCCTATATAATCATGTGGTAATAAGTCATAAGTCAATTGATAATTTGATAAAGAAAGTCAAAGCTCATAACGTAAGTTGAGAATTCAGGTTCGGAATAGATCCAAGGAAGGTTAAGACACCTACATACGAGTACCTGGCGTTGGAGTTGACTTTCGCTCGTAGTTGTGGGTAGATCTTGGAGTAGGATATGGATCCATCTGGGTAGCTGGACTAATCACGGGTTTTTGGTAGGTGGAAAGGTCGTCGTTGGGTACTGCGTGGATTCCAGGAAGAAGTTGAGAAGGATATGAAAGTCGTGGTACAGAACTGATTGCCAACAAGTAGTTGTAAGGTCGGTAAGTTTTGAGAGCAGATTTCCCGGGGTTTGTCGTGGTTGCCCTTTCATGTCAGAAGCTCGCTGGGTGTCGCTTGGAGCCGTCTCGAGTCGATGCACGATATGGCAAGCCACCGGGGTCGGGTGAGACTGATGTAAGCGAGTATCAGGCGAAAGCAGTCAGTACGTGACGGATTGGTAGGCGGACAAAAGCAGTGAAGAAGGATAAATGATGCTCAATTACACACGATCCATCAATCATATTTCTTGACCAGTTCTCGAAGCCAGAACAAGCATTTATTTCGTCAGATGGAAGAACCTGCAGATATTGTATGGAATGAGTTTGGACAGCTAGCGAGCATACAGCAGTCTCGCGAGTGAGATTCACCAGACCGCGTGAGCCGAGTCCAATTCTTATTACAATCAACAAAAGAATGTCGTGGGTTCGAGTCCCACCGACTTCGTAGGTCCGCTTTTTTCCGGGAAAAGAAAAAAGGAAATAACGTCTTTGCGAGCGTACGCGCTGGAGACGTGAATGGTTATGATAGTTTGCTCCTGAGTACTACGGTAGTGTGTGGCGAGGGTAAAGAGCCCCGGAGACCCCTGTTACGACGTCGGTGAGAGTCAATTGACGAACTCCCAAACATATATTTTGTTGGTTATATAGAACTACCAACTGAGCTACGTAGTCAGGTGACTACGTAGCTCAGTGGGTAGTTTCATGTAGCCAACAGCTCTCTGCTCCTTCTCTTCTCTCTGTCCTCTAATACCACGAAGATAAGAACACTCGTCAGACCACGAGGCGGGCAGGGCATCCAGGCTTGGACTCTACGAACAGGGTCGGGTCGAGTCGGGTCGGGTCGATTTAAGAAGTTTTCAAAATCTCGCGGGTCGGGACGGGTTACCCTGACTTGACCTGACCCATGAAAAGCCCTGAAAAAAAGGAAAGGCACAAAGCAACTCTACGGACCAAATTTCATGGCCTACGTAGATATATATATATAAAAAGAACTTTGGACAAACAAACGGTATCCCAACGATTTCGGGGAGACTTCCTCGTTTTGTCAAGCCAGAATACTTTGTTTGGCCAAAAGAAAAAAGGTGCTCTGTACCTCTATCGTAGCATGCGCCTTAGTTAAGGACAAAATAAGTTGAAATTAGCGTGGTATGGTTTTTCTCGGAACAGTAGTAAAAGGGTTGCGTGTGTAAGATTGAACGTAGGAAATCTGGGGTTTGTGGAGCGGGTATGGATCTTAATATATTGGAAGGCGTGTTTATTATGTATCATAAGGGATCCATACGAGTATGAGACAGCGAGTCTGGTGGAGATGAGCTGTCAGTCCGGAGAGAGGTAAGAAGACGGCGGGCAGCACAAAAGCAACGCGTATACAGCAGAATACAGGAAACTAATAGGTGCCTGATCAGCACTTACGATGTTGCTGCTGTAAGGTTGGAGACTGGAGGCGGAATGTTTCAAGGGGTTGCGTTTTATAATACCTAGTTTCGGTAGGCAATAGTGTTAACTTTTTATACCAGTCGTCAAATGGACCATCAGCAATACCGTACACAGTAGTAATGCCTTGAGCAGAAGCTCACCGATTCAGCCACTCCGTAGACGTTAGAGCTTCTTCCGAGAGCTCCGAAAGGCGGGGGCAAGCCACATGGTTCGCATCTATGTAGTCGTACTCGATGTCTCCCGTGTGCACGTCTAGGACCGCTTCAGTAAGGTCGAGCATGCTCGCGGTCAGCACCTGGGGTAAAAGCGACAACAGCCGGAATCAGGAATATTCGGTCAAAAAAACGTAGAAAATCGGTGAAAAGCGATACTAGCCGTAAGCGGTAAGCGGTAAACGCGCTCAAAGCGATAGGCGGTAAGAGGGGTACATTGTATATAGATACGAGCGACAAACGGTAAAAGTGGGAAAAAAGCAGGAAAAGCGAAAAAAAACACGTAAAAAGCGGTAAAAACGCAGAACAAGCTGGACAAGCGGTAAGCAACACAGGGACCGAGGCAACATTCTAGTATCAAACCTTCTTTTAGGGGCTTCAGATGGAAAAAAATTGACGAAACATATTGACGATCCCAGGATCGGCCACACGAAGCAGCAAAGCAACCGGGACGCCGGGTATAGGGTGCGTTCACTATATTTAGTGTGTTCACTATTGTGTTCACGAGTGTGTTCACAAGTGTGTTTACGAGTGTGTTCACTAGGGTGTTCACCAGTGTGTTCACCAGTGTGTTCACTAGTGTGTTCACTAGTGTGTTCACGAGTGTGTTCACGAGTGTGTTTACGAGTGTGTTCACTAGTGTGTTCACTAGTGTGTTCACTAGTGTGTTCACTAGTGTGTTCACTAGTGTGTTCATTAGTGTGTTCACTAGTGTGTTCACTAGTGTGTTCACTAGTGTGTTCACTAGTGTGTTCACTAGTGTGTTCACTAGTGTGTTCACTAGTGTGTTCACTAGTGTGTTCACTAGTGTGTTCACTAGTGTGTTCACTAGTGTGTTCACTAGTGTGTTCACTAGTGTGTTCACTATTAATAGCGTGTTCACTATTAATAGTGCGTTCACTAGTGTGTTACGATAGAGGTATACTTTTCTTTTGGATATTTTTGGTTTCTGCACGACGGGGTTTCTTAACCCAAAATCGTCGGAATTTCGCGCATTTTCTGCACGATTTTCGTTGTGCAGGCCATGTGATTTGCTCATCCGGTATGTAGCAATTGTATACTTCTCCTAGAATGAGGAAACTCACAAAAAAAGAGCCAGCGCACCTCTACCGTGGCAGGCAGGAGCTGTACGACATATAAACGCACCGCATTCTCATGCTATTACTACCATATACTGCAGCAGGCTCCTCCTTAGACGGTCGATAATATCGAAAATATCTTGATTTTGGTCGATATAAACGAGCCTCCGAAGTGTTAAACCCCTATTGTCAATACTGGACATGGGTCCACTGGCGCGGGTAGCTCTGTCCTTGGCTCATGAAGGATAGGATTGTTGTAATTCGGATTTTGGTAAGCGGTACGGGGAAATAGAAAAGGTAAGCGGAGAAAGCGGTCAGCGGTACTCGTACAAGCGGTAATCAGTAAAAGCAGAAAGCAACCCAACAAACGGTGAGCAAAGAAATCAGCCAAAAGTTGGAAAAAAATCAGGGCTCTTCACAGGTCATGACCCGATCCGCCGATCATGCCAAGAGGTTCTCCAAAACCTCGCGGGTCGAGTGGGGTCGTCGGGTCAGGAGATGTTTGACATCTTACGGGACGGGTCGAGTCGGGTCGGATCAGAAAGTTTTCAAATTACTCGCGGGTCGGGAGGGGTTACCGTGACTCGATCTGACCCGTGAAAAGTCCTAGAAATATTCGCGTCAAAACTGCAACGTGTGTACTAACCTCCACGAAAGAAGTGGCCATTTCGTTTACGCCGCTGCAACCCCGCTAGAATTGCACCCATGTGCTTGAGGGAAGAAACACAATTAATAGCGGGAAAAGCCATAAAAGCGGTAAACCCGAAAAAATCAGAACAATGCAGATGGCAGCAACCGAACGAACACCACCAACGTAGCGTTTACGGGTCGCCATCCTTCTCTTGTCTTCCCGAAAAAAGCTAAAACAGGAAAAAACGACCCGCGGCCTCAAAAACAGCCAAGCACCACCGAACGCACTACGTATATTAGGGGAGGTGTGGGGTACAGAACGCACGATTATAATTTGTGTAACTTTTCTTTTGACCCAGCTGTCAGAGGAATGAAAATAAACATACTCCCAACGACTCGTCTGTGCCGACCTGGTCGTCCTCATCTCGTCGTCGCCGCCGATGTACAGCAATTTCATCGTGTAACAAGCATCCCATAAACAAACAAGCGCCAGTAAACACATCGTAGGAGGGTGTGGGGGGTGATGACTGTACGCCTACTTGCGGCGACTACCAGCGAGTCGCGACAACTCGGAAAAATAAAACAAACATTGGTCATACACACAACTGAAACAAGTCGTACCCCGAAGGCGAGGGCTATTGACTGTACCACTACTCGCGATGACTCGCGGCGTGTGGTGAGCATAAGCGTGATTTGCACCCATTCACAGGAACGACCAAACAAACAAATGTAAACAAAAACGCGCGACTCTCCACAACTCGCCACAACTCCCGACGACTTGCCAGCGCCGACATGCTTGTTCTCAAGTCGCCGCCGCTGCATAGGTACTGCATTTTATGACGAAAGAAACATTCTTCAACAACAAGCGCTACTACACGTAAGACGAGGGGTAGGGTACTGACTGCACACAACTCGCGATAACTCCAGAAAACTTCCCACGAGTCGTGACGCGAGGTGAGCTTAAGATTTGGTTTAGTTTTCATCCTTCCGCCGCAGGATAAAATAAATATGAAAACAAAACAAAAATGCGACTACGCCCGACAACTTGCCTCTGCCGACATCATCGTCCTTGTCTCGTCGTCGCTGCGCAGGTACAGTGCTCCGCTCTCCTGCAAGTCTAAAGCGGAATCGTCGGCGAAAAGGCACAAAGACCCGTCGCACACGTAGGCCTCCCGAAGGTGTCTTTTCACCGCACGACGAAAACGACGGCACCCGCAAAAAAATAAAGGCGGTATGGTACCGGTGGGACGGGTAAACCGAAGGACGGGACGGGTCAACCAAAGGGCAGCGTGGATCAACGGGAGGGCGAATAAGAAGGTAAGGGCGGCAGCAGCAGCGGAGGCGGTAGCGGCGGCGGGGGTGGGGGGGGGGGGGGGGGGGAGGGGGAAGCGGGGGGGGGGGTACTCCTTGCATGCATAGCCGTACTCGTACGACCATAGGCCCTCCCATCCATACAGTGCCGGGATGGAGCACGTCGGGTTTTCACCGACCAGGCAGACATTGCGTGCACCAAGCGCGAAGCGCCGTGAGGTGTTCCGCGAGTCGCATGAAGGGTGAGCTGCATCCTACTAAGAACCACTAGTGAGGCGGACTTCCGAGAAGATGGGGGTACAATTTGGGGGCGGTGGGGGGAGGGGGCAAATGCGCCAAAACACGAACCCAACCATTGGCGAGCGGCGGGAAAATCTTGCACTTATTATGCCTATGTAATTACAATAGCAACGTCAACAACACCAACACCTGCAACACCAACACCAACACCAGCAGCAACACTGACACCAAAACCATTACCAACACCAACACCAACACCACAAACACCGCCACCAACACCAACGCCAACACCAACACCAACCCAAACACCAACTCCAAACCATCGCCATCGGCAACACCTGCAGCACCAACACCAACACCAACACCAACACCAACACCGACATCATCAACACCAACACCAACCCGAACACCAACACCAGCACCATCAACACCAACACCAACCCGAACACCAACACCAACCCGAACACCAACACCAACCCAAACACCATCACCGCCAACATCACCAACACCAACAACACCAGCACTAACACCAACAACACCACCACCAACACCACCAACAACCAGAGCAAGAGCAAGAACAACAGAATCAACAACAATAACACACCGGCCGTTCGCGCTCCCCTGCTCTAAGCCCTCTTCCAGCAGCTGTCCCACCATGCAGGTACCGCCCAGCGCGTTTGCCGCTGGCTGAGCGTCGTACCGCTTTCTGAACATCCCAGCGTCCGCGCCGCCCGCACCGTTGCGGTATGGCGTAGACGATACCACCTGAGAGCCCCAAAACGCAAAAATAAGAGTGAAAAATGAGCAATTGCTCCTTTAGAACTGCATCTACATGTTTCGGGACAAACAGCTTCGAACAACAGGTGTGGCCCATTTTTGCAGTAGAACCAACTACACCAGCCTTTTCGGTGACAAAACACTTGGAATTGGGGTGGGGGAAAGTTTGCAGTAGAGCTGCACCCACTAATCCAGCGACCATCTCACGTCTGCCCACGTTATCAGGAAGAGCCTCAACTAGCTCGCGCTCGGCGTGCCTTTGCTAGCCTGCACGCGACGAGCTCCACCCAGGACTGGTCTGGGGTGCTCGTTTACATTCTCTGCAATCCCCTACGACCCAGATTCCCGACAGAGACATGCCTCAGTCTCTGTATAACACACAATAAACAATCACTTTATTCCTTTGTTTTCTTGCGTTTGCAGACAAACCTATCCTTTTCGGGGACTAATTTGTTGGGATTGGCGTAGGATAATCGACCAAGGCTACGTCAGGTAGGGGGGATGTTACGACGGAGTTACGATATACCCCCTTTTTTCACTACCGGGATTGAGCCAGTCGCACCACTCACTCTGCACCTCACGGACAAAAAAAGACTTCGGGCGTCGATTTCGGCGCAGCGTAGCTTACCATTCCATTGTGGATTCATATCGACAAACTAAATCGGCGCGAAAGCGTAAGAGCGCAAAAGGCAGAGGGGGGTCGCCCGCGCGAGTGGCCACTCCCCCCCCCCCCAAAAAAAAAAAAAGTGGCCCCCCTACTGTAGCCTGAGTAAATGTTAGTAGTACAGCTGCATGCATGTTTTCGGTGACAAAAATGCTTGAACCAGTGTGTGGAGAGGGGATTCACCTCCATAGGTGTACTAAGGGGCATGCTCGACAACAAGAGATGTCACGCTACACCTTCCCCTCCATCGGTGTATTATACGGAAAGTCGACAAGCAGATCTGCTACTATATAACCCCCATTCCACCGGTGTATCAGTCCATGACGTATTAAACGGGAAGGTCGACACGGAGATATGACACGCTACAACTCCCCATCCATCGGTGTACTACACGGGAAGGCGGACAAGAAGTATCTGCCACACCGACACCGGGGATCCCCCCTCCATCGGTGAATTGGATGGGATGGTCGACGAGAAGGCCTGTCACACTACAATTCCCCCTCCATCGGTGCACTAAACGAGAAGGTCAACATGAAGAAATACATGTCGCACTGACATCGGAGACCCCCTCTTCATCGGTGTATTAAACGCGATGGTCGACAAAAATACCTGTCACACTGCAACTCCCCATCCATCGGTGTACTCAACGACGGATAAGGTCGACAAGAAAGATCTGTCCGTGTGATATATCTTGTCGGCCTTACCATGAAGTACACCGATGGAGGAGGGATTTTAGTGTGGCAGATCTTCTCGTCGACCTTCCCGTTAAGTACACCGATGGAGGGGGAGCTGCTGTGTGGCAAACCATTTTTCTTGTCGACCTTCCCATTTAGTACACAAAAGAAGGGGGGCTCTCCTTCCTCCGGACCTGTGACAGAAAATTCTTCTTGTCAACCTTTCTGTTTAGTACACCAACGGAGAGTTGTCGTGTGACAGATCTTCTTGCCGACCTTCCCGTGCACTACACCGACGGAGGGGGACTCTCGTTCCATCGTTATGTAACATATCTTCGTCATTTCAACCTTCCCGTATAGCTCATCGACGGAGCGGGAGTTGTAGTGTGACACATCTTTGTCGACCTTCCCGTTTAGTACACCGATGCAGGGGGGGTTCCCGGTGTCAGTGAGCCAGATCGTTTTTCTGTCGACCTTCTCGTTTAGTATTATCCATTTGTGACAGACTATCTTGTCGATCTTCCCGTGTAGAACACCGATGAAGGGGAAGCTGTAGTGTGCCAGATCTTCTCTTCAACCTCCCCGGGTACTACATGGATGAAAGGGGAGTTGTGCTGTGACAGATTTCGTCGACCATGCCGTTTTGTGCACCAACGAGGGGGGGAGACCCCAGCGTCAGTGTGACAGATATCAGAGTTTCTTCTAGTCACCCTTCCTGTTCAGTACACCGATGGACGGGGAGTTGTAGTGTGACACATGAATGTTATTGTCGACCATGCCGCTAGTATACCGATGGAGGGGGAGTTGTAGTGTGACAGATATTGTCGACCTTCCCGTGTACTACACCGACGGAGGGGGACGCTCCTTTCATCTGCAGTGTAGCATATCTTCTTGACAACCTTCCTTTTTTAGTACACCGGTGGAGGGGAGCTGTAGCGTGGCAGATCTTGTCGATTTCACCGTTTGGTACAACGATGGAGGAAGAGCTGTAGTGCGACAGATCTTATCGTAGGTCGTCAATGAGCGCTTAACCACAAGCAAGAGCAACATACAACGGACAACAACGGCAAGTCACGCTGGAACGTAAACGACCACACCAGAAGTCGCACAAAAAACAGTATACCACTCTGGACATAACCATACAGATTGTTTGGATTACCTGCTAATACCCCTTACATCGGTCCTTACTTTTTTCGAGTGGTATACCCTCGACCTTGGGAAATCGTGAAACATCAAAGCAAAGACCAAAGACCCTTCCATGGAGGATATGTTGAGCACCTTCTGTTGCCGCAGACGCTTGTCACAGCGGGTGCGTCGACCTTCAGGCACCTCAGCCTCGTTTCTCCGGGTTGGAGCGAGGCAGACGAGCCCGGACCGTCTACGCGTCCGCTGCGCGAAGCGGTTGCTTGAACAGAAAGTGCTCGACCCAGCCGCCACACGGAAGGGCCGTCGGTGTCACCTTTCGCCGAGGTCGAAGGTATACCTTCTCCTTGTTTTTGTACGATGACGGTCGCCGTCGTTTACCTTGCAGGAGAACCTGCTGTCGTTGTCCCTTGCTGTTGTTTTTGTTGTTTTCGAACAATCTCGTCGCCATAATCCACGAACGGAAAACAGTCCGTGGTTATAAGACAGGCTCCAGTAACTCCGGAGTTTCCGATACCAATCCGCAAAAAAATACAAGCTCAATATGAAAAACACTAAGCATACGTTCGATAAGGAATCGAGGCCATGCGGTACCGCAATCAAAAAGCCCAAGACACGTCGATATTCGTATCCCCATATAGATAGATCAAACGATTGAAACACCCATTGGTTGACCCGGGGACGCTCACTTATCGCCCCCCCCCACTAAGATATCGTATTATCAATGGTTGACCCGGGGATGCTCACTTATCGTCCCCCACACTAACATATCGGGGTTTCGCACATCTTTCAAGCATTATAGTCTATACATCGAGCCTATATTTATTGTCTGACTGGTACATACTATATGTCTGTTGTCAAGTCAATCATTGACAACCCATTTGCATATCCTTAAAACAACGCGAGGCAAGAGATTAATCCCCCCTGTTCTCATCCTGTTCTAGCTTGGGCCAAGCCGTGCTTGCTCCACTACCACGGCCCTTGCGCGGATTCCACGATACAAAGACAAGGAAGGAAAGATGCCACAGGCGTTGATGCGATTCGGGCGTGGCTCTCACATTGGCGTCGAAGACAGACCGCGAATCGATACCAGCAAGATTTCGCAATCTCGGCACGGAAAATAAGCGTATCTACGAACCGCAGCGAAGGAGGTCAGCAGCTCAGATGATGCTCGATTTCAGTTTCATCGGTATGTGCGTAACAAGCCTTGCAGGCAACCGTTCCACACACATCTTCGTGTAGTGACATGAACATTAAGATAACAAGTGCGTTGACTACAGTATAGATCCTTCCATAGTGCCGGTTGAGTAGTGCCGATTGCCATATAGTGCTTGGCACAGATGGGAACAACCAGTAGTGGCAGTACGCGGAATAGTGCCGGTTGCCGTTATAGTGCTGGTGTTTGTGGCTGGCACATACCTGCACTACAGAGGGACCATTACTGTAATGTCAAGGGCGTCATCGTTTCAAATAAATAAAAACCGTCGTGTGTTTGAATCCATGAACACGTCCATGTGCAGGACAAACACATACATCCCACTAGTTTAATAGTTGACATTTTAAACGAGATGGGCACACAAGAACCACCAGCCCTGATTCATACAAGTCCATGGGTCTCACTACGCAATGTATGGGTAACACGACATGATCCGACGGGAAAATGCCACGGGAATACACCAACTATTGCAGTGCAACACCTTGGCATGGAGGAGAAACTGGTACCCACACTAGCACTAGTTGTCGTAATAGTGGTAGTATTGGTAGAAGTAGTTGTTAGCAGTAGTAGTGGTAGTGGTAATAGTAGTTGTAGCAGTTGTTCAGTAACAGTAGCAGCAGCAGTAGTAGTAATTGTAGCAGCAGCAGCAACAGCAACAGCAGCAGCAGCAGCAGCAGTGGGGAAGCGATCCTCGGCGCGCCTCAACGTCTTGAGGCAATTTTCCTTCCTTCGCGGAGTATTCGCTAGTTTGTGGTTGGTAGGATCAAGCACGGCTTGACCCAGACGAGAACGGCGTGAGGACAACGGGAACGAATCTCTTGCCACGCGTTGTTCCGAGGATCGCTGACAGGTCTTCCAACACTTGGTTCATCCACTGGGCAAGAAATACATGTAACGGACAGCAGCGGCAAGTAATCCTGGCACGTGCACGGCCGCAGTCGTCGTACAAAAAACGAAATATATCTTCCACTTCGTACGAACGACGAAAAACCGACAATCCTTCCGTGGCGACTACTTGTGCCGAGCACGTCCTGTTGCCACAGGCGCTTGGCACAGCGGATGTGAAGACCTTCAGGCTCGTTTGCTTCGCTCCTCCGTGGCTGGAGCGAGGCATACGAGCCCGACGGTCTTCACATCCGCTGTGCCAAGCGCCTCTGGCAACAGGACCCGTTCGGCTCAGCCGCCATCGAGAGTAGTGCGAGGATAATAAATGGGACGAACAAAACAAAACAAAAAAAGAGTGTTTGGATCAGCTACAGAACTCCCAAAGCCAGGGGCAAACCATATTTTTGCATTATCGGTATGAAAACAATGACTGTACACCCTTCTACTCAATTTTCTATCTTGCACATCGGCCCAGACCCAACCCGACCCCAAGCATAACCCTAACATCAAACCCTAACCCTAACCCCAACTCAAACCCTTTGGGAGGGCTCGAGGTCGGCAAGGGCGGTCCCGCGGCTCCGCCGCATGTTTCGTAGGCGTTTTTCCGAAAATTATTCGGCCGGCCGAAAGGCAGGCCTCAACCGATCAGACCAAGGGTTGTTGAGCTATTTTTTCTCACACCGATGATGGACATAGATTTTGCCAAAAGCGAGGGGCCCCAGAAAACAAACACACACATCTCTAACGTACTGTGAGTAGCATGCGTCCAAAGCCGCCATTGTCGCATGTGTCCGCCTTCCTGGTTTAGGACAAAAAACGGCCCTGAAATCAAAACCCAGGGGGGGCGAATTATTTTGCCTGTTATATACGGCATACTACCTGGTAACTACGTGTTAAGATCTCCCATCACGTAAGGATCTCCGACGAAGCAAAGATCTCCGATGAAACAAGCCGGAGATATCTCCGAAATCGATTATCCCCCCAGACAGCAGTAATGGAAAAACATTACATTACAAGCCAAGCTACCCTTTCGGGATGTGGTGGGCATTGGAAACCCCGGGAGCGTCTCAGGGTGAAACGGTAACAAACATCTTGGTTTTTCACAACTATTTCACCCCAGTGACGTCACCATGACGTCATTAGGTCAACCATTTCACCCCATTGACGTCACCATGACGTCATTAGGTCAACCATTTCACCCCAGTGACGTCACCATGACGTCATTAGGTCAACCATTTCACCCCAGTGACGTTACCATGACGTCATAAGGTCAACCATTTCACCCCAGTGACGTCACCATGACTTTCGCCCCAGTGACGTCACCATGACTTTCGCCCCAGTGACGTCACCATGACGTCATAAGGTCAACCATTTCACCCCAGTGACGTCACCATGACTTTCACCCCAGTGACATCACCATGACGTCATAAGGTCAACCATTTCACCCCAGTCACGTCACCATGACGTCATTAGGGGACAGTTCGACCCATATTTCGTATGGGTTAGGGTTAGGGTTAGGTAGGGTTAGTTCCATGGTTTTGAAAATCCCAACAATGTAAGTCACCCGGGTGAAAGGGGGGGGGACACAACTCCCGCAAAAACTACAACAAAAAACTGCTAGGTTAGCCACCGCCCTTGTAGTCGGACCAGTAACTCGGCAAGTTATTCCTTACCAGTAGCCTGCTTGTTCAGCCGCCTGAGGAAATTTGAAGTGCGGGCGACGAGGAAAACCTGTCTTAGGCGGGGCTAGCGACGGGTTAGACTTCGCTTTTCTTTATGTGGCACACCAACCTACTGTCAGACCACACTACGCGGCAGCCTACCGTTTTCATGAAGCACCAGGTATAAAACACATGAATACATGAATACATGAATACATGAATACATGAATACATGAATACATGAATACATGAACACATGAATACATGAATACATGAATACATGAATACATGAATACATATATATGCAGGTATATTATGATACAACAGTTTTTAGCCCGCGCGCTCATTGCGGTTGGCATTGCGGTTGGCCAAAATCACCTTGCTGTATTTGATTAGTGTATCTCTGTCTCGCAGTTTGTCACCACAGAGCCCGTCTCCCTACGAAGCATCAGAAAGGACACTGGTTGTGCTTGATGTAGATGGGTAAACATATCGGTTTATTGTGAAGGACACACACCAGCTACAGTTCAGGAAATCCGAACTTCGATTTAGTCCGGCGGGGGAACTTGCGAGGTAGCGGGCGAATCAGAGGGCGGCGGTGTGGGGTGTTTTGGTGACCGTGAGATCGTGTGGACGCATGGATGCGGATGCCTGGAGGCAGTACGCGTTACCACTTCGACACAATCGTTGACGCACAATGGTTGACGCACACTGCGAACGAGACGAGTAGGGCTGGCCCTGAACATTGCATACCTCGAACAGATCAGATCCCTGTTGATGATCTGTGTGGTCTGTGTATTTCAAGGCAGACAGATCCCTGGCTTATATTTTGATATTGCATGGCCCATAGACCCCCGGGGGCGCCATGATGGCCTTGAAGGATTTACAGTGACCATGAGGCGGTACGACCTAGGGGACAGAACCTGGTATCCATATCACCCACCCCCATTTTTCAGACCTGCAAAGATGTGGGCCTTGTAATAAAGAGGTGTCGAAAATGTGGGACGGTAGTCCCGCAGCAGGTAAATCTCTGTCAGAAGGGAGGCGTGGAGACACACCGAGGTGACACACCAGGTAGGTTGTGCGCGTAAATGCACGCTCAGGGGTCGGCAGTCAGCAGCGAGGATAAGTTCGGAGCGGGTGGGATTTCAACCCCCGCCGCACCTTCGTCCCGCACGCCGTGATGGCTCACGAGGCGAACCCCCCTAGCCCCTCTGGCACCGGGGAAGGTCGCAGGGTGTGTAAGGCTGAGCCCCTCTGGTCCCGAGAAAGGTCGAGGGACCACGGCAACCAGTCTTGCACACCCCACGACCTTCCCCGGGACCAGACCGGCTAGGAGGGTTCGCCTCGCCAGCCATCACAGCACGCGGGACGAACGTGCGGGAGTTTAAAAAAAACGCGCCCGCTCTAAAGAAATGAGCCTTGCCCCGACAAGAGGCTCTGCCGACGACGCCAAATGTGGGACGGTAGTCCCGCAGCAGGCAAAATCTCTGTTGTCGGATGGGAGGTGTGCAGACACACCGACGTGGGTTGCACGCGTAACCGAACGCGACCCAGGTTGCGATAGCGGGTCGGCCTTTTGGGGGATTACGTTTTTGCAGCGGCTCTCGGGGTCACTCGCGACAGAGTGGGTGACACCCCCGTTCCTTTGCGATCACAAGCTTCCCTGCTGCTTTAAAACACGCGTCGTGATTCGAGATGGAACGGTAAGCTACTACGCTGCTGTGCCAAAAACTCTCCTACTGCTGACTTTTTGCCCCCCGTGAGATACAGAGTCACTCGTGCAGGTGGCTCAAATCCGGCAGACAAAATAGGGTTACGATACTACAACGCGGTTCATACAGTTTCCGTGCGCAGAACAAGGCTGAACGTCTTAGTCCTGTTGACCCTGGCGTCAGCAGGTGAGTCACCGACCTGTATCCTTCACGAGGGTATACACACCCCGTAACACGCGCGATCGAAGTATCACACGCAGCTTGCATATAGTCTATGAGTTTTGATCAAAAATCATTTTTGGTCGATCTCACAGCTGAAGTGTATTTTTCATTTTTTTCAAGACAGTAGCCTTGGTCACTCGCTTGGGGGCGTCAGCAGTCAGCAACGAGGAGAACCTCAGAGTGCCCCCCCGAAGAGCCAGGATGGCCTTAAAGGATTATAGTGGCAATGAGGCGGTACGATCTAGGGGACAGGGCCTGGTATCCACATTCCCTTCAAAAAAAAAAAATGGAACCGAATTTTTTGTGGATTGGTTGGTTGGGTTTTTATGTCGTTCGTCGGTTTCAATACTATTATTATGTATACGTTTTCCAACACAACAGAACTAGGAAAATCGCAAAAAAAAAATGTACCTGGTATGCCACTTGTCATGGAAAAAAGGCTATAAAAAAAAACGTTTTCTTCATTATAACATGGTTGATTTTTCCCGAACGTACTTTGTTTTGCCGGTTTGGTTCCGGACTACTTCCAAGCAGGTCGGCCCGCGGGGTTGGGGTTTGGGTTATTAGAGTTAGGGTAAAGTTTCATGGCGTTGTCCCTCCCAAAATCCCTTCTTATAATACTGGAACCACACACCGTACCCACATTTTTCCCATTTTTTTTCTCCCCATGCTTTTTATCCTACAGGTTTAGTTCCTCTCACATCAACTAACCGCCACAATTTTGGTCTGTGGAGAGACGAAGCGTCAACAACCCCGGCGTCGAAGAACGCCTCTCAGGAAACGTATAAACTATTAATAACACGACTACGAAACGGAAGGAGGCAAAATCGCTCGTGCGTCACAAAACACAAGTAAAAAAAAAGAAGTAGCCCATGGTAAGGCAAAAGCCGCCAGAGGGATCTGGCCTCTAGTGACGTCGCGGTCCCGCTGCAAATCCTACCCTTTCCAGCACTGGGGCTTCATAAAGGGTACTATTTTTTCTTTTGAACACTTCTACTTTCCAGCTTCTGGACAAGCCGTGGTCACAGGTGTCGTCCCTTCTCCCCCCAGGTTCTTGCCTTCAATTTTTATCGCGCGTAGGGTTCAGCAATCCCACTGGTCGTCAATTTTTCATCGAGTGTTGCTAATTCACGCTCTCCCGCTTTCCGCAAGTCAATTTGTGCACAAGAAAAAGTTCCCACGAATTTACACGTGTATGCACTCGGGGGGATTCGAACTCACGAAACTGACCTATACCAGGCTCGAGGATAACCTGATACGCCACCGGGGCGACCGGTATACGCGCTATTGGCTACAGTGTAGTGCCGACATTGGTACAGCGGGTTGTAGTCGTGCCAAGCAATTTCACCGGCACTATATACCGGCAGTAGGCACTTTTCAACCAGCACTATAGGGAATCCAGCAAGTCATATCACCGGCACCATACCGACAGTAGGCACTATTCAACCAGCACTGTAGGTAAACCAGCAAGCCATATCACCGGCACTATGCCGGCAATAGGCACTATTCAACGCGAACTACAGGTAAACCAGCAAGTCATAACATCGGCACTATACAAGCAATAGGCACTATACAAGCAAAAGGCAATATTCAACCGGCACTGTAGGGAGACCCCCACTGTAAACCTAACAATCGCAAGGGGGGGGGGGGGGTCTGACCTCAGTGACGTTGCAGTCCCACTGTACGTCGTACCCTTCCCAGCACTGGGGCTTCATGAACGGCGTGCGCGATCCGTGCCTGATGATCGCGTGCACCTGTTCTCACCCAATAGGTCGGTCGGTAGCGGCAACGCGGGACAGAGCCGTGTCGGGGGCGTACCACAAGAACACAGGCGGACGAACGGGCGGACAGACGGACAGAAGGATGAAAAAACAAATGGTAAGCCCTCATGCCACGCGCCCACACATCGACACAACACAACAGAAGGAAACGGACGAACGGGGACACACACGAATAAAACAACAATAGGAGTCTACAGAAGCACCGTCAGCCTCAGTGCTCCTTGTCTTACCGTACTACAGTAAGGGTCCCCCGACAAGGCGGTCTGAGTAAGGGCTAGTAAGGCGGTGTCCCTCAATAAGGCGGTCAATATCGCTAGCTGCGACTGGGGTATAGAGGTATTGCACTCATAACCTGGAAGGAATAATGCGGCTTCCCTCTATAAGGCGGTCGTGTTGCTCTGGCACACCGCCGCTGCACTGGGGGAGCCTGTACTGAATGTAAATGTATATTAATAGTTATGTGTGGGGTTGCGATACCGGACATTTGAAATTACTGTTACGTAGGGTACTGCATAGGTGTGAACAATCGCCACCATAGCATCGGCACCCGCGTTGAAAGATACACTCGGCACATACTCCATACGTATATATAACACATGGAAGTTTGGCACGCTAAAACCCCCTGTAGAGCCCCAAAATCCCTCTGCATACTAACTTCAAGTAAATTTGTGAGAAAAAAAAAGGTTTCCAGTAGCGAACGCGTTAAGCTCAATTATAACTCATCCGGCGAGCGAAGAACAAACAACACCAGCAACAATAAGCATCAACAGCAACGGCGACAACAACAACAACAACAACAACAACAACAACAACAAGAAAAAGAACAACAACATCGAAATCACTTTGCGGTCCGCGTGTGCTGGTGGGACTGCGCTGGAAAACCAGTGGCTAACTCCGCTCGAAATCACTTGTCGCTCCGCGTGTGCTAGTGGGACTGCGCCGGTGAAGCGTGGCTCGCTCCGCGAAATCACTTCTCGTTTCCTCTGCGCTAGTGGGAATGCGCTGGTAGGTTGCTGGTGGGAGCAACTCGAAAATTATTGGCATGGTTCTAAAAACTGACGTGTACACCAACAAGCATGATATGAACACGTACATACGTGCGTGTGTCTTTCTTCGTATCCTCTGAACCTCCTGTGAACTGTTAATTAACCCTTTTCCGATTGCCTAAAGAACCTCACACCGCAGTAGTAAGGGTCCCCCAACAACGCGGTCCGAGCAAGGCAGCATCCCGATACAAGGCGGTCAAAATCGCCTGTCGCGACTGGGGAATTGCACTTATATTCCGGAATGACTAAGGCGGCTTCCTCTATAAGGCGGTCATATGGTTCTGGCACACCACCGCTTTACTGGGGGTTCCCTGCTGTACGTTATATCCAAGTGTTTCGTCCCCAAAAACGTGGAAGCGGGTCTAAACGGGTTACATGTGGTCTGTAATGCCTCCGCCCCACTAAAGAACCCTGGATGCAAGGCGCGGGCGTCGATGCAGAGCAGATATAATACAAAGCAATCAGCCACCGTAAAACACGCATTTAGCAACGTGCACTGCTGTGTTGTGCGCTTCATTTTCTGCGTACTGTTGTCCAGCACCAGGTTCGACTTTCGTAATAACTACTGCTGTCTGCATAGAAAGGTACTGACTCATATGCACAGCTGACGTATTCCAAGTAGGTTTCATAACATGTACTGAACGTGTTTGCACCATTATGCATGCACGCCCCTCGGGGGTGTTGGAAACCCACTGCGAAAACGGTTCCAGGTTCCACTCAAATTCTAAGTAGTTTGTCCCCCGACTGTGGGAGCAGAGCTAAAGAGGATAAACCAACTTTTTACTCGGATACTACAGCAGGGCGTTTGTGATGTACCAACCTTGGTTGGGTAAGAGTTGGATAGGAAAACATTTTATACTATTCATAGTATTGAAACCGTTGAAAGTCACACTGCAAGGCCAACGCAACCCACGGAAAGTCAGCGCAAAAAACGATCAAGAAATACGTTTTCCGGCCATTTTTTAATTTTCTACCCTTTTTGTTTTCGTGGGTTGGTCGGCCTTCATGTCAACCAACTTTTTACCCGGATACTGAGGTGTTTGCGATGTGCCAACTTTCAACGGGTAGGAGTTGGGCAGGAAACCATGTGATACTATTAATAGTATTGAAACCGTCCAAATTCACAATGCAAGGTCAATCCAACCGACGGAAAATCAGCGAAGAAAACGATTACCAGGCAAGAAATATGCTACGTTTTCCAAGACCATTTTTTTTCTTGTTTTTCGTACCCTTTTTGTTTTCGTGGGTTAGTTGGCCTTGACATCTTATGACAGTTGTCGGTTTCAACACCATTTTTACATCTTTTGAAAATCAGCGAAAAAAAAGTTTCAAGAAATATCGTTTCCGATCATTTTTTCAGTTTAACCCTTTTTGTCTTCGTCGGTTGGTTGGCCTTGGATTTTTTATGACATTTGTCGGTTTCAATACCAATTTTACGTTTTTTTCCAACCCTTGGAAACCGCAAACACGTTCGTACTGCTAACCGTATGTAGTCAGATACTGCTGTGGTCATGAACAACAATCGTGTTTGATAATCGTGTTTCGCTTATTTTTCTCAGCCTGCCCCGATGTTGTTGTCGTTGTGATGGACAATAATCGTATTTCGCTTGATTTTCTCGGCTTGCCTCTTTCGGGGGACCCATGTCCGCCGAGACCAAAAATACGAGGAGAGCCATCAAAATCAAAAGCGTCCCCAAAAGTAGAAAGAACATGCGGCAACATACAACAACAGGTACCAGATATACGGGTACCTACAGCAGTAGCACGCTGAGCGCGTCTCTTGCAGCTTCTCCCTCATTGAAGTTCGGAAACATTTCCTTACCCTACGAACCAGCTCGGACATTTCGAGTGGCCGGTGCTGTAACCGTCATTTTTTTCCGACAAGTTTTCCCTCCCAAGTCCAATATGGGCCGTACACCCGTTTGGGAACCAGAGGGAGACAAAACAACCAACAAGCTCGGTCATAATAAACCAACCGTTGTCGTCAAAGACGTCGGGTGACGGACGGTCTAGTCTTGGCGCGTCAAGGCCGTCTTTGGACTTATCACACTATTTTTAGTGTCGAGGAGTTCCTTGACGGCTGTCCGTCAAGGTGCAAGAGCGCCGCCAAACGACATCTTTGTCTGCGAGCGGTTCGAGCGCACGGGATCGTATAGAGCACCAGTCGCATCAGGTGGCGCTCGTGTCGTCTCTTAGTCCGAACGCCCCAGCTTATCACCCCCCCCCCCCAAAACCTAGCTAGCCGTTGCCGAAGGCGTAATAATAGCCATTGTTTCACGTCACCTTCCCGCTCGCGCTGTCGCCACCACGGGAGCCGAAGGATACGCCAGCTAGCGATGGATTGCGAATACAAAAGAGTTAAGTTGACGCACGACATATATGAAAAAATAGTTGAGGTGTGATGAGCTAAAGCTTTATTTTTTCTCCATCCGCCGTAGAAAAAACAAACACTTTCCCCTCTGTAAATCCCACACATGAGATATTATTTGTAGAACTGATATCATGTTTGTTCTGCGTACAGAGATAATGACACGCCTACACAAAAACGCGATCTAGCACCTGGCGGGCGGCGCCAACCCCCCCCCAAAAGAACGCGTGCAGACGATGCAGCAGCAGACACAAGGCAGCACGTGCAGACGATGCAGCAGCAGACACAAGGCAGCACGAGCATAACTGCTATTACCGCCGCGGCTGTCGGGCTAGCACACCACAAAAGAGCATTTTCGCTAGAATATTTCGCGAAGTATATATGACGTAACTTATAGCTGGTATTGCGAGTGGTTGCAGATGCTTCGGAACACGCGGTGGCGCCAATGGCATCGGGTTGCGCCCGCGCCGTACGAGCCTTTCGAAAAAAAAAGGTGTTCATCACCCCCCTATAGTAGCCGTTGCCGATGCCGTCATAATAGTTGTTTTTGGACGTCATTTATCCCCTCTTGAAACCCCCAAAGGGCGTTTTTTTTGTAATACAGTAGAGTACCCCCTGTAGTACCGGTTGAGTAGTACCGGTTTCCCGCTACAGTGCCTGTGAAATCGATTGGTACGTACGAGAACAATGAAGTGGCGGCATACGGACTAGTGCCGGTCGCCGTTATAGTGCAGGTATTTCCGGCACTATAGCGGCAACCGGCACTATAGAGGGACCACTACTGTAGTGTAATACCTGGTATGCAACAAGCGCGAGATAGCAACCCTCGATGAAAAACGACGAGCAGAACAAGCTGACATCAAAGGGGGAATGCTGACCCCTATGCGCGACAAAAAAAAAGGCACGCACCGGGGGGGGGGGGGGGGGGGGGCGAGAGAAGGGAAGGCACCTGTGACCACGGCTTGTCCAGAAGGCCGTAAGAAGGCAAAGAAACTTTCACGAGTTGAGTTGGAAACCAAAAGCGAATCGAAAAAAAAAAAAAACAGCAGCTGGTGCAGTCAATACCTCAAGTGGCTTGAGCGCGCGGTAGATTACCAGTCGCATCGGGTCGCGCAAGCGTAGTGCGACGCCATGCCTTGTAGTCCGAACAGCCCAAGTATCACACCCCACCAACCTAGCCGTTGCCGACGCCGTAATAAGCCCGTTTAGGACGTCATTTTCCCCCTGTGAACCCCCACAAGAGTGTTAAATGCTAGATCATGACATATTACACAACACGACAGCAGCGGGTACATCGGGGGGGGGGATTGTAGCCATTGCCATGCATGGTCGCACTCTGTCAGGCGGTAAGACCCTGGCATCCCCACCATGCCGAGACGGAGCGCGTCGGGTTTCCACCGATCAGGCATTCTTTTGCTCGCAGGTATATAGAGAGGGGTGTCTTCGTTGTGGTGGGAACGGCGCACCACGCGGCACCACGTGCGTGCGGCGGCGTCTTTCCGTCCTCGGCAATTCTTGTGCCGGTCGCCAGTGGGCTGTAAATTACAAGGTGCCACTATGGCCGTGGATACACGCGACCTTGGACATGCCGCACAGACGTCTCCAACATCCCTTGCATATTCACTGTAGTAGCTGGTAACTCGAAATACACAATAGATACTGTACCACTAGTAGCTGGGGGCTTGAAATACTACCGCGCGGGCGTCCGTCCCCGAGAGACCCTCGCCCCTGAACACGCACCACATGCTATGGGGTGAAAGATAGCACAGCTGTCGCCGTTAACAGTAACTCGCGCAGCGGGATATTTTTGTGCATGTCGTCAACTCGGGTGCGTTGGTGGGAGGAGGAAGCTTGAGGGAACTTGAAAGGGGTTCTCGTTTTTTGGGCGCCGTCAAAATTAGAAACTCGCTTTCGCTCGGAACGATATGCCAGGATGGGATACTCGATGTACCAGGAATGTGCTTGGCGTTCCGACGGAAACTCTTTGGTTTTTCTTTTTCTTTGAGTTATGTTTTTTTTTGCAATTGCTGCGCTTTGCAATTGCTTTGCAGTTGCAATTGCAAGTGCAATTGCAATTGCCTTGCACTTTCTTCCCATCCCTTCCTTTCCGCTCGCTTCCCGTTTCCTTCCCATTTGTGTTCCTATAGCAAGTGCTTTGCAAGTCTTTCCTTCTCTCTGCATTACTTTGCGTTGCACTATCTTTGCACTTGCTTTGCATTTTATTTGCCCTCCTTGTTGCCTTTCCTCTCCTTTCCTCTCCTTTCCTCTCCTTTCCTCTCCTCTCCTTTCCTCTCCTCTCCTCTCCTCTCCTCTTCTCTCCTCTCCTCTCCTCTCCTCTCCTCTCCTCTCCTCTCCTCTCCTCTCCTCTCCTCTCCTCTCCTCTCCTCTCCTCTCCTCTCCTCTCCTCTCCTCTCCTCTCCTCTCCTCTCCTCTCCTTTCCTTTCCTTTCCTTTCCTTTCCTTTCCTTTCCTTTCCTTTCCTTTCCTTTCCTTTCCTTTCCTTTCCTTTCCTTTCCTTAGAGCGGCGTTGCGTTGCGTTGGTTTGACTTATGTTTGCGTTGCGTTGCTTTGTTTTGTTTTGCTGTATTGTTTCGCTTTGCGTTGCGCTGCTTTGTTGTGCTTTGCTGTGCTTTGCTTTTCCTTTATTTTTTATTTTCTCTGCATTTGCTTTGCCTACTCTATGCTACGCTGTGCTGTGCTATGCTATGCTATGCTATGCTATGCTATGTTATGCTATGCTATGCTATGCTATGCTATGCTATGCTATGGTACGCTGTGCTCTGTTTCGGTCTGCTCTGCTTTGCTTTGCTCTGCTTTGCTTAGCTCGGCTTTTTTTTTGTTCTTCTCTGCTTTGCTTTGCTATTTGATTTGCACATGTTGTGGATTGCCTTGCATTTACTTTGCCCTGCGTTGCTTTGCTTTGCCCCACACGCTCGCGCCACGTCACGAGGCGGGGCATTGTTTGTTCTTTCGTTTCGGAGCTCTTTTTCCGGAGCTTGTTTTTGTGGACCATGAAGTCGCAGTTAGCACCCCTACACACGCACGCACAGGAGCGCATCTATGCAGACGGAATAAACCGGTCTTGGACGAAGTATTTTCGGGTCCACGGCATCGCTCTTCACTGCACCTATATAAAGTATATATTGACAGCACCCGGAATACGATCCTGTGTCCGTTCCGCACCCCAAATATTTTTCCCGTGTTGGACGGCGACCAGGGGCGGCCCTACGAGGAACACCAGCGACAGCCGAGTACACACAAAATTGGCAACACAACGCAAGATGTGCACGAATATATATATGAGATCCCACACATAACACGAAGCACTGCCGTGTACAGGACAGCTGGATTTTGGCCATTGCAAAACTAATTCCCATGTAAGAGATGTACAATCACGACCCACAGAGCTTTTCCTGAAAAAACGGCGTCCCTGCAGGGTACCTGTTAGCGAGACCTAGGAAATCACTTGCTCAAATCATTTGATCAAATCATTCCTCGGGGTGTGATGTGACAGGTGGCGGCAATACATTTCTCGGGCCCGCCACGCCACGAACATATCTTCCTGTGCCACTTGGAAAGGAGCATCTGAATCATTAGCCCTTCTCGTGCCGTGTCCGTGCCCAGGTAGTCTGAAATCTATGTCTAAACCGTCTGCATAGATGCGCTTCTGTGCGTGCGTGTGTAGGGGTGCTAACTGCGACTTCATGGTCCACAAAAACAAGCTCCGGAAGAAGAGCTCCGAAACGAAAAAACAAACAATGCCTCGCCTCGTGACGTGGCGCGAGTTCGCGCCCGCTGCGCGTGCGTGTGTGCGTGTGGGCTGGTGGTCGAGTAGTCCGGCCATAATCGGGTGGCTCGTATGCGAGTCGGGTACATTTCGAGGACTTGTTCAGCCATAATCGGGTGCACCCGATGGACATGCGGCTGGGTTCGGATGCGGTGTTGTTTCGACCAATGAGATGTCGTCCTGAGTCGTTGTGGGACTATGTGTTCAAGGGGTACCCGATAACAGCTATCGGTCGATCGGGTGTACCCGATTTCGGCCATTGCTCTTGTTTTTATTTCCTTTGCTTTGCTATGATTTTTGCTCTTCCTTGCAATGCTTTACTTTGCTTCTTGCAATGCTTTGCTTTGCTTTCCTATGCTTTTATTTTCTTTGCACTCGCCTTGATTTGCTACACTGAAATGCTTTTCATTCTCCTCTTTGCGGCAAACCTAACGGTAGGCTTGATTGGCGCTGTGGGATGATAAACCACAGCCAAAAAAGTAATTCCTTGTATACCGGTTTTAGTGCAAGGGTTTCAGGGTTAGCTGCTCGTACGGTTTTAGGGTTAGCTAACGTCAGGGCCAGAAAGTGTCATCACCCCGTCACACACAAAGAAGAACGGAACACCGAAACCAGCACCTGGTATGTGCGTATGATAGAGCCTATCTACTCAACTGGTACATGTCAGGTACTGCTCTTTGGGCTGTGTTTTGGTCTCCCAGATACCAGGCACACTGCTGCTGTGTGATACGAGCTTGATAAACTCGGTTTTCTCCCACCGTCCACAGCTAGGGTAAGGAATTGGCTAATCACATACTAATTGTACGCCGCCTAAGTCGCCGACTAGGTATTAGTTGGCTACCTGGTAGGTAGGTACAAGGGCTCCGCTCTGCGGGCGGCTGACGCCGCCCGCTACGGTCGTGAAAGTAAGCATACCACTATACGTGAAGGGGGCAGAAACAAGAGGCCCATGATTTAGTGCTACTGGCGATTTAATAATGCCAAGAGCTCGTACTTGTGCAGGACTGATTGCCCTGTGCTGTGCTGTGTACTTGTTCGCGATGCCACGTTCTGATCGGCAGTACGGGTGTGTTTTGCGTCGGGGGGGGGGGGGGGGGGGTGAAGAAGACCGAGAGAGGACAATCAACGGGAGAAATAAAAAAGACGAGTACACACGTACATACCGCTACCTGGTACTTGTCATGATGCCTGGTAACGCTGCATGTGCGAAAGAAAGCACAGCGCAGAACGGCACAGCACAAGACCGCACCGCAGCGAAAGGCACCGCACGGCACCGCACGGCGCTGCGCTGCTGAGCTATAGCTGGGCCCAGCTGAGCTGGAGGATGGTGTACTCAGCTTGTGCATGGCCCTAGTCAGCTGAGCTGGGGGTGCATTTTTTGTCATTCAACAACGTAGTACGTACAACCTGGTGTATGTACAGTAGTAGCACCGGTACCTGGTATGATCGCTCGAATGATCCCTGGCTCGTACGAAATAGTAAGTACAGCACAGCACGCATCACGGCGCAGTACGGCACAGCACGGGACAGCACGGCAAAGTACCGCACCGCTCGGCAGGGCACGGCAGGCCAAGGCACCGCACGGCGCTGCGCTGCTGAGCTGAGCCGGGCTGATGAACTAAGCTGAGCTCAGCTGCGACCTGGTATGATGATACTTCGTGCAACTAAAACAAAATAAAGGTGAAGCAACAAATCCAAGAAAAGCGGGACCGTTCCGCAAGTAATGGAAGGAGGCGGTGTTCAAGTGGGAGGTCTTGAGAGGCCAGGGATGTACCAACACAGCCCGCTCAGGTCGAGCTGAGTTGAGCTGATGACCCAAGCTCAGCTGGGACCTGGTATGGCAGCGCCATCCACCGTCGGCATCTCTAAACGGCCGGAGGGAGGGGGGATGGGGGGAGGGGGGAAGGGGGGAGGGGGAAGGGGGGAGGGCGGGAGGGGGAAAGGAGAGGAGGGGAAGGGGGTAGGGGGGGGGGGGGGGGGGGCGGAGGGGCGTCCTGCCCTAGAGACTAAAGTCTGGGTCTGGCCATCATCGTCTTGGAATTTGTGGGCCTTCCAATGGCCGTCACAAGTTAGAGTAAGGCCGCCCTGACTTCTTTGCCTTGTTGCGTTCTTCCCCCAGTGCCATTGATGATGCACTTGATACCCTCAATGAGCCTGATACTGTCTTTAGTCCGTTCCTAGGGTCTGCTTGTATGACGTTTTCCCCTCTTCCTTTCCTTGCTTCCTCTTCTTGTCTTGTTTTTTCTTGCTTTTCTTGTCTTTTCTTTCCTCTCTTTTTTCGCTTTCTTTTCTTTTTTCGCTTTCTTTTATTTTATCTTCCTTTCTTTTCTCTTCGTTTCTTGTTTCTTTTTTTCCAATTGACTTTAGTCTGACGTGCGTATGCGTAGTGATAGGTACTACGTGTAATATGTACGTGGTAGTCTTCCTTGGGTGGCAAGCGGTATAGTCGGTTTTCCAGGTGCCAGTAGTGAGACGTATGCACTAGTATGGACCTGGCACATCGTAGGCTGACTCCCGATTTCACTTCTTAAATGTTTCTGGCGGAGGCATGAATTGCGCCAGCTGTGATATATACGTATACCACCTTTGGTTTGTGTTTTTTCTCTGGGGTATTGCTCAGCTCCAGAGTGACCGGAGCCTGTCCTGTGACCACGGACTTGACTATGCGAGTTTATGTGAGAACAACAACAACAATGATGATTTTGGTACAACTAGAAAAAAACGTAAAGGAAAAAATCAAAGAAAAGCTGGACCGTTCCGCAAGTAACGGAAGGAGGCGGTGTTCAAGCAGGAGGTCTTGAGAGGCCAGGGATGTACCAACCGAGCCCGCTCAGAAAAAAGACAAAAGCAAGAAGTGTACGAGTATACCTGGTAACATAATAGTTGCGGGTGGTACTTTGCAGAGTTCTGCGGGTATGCATTTGACTGGCGCGCTTTTGGCTCGACTTGTCATGTGTATCGATGTGGACTAAGCCCGTCAGTTGCCTTTTACTCTGGCACCCGGCAACAATTAATAGCTTGCATAGCTGTGAAGTCTCGCCAACTCACAGCGCATGGCTCTACCCTCAGCAGCAGTGTCAAGGTCCGTTCTATTATTCACCTCGTACGGCGGTAGTAACTGGTTGCATTCGTACCAGGGCACATAATATATACGGGAAATATATACGGAAAAAACATGTGGGTAATAAATGTGCACATACATGATGCCGGTCGCCCCGGTGGCGTATCAGGTTATCCTCGAGCCCGGTATAGGTCATTTTCGTGGGTTCGAGTCCCCCCGAGTGCGTACTCATCCGTTTAAATTCGAAGGGACTTTTTCTTGTGCGCAATTTGACTTGCGGAAAGCGCGAGAGCGTGAGTTAGCAACACTCACTCGATGAAAAGTCGATGAGCAGGGGGGCTGCTGAACATTTCGTGTGCGCGATAAAAATCGAAGGCAAGAACCGGGGGGAAGGGACGACACCTATCATACATGACCACGGCTTGTCCAGAAGCTGGAAAGTAGAAATGCAAAAAAAAACACCTGGTATACCACTTCGACGCGAGTCGACGAGGGAAGAAAAGGCTGAATCCTTCTCGCGATAAAAACGAAGGCACGTATGATACCGTAGTGGGGAGGGGGGAGGAGGGCCCGCTATGTGACCCCGGATCTGAGTTATACTACTGGGAGGGAGGGCGAGAGAAGTGCGAGGATAATAAATGGGATGAAAAAAACAAAAAAAAACGAGCCGCGTCCCCGGTTTAGCCACGTAACAATTGAGTTCGAGGTTGGTTGGTTCGAATCTCACAAGCTCTTGGAATCTTTCTTCCAAATGGAGAGGTCGACAGCGCGAGAGCGTGAGTTGGAGAAATTCGCAACTCAACCAGCATAACAAGATGAAAAGTGAGCATGCTGAATCTTACGCGCGACAAAAATGAAGGCAAGTACTGAAAGGGAGGAGGGAAGACACTTTATGACTTGTCCAGAAGGTTGTGGTGAGGGTAAACCTAAACACCTACAAGTGTACAGCACCCTCTTATTATTACGAACAAAAACCAAAAAGCAAAAACGAACTATTAATAATACCAGGTACTGCACAGCAGTCAGTATGCAAGAAAGCAAAGGGCTGCATTCTCTCACTGCTACGCCATCCTCCGACTCCTCGTGTCCGCACGACAGCTCTCGACCCAAACGATAACTGACAGCAACAAACCTGCAAGAGCTGTACGTCATCCGCGGACACAGAGCCTCCGAAAGTCGAGGTCACCGACTCCGCCAGACTGGGAATTGCGTTCCTCGACATGTTCTTCGAGCAGTATCCTGGAAATGATGCCAGAGGCGAGTCAGCAGCACCCACCAGGCCGTGGCTTTGACATCGAAAGGACGCGGCCCCGACAATGAGGAAGACCGACACTACCGAAGGTGCCATGGTTTCCTCGCTCTGCTGTCGGCTCGAGCCCAGGATTCTCCGACCCTCCGCAATGCGCAAAACGGAACTCGCATTCGCATTCAGTATTCTCGCTGTAGATGAGACGAAAATGTAAGAACTTTCATATATTAATATTGAATTAACATGTAACTTATATTAAAGTTCAAACTGATTTCTCGCAGGAAGGGTTTCGACTTTTCGACTTAACTTACAAACGAGGGGATGGGGCAAGACTTGAGTTCTGGGCCCAGGGCCTGAGGGCGTTCTGCGTTCTGGACGAGAGAGAAAGCATCAGACAAACGCACAGGGCACCTTGAGAGACCGCTCTTACGGTGGATCCAGGCAACATGTTTCGACGCAGCCACCCCGCCAGCAGGCTTTCCAACACGGAGCTGAAGAAGCTCGGTGAGTCGGGGCAACGCGCGTGCGTGTTGGAAAACATTTATTCGGCTCAAACAACTGACAACATTTCTCACGTACAGAACATTGACTTCAAACAGTGTGCTCACTCCTATCGAGGTCTACGTTGTTGTTGCTGCTGCTGCCGCTGCCAGTAGGAGATGGGGTTGCTGTTCCAGGTCCTCTCTTGAATTACCTACCTCAGCGAGTGCACCTTGCCCATACCCCCCCACCCACTCAGCACAACCATCCACAACTCTCACCCGCAAACCTCATGGCCATCCCCCCCCCTCCCGTCGCGTCTCGCCGGTGTTTTTCTTTCGGTTCGCAAAGACCAACTGTTCCTCATGGTCGACAGCTGCACGGTCGATATGCAGGCGAGACCGGGGCAAGACACTGGCAGGAAGCTGGCTGATACCATCAACGGCTACCCCAACGCCACAATGTAAGCTGCAACCTTTCACAAACTTGCTGCACAAGTTGGCACAAGATGCCTGCACAAGGTGCCACAAGCGAGCAACTAACTCGGCACCTACGAGAGCCGTGGTTGAGTTGGAGTTGACTTGAATCATTATACTCGAGCCTTTTTTTGCGGCGGAAAGCTTGCACATCAGAGCCCCCCCAGGGGAGTTGTGAAATGTTGTTGGAGACACTCCCGGTGACCCGTGGAATTGTTTAAGGTGTTTAGTGCTACTCTTCCGACCTTTCGGGGTTCGGGATAGCTTCTGGATCCTTATCGATAAATGTTCCACGCTGAACACACAGCAGATAAACCAGAGGGTACATGATATGACATGACTACAGAAAGAGCCGTACCTGGCAGCGGGTTTGTTGAGATTTGACGTTATGTATTACACGACCTTACACGACCGTCACAAATGCTCTCTCCATCTCTCACATGCCTGGAATACCTACGAAATACCTGGCAGTTTTTTTATGAATAGGAGAGTTGATCAAACTTATGCAATGCGTGGACTAAAGGGCAGGGGAGAATTTGAGTTTGGTTTTGGTGCATGTCGCCGGCAAAGGAGCAGAGCACATTCTTGCCTGTGTGGGGAGGAGAGGCGCAAGCAGCAGTCTTTCTTACAGCATCGATAGATACAGGAGGTATTGACATTTCGCTAATGGAATCCCTTGAACATGCTACGAGTACTACTGCTCTAAAATACTGAGTAACTCACAACCGCTCTGAACTCCTTTGGAACCGCACCCACGTTTCGGGGGACAATATACTTGGATTTTGTATGGGATATTGTTTGCAGTGGTAATAAGTCTTACCTTGTGTACATGTCCACCTTCGATTTGGGGACAAACTTGAAAATAGAGTGGAATCAGTTCTACAGTTCAGCACAGGTAGTCGAAGGGTACGTGTCCGTCGACCTGTGTCTTGTAATGCGCTGTTTTGTGTTTTGTGCCTCGTTTCTTGTGCACGTAGCCCCCCCCTTTTCTGTTCTTCACGTGTCTGATTGGCTGACTAGTTTGTTATATGGAATGCACACATGCGCGCATGCTGATGCAGGCTGCAGGCATACTGTCGGCACGCATTCACTATTGTGATAAACCTTTGTCCGAGAGAAACACGGAGGATGTCACGCTCATGCGTACCTGGTACATATTTTTTTTATATGATGGACACATATCGACGGATGGCGGATGGTCTATCGTCGATGAATGGTAGGATATCGTCACACATCGTTGTGACAGCCATCATCCCGACAGAATGCAATGGGTGCAAACCAGAGAGAAATCCAGAATCGGTGTTCATCGTTTTCACAAGTTATGACGATACAAGAATTACAGACGGTATAAAATGAAGTTTAACCTCTTAAAGTACGAACTGCTGTATCATCGTACGTAAGTTTGGTTATTCTCGATGGGCCAGCCAGCGATTTACCCCCAAGATTCATATGATAATGATACGTCGATATGTGTCCATGTATCATGTACGAGCTTCCTCTGATCAGTGTCATACCTGGTAAATAGGTTATGTTCCTATCGTACCACAGGTATCATGTCTTACGATACCTTGCGAAAGCTTTTTGGTCTTGTGGCCTCTTGCACCGACTCTTGAGCTCGCGAGGCTGGCGCTCTTGGGCCCGCGCTTGCCGACAGACAGCCAACTCTCACAGCCGGCGTACCGAGGGGGGCTCCCAATAGTGCCGGTTGAATAGTGGCACTGCTCTCTGTGGTGCCGATGAAATCGCTTGGCACGACTGGAACTCTATACTCGTACCAGGTAGTAGTTGTTGTTCTCACATTAACTCGCATAATCAAGTCCATGGTCACAGGACAGGCTCCAGTCACTCTGGAGTTGAGGAATACCCCAGGGAAAAAACACGAACAAACCAAAGGTGGTAAACGCATAGTATTATACCATGGGGCACCCTCTATTAATAGACCACCCCGGGACAAGCCAAGTCAGATGATCTAATCGCCGTTTCAGTCTTATCTCGCTTTAAGACCGCGATGGTCTTATTCTGGGATACGACCGAACACGGTCTTGAACCGCCGAAAAACGTCACGCATGCGGTTGCTCGCGACCACTACGAGTGTGCACGGCCTACTAGACGTGAACGTCGCCTGGGACCGGTCCCCACGCCCCCGAGAGGCACACAGGGTAACCGTAAGAGTGATCCCGGACTTCTACATATATGTACAGGCGTTACTACTGTCTCGAGTTAAGACCGGGTTTAGGGGGCAAGAGGCATAACGGTCCCACCGAGAAATGTTTCGCGACAAGCCGACTGACCTGATTTTATCTCCCGAAAAGTCTTAATCCGGATGGTCTACAGTGGGTACCCCACTGTAAAACCCTACTCCTGATGATAGTGCCGGTGCCGTGAATAGTGCCAGTACGTTGGGCTGGCACATACCGGCACTGTTCATGCATTTGGGAGCCCCACACTACTGCTGCTGTACCAAGTTTCTTCCATCGCGCGGGCCTTCGGTCTTCTTTCCTGTGTCGTTGTCGTTTCATCTCTCTTTTGATATTTTTTGCGGGCCTTTTTACCAAAGATGTCGGTCGACAGACTTGTGGCCCCTCGTCCGACTGTCAAGCAGCAAACCCCTCGACAGACAGCCTCGACAGTAGAAGACCAGGGGATGTTTCAGTAATACCCCCTATTTTGGAAAAACGCCTGACAACTTCACTGAAACCGCCTTTTTTTTTCTCTCAGGCAGCTGCTCGCATGCCAAGACACAAACACGTGCCATGTCCTCGAAGATGATGCCGCCGACTCAGAAAGACCCAAAACACGCAGCGCTTATGATACGTCAATAAGACCGGATGTAGGATGTAGGAAGCAGCATAGTGCACTCTTGCACGCATGAAATACAAAAAATGTACAGCCATTATGCAGATATACAGATATACAACAGTACGAAAGTGTGAAAGCAAGGGAGTTAAGAGTGAGTGAGGGTGCATGCAGTAGAGCTTACCACTTCTTCGAGAAAATGGTTGACCCACACTGCTGTGTACGAGACGAAGGGGGTTTCACCCTACATGTACAATGGTTGGTTGCGTTTCATTGGGTTGGGGTTAGGGTTAGGGTTAGGGTATATAATTTAAAGACTATGTCAGCCATGTTGTCGGAAAAGCGGTGCATGACAGCATGTTAACTTGCCCTGCCAAGATGTTCAGTCTACTCTCGGGATTTGGTTATCTCTGCATATTTTTGTGTTGTCCTGTTGTATATTTTTTGTGGTTTGTCGAACACGTCGATGGTCGACAACATGTCCATGCATGCTGCTCGGGACGACTGCAAACAGGCGCTTGGGGAGGCAGGCCTTTTTCCAGCCCAGAATGACGTCCGTGATGGTCGCCAGCTACTAATCTGCTCTATCGACTGGAAACTGTGAACTTGCGGTCTGCTGCGGCTATGCTGCTGCTGTTGCTCTGTTGATGCGCTGAGGTCTGTGCGTTGCGTTGTGCGTCGTGCTCTGCCACTCTGCTTCTGCTGCAATTACTGTGAAGTTACAAGTTACACGCTTGAGGGGTTTCCACATAGATATGGAGGCGTTATCCCACCCGGGGATAGGGGATGGTTCGTCGAGACAGCCCAAAACCCCTCGGCAGACAGCCTCGACAGGTCGACCGCTCGACAGCTCGCCGTCGACCGACATCTCTTTACGGGTCGGGTCACTTGCCGTGAGTCGGATTGGATCAGGGTGACCCGACCCCGACCCGTGAGGTTTGAATATCTTCTGACCCGTCCCGATCCATCCCGTGAGATTCCGAACCCCCTGCCCCAACCCCGCTCGACCCGCGAAGTTTTGAACACCTCGTGATCTGACCCGCGGGCCGGGTCATGACCCGTGACCCGTGGGAAGCCCTGATTTTTTGGAGTTTTGTGCTTTTACCCTTGTCACAGTAGCGGCTCAGCGGTCTTTCATGCGGACAAGCCCGATAATAGGGTGACCGTATACGTTTGTTTGACCACAAACACGTCGTCCATGTTTCGTGGCGATGACGTGCGTAGTGATGTCATGCTATTCGTGTGTCAGCATACATGGGAGACCTCGGTGAGGTTCCTTTTTTTGTTTTTTGGACTAGGCGTATAGCCTGCAACTCGCGACAATTGGGACGTGAGCTCGGAGCATGGGCCACTACAGCGGGTAACACGAACGGGGATTTTGAGGCATGGTACATGGCGCCTAAGATCCTGCTATTAATAGGCATCTGCATGGGTGCAAGCTCGGTGTCCTTCACAACAACTGCTGTGTTGTGTTCCAGGCATCAGTCGATCGGCAATCGACAATCCAGCGATCAATCGAGAAAATGAGGTTTCCACAGATTTTTTTTTTTGTGTATGCGGGGTTGTGTTTTGTTGCTGTTCGTTGCTGTTTGCTTGGTGCGTGCTGGTGGTCCTAAATGGAGTGGTTCACGCGTACGTATCGTGTGTCCTTTCACGCCTCAATATGTGTGCCTCACGCCTCAATATGTGTGCCTGTTGGTAAAAAAATGTCAGCTGTGCTGCTGTGCTTCACGGTGCGAGACGTAGCGGGCGCTATGTCTCGCTTATACATATGTACATCCGAGGGTACACTATTGTATGCCCGAAAGCATTGGAGACCTCGGTGAGGGTCCTTTGTTTGGACGAGGCGTACGGACTGCAACCCACGACAACTGTGACGAGCGCTTGGGGCATGGGCCACTCCTGCGGCTAATTAATACCAACGGGGATGTTCAAGCATGATACATGGCGCCTGAGATCCTGCTGAGCATCTGCACGGGTGCAAACTCAACGTCCCTTTTCACACAACTGCTGTGCTGCTGTGTTTCACTCCGCATCATCAGTCGATCGACAACCCGGTCAATCGAGTAAAATCAACATGAATAGTCGTTTTTTCATGCGGGGTCGTGTTTTGTTGCTGTTTGCGTGGTGCGTGCCAGGTGGCGAGGTGGCCCTGAATGGGGTGGTTAGCGCGTACGTGTCGTGTGTCCTTTCACACCTCATTATGTGTACCTGTTGATGAAAAACATCAGCTGTGCTGCTGCCGTGCTTCGCGGTGCGGGACATAGGGGCGCTTTTTTTGCGATTCTGTCGCCCACCAGCTGCCACAACCACCGCCAGCACACACTGCTGCGCACTACAACAGCAGTACTCTCCCACTCTCTCGCATCTTTCAACTACCAAGCTTTCCTTATGTACCCGCTGAGTCGGTCTTCAAGAGAGCGAAGACAGCCGAGGTCGTGGAAAACATCAGCTGTGAGCGTAGTTTATTTCCTGAAACTCATATTTGCACGCTGTGTGTGATACCTCGATCGCGCATACTACGGAGTGTGTAGTTTTTTAGATGGCGATCTGCAATTTCTGGCGGTCTTCATACCAAACGAACTCGCCACCTATGGAAAGCACTCCCAACTCTTGGCATTAAGTGTGACCTCCATATTTCACCACATCCATAGCTGCTGCTAATATTTTGGGCATCACGCCAGTCTGCGACCGGCGGCCGTTCAGGCCGCCGACGAAGCCCCCTTGTAGATCATATAGATCATACAGATCACGGTCTAGATAATCAAATGATATAGATCATGTAGATTCCGTGCATGCCGTTGTGAGATGTTTTGCAGGGTCTGTATATAACGAGTACAGATCCAACCCCGGAAACTTGTGTTGTTATCATAATAGATCGTGCAGGTCGTACGGCTCCCACCCGGTAACATGAGCTAGACCGTACGGATCTCCCCCGAAACATCTATTAATAGGGCATCACGCAGGAATGATACTTCATTAACACATTTTCTGTCCGAGTTGTGCACTTGAGTGTCCGAATTATTAATACATTGGGTGTGTTTTCCACAGTGAAGTGTTAGTTCCACCCATCGACACCCAGCACGCCTGGTGTCTGTGACGATGCCTCATCCAAGAGAGCGACAAGCTCTGTGGTCACAATCCACGAGACAGATAAAAACGTTGCAAATACAGTAGCACGTAAGGGGATTGAGCCATGCAGCAGTGTCGACGTACTGAACACGAAAGCGGCATGTTTGTTCGTTCTGCTCCCTTGAAGTCCCAAAAAGATTCATAGTGTTGCACAGCAGTATTAATATCAGGCACCTGGTAGGCGTTTTGCAGCGCGCTTCAACTTCAACTGCACGGCGGTTGACAACACCATACTTGTCACATATCACTCTTCACTTGTGTCGGTGGCTATAGTTTAAACATTAAAAAAATACACATCAGCTGTGAGATAGACTGAAAAGGATTTTGATCAAAAGTCAGCTTTGCAAGCTGCCATAATATCGTATAACGCGCAAGATAGCACCCCGCCAATATACGTAGGACAAGGTTTGAAGCTGCTTTTCAATCACGAGAGTAAAAACAACGCCGAGCGATGTGCGTGTGTGCGTTATTCACGTTGCATTAACCAAATATTTCCAACCGTCTGCATGCAGTACAACCAGTGTCTTCGCCGCCGATGCCTCCTAGAGAGACGAGCTCTGTGGTCGCAAACTTCAAGACAGATAGATACACATACAAATCAACGATACAGCAAGGTGGTTTGGTCATACAATGCCAGCCGCAATGAGCACGAGGGCGAAACGTACGCAAGCCAGCATACCAGATTATTTGCCGGGGGAAAAGTCTGCGATGCGCTGATGGATAACATGTCGTCGAATCGCCCGAGACAACGCGCCCCTTACGTTCCTTGCAAATGGTCTGATTATTTGGCGTGCGTACGTTTTCCCCTCGTATTCATTGCGGTTGGCATTGCATGGCATGATGGCCAAACCGCCTTGCTGTATTCGCAACGTGTACCTGTATCTCGTAGCTTGTGACCACAGACCTCGCCTCTCTAGGAGCAGGCATCGGCACGGACACTGGCAGTGCTGGATGTATGTGGGTGGAAATAGCAGTTTAACGTGAAAAACACACGCGTTGGGATTATTTGGGATTGCTAGGTTTTAGTGTGGAAGGCTTAGTTTGACAGCCTTGACGGTTGGAGGTCTTCCCTTGACTGACCGTCTCCTGACACGTTTGATGAACGTCGGTCAAACCAACGAAAGGGGCGATCTTATCATCCGTCATCCGTCATCCGTCATCCATCATCCGTCTAGTACTAGGAAGATCCAACAGTATACAGACACATATCACGGCGCTGTCGTGCGTGTCTCCCAGTTCCTTACGCTGCAGTGAGGGTACCCCCGCAGCTACTCGGGCTGCGTCGTGTGGCATGTGGCTGATGCTGTGAGAGGGGCAACACGCGCGATCGAAGTATCACACGCAGCTCGCGAAGCTGAATTTTGGTCTACTAAAGCCATTTTGGTCGATCTCACGGCCGAAGCGTGTTTTTTTTTGTTTTTTTTTCGAGTAATACCGGTACGATAGTCGTTTTCGTTCAGTCTTTTCCCCCCCTCCAAGTTGCTCTGTTTTTTTGTTTGGTGATGAGCTAGATCGCTATGTTGATGTTGGTCTATAACATTACTTGTGGTTGAGGACTTGTGGCTGTCGTTGTTGTGGTGTCCGCCTTCAATTTTTATTTGAAACTTTTCAAACTACGCAGCGGACACCCACCCACCAACCGCACTTGATGTGTTCTGATTCTTGGTCCTCTATTAAAAACAAAGAAAAAAATGCACTTGAGCTGCGAGATCGACCGAAAAGGTATTTAGTCAAAACTCATATTTGCAAGCTGTGTGTCAATTCGATCGCGCGTGTTACGGGGTGTGCACGTACGTACTTCATAGTTTTTTTTGTGTGTGTGGTTCTGTTGTGTCGAAATCATCGCAAATGGATCGAGGCACGAAAGCAAGCGAAATACCGATGTGCAGCACAATAAAATAATACCTGGTATTGTTGAACAATCAAGAGAATGTCGTGTGCGTATAAAGCAGTCAGTAGTATTATCATATCATACTTCATACTGCTAAACCACTGCTGTGTTATAAGGCTTAGTTTGGGTAAGCTATTGGTTAACCTTTTGCTGTCAAACGGACTACTACCCCACGAAGTCCTTAACAAATGGCGTCGTCGACAGATCATAGGTTTTTAGGGTCGTGGGCCCGAATCCCACATCCGCCTATAATAAACTTTTTCAGACTCTGCCCATGTCGAACTTGAAAAATACTTGAAAAATTCTCTCCCCGGTGTACCCAGGAAATGAAACCGCTTGGATATTGACAGGTCCGCTCGTATATTTGGCCGACCTGCTTTCCCGCCGTTTCAGGGGGAAAAATGTTTTAAGGCTTGGTTTGGGTAAGCTATGATTGGTTAACCTTTTGCAAGTTGTCAAACGGACTAATACCCCACTACGTCCTTAACAACTGCTGCTGTAAACCAAACTAAACCAAACCAAACCAAACCAAACCCAAAGCATGTACTCATGCACTCAGACGAGTGTTTCAAGGGCGTGCTTATTAAATGCTGGGACTCTGGGATGCCCAGGTGCCCAGCCTGTTGAAACAGCAGTGGTTTAGGTTGTACTCGGGTAGTTACCCTGTTACCCAGAGTATCCCTGTTACCCAGAGTATCCTGTTACCCAGAGTATAGAATATAACCCGAGTATATGATCAGATCATACCCTCGGCCAAAACACACCTTGAGTATTTGTGAATAACCCGAGTATATTATCAGATTATACCCTAGGCCAAAATGCACCCTGAGTATTTGTGAAACACACCCTGAGTATTTGTGAAACTCACCCTGAGTATTTGTGTACTTGTAAGCATATCCCGGTGATGCAATGATGGATGGGGTGTGGAGACCGTGGCCCTCGGGAAGGTAGCAACAAACAGCAGTCGTCAGTCGTTATTATGTTCTCATGGCCTACAACACCTTGTGAGAGGATACGAAACCATTTGCACGCTCACAATTCACAATTAGCGAGTATCATGTGTGTTGTCTTCACATCAAACCGTTGTTTCTACCCAACATCAGTACACCCAGAGTCCGTGCTGATTGTTCATCCTACGTAGAGATACAAATTATGTGGTCACAGATTGTGAAACAGAGTAAACCAAACAGTCGCAATTCATCAAGGTAAAACAAGTGAAATGCTAGCGTACCAGGTACCGGGTTCGGGAACACAACAAAACAAGCCAGACCACAAAAAAGAGAGAACAAGATAAAAAAAAAAGGAAACGAAAGAAGAGAAAAGAAAAGAAAGCAAAGCAAAAGAAACGAGAGGTGTTCTGAAGAATGTGACGCATGAATATTGGAAATGAAAGGCTGCAAGCAAAACAACATGCGTGCTGAAGAGGAACAGACACCCGTTGCACGGACAAAACAACACGCAGAAGATAACTAGACTTGTTGTATATTGGAAGTTGGGCGGTAGGAAACGCAGAGGTGCGGAGATTTTGGGGATTTTTCTCTCGTTAAGTATATGGTTCTGAGCCCAAAAGGCACACTTCTGTACAGGTGGGGGCACGACGATAACGCACGTACCGTTATATCATATGTATTATTAAATAGTGCGATCACGTGATTATGTTGACAATACGTGATACCTGGTATAATGAGTGTATTTTCATTTTTTATATATTCGAGTGTTTGCGTTAAAAGAATTCAATGTAAAACTTCATAAAAAAAAATCGCTTAGCGAACTATGGAGGAAGAAATTTGCCCCAAAACGGCATGTAAATTTCCGGTGGAGTGAACGATTTAGAGTGAATTTCCATCGATGACGACCAGCCTGTAAGATTGGCCTACAAATACCGAGCTTAACACCGTTGCTCTCCAGGCACAACGGCACAACAATCAGAAGGCACGAGGGCACAACCCACACCAGAGCACACAACAGACACTGCTCGCTGTGCCCTGTGCTTGGCAGCGGTAGACACAACCCAGCCTTGATGCGGAGGCACCAAAGGGTAGCTGGGGAAGCATGGCGCGTACGCGCAACCTGAAGGGTAGGTGCTAGTGAGCCAGCGCTCCCGCGCTCTCTGCGATGTGACCTGGTTCTCTGCTGCTGCGTAATGTCGTATTCGGTGCTGATTTTGTCAACCACCGTCGCTATACCACAACGCCGTCGCCGAAGCCTCCACCGCCACCGCCACCCACGCCGCACGGCCGCCGCCGCCGCCGCTGCTGCTGCTGCTGCGCTGTGCGGCGGCTATTGTGCTGCAGCTGCGGATGGTGTCTCCTGCGTTTGTTTCTAAAAAATCATTTACAAACTGGCTGCTCTGTTGTTGTGATGACCGTGGTGATCGAGCCAGGCCGAGCCCAGCTGCTGTGCCGCAACTCATCTGGCGGGGCCACTGCCACCTCCGCCCCCGCCCCCGCCGTTGCTGCTGCTGCTGCGGCAGCGGCTGTGGTGCTGCTACTGCGCTGCTGCTGCTACTGCTGTGCTGCTGTTTGTCTGATGGTGTTGTGCTGGGCCTGCCCCTGTCGGTGAGCCTATTAATAGGTGCTACCGCACCGTAAATTCAAAATTTGATGCTGCCTCCCCGCTCCCCGCCTGTGATATGGAGGCCCTGTACGCCTTTTCTGCGATTCGTCCACCGCAAACACAATCGCAAGCATGCGGGAGTGAATCTGGCCTTTTTCTAGCATGATGGAAGAATTTTTAGTGAATTTTTTAACGCAAACACTCAATTATAAAAATAAAAATACACTCCAGCTGTGAGATCAAAGATTTTGTCGAAGCTCATATTTGCAAGCTATGTGTGATACTCCGATCGCGCGTATTACTGGGTGTTTGTCCTCATTAAGGATATAGGTCGGCGACTCCCGTTGGAAGTACATTGTAGCTTGTACCAGGGTCAACAGGGGGATCCAGTCGAAAAACTTGATCAGTCGAACAAGTTTTACACGTGTTTTTTGAACCCATCGCATCGCTCACTCCACCGCAACACACACCCACACGCTCACAAACCCATACCAGGTGCCACACAGCAGCATCATACAACAAAGCCGACGCTGCCTTGACTATCACTGCTGTTGCTTCTCGCTGCAAGTCAGCGTGGCGCACTCCTAGCTCCGCTTGCCAGCAGCGTGTATCACACGACGGCAGCAGCGCGCGTTATTGATGCCATTATGCCAACAACGGCTACGCCTGGTGTAGCTTTGGCGGCTCTCGGCTGAGTGCAACGCCACAAACGTAGTCAACAACACCACCAACCCGCTTGGACGAGGGTTCGTCGCGCGCGAAGCACGCGTTGCTCGCGGGAACGCGCGAAGCACAGAGCTGCCAACCGATTTTCGACTGCCATACAGCAGTACTCCCTCACACCAACAGCCTCTAGGAAGAGCGCGAAAACTATAAAATCGACTCAATTGACGATAAGAAGAAGAACCAGACGAGTTCAGTGGAAAAAAAGTCCAGTCGAAAAGGACCGTCTTCAACTGGGGGAATCCGACTGTGTAAGAAATGGCCTCAGAGCGGGTACGGTAGGTTTACCGCTCTCCACCGCCAGGGTCACAAGGTGGCGCGACCAACAGTGATGCATGACAAATACCTGCCACTGGGGCTACCGCAAGGTCCCTCGATCTACCACCCTCGGGTCTTTGCGTCTTGAAAGTTCGAGTCCAGCAAGCGTTGCCACCTCTGTGTTGCTGTTGCAAGAGAAACACGAGTAAACGGGAGCATGGAGAAGATGCTACGCCTGTGCCAGAGGTCTTGGTGATAAATGTAGCTGTTACCGTCCCCTACCGAAAGAGACAATGGACAGGCTAGACTAAGGAGCGTGCCCGGTGGGCCTGGGGCTTGACATTGCTGACATAGCAGCACAACCATGAGGGGTGCACACCTTGCTGTGCGGTTGCGCTCGGAGTCGTGACTCAGATGAAGTGGCACTCAAACGCACTTTGTGACGGACGCAGCAAACTTTTCCTATGCAGCATCCCATTAAGATGAGCCACGCCAGACGAGACGGGCAGGCCGACTCACGTCTCGATCTGGGATAAAAAAACACTTGAACCTTCAGCAAGCATCCATGTGCTAGATTGGAAAACCTTTTGATACTAATTGAAGAAGTTGTTTGATAATAGATTGTCGATTGCGAATGCGCCACAGCTGCACACACGGCTCAACACTCAACACAGACACCGCCCCCGCTAACCTTGATACAAACAACGCCCCCGTGTTACATATGCGGCGGGTGTAAGAACTCCGTACAAGATCTTGGTTGCCACGAATGCCAATTTTGCGCGCGTCCGGTGCACAACTTGTGCCTGCAAGCTCTGAGTGGTGTGGATGATAGGCCTGACGGAGGATTCTTGTGTGGCCCAAACCTTGGGTTCGGCAAAGTAGTGGCCCCTGAGCAACTGATTCCAGGCGCCACGCCTCGGACGGCCAGGAAATGCACTGCTGGCGCAACGTGTACCCGCGGCACGCAAGGAGCCGTGAATGTGCAGAAGACCTGCTGCAAAGGCTTCTGCCACCTATGGTGCGCGAGACTACCGTGCGAAACGTGCGAGCAGGTTTTTTTTTTTTCTTGTACGGCAATCTTGAGGGTTTCAATACTAAATTTACATGATTATCGCCTTCCCCCCGCGCTCCTTTTTTTTTTATTTTAAAGCGAGTTTGCAAGTGGTCTATTCGTCGATCGTTCCGAGAGACGAAAAAATACGATAGTTAGAGAGCAGAGACAGAAGAGCTGTCGCGCTTGCCAGAGGCGGTCGTCTGTGGCATAGGGTAGATATGTAGAGATAGCACGAGACATCGCAGGATTGAAAGGAATCAAAGCGTGCCCATCAGAAATGATCGAAACGGATCGGGGCTGTGGGGCTATCAGACGGTGATACACATTATTATTGTGTAGTTTCAACCATGTCACTCCAGTGACGTCACTAGCGGGCAGTCAGTTGGTATATTTCATATGGTTTAGGGTTAGGGGCGGGGTTAGTTCCATCCATGGTGAAAATTACAACAATGTAGGACAAGTCAGGCCTATCATCTACTCAGGCCCCTATTAACCCCTTCACAACTGGAAACCCGTTTTTGGAGACGAAATTACTTGGATTTAGTATAGGAAGGGATTCGGGGGCTCCAAAGGGGTTAATATAGCGACAAAAAATACTCCCACTCGTGTTTTATTGATTTTTTTTGCACAACAGCAGTGAAGAGGTCTACAGGTGAAAACTGAATCTAGAAATCTGGAGGCATTGGTAACACAATATTTTTACGTATACAAAATAAAAAGTAAAGAACGTACGTATGGTTTGGTACGATAGCTTGTGTTTTTTATTCATCAATATACTCAGTACCAGGTATATTCAGGTATACTGAAATGGTATAATGAAGAAACTGAACACAAGAAGACCCCAAAAAGTACGAAGCAACATGATTCTGCACCGGTACGAGGTACCTGTACGATGTCCCCTCATCCTCATAGACCTCGCACATACCTGGTACGTAGCAGCGTAGCAGGGTTCGCAGGGACGCCAACCTGATGTGGACTGAAACATTTTAATTTTTCAACGTAAATACCACAGCTGTGTATATAAAAACACGACATCGACATACTGAAATGTTTCGAGTTATGCAACGCTGAACATAGCTTTTTATATGATACAGAATGGACTACATAGGGTTCTTGCTGAACCGGTTTCACCGTTTTCTCTTATATTCCTTTTTAAAAATACATACTAAAGTTTTTCCATGTACTTTTTCGAACGCACACTGGTGAGGGTCCTTCCAACGCACACTGTGTCGGGCCCGGGGGGGGGGGTTCGGGGGGGGGCGCGTCGCCCCCCCCCGACACTGCTACTAGCATCCAAGCACCGTTCGGCTGGCCTGCCAACCCAGTGCTGGTGGTGCATTCTGGGACACACACACGAACACCAACACACTCTACACTGCTAGTAGTAGCATACAAGCACCCTTCGGCTGCTGGTGAGGGTCCTTCCAACGCACACTGTGTCGGGCCCGGGGGGGGCCCCCCCCGACACTGCTACTAGCATCCAAGCACCGTTCGGCCGCCCTGCCAACCCAGTGCTGGTGGTGCATTTTGGGACACGCACACGAACACCAACACACTCTACACTGCTAGTAGTAGCATACAAGCACCCTTCGGCTGGCCTGCCAACCCAGCGCTGGTGGTGTATTTTGGGACACACACACGAACACCAACACACTCTACACTGCTAGCATCCAAGCACCCTTCGGCTGGCCTGCCAACCCAGCGCTGGTGGTGCATTTTGGGACACACACACGAACACCAACACACTCTACATTGCCAGTAGTAGCATACAAGCACCCTTCGGCTGGCCTGCCAACCCAGCGCTGGTGGTGCATGCGCTTGAACGTTTGCGCCTCTGCTGTTCGATCCTGCTACATCACGATGCGGGACAACAAAAAAAAAACAACACAACACACAAAAATTTCACTTCGTTGTGCCCTGGGCTGCGGACAAAAAAATCCCTTCCCAAAAAACCCTCCTCGTCCTTACAAAACCATAAAATTCAAACGGCTGCGATTCAAATCAAACGGCGTGACGAACTACACCCTCGCACGCAAACAACCACCTCGTGGGTGCATTTTGGGACACACACACGAACACCAACACACTCTACACTGCTAGTAGTAGCATACAAGCACCCTTCGGCTGGCCTGCCAACCCAGCGCTGGTGGTGCATGCGCCGGAACGTTTGCGCCTCTGCTGTTCGATCCTGCTACATCACGATGCGGGACAACAAAAAAAAAACAACACAACACACAAACATTTCACTTCGGTGTGCCCTGGGCTGCGGACAAAAAAATCCCTTCCCAAAAAACCCTCCTCGTCCTTACAAAACCATAAAATTCAAACGGCTGCGATTCAAATCAAACGGCGTGACGAACTACACCCTCGCACGCAAACAACCACCTCGTGGGTGCATTTTGGGACACACACACGAACACCAACACACTCTACACTGCTAGCATACAAGCACCCTTCGGCTGGCCTGCCAACCCAGCGCTGGTGGTGCATTTTGGGACACACACACGAACACCAACACACTCTACACTGCTAGTAGTAGCATACAAGCACCCTTCGGCTGGCCTGCCAACCCAGCGCTGGTGGTGCATGCGCTTGAACGTTTGCGCCTCTGCTGTTCGATCCTGCTACATCACGATGCGGGACAACAAAAAAAACAACACAACACACAAACATTTCACTTCGTTGTGCCCTGGGCTGCGGACAAAAAAATCCCTTCCCAAAAAACCCTCCTCGTCCTTACAAAACCATAAAATTCAAACGGCTGCGATTCAAATCAAACGGCGTGACGAACTACACCCTCGCACGCAAACAACAACAATATGGCATCATATATACCATCCGGCTACAGAGCTACAGACAGAAGAAAAGTATGTGGTCGTAGATGATGGTATATCTTACATAATGTGCCTATACTGCTGTGCTATACTGCTGTGTTGCGTTGAGGTCGTTGTAATTAGGTTCTGCTTTTCGTTGCTTCTCCACGACGTCTGTTTGTGTTCCGTGTTCTTCTGCGTTTTGTGGTGTTGTGATGGGCTTGTCAGCAATATTAACGACGAAAGTCGTCGTTGTCCTTTTATACTGGTTTTATACCACCCCCTGCCACCACCATTCATTCATTCGTTGTTTCCTTTTCGTCCCTTTATATATTTCTTTCTCTTTAGCTTTGCCCTTCTTTTTGGGTCGACCTTTTTTTTTTTTTTTTCCCTTTTGGGTACCCTTGCGGGGTATTGAGGCGATGATGTCGGTATGGATACCGCTGTCGAAGATACCTTAAGTAGAGGACGGACCAGGCAGCACCGCTCCTAACCCTTCAGTAATTGCATTCGGAACCCAGTTTGGGTGCTGCCCCGACGCCGGTTGGGTGGTGTTGTCTGCTTTGTTGCCGCATTTCTGCATGCTTGAAAATGAGGCTTCCCTGTTGTATTCGGTACCATGGCGACGATGACGGTACTGGCGCCACTATTGTTGTCGTCAGACTCAGCGCGCAGGTGATGAGACCATGCGACAATGCTCCTACTCCCACGATAGGGTCATTCGAAACTCAGTATGGTTGCTGCCGCCCACGTTGGTTGTGCGGCGTCATCTGCGGTGATGCTCGTTGCTGGCTGTCTGTTTTGTGTTGTCTTCGTTTGTTGTCTTTCCGTCCTGCTTCCCTCTTTCTTTCCAATGTTTTTTTTTTTTTTTTATCCTCCGGCGGATGGGGAAAAATAAAGCTTTAGCTCACCACACTTCCACGTATTTTCATACGCGTCGTGTGTCGATTTAACTTAGTTATTTCCAATCGTTTCTTCTTTTTTAAATGATTCTAGTGTGCTGGCTTGCACTTTGTATTTTTTTGGCCCGCGTGCTCATTGCGGTTGGCATCGCGTGGCCGAGTCCCCTTGACGTAATTGCAATGTGTATCTCTGTCTCGTAGGTTGTGACCAGAGAGCTCGTCTCTCTATGAGGCATCAGCACGGACACTGGTTGTGCTGGATGTAGATGGGGTGAAAGTATCAATTTGATGTGAAGAACGCACACATTGAAAATGTCCGTGATCGTTTTTTTTATTGTTTTGGGCGCAGCGACCAAAATCAGGTACATGTGATCACGTTGAAACCGAAAACAGGTACGCTTTGGGCACAAGTTAAAAGACGCATCCCGCAACACACCGAATGGCCAAAAACACTCATCTTACGAGTACCCTGTTTTTGTGCGATCATCGACAACTTCCCAGGCACAACTGAAGCTGTCGATTATGCCCAGAATGCACACCTTAAATGCCCACCACATTGGGCACTGGTTGACTTTCAGCTTTCGATGGCTTCTGGGTTGCTTTCAGCCAATCACAAGCCATGCATTACCCCCCCTCACGACGGCCGGCGTCCCCGCTGGTTTAATGGTAAGGTCCGCATTTGCTAATTGTCGATTTCGCGAGTTCGAGTCCCCCCGAATAACGTAAGGACTCTTTTATGTGCGAAAATTGACTCGCCGAAAGCACCTGGAATGTGTACGTAAGCATAACTCGACGCGGTTCGCCGAGGGAAGACAACACCGACTCACTCTCGCGATAAAAATGGAGGCATGCATCTGAGTGGGGAAGGGAGAGGAGTACATACTTACGATGTACACGTGACCCCGGGTCTGGGCCATGAAAAGGGAGGGACGAGGAGAAACAAAAGCAGAAATAATCGGCCCATTCAGAGTGCGTGGTGGCTCGTTCTCCGTACATGGGAGACGCGCGAATCGCGCACGCCATGCCATGCGCCAGAGACCAGAGTGTACAGCAGGGTTGTGCGGCTTTCATAGCTGTCCGCGGCTTGGAGCAACAAGGCGGCAGGTGTAGGGCCAGCAAACAAAACAGGTAGTAATGCGATCCAATCGTCCACGATTAAACGACACATGGTTGATAATCTACGCAGCGATTTTGGAGTTGCTTTGGAGATTTTTTTGACCGATCAGTCGCTTCGCTCTCAGCCCTGCTGGTGCAATTTATAACCAGAATCAATTTGGAGGCTCTCAAGGGTTATTCTGGATGATAATCCAGAGTCAGTTTGGAGGCTGTAGAGGGTCAGTTTGGAGGCTATCGAGGGTCAAATTGGAGGTTATCCTGGGCCAGGCTTGATGGCTTTCTAGTGTCAGTTTGGAGGCTATCCAGGGTCAGTTTGGAAGCTATCACACCTCGGACAGATCATGTAGATCATGTAGGTCATATAGATCATACAGATCCTGTATCTGCCATTATGGCGTATTGTGCGGGATCTGTATATATATCGTATAAAGAGTACAGATCCAACCCTGGAAAATTTTGCTAGATTCATGCAGATCGTACGGCTCCCTTCCGAGAGCATGAGCTAGACGACACAGATCCTCCCTGCAACCTTTAGAGCGTCAAGTGGGGATCAGCAATGTGTTGGTTGTTTGGAGGCTATCCAGGGCCAGTTTGGAAGGCTATCCAGGGCCAGTTTGGAGGCGTTAGGTCCAGGTGGGATCAGAGTGCCAAGGGGAGCGAGGTGGTTGGAGACAGAGTCCTGGTATAAGTACTCGTATGGTCTGCTTTAGATTTTTATCGTGGGTGCACGAAAATTTGCTGTGCACTGGCGTGGGTATCCCGAACATTTTTTTTAGTCACGTTCAGCAGAGCAGGAACGACAAGATGTGGGATACGGCATGTTATACGGACTGGAAGACTGCTACTGCTGTTGTTGTTGTTGTTGTTGTTGCTGTTGCTGTGCTTGCTGTGCTTGCTGTTGGTGTTGGTTTTGGTGGTGTTGGTGTTGGTGTTGGTTTTGGTGTTGGTGTTGTTCTCACATTAACTATACTAGGTATATATGTAGTCCCAACCTCGACCACCTCCCCGATTTGTCATTTCGCGCACGAAATGGGTTGTCAGGGTCGAACTCATCCGATTTAGTGCTGAAATCTCACGAAATGCGTGGTCTCAATTGCAAGAGCTTTCCCCCCCGTTATTTTCCCGCCGCCCATCGGACACTGCCATTGCCTTTTACTTGTATCCAGACTGTAACTGCTTTTGACCGTTGCCCTTCTTCAAGTCTCGTCCCAACAACGTCAATTTTCATCTACGTACGACGCACGTGTGCTTAAAGCCCTTTTCTTGCTGATGGAAATCTACATTGTTATTCCATGTACAGTAGTCGCCCCACTTTCCCCAGGGGGTCATCAATACTCGATGATAATATTGCCTAATGCCTAATGCCAGGTACTAGTTAATAATAGCCCATCCTGAGTCGATGATAAGGCGAAAATATCACCATATCGTAACATGATGATATGGTAATATCGCAATATACATCGCATTAACATGACCCAGGGTGTACAGATAGTACCTAGGTCCCCCTTCTTGTATGAGGTGTACTTGAAATCCAGAGGGTGTCGCAAGGTTAATCCTTTTCCAACTCCTAAAAATTTAACTATGCTGGTCTAAATCCAAGTGCTTTGTCTCCACGTCGGGAGTGCGGTGCTAAAAGGGTTGAAAGGGGTAAGAACACCGGGCAAGTAACACGGACCAGATCCGGCGAGTTTGAAGTTTGATCTACTATGCGGTCATGGCCCCACATGTCAGGTGGCCACGTCACATGTTGTGTTTTTGTGTGTGTACGTGTGGGACATGTATTTGTTTGTGTGCTCGTGCTCCTTGCGAGCAATAATCTCAAAATAGACCTGAGTCTTACGTCAGCCGTCGAGTTCGTGTCTGACTATGACTGCCTGTGCTTCACTGGGTAGGTGTGTCCTTGACATTGTACTATTAGTCTGACTCCGATCAGTACATGAATATATCTGCATCTATCAGTACTGGACATGAATGGCAAAGTTGACCATGTTGAAAGCGCGATAGCGTGAGCTGACAATAATTGATGCAACATGAACGAGCAGTGGGCGTCAAAGTATACTAACTTTTTGCGATGGGAGACCGGTCTTTTCTGGGCGCTTCAAGACCTCGTTTGGCATAAAAAATACTCAATTTACAGTTTTAGGGTAGGGACCGGTTTAGTGAAAGGGTCAAACCGCGATCTCCTCTACGGTAGGTGTTCGCTGGAAGGGATCCATGAAACTGCTAAACGACGAAAGACACGCCACCACTACTTGCTTGTTGTCGATCGGACGACACTTCTCCAGCGCTCGCGGCGAACGGCAAAGTATGTATCGTGAGTGTATCGGTGTGCTTGTCTCCCGCGAGGATTCGCACGCGCACAGCTATCAATACTTCCTCACGTCGGACGGATCAGATCCCTATTGATAATCTGTCATGTGTGTCTTTCAGGGACGACAGATCCCTGGTTTGTATGATCTGTATGGCACATAGATCATGTTGTCTGGTGGGAGCCGGGTTATTTGAATGACCTAGCACATGCTCCCTGCTGTGGATCTGTACTGCATAGATCCTGCACGACACTCCACGACGACCTGTATAGGACCTAGATGATGTAGATGATGTAGATCGTTATCTGTTCAAAATTGTGGAAATTGTTCCTCTTCGTTAATATGTTCTTGTTACATTGTCAACTCGAGTCGTGGAGAGGTTATCACGCTATTTTGAGTGCTGGCGTGGAAGCACCAACGGATAGATGAGGCGCGGTCGGTGATTCCGATGTCAAAATGCAGGCATGCCCAAGACGATTTTTTTCTTCGATTGGTTAGCGGGACCCGCTCTTTGTCGCCAATGTTGCCACCGCTTGTTGTCACCACTTAAGTCGCCGCTTTTGGCAACCACTATTTTCATACTTTTTGCCACGATTTTTCGCTACCACCTATGTCGGTCGCGTTTGCCGATCCTGTTTGCCACCATTTTTTTCTGCCACTTATGTCGCCGCGTTTGCTGCTACCTTTTTGCCACCGTTTTTTGGCCACCGCTGTTTTACCCTCCAGGGTATACGAGGTGATGAGGCGCATCCGCAAGTGCTTTAAGTCGGGCAGCCCGCAGGTGGTGCTGAGGGGGTTGGATCTGACGGATACGCTGATGCAGGCATGCGGCGCGCACGTGAGACGGGAGGTTTCGTCCGACAAGTTTTTGAAGACTGTCGGCAAGTTATGCAAGGTGCGTTATGTCCCTACCGTGGTCTTGCTGGTTTGCTCTTGCTGGCTGGCTGGCTGGCTAGCTAGAGATTGTCTCGTCTGGCTGATTGGCTGCCGGGCTGATTAGCAGGCTGCTTGTGGCTAGGTTGTATTTTTGTCTGTCACTCTGTCTATGTGGCTGGCCTCTCTTCCTTGCCTGTGTGGCTGCCTCTCTATCTGTCTGAATCCCCACGTGCTTGAACACGGTGAATTACTCGTGCGAGCAGCAGCAGCAACAGTGTGCTTGCTGTCGAACATGCTGCACTCGTACTCGTACGGGTAGCAGCGTTACATTGTCTCTGTGTGCTGGCGCGGAACGTCGGCGGAGGCGATGGTGGTGGCGGTAGCAGTGGCGGCGGTGGCGGTGGCGACGAGCAGGTGTGGGTGTGGCGCGGATGTGGGGTTTACTCCCCTGTACGGCGCCTGCCATAGTTCACTCGACCCTCAAACTCAATGTTGATGTCTTGATCGGGTTGGCGTATCAGCTTTCGGGACCGTGATGGTGGAACCAGCCTCCTACCCCTGCCCCCCTCCCCCCCCCCCCCCCCCCCCCCCCTCCGCGCGAAAGCTGGCTGGTTTTCCCCCCCCGGCTGGTTGGTTGCTGTCTTGCACGGGTTAGCTTGTTGCCAAATTGCGGGGCGGCGTGACAATGTCCTCTCCCTCTCATCCCCGCCCCCCGCCCCCCGCCCCCCCCCCCCACCCCGCGCAACCCCCTGCTGAGAAAACTACAACTACTTTATGCGGGGCATTTATCCAGTTGGGTACGCTTCCGCTACCGTCGCCAACAACGTCGCCGTCGACACTCGGTTCAATACATAATTCCCGAGGGTCCCCACGTCTTCGAAATCGAAATCATGGCACTGCTGCTGTTCGTTGCTGCCATTTTCCGAAGGTATAGAACACTGCTAGGGTATGAAATACTGCTGTGGTCGTATTCCCGAAATCGAGCGATGCCGAATGCCGAAACGAGCCCTGAAGAACAGAATGCATAAACGCCGCGACAAAACCGTGTACCTTGTACCTCTGATATAATTTATTTGATTCAACTCACAATCATGTATTTTTAATTCTCTTCCGCTTTCATTGTCAATACTTCATTTAATATTGATCTTTTTTCTATATTCTGTTCGTTTCGTTTCGTTTCGTTTCGTTTTGTTCATTTTCAATTATCATTTCACAGGTTTATTCAATCATTTCAGTGTTTTTGTTGGTCCTCCAATGTTGAATCAGCTATTTCTCGGTACTGCCTTCGTGATGTGACTGCAGCACCGACTACCGGCCGCCGCAGCACGCACATGATGTACCCGTTTGGAACCCAGAAATATCGACCACTTTTTTCATATATATATTTTTTTTCTTTATCCTCCGGCGGATGGGGAAAAATAAAGCTTTAGCTCACCACACTTCCACGTACTTTCATACGCGTCGTGTGTCGATTTAACTCAGTTGCTTTCGCAGCCCAACGCTAGCTGGCGCACCCTTCGGATCCCATTGTAGGTATAGCGTAAGCTGTCCCTATCTGTGGTCTTCGTTACAACCCCGGCAGCGCAAGCTGCCGTCGTATACGGATGCGTGTGTATGTCGACCCGGCCTGTCCCCTGAGGGTCAGGTTCGGTGGAGATAGCCACCCGGAATGTCATCTTTCCGGGTAGTGTGGGACTTGCGTAAGCTCACCCACTAACAAAACCCCTGGCCATGGGAGATGGCCTTCCGCCGGACTTGGTCCAGTTACGGTCCACCCTACCCATTCGGGCGTTGATCCAGTTTCCACACTTCAGACAGATGATGATCTAGATAGATCATATAGATCGTATAGATGAAATATCCGTCGGCATGATTGTGCAGGATCTGTGTAGTACACATCCAAACTAGAAAAACATGTGCTAGATCATGCAGATCATATAGATCAGGGACCTGTCTGCCCTGAGAGACACAGATCACACAGATCATCAATGAGGGCATGACCTGTCGTCTTGCAACGGTATATTTAGTAGCGTACAGCAGTGGGGAGCTATCAATAGTACCGGTTGAATAGTGCCACTATTCACTTCTATAGTGCCGGAGATATCACTTGATACTTGATACGACTGAAACTCTGTACAGTAACCCTATTTCCAATAGTGCGGATGCCCTCAATAGTGTCGGTTTGTTGGATTGACATATGCCGGCACTATTGGAAAGCCTCCACAGTAGTATGTACTCTGCGGGTACCCGGGTTTAATCGCCGACTGTCCCCTATAACAATTTGATTTGGTACTTGGGTACCCTAGAGGATACACCCTATTAGTCAAACCCTTGCAATTTTTAGGGTTGGTCTTGTCAACAATCTACGATTGGTGGGAGCACGCAGCAGCATGACAAGCGGGACCGTGCTGCGTCCGTGTCTTGCGAGTTCTTGCTGCTTACATCGTCTTTCGTGCGCCGAATATATCGTACCCTCACCAAGCAGTGGCTGATGCGGCGTTTCTTATTTTTCATGGTCACGTTTCCCGTCTGAAATACTACTGCGGCTATTAATACTGTTGCTGCTGCTGTTGCTGCTGCTGCTGTTGCTGCTGCTGTTGCTGCTGCTGCTACTACCACTTCCACTGCTGTAGTACTACTGCTGGTACTACTACTACTACTACTACTACTACTACTTTGCTGCTGCTTCTCATATTATTGCTAACCGTGGCTTTAGCCTTCGTCGTTATTATTCATGTTACCGCAAACCGTGGCTTCAACCTGGGTCGTTTCCTTTTCTTTTTTGTTGCTGCGCCTCTTCAGTCAAGCGTTGCTCCTTTGGGAGTCAAGGCCCCCCATCCCTCCGTACCCCCTCCCTCCTCCACCCCCTACGGGTTCCATAACAACGTACCCCCCCCCCCCCCTCACCCCCCGCCCCCATTTCCCACCCCACGAACACCCCACAAACACGCTCAAATGGGTAATAATCTACCTCATAGCCATCGTCCCCGCGACTGCTGTAAGGCGCGTCGGCCTGCCGTGCTGCGAGTCAGTTGGAGCTCCCCTTGTCTTCCAGATAGCGGTGACTCGCGTACGCCGTGCTCTCCTCTCCCATCTTGTCTCCTCTCCTCTCCCATCCTCTCTTCTCTCCCGTCCCGTTCCCTCCTCTCGTCTCTTCTGTCCTGTCCTCTCCTTTCCTTTCCTTTTCTCTCCTCCCGTCTCCCTTCCTCTTCTCTCCTCTCCTCCCTCGCGCGGTGTCATCCCATACCAAATCAAACCATATAATGTATTTCCATATCGTATAATATCATACTCTCCTATCCTTTCCTCTCCTGGGCGCAGTGTTGTCCCTTGCGACTTTTTACTCCTGAAATGCATGTCCCACCCTGAATTCTAGTTATTTGTCCCACAAAACGTGGGTGCAACTCTTGAGGCATTAATTCGTCAAACCGTCCGTCACAACGGTCCCATGCCTTTTATTTTTTAGATTACAAAGACGAGGCTGGATCCGGCGTGGCAGGCCGTGGCTGAGCGCGCGCAGGAGCTGGTCGCGGAGTGGGCAGAGGCTAGCGAGAGGATGGTGAGCCCGCTTACTATTAGAGCCGTGCGTTGGCTGACCATTCTGATAGTACATGAATATCGTTGAGTCGCTGACAAGGTATTAGTTGGCTAGGTATGGTAGTACATTGCAGTTGTTAGTATTAGGAGATTTCTGTCGTAAATTACGGGTTTTTGCGTGTTTGCGTTTGACTGTCGCATTTTGTGGGTCGACGTGTGGTGTTTGTTAAGAATGACTAAGTCAGATAGTTGGCTTTTGCTCCGCCAGTCAACTAATTCCTAGCGGTGAATTGTAACCAACTCACGGCCCTACCGCTAACAACGCGTCCCTTTTGCCGAGCGAGCGCTAACGGCCGTGTTCTTGTTTTGTCCTGACGAGGATACGGCGGTGATCAGCCCAACCAACCGACCGACCGACCGACCGACCAATCAAGCAACCAATCGAACTACCAACCAACTAATCCTTTCCCCACTGCCAACCATCGCCTCGCTGTTGAAACCTTCCTAACAGTCCCCCTTCCCCCACCGCCCGCCCCCTGTCAATGCGTTGCGCCGCGTTTTATTGCACCGCATATATTTACGCCGCGTGTTCTTGTGCCGCGTGTGTTGTTGCGTCGCTTATCGTTACGCCGCGCGTGTTGTCACACCGCTTGTCGTTACGCCGCGCGTGTTGATGCGCTGTTTGTTGTGTTATGCTGCGTGTGTTGTTGCGCCATTTGTTGATTTACGCCGCGTGTATTGTTGCGCCGTTTGTTGCGTTACGCCGCTTATGTTGTTGCGCCGCGTTACGTTCCGTCGTGCGGCGAAACCGGACCCGCCTTGTTAACCGCTTCGATTTTTGTCGACGGAAAAAAAAGGTCGGGACGGGAAACCGGTTCAGCCAGGCCTACGTTAACCTTCGCCGAGATGGCGTGCCGTTTAGGGGGGCCGGGGGCGGGGGCGACGGCGGCGGTGGCGGTTTGGGCGGCTTTGGTGGCGGCGGCGGCGGTGGTGCCTTCGCCAGCTCGAACTCTACCGCGAGAGGGGCTCGCGGTACCGCGCTACGGCGTGACCATCGTGGTGCGGGGTCGACAAGAGGGCTGCAGCCGGGGGACGAAGGGTATGACGAAGAGGCGGATCTTGCGGCTGCCATCATGGCCAGCAGCCTATCGGCGGCTGGGGGCGGGGGCGGCGGGGGGGGGCACGGGTCGATGGACTTGTCTGCTGCTGCTGGTGAGAGGACCTAGGTCGCAAGTATGAGATGTTCATTTCGTTTTGCCTCGAGTGGGAAGAGGTGGGGGTGGGGGAGGGGGCTGGTGGCGTTATCCTCGCTGCTTATCGTTAGATGATTGTTTTCCCGCGAAAGAGGCGGGTGGGACAGTGTGATGGGCTGGCTGCGTTCTGCTTGCTGCTCAGCCGTTAGATGATGTTTTGCTCTGGTGCGTTTGTTTTGTTCCCGCTGGGGTGACGATACTACGAGTTGAAGTAGTTCGAGCCACCGCCTCGTTAGGTGGACCACGCAGCGTGGTTGTGTGTTGGTGTACGTATACGTTTGAGGAGACACGGTGTGCATTGTGTTTGAGGTACCGGTATGAACTTATTTTAGCTACAGTACGGTAAACTTGTGCAGTACGTATGTCCCGGCTTATTTTTCTCAGCCGTGTCTACGTTGCGATGTTGGTGTCGTTTTTTTTACGGGTGTTTTTTGTCGGTCCGACACACGGATACTGCGTGATTCGGACACCTCCACGCTTCTAATTCCTCAGGGTAACTTGGATAAGCTGCAGCAGCTTCTGCGTTCACGCAGACACACACATACTACACACACGCACTACGTTCGGCGCGGTGGCGCCACCGCCACAGCAGCCACGACTAAGGGAACTTGACGTATGAGGACCGATATCAGCTTCGGCAATGTTGCCTTTAACTGAATCTAACATCTAACATTTCACACGTGTCAAGTACTTGATGAAATTTCCGATGCAGCAAAAGACAGCATGGTTGGAGCTGAAACCGCCGGTCATAGTTCAGGTTCCGGGTAGCCCTGCAAAATGGTGCAATAACAATAATGAACAACCCGACCCCTGCAAGTTCCGGCCGGACACATTGTTAAAGGTCGTCGCTGCCCCCCCCCCCTCCAATTTTAGCGGACGGTGACCTTCTGAGCGTGGTCCCGCCCACGGTAGAAACCCTCACGGACGCACACTACACACACGCAACCCCTCGCCGGACCCTCCAGTCGCTGCCCTTGCCCCTACCTCGTCTCTCCTTACCACCCTCTCTTTTCATCACTCCCTCTTTGCCCCCCCCCCCCCCCCCCCCGAATTCTACATGCTTGACTCTCCTCACCCCCCTTTTTATCACTCCCTCTTTGCCCCCCCCTCCCAATACTACATGCTTGACTGGTGAAAACGTTATATGCTCCGTCCCGGAATTGTAGGGATGCGAGGGTCTATAGCCATATGTTTTTGGACTACGGCTGTGCACGCAATGAATACACCCCCCTGCCCTTAGACAGTAGCGAGAAACGATTGCTATCCTAGGAGATAGATGGTGGCCGCAGACGGCAAAGCAGGACGGGGATAGGGTAAGCAAACCGTTGCTGTGTAGTGTATGGAAAAACCTTAATAAGTGCCCAAATGTTGGAGGTGTCTCTATCAGGAGTAGGAACGGTGCTCCGTCTCCAAAGGAGTGCGTGGTCCATGGTCGAATGGCTGAGGCAAGCAACAAATGAGGTCCCCCAACGAATGAGTACTTACCGTTCCCTCTTTATGCCCCCCCCCCCCCCCCCCCCCCTTGATGCCCGCCTCCTTACTTATTTCCCTAACTTATTTCCCCTCCCCCCGCCCCCTCCTCCCCCCAATTGCAGCAGACGGTGATCTATTGAGCATGGTCCCACCGACGGTAGAAGCTCTGATGGACATCATGGAGGGAAGTAAGGACCTGACAGAGCTGCTGGACAACGAAGTCGCTCCGGATGTGGTGGATCAGACAAGAGGGTTGGTAGAGAACGTCGTTAAGAAGGTCAGTATATTTATATTTGTTTAAGGTCGGTAGGATTTACCACCCATGTGTACGTGATCAGTTTTTACTTATTTTTGTGCTTTTTCTGAGAGGTCATGTCTTGGGCTCCAGAGGTACTGGAGCGTCTGTCCTGCCTGCGACCACGGACTGGATTTGTGTGGATGTTTCTGAACATCAAAACCACACCAGATAAAATACCAAAAATATTTACCAAGTACTTGGTATGATTTTTGAGGTGGTCCGCACGTTTTCGGTTCCAGGTACTCCTAAACGCGCGGCGACGCCTCGCTCGAGGCGTGTACTTTCGGCTTGGGATTGGGGTGAAGGTTAGGGCTGGTTCGGTTCGGTGCCCTCTCGTGTTTTGTGCCAAAACACCCAACGGCACTAAACGGAACTCAGAAATCGAAATATTGTTGGTACTTTCTCGGACCCGTTTGTGTTGCTTTTCGGACGGAAGCGTTGAACAGCGAATGCGTGATAGGACCCCCCCCCCCCCCCTGGTTGGAGGTGTCTTTATTAGGAGTACGAACGGTGCTGCGTCTCGAAATGGACGCGGGGTCAATCGTCAAATGACTAAGGCAAGCAACAAATGAGTACGCCCCCCCTTAACATCCCCCCCCCCCCTCTCGCCGCATCGTGTTGCGTCCTCGTAGGTGGAGGAATTAGGGCGAGGAGGCAACTCGGACGAGAAAGACATGGACCGTTACCTCAAAGCGCACGACGACCTCCAAACCGTGCTTCGCGTTTACGAGGCGGTGCTGGACGGTAACGAGACCTTGCCCCTCAAGCGCGGAGCCGACGCGGCCTCTGCTTTAGGCGGAGCGGCGGCGGGTAACGGCAGCAGTGGCGGTGTTAGTGGTATTGGTGGGGTTGGCGGCAGTGGAGGTGGTGCTGGTGGTGGCGGCGCTAATGGTGCTGGTGACGGTGGTGGCTTCAGCAGTGACGAGGAAGGAGAGGTGGTGGAAGGAGGGAAAGGAGCCGGTGGCGCGGGGGGGGTGGTAAGAAAGAAGCGGGGGGGGAGCGGCAGCGGCAGACGCCGCCATCGACGCCCAAACAGGGAGAGCGGCGGTAGCAGCGGCCGACGCTCCAGCAGAGATAGCGGGGGTGGGAGCAGCGGTCGGAACAGCCCCACTAAGGGTAACCTCCTAGACCTCGAGGAGAACACCCCCTTGGAGATGGGCATGGCTGGGGAGCTGGCGGGGGGGATGATGGTGGCTTACAGCGCGGGGCGGTTCAGTGCTAACAGCGCTAGCGGTGGGCCGGCTGTGTTTGATAGCTCGTCGAGCGCGGCGCAGGGGAGCGCCACCGCGAGCAACTTTGCCAGCGATACTGGGGCGGTTTACGGGAGCAACCAATTCAACAGCAACAATACGGCGGCCGTCAGTGACAGCGGCTCGGGCTTTGGTGAGAGAGAGAAAAAACGGTTGATTGGTCGGTCGGTTGGTTGGTTGGTTGGTTGGTTGGTCGATTGGGTGGTTCTAGTTTTTTTTTTTTTCATGTTGAATTGGTTGAGTAGGTTTGATGGGTTGGTTGGTTTTTATTTTTCAACGAACCAGCGTCGCCGCCGTTCATTGCAAGAGGCGCAGGGGGGGGGGGGGGGGGGTAGGCGGAAGGACCAAAAAAAAATGCAGCGAAATACATACACTCACGCCTGTTGTGGCGTTATCGTTAAGGCTTATTTTCCCTCTCTCCCTGCCTCCCTGCCTCACTCCCTCCCTCCCTCCCTTAGCCCAAGCGGACCCGTTCGCAGTGTTCGCAAGCGCGCCGGGGGCTGTCGCACCCAACGCCCCGGCGCCAAGCGCACCAGTACCGAATAACCTAGGCCCGCTAGGCCCGGCACCGCGCCCCTTCGCCGGCTCTTTCGCGGGCGGCCTTCCAGAAAAACAATCCGCCTTTATATCGGTAACCTCCTCTAATGCCTCTTCAAGGAGACCGACTCAACAACCTCCGGCCGACTTTGCCTCCTGGATGTCGTCGGTGAGGGAGACGGGTCCTACCGGGGCTCCTTTCGCCCCGTCCCCTCCCTCGGGGTTTTCGAACGGCTTGGGAGGCGTTGGGGGGGGGGGGGGTCGGACGGCAGAAGCTGTTTGTTGTGAGCGAGTCGGCATCGTTTGCTTCTAGCAATGGCGGTGGCGGCGGCGATAGCAGCTTTGGGGGAGGCGGGAGCAGCTTCGGCGGTAGTGCTTTTGGCGGTAGCGGTTTTGGTGGCGGAGGAGGCGGCGGCACCGGCGGCGGAGGGGGGGGAGGAGGAAGCTCGGTAGCTTCTACCAACAACGTCGGACCTGCGACCGGGGGAGGGGGGGGCTCTAACCCGTTCGGGCTGGTGCAGCCGATCGCTACCGTGTCGAGTGGTTTTTCATCGCAGGATTGGCAAGCAGCTGGTGCCGCACCGAGGGGAGAGGCGTCAGACCCGTTCTCCTTGGGTGCCTCCGCCGCCAATAGTGGCGGTGGCGGCCCTATGAGTTCGCCGTCGTCCGGGGTGGGCTTTCGACCCCCACCGGGGTCAGGAAGTGGATCGGTTACCGACTTGTTTCCGAGCCAGGGCCAGCAGCAGCAGCAACAGCAGCAGCAGCAGCAGCAGCGTCAGCAGTCATTTTTGTCGACGTCGTCCGGGATGCCGTCGTTTTCCGGGCCCGGCCAGGGGGGCCCGCAACAACCGCAAGGGCAGCCGCAGGGGCAGCGGTCCCAACAGCAAACGCGGTGGCAGCCTCAGCAAGGCCAGCAGCAGCAGCAATCACCACCAATGCAGCAGCAACAACAGCAACAACAGCAGCACCCACCACCCCAGCAACAGCAGCAGCAGCAGCAACAGCAGCCACAACGGCCACCTCAGCAGCAGCAGCAGCAGCAGCAGCAGCAGCAGCAGCAGCTGCAAAACCTGGACCCCTTTGCCGGCGCCATAGTACCGGCCGTTGGCGACGGCGGCGGCTTGACCAACGCCACTCCGTTCGGACCAAACAACTTCGATCCCTTCGCACAACCAACATCAGCGCCAGCCCCAATGATGGGCTCCACCCTGGCAACAGATTCTGGCGGCTTTGGGTCGGGAAGGGGGAGAAGTGGGGCGGGGCCCGGGGACGCTGGGGCGTTCTCTCAAGGTCTGGTTCAGCCTGGGGGTGGTAGTGTTGGGGAGGCGCCAGAGAATGTGGGTTCAGGGAACGCTAATCCGTTTGATGACCCTGCGTTGGCTGTGTATGGTTCGCAACAGCAGCAGCAACAGCAGCATCAGCCACAGCAGCAACATCCTCAACAGCAGGGACAGGTTTTTTCACAACAGCAGCAGCTGCCTCAGCAGCAGCAACATCCGCAACCGCAGCAGCAGCAACCACAATCGCAACCGCAGCAGCAGCAACTGCAGCCACAGCAGCAGCAGCAGCCACAGCAGCAGCAGCAGCCACAGCAGCAGCAGCAGCCACAGCAGCAGCAGCAGTCACAGCAGCAGCAACAGCAGTTCCCTCGAGCACCGTTCCAGCAAGCGCCACAGTTTCAACCGCATCAACAACGACAACAACGGCCGCCTGAAGGAGAAAGATACGTCTAGAACCCCCATCCATCTGCCGATCAGCCCATCGATCAGGGGAAGGGATGCGCAACCGCCTCTGTTGAAGGTTTTTCACCTTGACGCGGATTTTACTCCCGAATACTGTGCGAGGTCATGCTGGCTTCTTGTGGTTTTTGTCTCCTCCGCTTTCCAATGCCACTTTTTCTCCCGTCTCCACCCTTAATCCTGGGTCCGATTGAACGCTGAAGAAGATCGCCGTCATCGTGGAGTGAAATATGAACATATCATCACCATCGTCGAGTGTATGTTGAAGTAGACCATCATCGTCGTCGAGCGAACGTTTTTTTTTAGGTTATCGCCATGATCGTGGCGCTTGCAAGGCACTCGAGCATCGACAGCATGCGCCATGCAGTATTAGACGTCACTGTGTAGCACCGGTGTGTGCACTACAGAGGGAAGTACCGGCACTACAGCAGCAACCGGCGCTACCCCGCATACTGCCACTACTGGTTGCTTCTATCTGTGCCAAGCGATTTCACGGGCGGTATAGCAGGCAACCGGCACTATAGAGGGACCACTACCATATAGCAAGTGTTTGCCGTGGAAGTCATGGGTTCCGTCGTCTTGGAAGTGAGCGAAGCAGTCGAGAGATCATTGTCATGCGCTTCCCACGTCAACGTGGTCGCACGCTTTCAAGCCCACTTCGATGAATCATGTGGAGTCAGGGTGTGTACATCAAAGTCTCGGTTTTCTACGCGCGTTGTCACCCCAGAAAAGAGCTGCGAATTACGTTTGAGTACAGTAGTGGTCACCCTATACAGCCGGTATGTGCCAGCCGGAAATAACGGCACTGTAGCGGCAACCGGCACTACTCCGCATACTGCCACCATTGTGCCAAGCAATGTCGCAGGCACTGTAGCGGGCAACCGGCACCGTAGAGGGACTTTTACTCTGCTGTAGTCCCCGTGTTGTGCGCACGCCGCCATCCCGAAAGAGATTTGCAGATGGCTTTTTTGAGTTTTTATGTTTTTTGTGTTTTCTTTCTCATTGGAGAGTGGATGGGGCGATAGATGTGTGGGCGCGTATGTTTCAAAGAGAGAAGAGTACGAGAGAGCGCGAGGGGAGGTGAAAAGTGCCACACGGGGTGACTAATATGGGAACCGCATTTTTTTTTTTTTAATGCAGATGCTTGTTTGTTCTATTCCCTGGCGGAATCGATTCTCCCCCCTCCGCCCATCCTCCTCCTAGTTGACGAACTTTTGTGCGCTGTATCATGGGTTCGATGGTGATCATGGCGATGATGTTGCTGTTGGCGCTATATGCTGCCGGGAGATACGAATATGAATATAATATGACGAGCTCTGCCCTGTGCTTTGATTTTGCGTTTTGGGCGTATCTCAATCTTTCGTGACGAATTTTGATAAAGGCATTTGGTGCCCGCAGTGTTCCGTTTTTGAATGGATTTGTTTGCTCGTGGAAAAATCCTGGTTGACCGCGGTGTTGTCATTCGGGGTCGCGACGACGCCTTTCGAAAAAACTGCGGACCCCAAATGTACGTCTCTTGTCTGCACGAACGGGGGGTGTTGTTGTGCAAGTCATAAAACGTTAGTCGGGGAGGGGGGTCGTCATACTTTGTGTACTTGCACGTTGTACAGTTACTGTTTTTCTGTCGAGCAGCGTTATTCGTTGCCGCAGGCGGGGACCGGTTGACGCTTCTAGAAGTACACCCGTGTTTTTGGGGACACATGACTTGGAATTAGTGTGGGATGTTTTTTGCAGTTGTCAACGGGCTGAGTAATCGTTTGGCCTCCGCGCCTTTTATGAACTCCCTCCTGATGCCCAGTCGTGTTGCTCGGTTCATGTTACCCCCGAGATTCCAACGCGCCCGCTCGCGCTTGCTGTTTTTGTTTCGTGGCCCAAGTTACTGTGGGGAGAGATAGATAACGTTGTCGTGTGCCCAATACATGCTTTTTCTTTTTTTGTGGCTGATTTAGAAAGACACAGGTCTGCAGCGCTGATGGGTGTGTGTGGTACGTATATAAGCGACTTCGTGACGTTCTTCCGGCGGGGGGAAGAGATCGAAGATTCTCCGTACTTTCTGTCGGAAATTTGTCTGTAATTTATGTCGGAAAATTCTCCGCACTTTTTGTCGGAGCGTTCTCCGAATTTTCTGTCGGAATGTTCTCCGATTTTTCTATCGAATTGTTCTCGGTATTTTCTGGTCGGAATTTTCTCCATACTTTCTGTCGGCGAATTTATCTCGTTCGTTTCGGGATTCCAGGCGCACGCACACGCACAACCTGATAAGATAAACAAGAGGGAGGATAGATTTATATTTTATTGCCTGCAGATTAAGAATTATTTTTTGTGCGTATGGAAACACGATCGGTAAAACCCATGTGGATGCGTAAGATACGTCGGGTAGAACATTTGGATACGTTAAATACGTCCGGTAAAATCGTTGGTGTGGATAAGGCGGGACGACGAGAAGAGCTAGTGCTGTTCATGCGTGAAACCTTCCTGGTTTTGTTTTTTGTGCAATACTGATTTTTTAATCGCTTTTTTGTTTTATTTTTTGTGTATAGGCAGCAGTTGCTTTGGGTGATGGCGTGGTTGGGGTATGTATCACGGTCCTCGTGGAAGCCACGACGAACGCGGCAAGGCATGGCGTTTTTCTTCTGATTGGTGGATATTTTAAAGGAGTGTTATCATTGGTCAAGAGTGTATTTCGCCGCAGTTGTCTGATTGGTCGACATTTTGAAAGGAAACTTCTGAGAAAGGGTTATGCAGGCCGTATAGGGGTGTTGGTTCAGTGCTGTGCTGCTACTACCGTACACCGGAGGCGGTAGATAGAGTTTTTTTTTCCTTTTGGGCCTTAGGCTTGTGTGTGTTGTGCATGCAGTAGTGATGGAAGCGCAATAGAAGGTCTCGTCGAAAGGGAAAAACAAAGCGTGGCACGCTCGGATCGTAAGTGCTTGTTTTTGCAAGGTCGGTCGACCGGCCGGCCGGTTGGGTCGGTCGATCCGGTCGGTCGGACGGTCGAGTCGCCAGTTGGTTTGGTTGGTCGGTCTGGTCGTCGATCGATCTGTTTTGTCAGGCGGTCCGGTCGCCGGGCGGTCTGGTTGGTCGGTCGGTCGGTCGAACTGATCGTTAATCGGTCGGTCGTTTCGGTCGTCGGTCGGGTTGGTCAGACGATCCGGTCGTCGGGCGGTTCAGTTGGTCGGTCTGAACATTGATTGGTCAGTCGATCGGTCTGGTCGTCGGTCGATCTGTTTGGTCGAACGGTTCGGTGGTCGGGCCGATTTTTTGTTCGGTGGGTCTGACCGTTGTTTGATCGGTCGGTCGGCGGGTCGCTCGTCCGGTTCGGTTAGTAGATGTCCTGTCCTGTGACATTGTGACATTCTTGCGCCGGTGTGCGGTTTCCCCCGCGTGCCTGCCTGCCGGTCGTGCGTTTGTTTTTATATTTCGGTACGATAAGCTCGGAGCAAAGTTAACCATCACAGCACACGCCGTCATTCGTTCCTATTGGACTGTTGACAGAAAACATACCTTTTTTCTGATGCTGTTGAAGTGTCTTTCTGTCATGGCGAATAGACCCGTGTGCGCGCAAGCGCGTGTTCTTGTTCTTGTTCTTGCCTGGTACTCTTTTTTTCGCTTGTAGCCTGTAGCCTATTTTGTTTCTATGGTTTAGTGCGTAGCGGCTAATAAGATCGGTACGGTACGGTTATCGGCGATGTCTTTGGTGCGGAGGGGTGGATGGATGACTTTGTGTGCATGTTTTGTGTTGCCTATGAAGGCGTGCGCCGCGAGAATTGCCTCCCAAGCGCCTAATTTTCTGGGTGTTTTTGGCTTTTTGGGGGTGCGTGGGAGAAATTTTGTGCAGTACAGTGGTCGGGAGCGAAGGTTGTGCGGGGGGTACGGGGAAACTGACTGCGCGAGATCGGATCGCGGAAGGAGGGGACGGGATAAGAGGAGGGAGGAGGGGTGTATGTGTACGTAAAAAACAGCGGGGGCGTCTGGTCTTCATTCAGGCATTCAGGTGCGACGAGGCGATCGTCGGGTTGGTGATGTTTCGTTTTTCTGATGTTTCAGTTGATCTCCCTAGTCGTAGACACTTGAAAGATGAAATAAAAATAAAAATACAGGGATGATGACACTCGTACGAGTGAGCTCTTGCGCTGAAGAGGAGAAAATGGGGAACACGCGGTCTTCTACAAGATGATTGCTTTATTATTAGGCATTGCCGACCAAGTGCTACGGTCACGCATTTTGAGATCTATCTACGTCATGCCCTTTTGTCCCTAACACACACGGTGCTATCTCGTCAAAGTATGTAGCCTCTCGCTTTGTGCTTCTACAAGTCCGCCAGTCTCTGAAGTTGATGACCGATCAATGTCGCTCCTAGACTTGCATTAGGTTCCTTTAGACGTGCATAGCCCCGTTTTTTTTCCTAGGCTGTTATTCCAAAACGTGATCGTATAACATGTTCGTTCGTGTCCACTTTGGTTCATTCGTAGGGAGACCCTCTCCAATTTACTATTTTCGAGAATCTCGGTACGGGCCACCCTTCGATGCAAACATCCGCTCCATTGCCTGTATTTCACCCCCGTGCTGACCTTCACGAAGTTTCAGCTCCTTCGACGCTGCCGGTGTCTAGTTGTGTTTAGCCCGCAGCGCGGGAGAGCTTTCTCGAGTTAAGCGACCCAGGTTTATCTTCTGCGCTTTATCTGGGAGTTGCTGTCTTGTTTGTGTTCCGCGTTTCGTGCCTGGTACGTTTGGCACTGCATATCCAAGTATCCAAAGGGGTTAAGGTCTCACGCACAACAACTCCAACATTACCCCCGATACACGCAACAAGCGGCGTGCGCTATCTCTTAGCTTCTGGGGTTCCCTGTACGTACACACTGTACGACGGGCCTTTCGACGAACGCCTATAAATATTGCCTCTCGGCGGCAGGCACGCGAGCTTGTCTCTTAGGTGCGCTGATGGCGAGCGCCAACCCTATCTATCGTCATTAGCTATTAATAATACTTTTCTGCAGAAGCCAACGGGTTAAACCTTTCGCCGACTGGATATACTATATTGTCGTGCATGGTGGTATATTGATCTGTAACAATAAACCAATTTTTGCCCCCCTCTTCCATTGGGGTGAAGGGGACGGCCCTAATGCCTACGGCAGGTGGCAGTTAATAATACATTAATAAATACGTAAAGAACTATATGCGGAGGCTGCAAGGGAGCAGCCAAGAGGTCCGATTTAGACCAGGTTTTGAAAAGTGTTCAAAATAGCGCGAGCTGAGGTCCATCCCTCGGCGCGCTGTTTCCTGGGCGTGCCTCACCTTGCTCGCCCCTCCCGACTCTGCCGGGGGCGGCCTCGACCGTGCTTGTTCCGAGTCGTGACGGCCCCTGCTACCTCGTGTTTTTCACAAAATTTCTCTTCCGAGATGTCAAGTACGTAGCCGTACGTATGAAAACACAAATGTCTGTCCCGAAAATAACTAATTGTTGTACAGTGCAGTAGCTCGACGGCTAGACACCTCTCGGATGCGTACCTGACTACTGCAAAAAGCACTCAAGACTACCAGGTATATTTTTTGTTTGCTGTACGCTGCTTTTGCTGATGCTGTACAAAACGTGGTATCATATATTATGTACCACATATGCTGTACTTCTACGGCTTGCCGTTTGGTCGTTGTACTGCCGCTGCTGCTGCTTGCTATTTTTAGCTACGAGTAGTGCGGCTGCTGTTGTATACCCTTCTGCTGCTGCTGCAGCAGCCGCCGCCATATTACGAGTAGTATATAGTGCTGCTGTACGAGAAGCTACGAAAAACGGGAGTGCGTTTTTCTTGATGTTCGGTGTTATTTCTCTGCACTCAGCCATGATTTTGTTTTGCATCCCTTGGCGTTACGTGTAATGTCACATTCACGGCCTCTGTTTGCCTGTGTCATCCTCGACCGGTACGGGCACGCGCGGAGCCGCAGGCAGGCATCACCCCGCCGCGGTGAAAGCCCCGCTTGTGCTATCAGATTGTCTCCATTTGAAATTAGGTACTGGTAGAACAGCTTACAGCACTATTACTCATCCACGCGACCCACAAAACGCAATAACAGCCTCTACCCGTACCCACTATCGGCGGCGCATTCCACGACGGGGAGGTCGCGGACTCGAGGAGGAAACTCAACACTAAGTTTCACGGCCGACTCCCCCCAGTCAACCTCGTAAGCCGACGGGCATCCCGGGGGCGGAGGTCCCATCCTCGGTGCGAGAGCACGCGCCAACGCGCGACCCTCGCTTTCGGGGTTAGTCCCGCCCTGATTTCCCCCCGACGTTGTCGATGGACTATTGGTAGAACTTCGGGATGATGTCCATTCGACCGGGGGCGGTGATGTAGAGTCGACAAGAAGTGGTCGTGCTGGTGGTGCTGGTGATTTCATTGGTGTAAGCGTCGGCGGTGCTGGCGGTGGTCGCGGTGGTGGTGGCGGCGACGGCGGCGCAAGGTTAAGCTCGTGTAGTAGCCTCACTGCTACCGGCGATGGAGACAAGTCATCGTCGCCGTCATCGTTAAGGTTGGCGTTGAGAAGTCCGGCGACTCTGTCCATCCAAATGCGTAACCTAGCGGCGCGTAAGGCGGAGAATCGAGCACGGGCAGACGCGGCCCGTGCCACCGACTGAACCGTCACCACAGCGCGAAGGAAGGCTAGACGGCGGCGCGATCGATGTCGGGCTCGGTTCCGATCTAGGAGCCACCGTCCAAGCTGGCGGGAAGACGTTGGAGAGACGCAAGAATAAGGGAGGGGAGGGGGGGAACATTCGAGAGACGCACGAATAGTGAGGGGAGGCAGTACGACCAGCCTTTTGACGGCTTGGGAATGGGTTGGTAGGAGGGGTGTGGGGGGGGCGGCGTACTCCTTTGTTGGTTTTCTTAGTCGTTTGACCGTTGACCACGCATACCTTTCGAGACGAAGCACCGTTCCTAATCTTGATAAGAGATATCTCCAACTTTTCGACGCTCAGTAAGTTTCTTCCGTATATTACATAGACCTTTTTGTCTAAGTTATCTCCTTGCTCTTGGCCCTCTGTAGCCTCCATCTATCTCCTAGGATAGCATTTGTTTTCTCGCTACTATTAATATCTCATGTACCAAACTTTTCCATGTAACATCCGTGTATTTTCCTCATTTCTTACTCTAACCCATTTCGTTCCACGTTGCACAGTTCACATTCTCCCACTCTGTGGGTTTTACTCTCGTCTGCGTTTGTTGGTAGCAGGGGGGGGGGGGGGATGGGCGTGATGCGCCCGTCATCGAATGAACGGGACATAACAACAGTGCGGGACGGGGAGTTGGTTTTTCAGTCGTTCGAAACCGTCCCGACGATGGTGATGCGGAGCGAGAATCTCACAGAAATAAAATCTGCCGTAACTGTGGTCGAACTTGCGGCTACAGCATATAACCGCAGGACCGCGAGAGGGGGAGTCTCACGAGACAGAACACAAAACGCTTCACGGGTACAACCTATTGTATGCATAGTATAGCAATAGCGCCGCTGCTGCTCGCGCATACGATTCCGTCGGTACGGCAGAAAATAATATATATATATATATATATATATACCTGGTATATATTATGTATCACGAGGAACAAATGCAGATTACGCGCAACCGGACCGACGTACCACGCAGCTTACTATAGCTGGGTATAGACCAGTAAAAATATCTAGATAGCTCACAGCTAGCTAACCTTCTAATTTGTTTTGAAAAAACAAAACACACCGGGCCGCGCCGTGTCACGCCAGGCAGCATCGTGCCATGCCATGCCGTACCGCGTCTGGCGACGGAAGGCAGAAAACGAAGCTCTCACCAGGGCGGAAGCCCAGCCGCGCAGGTACTGCCGGTGCCGGAAGTCTCGGTAAGCGTGCTGGATTATCCTCGCACAGGGTGCATACTTCAGTTTTGCGGTACCCTCGCCCCAACCCGCAAGCCGCCTCGACGTTCCGCCCGACGTCGCACCCTTCGAAGCATCCCCTTGCCCCGCCCCGCCATCTCTCCGGCCGGCCGTAGCACGGGACAAATCCACCACTCGGGTCTCTCCGGCCTGCCAGTTTTTCCGTGTGTGGTCGAAAAATGTGTCGCGTCTTCCGGCCTGCGGCGGAGCACTGGTCGGGCGGCGTCGACGGCGCCACCGGCCGTCTTCGTCGCGTTGGAGGGGTCTGCCGCAGGTCGTGCAGAGGTATAAAACTTCAGGGGCCGGTTGATCTGCTTCGCGCACGTTCAAGCAGAAGGAGGTCGGGTCGGGTCGGGGCGGGGCGGGGCGGATCGGGGCGGGTCATTTTCGGTCGGATCGGGTCGGTACTGAATGGTATAAGGCTAAGTCTTACCCTCGGTAGGTAACAAGGGTAACGTTTTACCTGTAGCCCCAAAGGGTTTAAAATGCCTTTTAGCATGGCGTCGAAGACAGGACTCGTTAGCGACCGAACGAAGCAGTTCGTTCGTCTTGCAGAATAATTATGCTGGATGAATATATTCAATATTGACTCAATCTATTTTCGCAACGTTTTCCTTCATGGCTCCCCACTATGTATGGGCTACGTGTACGATGCACCTGGTACTATTGTATTGCTCGAGAGTTAAGTTCGACACGGGTTGAGGTTCAACGGATCACTTATACGCGTCAAGGAGCTGCCCGTACTTGCTAACCACCTACTTGGAGCATAACGAATCATGACACCCCCATTCCCCTTGATATAACGACGGTGGGGGTCGTTTTACGACGCCCGGAAAGTTAAGTGTACGCAAAACAGTTATGTTTTTTTTTTGCGTAGCATATGACGCCTAGAGAGGTGAGTCTCACGTATAAACAATATGTTTATGCGCTGTTATCGGTCGTGGAAGCTAGAGATGAGTGTATCCGTCGTCATATCACCTCGCGAAACGAACACACCAGCCGCCCGTACTGTCCGTAGTTTAATAATCACCTTGTGTTGACTCCGACAACCCCGGGTCCACGGCTTCGACGAGGTACTTTACGCCGCAATTCGCGCACCCGAGGTACACTTGGCTGTCTTCCATGAAAAACTGTTCTGCCTCCGCCTTCGTTTCGTCAGGTGCAGCCCACGGTTTCGTGGACGCTACAGCTGACCAAGGGCGCGCAGGAACCGCTTCTCTGGTCTTGCTGACTTCGATTTTTTCACTGCCGCTGCCATTCGCTACCGCTGCCGATGCCAGAAATTTCGACCGTGCATCGTTCGCTTCATTTTTCCTTCCATGCGTAACCGTAACTTCGGGAGTAGGCACCACCGGGGTAACAGGTTCCGCCGCGTTTTTTCCGTGTGCCTCCTCCGTGAACTGCGCGTCACCGTGGGCGAAACCTTCACCGGAAAAATTCGCGCGGCTCGAGCTATTAACAGTTTCGGCGTTTGGACTCCCCCCTTGCACCGCCCAAGGCCGCGCAGCACTTTTCTGTTCGCCGTCGAGGCTAGGATCAACCTCCTCCCCTTCTACCGCGGCTTCGGACGCTGCCGCGACACCGCTCTCCGTCAACACAATCGGCGTGACCAAGCTCTCTTCTTCCGATCCTCTCCTAACCCTCACTGTCATCATGCCCGCGGGAGGCAAGCCACCGAGCCCAACCGGCGACGGAGACGACTCCTTGGCCTTGTCCGACCCTTCAGGATAACGATCACTCCCGGTGGAAGCGGCAGCGGCAGTGACAGCGACAGCGGCGGCCGTGACAGCTCCAGATCCTTCCCACGCTATCGCGGCTGCGCGCGGAGGACTACGCGCTGATTTTTTTTCTCTTCTAGGCATGTCGCTGCCTGACTGCTGCTCGTCAGGCCGGGCACCGAGAATTTTTCGGCGATCACCAGACGTTCCAGACACGGATTCTTGCGTCGTTATCTCGGTGCCCGTCCGAACAGATGACTGCTCGGAATAGCTTTCACCTGGAACCACCGATGACAGAGGGGGGAGGGGAGGAGCCTCTTTCTCCCAGCGTTTTCGCCGGTCGATAACCGCTACCCTGTGTCGACGCCATGCTCTTTGAACTCGGGAGCTTGCCACATCGGTCTTTTGTCGTGATCTTTTTTCCTCTAGCAACTCCGTTCGAATTCTTTGCTCTCTAAGCTGCCGCTGCCACCACCGAAAAACAGTCTGGATGCTGGTAGTCGCGTGAAGAACTTCCGACGCGCGTTCTTGTTCTCGAAGCTCTTCGGCTTGTCTCAATCTGCGATGTTGCTGTAAATGCAGGAACGGGTCGCATTTTTTATTCAAACTGTTCACGTTTTCCTGAAATTTAGTTTTGACGTATTGAGTCTCGACCGCAAATACAAAAACTATTTAAAAAGCTATTAGCTGAAAATCAGTTTCGGTATATTGAGCGCTTTGTTGGCAAGTACATGTCTGTCTACCTTCGCACAACAAATGAGATACCCCTTTTATAAACATACGGCAGAATTAACCATTGGTAGTCATGGGCTCTTCGGACGTGCGTCGCTTATTGTGGTCGAAAGCACGGAGGGCAAAAACAAATTCGCCCACTCTCCTCGGGTGAATCTAGCTTCTCGTGCATAGCTCAGCGAATATAGCAGAGGCACACGAGCGGACGCCACGACACTGCCCGCCACCGATTGGTAGGCCTAGCTAGGAGGATAGGTGCACTGTTGTGGCTTCTCTTCGTTCGTGCTGTTCTGGTCGGTGCAGTGCTGGGAAAGAGGAATGTATCTTACCGTTTGCTTTTCTACGTGTACACAGCCACGACAAAGAAAAAATGTCGTAGGGCACAAACCGAGAGCTTCTACGTTATGCCAACAGTTGCAGTTACAAGGGCGCACATCCACTATTATTCTTGGTTTAGGCCTTCAGCCATCATAGAGTAGTCAGTGTGACTGTTTTCGACCTGTACAAGCACTGTTGATATCGAGCATTTTGTTGTTGAAGCATCGTTAACGAATACCGGCAATACCTCGCGATATCTCGCAACGATAGCCCCCACTTCTACACCCACAGCCACCGAAGCAGAAGCAGCGCGCGTGTTTTCAACACTACATTATGGCCAGTATCGAGGAAAAAGAAATGCGTCGCTCCACCTCTACGACAACGGTAAGGAGTAGTCCACGATATATCTCCTTAGATCGCGATAGCTCGCGACAGCTCTCACTCACCTGTGCCGCGCGAATTTTTCTCTGCAACAAAACCACCACCACTTTCAGCTCTTGCCACCTCTCCTCCCGCTCAATTTTTTCCTGCTCAGCTTTCATCCTCAGGTCCTCGCGGCGGCGCCTCTCTTGCGCCTCTCGGTTAAGCCTCTTCCTGCGCTCGACGCGTATAGCGTGGTCCCTTTCTTCCCTCAACGCCGCCATTCTCCGTCTCGCTAAGGCCGACATCCACCCGCACTGCAGCATCAACGCCGCCTTCTGCCGACGGTCGGCAAGCTTTCCCCTGAGTATTTTTTGAGCCGACCACATTCTAGCGGCGCCCTGAATGCGAGCGGCGAATGCTTCCTCCCTCCTTAGCTCCGCCACACGCGCGACCGACGCCCAGGCGTAACTCCCGACAATGGCCATGCAAGCGTCGTTGATGAGCCGTCGGCGCCGAGCGGGCGTCGAGCACGGATCGTTTCTCCAGTCGCGCGTCAGCTCTCCGAGGCTCCTCTTGCTGTTTGCCTTCTGTGCTTTTGTGCGTGACCCTGTGGGAACAAACTCGATGTCGCGGTTTTTCAGCCCTAATATGTGATCCCTGTCATAGAGGGCGGTGTTGCCTCTGCTACCTACGAAGCGAAGGGGGAGCGTCCGCTCTTGAGATGGTAGACGGCGCGATTCCCCGCCAGAATGTACATTTTTTGCGGTGGTATGTGTCGCGCGCGTGAAAGAAAAGGTCGCGGTTGGATGTGTTGCGCGCTTTGATGAATTGATAGCGTTCGTGGAACCGATAGCACGGGAGGTATCGCTGACCCCAAGGGGGTCGCTGCTGGAGATTGGCGTCGACGAGTTTGGCCTTAAACTTGGCATATCGTGATCCGATATTGGAGAGCGGTAGCTGTTACGTGTTCCCATAGTAGCGGCCTTGATGCCGTAGCCACCGGGTGCTCCTGTAGCAGTAGTGGTCTTGCTATCAGAACTCGCTGTGGAGGCAGGAACAGAGCTAAGCGTGACAAAACTGTCGAGCTTTTTAAGGGTTGCATCCTCCTCTGGCTGAACCTCCTCAGGGTTACTAGGAATACGGCGAGCTATCGATTGCGGCGAGACTGCTACCCGGGCGAGCGTGAGCACTCTAGGCCTTGAGGCGGCAGCCTGCACTACCCGCATTACTTCGTCCTGGCCCATCCCATCGACGCGCTCCCGGCTGACCTCCACGAGAAGCATGCCGGGGCCCACCCCCCCATGCTTTGCCGCCACGGATCCCTCGGTTACGGCTAACACGCTCAACCCCGCTGTAGTCGGTGTTTCCGTCCACTGGAACGCGATGCCTGCCGATTGTCCCGGTTGCACGAAAACGTCCGCCACGTCGGCCCACCCTGTCTCACGCCGATAAGGGTCCGCTTTAGGTCGATCAGGGTTCGCTTTGGTCTGATCACGATAAGTGTCCGCTTGAGGCTGAACAGGGTCCGCTTTAGGCAGGTAAGGGTCCGCTTGGACCAACGAGGACGGAATGCCACGAGATTTTCTTGCCGCTGTTGGAGCTACCCGATGGCTTTCTGTTGCGGGGGAGTGTGGCAGCGGGGGCTCGAGGAGGGTTCGTTGTCGTCCTTCGTTGTGTCCCAACGGCGGCAGGTGCGGCCCTGCAGTTTGGGGGGGCGGGAGGGAGATCAGACGTTCTAAAAGTTGTCCTTCGAGCACAAACAGGAAACCAGGAATCGTACCCATACCCGTATCAACGTGAGTGCCCCATACGCTATGAAACGGTAGTGCTGCTGCAGTAGGTGCCAACTAATGCGCCGCTTATACACACATGTGAATACCATGTTCGTAGGCGCGCACGCACGGTAGGTACGTGGTATGAAATTGACTTTTTGCAATGTAAGAGTCTCCGTGAGCAGAGTGAGTACGGCATGGACCGAAATGGTTTTTGAAAGATCGTTGCTTTGCCCCTGGGGTTGTCCAGGGGAAGCACCGAGCTAACGATTTCAAGCAAGAGGTTTGCACATAAAACGTACTCGTACCGCACAGCATCCCGCCCGAACGACATATCACGCTCCATGCAACGTTTTTTGCACGAGTGCAGCGCGACCTCTCTGATAAGAACCGATATTATTATATTAAAATAGGCATATGGCTCTCATCCGTGCGTTTTCCGGGCCCCAATCCGATTGGCCGAGGGTTCCCCCGCCCCCCCCCACCCTTGGCCAATCAGGGGGCGAGCCGGGCGCGGCGGAAGTTGACTCTTGGGGCACCCCCCCCTCAGTCCTGCTGCACCCGGGGAGGATTTCGCTCCATCCCCGGTTCATATATTCTTCCATATCCACATCTTCGACACCCCAGGGATGAAAAACAGGAGTCCCCCGGGTCGGCACTGCCCCGCACGACGTGCAACCCTAATCCCGCTGACCGAGCGCAACCCGGGTAGGATAGGGCCCCATCGCTGGTTCGGACATCCTTCCATGCATCTACAACTCCGACAACGGGGGGACCAAAATGAAAACCCCCCGGGTTGATACCGCCCCGCACGGTGTGGAATATTAGTTTTAGGATAGATTTTTATATGACGCATGATGTATCCCACACTAACTTCAGTATAACAACTGCCGATATTTCTTGTAGTCCTGTACTTTCAGGCTAAGATTTTGTTCGACTCTTTTTTTATTAAAAGATCGGCAGTGCACACCTTCAGCTATGATATAAATATATATGTGATCATTCTTTTTGGGGGGGATTCGGTCAGGTGGTTTTTTCCGTCTCGGCCTCAGTATGCGATTCTCGGAACTGGAATTCTCGGTCATATAGCTTCGTTCGAGCGCCGTCTTCGGGGGGCGGCTCAAACGCCCCACGCCCTGTCGTATCCGTTCCGCACCTGGCCGGGATCGGGTACGTGGGCTGAGCGAGACAAGCGAGAAGTGCGTACATTTTTGAACTTTGGGCGATATACGCCCGAGCCATTCTTGGATCTTGGCATATATATGCAGAGCTTAAATGAAAAAAACATATAGGAAAACATTTATTTCCAAGTTGGCATCATTTCCAAATTTTGACTTCTTATTTCGTCCCCACCACACTTTTTTCATGGTCACACCTCGATGCCTTTGGCCTATTGTCGTGCGACTGCTGTGTCGTTGCTTTTCGATATCAATTTTCACGGTTAAATACCTTTGTTCGAGCGTTCGTTGTCTTCGAGGGGGGCCGTTCCCTACCCAAAGACACCATTACACCCAGTGTCCGTGCTGATTCTTCATCCTAGAGAGATACAACTTATTGTTATGTGGTCACAGACTGTGAGACAGAGTAAACCAAACAATCGCAATTAATCAAGGTATGAAGCAAGTGAAATGCTAGTGTACCGGATACGAGAACACAACAAAACAGGCCAGACCATAAGAAAAAATAGAAAATAAACACAACGAACGGAGTGGTCGCTTTTAAAAATCGCAGTACGAGAAACGATGTTTTGTCAGTCTTTTTCGTCGCCGCTCCAAAGAGCCGTTCCGTATATATTGGTCCACGATCAACGATCCATCTTTCAGGACCGCATGATAAATATCCTACTCTAATTCCATGTATACATTTATCCCAACAAACGAAACGTGGATGCACTTCTAAAGGTAGAGGTGTGATGATCAAGGTAACAGTGGTGTTTCGAACGCTTTTGTTGTGCGGTTGCAAGAATTGCGCTGGCTACTGACTGTTGTTGTTGCTGGTCAATCCGTTCAGCACCTCGACGACGTGAACGCGGATGGATGCTGGGCGAGACAAGCGAGAAGCGCGCAAAATTTTGTATTTGGAACGGTAATCTCAAGTTATTCTTCGGATCTTGATGTATTGAGAGATTGATAAAATAAAACTTGGCAAGACACTATTTCCAAATTGGCGTCATACTTGTTGTCCCAGAACAAAAATTATTTACTGTACAAAAATCCTCATGGTACTGCGGTGGGTATCATAGTAGCGCATTTATTTATTGAATTTCGGTAGGTACACGTACACAACATGGATATAGACGTGGCAAGCGGACGCATGACTAAAACGAGGAGGAGGTAGTAGTGGTTACGATTACTGCCCCAGAAAAAGCCACACAGCAGCATTGCGAGTGGCTGCGTCCCCGGGGCCTCGAGGGTGGGTGGTATTGTACAAGTTCGGGCAAATCGACATGGTTTGTAGTCTCGTGCAAGCAATATAGGTTCGTACGAGTAAGACCACACACAGCGATGCTCTATTACACACAATATGCTTTTTTGTCTGTGACATTTTTTATGACATGGGGGGAGGGTGTACCAGAAAACAGGGAATACATTTTCGACACAAAAAACAACGTGAAAAATAATCGTTCCTCCTGTTGTTAAGCTGCGCCACGCGAAGGTCATAGTAAGTAGACATCGGTATCCACGGAAGAAACCAGTGAGTAGCACAGCATTCGTCCCGGTATCGCATCGCTTTTTTTTTGTGTTTTTGTTCCCCGAGAAAACTCTTTGGAGAAATATAGGCGGTGTGCTTTGTTGTTGCTGTGGTCCCTCACTCCGTAGCTGTGGTCGTTTGCCGGTCAAGTGCAAGCGGTCGTGTTGGTACGTAACTGACAAATAAGTTTGTGTTGCTTCGTACTTGACGTGCTCCTTGCTGCTGATTGCTGATTGATCATCTCTTCTAGTGAGTTTTTTTTTTTTGGCGCACTTTTACTTTCTAGCTTCTGGACAAGCCGTGATCACAGGTGTCGTCCTTCCCTTCCCCCCGCCAGGTTATTGCCTTCAATTTTTTTGCGCATAGGGTTCAGCACCCGCTGATCGTCGATTTTTCATCGAGTGTTGCTAACTCACGCTCTCGCGCTTTCCGCAAGTCAATTAGTGCACAAGGAAGTCCCACGAAATTTATACGAGTACGCACTCGGGGGGATTAGAACTCAAGAAATTGACCTATTATACCAGGCTCGAGGATAACCTGATACGCCACCGGGGCAGTGAGTGATATAAAGCCGGTCGCCCCTGTGGTCTAGTGGGGTTACACTATTCATACTATGAATAGCGTTGGTCCTTGAGTTAAATAACCACCGCGTTGTGAGCTATGTTGACTTTATTTATTTGCAGACATTAATGAGAAAAAAAGGATGAACTAAAAACTGCTGAAATCGCCTAGCAGCGTGGGTAGGTGAAACTCGACGCGAATCGTCGAGGGAAGAAAATGCTGAATTCTTCTCGCGATAAAAATTAGAGCATGTGTCGCAGTTGGGAGGGGGGAGGGGAGCCCGCTATATGACCCCGGGTCTGAGTTATACTATTGTGAGGGCGAGAGTAGTGCAAGCATTACAATAAATGGGATGGGAGAAAAAAAGTGAAGTGTATTACTGCTGCTGTAATAATACGATACCCAAGCAAGTTGCACCGATCGACTCGATCTGGACTGACTGCTGTATGTATATTATGCAATTGGTCGATGTACAACTTCTCTAATCACAGGCCAGTATGAGATGATAGTCATTGAACTTGCTGAACTCCTTCATGAATGTTGGTTTCTTCTATCCACGAACCTCGGCCGAGCCGATCAATCGAAGGTTGGGTTACACTGTGAGGGGTGGTATCGAGGCAGGGGGCCAAATTAAATGTCCGCGTACCGCGGGGTTGGGGTCGTATACGAATAAAAATTCAGCAGTAGCGCGAGTTGCCCCATTTTTTTCTAGTTGAAAATACCTTGAAGGATTTTTGAACCGGGGTTGGACCCTGTTGTTAAATACTATCCTCAGCTAACTGAGGCTTCCACACCTTGCGGTGTGGTGTCGACCCGGGAGAAGTCGGTTTTCGTCAACGGTTTGTAGGAGTTGATGGGGTATGGAAGGATTTCTGGAACGACGGTGGAGCCCTATCCTCATCGGGTGCGTCGGAACACCCCGCACCCGTTTGCTGGTCTATCTCTTCCCCGGGTATCCCTGGCTCTACGAGCTGCACAGCCACTCAACGATAAGCCAATGTAAATAATAGAAGATTGTCGCATCATCGTGCGGGGCTGTGTCGAATCGCGAGAGAAATCGATTATCGTCCCCGGTTTGTCAGGATTTCTGAAAAGGGCACAGGACTCTTTATCCTCCCATGGTGGTGTTGCCCTTGTGTCCGAGCCCCAGCCAATCAGCGGTAAGCGAATATGGTTGGGATTCCACGTCGTGCGGAGTGGTGTCGACACGGGAGGTCATCGCTATTGTTCCCGCGTTTTTGGGGCTGTAGAGATTCGGGGGATTCATGAATCGGGGATGGAACCCTATCTTCCCCGTGTGCGACGGAAATACCCCCCATTGATGGGCCTCTATCCGCCTAGGACGGTGCTGTGGAGCTCGAACCAATCAGCGATTAGCCAACGGGATTGGGGTTTTCTCACCGATCAGAGTGGTGTCGACCCGAGAAAGCTCGGTTTGCTTCCCGGTTGATGGAAGTGTTAAGAGACGTGGAACGACCTCTGGACCGGGTATGGGACCCTATGTCCTCCCGAGGCGGAGCTGGCTTAACATGCGAACCATGGCCAATCAAAAAAATCGGCCGTTGGGGTTGGGATTTCCACACCGTGGGGGGATCAACCCGGATGATATATGGGTTTGTCCCCGGGTTGTCGGAGTTATAGATGTGTGGATGGATTCCGATCCCGCCATGTGACCCTATCGTGCCCGGGTGACGCCTACGTTGTGTATGAATCCTGGCCAATGAGCGATCAGACCAAAAAGACATGTTTTTTTTTTCGTCTATAAAAACGTGAGTCTGAAATTCGTAGAAGTCAAAATCGTAAGCGCTGTAGTCGCGTACTGCATCTACACGAAGTGAGCGATCTACACAGCTAGCAACAAGCAGCATTGCAATAGCATTCGAGGAGTCAGCACGTCTCTCCACGATCAGACAACACACAGACAGTCGATCTGGGAGGCTCGGATCAAGATGATACTATTATATCATGCGTTGTATATTTCAGAAGCTGGCTCAGTGCGCGCCTTTTCCTTGTTATGATTGTTTGTCTATATCGAGCTCTTCTTGGCATTACCTTACATACTGTACGCGCAGGCTATGTGTGTGATAACTTTTTTTATTCTATCTACCAAGTTTTGAATCGAACAATTCGAAGTGCTGCCCTGCCCTACCCATGCGTAGCCCTCGTATATTATATACGTGTGCCACTTTTGGTTTGTTCTATTTCTTCCCTGAGGTATTATTTTTCCACTCCCGGCGTGACTGGAGCCTGTCCTGCGACCACAGGCTTGATTATGCGAGGTAATGTGAGAACAACAACAACAACAGCAACAACAACAACAACAACAGCAACAACAACAACAACAACAACAACAACAACATCAACAACAACAACAACAACAACAACAACAACAACAACAACAGCAACAACAACAACAACAACAACAAAAACAACAACAACAACAACAGCAACAACAACAACAACAGCAACAACAACAACAACAACAACAACAACAACAACAACAACAACAACAACAACAACAACAACAACAACAACAACAACAACAACAACAACAACAACAACAACAACAACAACAACCTGGTATGATATATTAGCAGTGTAGTCTATATCTGGTACGATATTATAGTGCAAAAAATGGTACGTGGTACAGAGTCTTTTCTGGGTGGCATGCGGTGTAGTCTAATCGGTTATCAGACCCGAATATTGAGATGTATGTACCTGTAGTCTATGGGGATGGCACGTATGTACGTAGGCTGACTCCCGATTTCACTTTTTTTATTTTCTTGGCGGGAGGCATGAATTGCTTCAGCTATGATATATTAAAAAAATAAAAATACACTCCCGCTGTGAGATCGAAGATTTTGTCGAAACTCATCTTTGCAAGCTGTGGGTGATACTCCGATCGCGCGTATTACGGGTTGTGTATCCTCATTAAGGATATAGGTCGGCGACTCCCCTTGCTTCTACAGTGTAGCCATCAGGGTCAACAGGGTGATGGTAGTCAGTCTGTGCGCGGAAACTATAAAACCCGTTTTTGAGGGGGATAAAATCTGACAGCTGTGGAAGGAAATGCACAGTTTATCAAGTGAATCCCGTAAGTCAAATAACCGGTGAGGGGAGGGCGGAGTTTCCAAGGACGGGGGCCTGGGTGTGATCAAGAGGGAGCGCGCGGGGGGGGGGGGGGGGGGGGGGAGCTCAATCTGTACGTGGAAACTATAAATCCTATCCTGTAAGTCGTACAACCAGCGAGGAGAGGGCGGAGCGTTATATGCGTGTACCACTTCTGGTTTACTTGTGTTTTTTCCCTAGCTAGGGTATTTTTCCACTCCAGAGTGACTGGAGCCTGTCCTGTGACCACGGACTTGATTATGCGAGTTAATGTGGGAACAACAGCAATAAGTATGCGTTCCAATACGAATTACTGCTGCTGCGAGTCAGCGTTTTGTTGTGATCGAGGAATCAACAAATCACCTAGCATCTCCAAACTTTCAAAAGGCGTGTGTGTGCGGACGTGTTCATACCTCGCGGTTTTTCCAAGATGTCGCTATGGCTATATCCATCGCGGGATACCGCCTTCCGATGGGTTGCAGAGCTAGGAGAGGCAGCCATTGTTACGTCCAGCGACCGAGATCGAGCAAGTGGTGCAATACGGACCGAATTTTTTCGCCGCCTGGTGCGCCGATGCCCCGAGTGCATTGTCGATCCCGCCCCTCGCTAACACGAAAATGCGCTGGCGCTGGGAGGTGCCACTTGGAGTATCGGAGGTGTAGCACGTCTCGAGTTTCTCGCGCAGCAAAAACAACAAGGTTTTGGTGCCTCTGTTTAGTTTTGTCCTTTGGCAGGACCATCCAGCCCGATGGCCATTGCCCCTTCCCCCGGCCCCAAATTGGGAATGGACTTGGACTAAATATAGAGGTTCTAAATCAAATGTTGGCCGTGCGGCCCAATAACTCGCGAGTCACTCCGTCGAACAGCTCGACGAGGGACTAGCAGGAGGCACGAGTACCGCATGCATGTGATATAGATCTAGTCTATAGATCTATATGCGGTGTAAAAACGTACGTTGCACAGCGTTTGACAGCGCAAGGTAGAGTTCGTAGTTCGTAGTCTCGTGCTGCAACAGCAGTGGTGCCAGTACCAATAGAGATCTCATGGTGCGGTACTACCTGGAGCTTATGATCGATCCATCGATGGATACCTTGAATCTTCCCCCGTACTGCGGTAGAATCCACGATCCAGGAGGATCTTCGCCGCTGCGGTCCATTGGGTCAACGGTGTTGCCGTTTCAGAAACGCGGCGTATCTTTTATTACCAACCGTCACTTCCCCGAGGATTTGAGCACCTGAGCTCTCGTATGATACGCGTGCATACACACACGTACGAAGCTCTACCAGAGACTTGCGAGCCCTCTCTCAGACCATGGCCGCCCCCGTTGGTAGCGCACCACACCTGACGATGCCGCCGGGGGAAGGAGCGGTGCATCATCCGTCCACTTCGCTCAAGAACATTGGTTCGAAAGTTGTCAAAGGCCTCGGGCACATTCACGGGAAAAAAACAGAATCGTCCCAGTCGGGCAAAGACCGTATAACAGATCATACAAGCGGCGCCGTCGGGGGAGTTACGATGGCGGGAGGGGTCGGGTTCGGAGGGAGCATGCTTGGGGAGGTGCTTGCTTCGTGTTCCATGAGCACGCTACCGCCGTCAAAACGGCACTCCATAAGTGCTACGTCCGCTCATTTTGAGGAGCTTGCAGCCGAGGCTGGGATTGATCCCGAGGCGGAGGAGATTAACATCGAGGATCTGAGAATGTACCGGATGGAGGAGGACTGCGGGTATACGCAAGACGACGATAGCGATGCCGACGATGACGATGGCAACAACAACGCAGGATCCTCCTCCGACAAGCATCACCACCTACACGACGATGCGAACGCGGGGAGTCAGAAGCTCGCCCATAAGGAGCGCAGCATCCTGCAGATGGTGGATGTACTCAGCGACCGCCTCACCAGCCTTAACGCTGTGGTGATCAACCGATACAATGGGTGCAAGTCGGACCTAGATGAAGCCACCGAGTTTCGTTCGTCTCGTACTAAGAAGATGGCCATTGCGGCCGAGGGGGATTGGAGCAGCAGTACCCCGCGTAGGGGGGTCGACAAGGCGAAGAGGGGCGCCTTGTTTAGTCAGGGGGGGGAGGGCGGGGAAGGGGGGGACGCGGTTGGGCCGTCGCGTATGACGTTTAGGAACGCTCCTCAAACTGACGCTGGACGGAAGCTGGCGCACCAGTTCGAGCAGGAATACGGGGCAAAACAGGTCAGTACAGCTATCGCGACTTGTACTGTTAATACTACACAGCAGTAGCACGTACAACTACACCCACTCCTACCAGTACATATAACTACAATCGTACTACTACTATTAATACTACCACTACCACTACTACCACTACTACTACTACTACTACTACTACTACTACTACTACCACTACTACTATGAATACTACTGCTACTACTACTACTACTACTACTACCACTACTACTATGAATACTACAATACTACTGCTGCTGCTACTACTACTACTACTACTACCACCACCACCACTACTACTACTACTACTACTACTACTACTACTACTACTACTACTACTACTACTACCCTCCACTAACGGCACTATACTATTCCAGTAGCACTACTGCTGTGCCCCTGTATCACCTGTTTATGAGTGTTTTTTTTATAACAACACTACCTTATAGTACTCGTAGTAGCACTACCACGACTATACACTGCTCTCGTGCACCTGGTACTTTTTACCTGGTACACAGGAACAGTACCAATGCTGTCATACTATTGTGATGGTGATGCCTCTTGTCAAATGTACATATAAGTAACTTGGTTCCTAAAACTGCGCGTGTTGTAAGAGGGCGAACTACCGGTTCTAACTTCCCAAAGTGCGACACACACATTATTTTTAACGCAGACATCAAGCGCGACGCCCAAGTTCAGCAAAACTTCCTCGACCAAGCTGAAACGAGTCGACCACTACAAGAAGAGCGAGTCTCGAAAGCACGAGCGCATTCACTTCGAGCGCAAGCTGCAGTCAAACCTGGACCAATACGTTACCCGCGCCGTGACCGAGCTCCTCTACCGCACCCCCGAAGATACGGAAGAAGGGTCGGGACCTGAGAACCCTGGAAATTCTCAAGATGACACATCGCCCGCTGCTGATGCCGGGGTAGGGGATGGTGCACACGCGTCTGGCGCATCTGAGGTTATTGCGCGCGAGCGTTTTCCTATTCCGATGGAGGTGAGTTGGCGCCGCTCTTCAATATACCTATCACGCGTACCGGCGAGGGCACATGTTGCTGTCGCTCTTCGCCATAATGCGCGTGCCGGCTAGATCAAGCAACATCGCTCTCTCCACTACGTGTATTGGGCCTGCGTTATCGGAAATTCAAGTGTGTTCCTTGCAGACATGTATTTCTTGTTGCATTTTCTACAAAATACTGCTGTGGAGGTGAGAGCTAAGCGTCGCTCTTCACCACCATATGTATAAGGCGCGCCAGTGTCGAGATAAAGTGTGCGCCTTGCAGACATTTGCTAGTATACGACAATACAGCTATCGGTATACTTTGAAGTATGTGATTGCGCGTGCCGTCCGACAATCCAATGTGCTGCGTGGGCTTCAACGTCGACCAAACTCACAACATATTGTGGAGGCGCGAAGCAAGCTGTGAAATAAACGAGGTCAGTTGTAGTAAGTACCTGTTGGCAAGCGACCGCCCCGGCGACCGATGTCAGTGTGAACTGCAAACATACTCACGGGATTTATGTATACTGTTTTCAACCAAAGATGCTTGCGACACGCGCAGCCAGTTTTTTGGGTCCATACTTGAAATCAAGAACGTTCGTGATCCATCCAAGATTGAGCTGGTTTTCTCGCCGTTTGGATCTCGCTTCTCCTTTTCCCTTTGGGCATGTGCACCATGATCGATCTCATTGGATTCCGGTGTTTTATCCCGGAACTATTCGTAAATTTGACCCTACCAACCAGCCGAACGAGATGAATCCTAAGCTGCTGCTGTCTTACGCGTGTGAGCGGACTGTACTCCCGGGAGGAACACGCATGTTTAAGCACTTCGCGACGTCGACCGAGTCCCAGCACCTCTTCGTCTACATGTTCTGGTTCATTCACTGCAAATTCTTCCAGGTATGGCAACACACAACATCAGCGACAGAATCGCGCAACCGTTGGAATGGGACCGTTTTTGATTCAATCCTCAGTTTCAGACCCCGATGAACAACCCCGTAGGCTGGGTATGTAACGAATATCGTGTATATAATGTCTTAGCTCTAACTCTAGAAGAATAAGCCTTGCTCTTGATTTTCGAAAGTGGGTTGTCTCCAAAGTATGTGAGCAATTATAACGGTAACAACGCACCACGGCACCCTGAACCTAACGCTTTACATGTAACCGTCGACCGGCTGGTTGGTCGTACCTAACCGTTTCGACCGACAGGAAGAGAGCCGGCGCGAACAGGCACACCTGCTGCGGGCCGTTGCCGGCCGCTACGTTGGGGTCCTCGGCACGGAAGGCATGGACGAGTACAAGGACTTTTTCTTCAAGCACTACCCTTTCCTAGTGGCGAACGCGGTTTTTTGGGGGTTCCACTACCTCTGCCCCGGGTCTCGACACCTCTACTCGAACGCCTTCAAGCGAGTGTTGTACCTCCAGTGCGCGAGAATTCTCAGCGGGATTGAGGTGGGACCGCGTAAATCAGAGCGACAAGCAGATACACTAGGATACCCGATTTAACAGCGCCCATAACAAGACAAAGCGGACTTACCCCCTTAAGAAGTTCACCCACAATTTTGGGGGAAAACGCTTGGAATTAGAGTGGGACGACTTCTACAGTTCTGAAAGGATTAGTAACGATATAATCGGCTTATCACGCCTTGCGATGGCCATATTAAAACCAACATGACAGCCAGTCTTAGATAAGAGCGGCACGCAGATGAGAACGGTAACACTGATCTGCTCGGAGGGGATCTTAAATGAGGTACCCCGCTATACCGCACATATATCATGTCGGACCCAGCGATAGGTTTGCGTGGCGATAAGTTGATACACCATACCGTGCATGTGCAGCATGCCAAGGATATGTTTAGGGTTCTTGTTGTGTTCCCCCCCCTGACAACAAGCGAGTCGTATACCTCCAGTGTCCGAGAATACTCAGCAGAAGCAGGGTGCGAGAGCAAAAAACAAGGTGGCCGCGTAACACAGCATTCCGGGCATCAAGGGATAAGTTTACGTGACAGGCTGGCACCACTCCTCACAGGAGACTTCTTTTCGTCGTAAAGGGGTATTCAGGGCCCTTGATTTAGGACAGAGGGGGCAAGGAGGAGCGGGAGGGGAATGTAACACTTTTAAAACAATCGTTGTCCGCAAAATCCGCTCATCCTTCCGCCTACCCTCTGATCCCCCCCACTCCCCTCCCCAGATCACACCGTCCTCCACGACCGAGATGAGGACCAAGCTATTCCCAGACGAGACAGCAGAAGCCATGGACGACCTAGAATACCACCCGCACCATGTCCACACCACAGGGGCGCGATCAGCAGGGCCGGGCGTAGGCTCGGGGTCGGGGGCCTCTCCCCCCGCAGGAGTCCCGCCTCCATCGGAAATTGCAAAAGGAGCGGGGGAGAGATCATTGGCTACGCCTGGGACGGGGCCCACCAAAACAAATACGCGGAAGGGGGCCGCTGAGAGCGGTGCTAGCGGTGCAGACGGCGGAGGAACTGTAGCGGGCGGAGGTGAAAGGGGGAGTGGGAAGAGTGGCGGTGACGGTGGCACGATGATGCAGCGAATGAACAAGACTTTTCGGCCGGATCCACTCGGAGCATACACGGGAGATCGAAGCACGCTGAGGTTTAAGCCCAGGAGGCAGGAAGGTTCGACGATGCTGAGGCCGCGGCAACAGCGGACTGTCTTCGACGCATCTCAGATATCTCCGATGCTGCAGGTGGGGGAAAGGCTTTGACCCAATGAGCGAGTGCTTTGATATTCCTGCGAGTCTTGCAAGCTTCGCAAAATGTACACCAAAAAGGGTCCAAATTGTGCGCGAATCTAGTTCTACTTCGTGTGTGCGTGCGTGCTCTAAAACCGACACCGCGTATAACGCATATGCAAGAAATAAAACCAAAGGATGACCGACTCAAGCGAAAACAAAGTGCGAGCTCAAAACCCAGGGGGGCGGGGTCAGTGTGTAGGAGATTAAGGCGGTTTAAGCGTTGGATTCGCTTTGGTATCAGTACGCCTAAATAGACCCCACTAGGGTTTTCGAATCGACAGACCGCCAAAGCAGCGACTCCGGCAAGGGAATTTCGTAACTAAAATATCCCACACCGCAGTTTTGGGTTGCAGCGGTTGAGAATTAAAAAAGAAAAAATGAATTATCGTGCTTTGTACCTGGCTCATTTGGTATAGATGAACTAACGCGCGGCAGGAAGGCAGTCCGTCATGTTTTCGCTCGTCATGTCTAGAAGAAAACAAAATGTGCGCGACTGAACAAGCCCCGTGCGACATGTCCTTGAATATCACATGCCAAATGGCACAATAATACTGTAGACTATGTAGCTTCCGTATTGGTTAATATATAGAACGGGATGTTGTTATCGTTGCAGTCGTTGTCTGCCGAATGTGGTTTCTTGCGTGGGTTAGCGTGGCGTCGCGGGTATGCCGTCGTGGGACATACCAGTATGTCTTAACAGGACAACTTTTTATTCACAAGTATATATACGTTGTTTAGCACCGCACGATGTATCGGCGCTGCAATTCTTTGTTGGCACTACAAACAGGAGCATCTCAGACAGAGCAGCTCAACGGCAGGGCGACGACCAGAAAATATTGTCCGCACGGTCCCGGTACCCTGGTGCCAGAGTGGCGGATCCGACACGTACAGACGACATCCTTCCAGAAAAGACGTGTACGACGCGATAAAATCAGAGCACACCAAGGCTAAGAAGGAGTACGCGCGGTGAGTCCAGGCTCAGGCTTTCGAAGTGGATGCGGTGGGGATAGTTGCCGCAGGGGGAATGATTGCGCTTGATCCTCTGTCGGATTGGTTGAAAGTCGGGTGAGCGTTCGCCGGGACACGGGGTGCGTGGGGAGCTGGTCGTGGAGTGAAGGGGCTCTCACCAAACGTCTTCGATGTTTTTTTTCTGAAATGTAACGCAGCCAGCCGCTGGACGCGAGAAAGGGCTTAACACGGGACTATCATCATAGATAGGCGGACATCCGACTAAAGCGTACACCCCAAACCACGAAAAAAAACTCGTCCCGCCCAGCCGCCGTGCCCATCTTGACCAACCTTCCACGACATCCATCGCGGGATAATCTATTGGAAGAATATAAAGTAGACTAGGATATCATCCTCTTCAAGCCCTCTCCCGCCTCTTCAACACCACTGGTCTCCTGAGCACTCCCACCTGTGGTCGTCAGGGGACATTCTAGGTTATTTTCCCCGGGTGTCCTCTTAATAGATAGGCAGATGTATAATATATGGATCTTGCGAGGGTATAACGGATTGCTGGTGCTGCTAGACACAGCGCACACCTGTTCGTCCACGTCCATTGACCATGCATAGACCACATTTGCCCCACCTTTTCAAAACATCTCTATAGATTATTCTGCTCCGTTGCGGCTAATGTGTGCCATCCACCTGCCTCTCTGTTCTCGAGACAATCTGCGCCTTCTCAGACGTACGTCAATAGGGGTAGCACCTACCTTTTCTGAGGCAGATGGCTGATGCACTTGAGGGGCTCTGTACCTCACCCGCGCGCTGGCTTTGGACGTGAATGAAAGGGCAACTCGATCAACACTCCAATTAGCCCAGCTATTATAACGAAAACAACGTAGAGCACAAACGTTAGCGAGTAATTACCAAGTAGTTGCTCAGTTGAGGTTCACATTTTCTTCAGATGTTGTAGTTTGTCCGAAAATGGGCCCCTACCGTAGCACGCCTCCGTATTCCAACAGCATCCACTACTGGTTTGGCTGAGCAGTCTAGTTCTATATAACTAACATTCGCCCTGCAACGTAATCCCGTTGTGGGCCAGGAGTAAAGCGCAGGCGGCGGAGACGTTGCGACGAACCCTTCGTCACGCAGACGCCGACCGGCACGCGATTTTCAAGAAGGGGCCAAGGCAGGTGGGGCTGAAGAGCATGGATATCGTCACCGAGCTGCAGCAACACGGGGCATTCAAGGGCTTTAAGCGACACCAATGAGTAACATCTAGCATCTAGCATGAGCATGAGCATGGCATGAACGGGCGTATGTTTAGTCCACCCCCGTTGCCATTCGAGTAGAATTGGGCATAACACCAATGGCTAGGAACGGGTGTATTCTTTCCTGCATTGTTTTTTTGTTATAGAACCACGTACCGGTAGACTAGATTATATGTTGACCCCCGTCGGGTGTACCTGGTATCCTTTTAGCACGTCACTCACGTTGTGGGAAAAAAACAGTCGGTATAAACCGTGTGGAAAGGTGTAATGGACCCGATAATGAACCCGTAGTTCTTCCCTTTTGAGTAGATATCCGAATTTGAAACTGTAATGCAGCGCCAACGATAAGCGTTGGCGTGTTGTTCCCCAGTGTAACGGCTTCATTTTGTAGGTTCGACGATCGAACGAAGAGGTTACCAATTCCGGATTTCACGTGGCAACGAAGCCGAAGAGCGCAACCTCATGTGCTCATCCGGTACTTGTAGTCTATAGTACGGGTCGTGCTGTGCGTTGCTCTGTGAGTCGGATCCAGCGCTGTCTCCGCTATTTGGCTTTCTAGCGGACGATCTGTTTTTGCTTCTGCGGTGGATTGTGCAAATGAGACATGAATTGTAGCACGTCATACCACACGCGCGCATGGTTTTGGGTATATCGCATCATCCCAGTGTTGGAGACACCACTGGATTGTACTATTACCATGTAAAAAAACGTAAAGGTAACGCCAAGGGTATGCGTTGGCGTGCTGTTCCTGACTGTACTGCTATTGTTTTGGTTGGACGGTCGCGCGAGGAAGCTCCCATTTTCAGCAACAAGAAACACGCCTGTGCGTGTTGCAAGGTGCAAGCGATGAGAATGCAATGTTAATGTTCCATAAACAATACCCGTGCTAGACGTCAACGAGAGTATCAATCGAGTAGGATCGAAGCGCATTGCGTCGGTCACTGGCGTACTTCAAAAAATAAGAGGGCCGGCTTGCTGCTACTATTGTAACAGTTGCTGATGCCTCTCGGGTCGCATCTAGTCTGGAGAAATATAATTGATCGGTTGGTGTAGGGTACACGAACGTGCCGAGAATAGCATTGAGCCACGAACGAATAACTCCAGTATCCACCTCCCTATTTCTTCACTGCTGTCTGACGCAGAAAGCTATAAAAAGGTCTGGCTTCGGTTTACAATTCTCACTGGTGCACCGCATACAGCGTTTTCTAAAACTTACTTTCACTCTAATAGGGAACACCTGCTCAATCTGCGTAGTAGTAATAGGTTTGATCCCAACACGTGTAATGTACCTTAGACAGCACACAACCAAACGACAACTGCACCGCAATGAACAAACGACTGCCAAGACTTTTACACAGTACACAACCGAACGCCAAAGGCTTTACAGTGAACGCGCATACTTCGACGCCAGTCTGCTGCACCAAACCTTTGCGTTCTGACACTAACTTTGAACGCGTTCGTAGGAAACAAGAGCGAACAGAGCTGCCTACCAATACCAGATACGATTATGCTACCGCACTACATCAGATTTTCTTTTCAAAATGATAAACCAACGCTCCCAAGCGACCAACCGCATAACCAACCTACACAACGGGAAACACAACAGAAAAAATCGACCTATATTACACAACGGAGTTGAAAGTTACAGAAGTACTTTGACCAACCCATCTACGGCAGTGCCCCTTTCATATTACGAGTAGCTGCAGTAGGTCCACGTCTTGCGCGAAGACACGCAGACCTAAGACTACGATAAATCTTCCACCAGCAAACTGTCGGCATTATGTCCACCGAACGTGAACGCAGCCCCATCTAACGCTCGGCAAGACGGCGCGTTCCCTACAGCATTAGGCGCCACTCGGGACTGCAGATCGCCACGGACGTCACCGCTACAGAGCAGCACCTCGCCTGCGTGGTCGAGAGTCTGCGTACGCGGCCAACCCTCACGGCTAACATTAGTGTCGCACGGGCCGGGCGCCCGCGTTACGACCGCGCGAGGCTCCGCCCAGGTTATCGATGAATCCGACTGTTGCGAAAACCGCGGCGGCTGCGGTTGCGCAGGAGGCCCACCACCTATCGTACCAGCGGCTGTCTCGGAAAAATTTTGCGCGTGCATTGAACAAAGCACGTCTTCCAATGCAGCGGAAATGTTACGACCCGCCAACGCCGACTCTACCCTAGCAGAAAAAGCCTCCTCGTCCTCCCTGTCCAGGGGTGGTGACATAGCGGTGGCACTTCTGAAGCTTGGCAAAAGTTGCGTCACAGGAGCAGAATCGAGAAGGTCCGGCGGCGGTACCGTCGGCTTTGCAACGCGGTCGGAGAAGGGGTGCGAGTAAGAATCTCCGCTGAGAGCCTGCATAATGTCGGAAACTTCTGCTTCAGTGAGCTCTTCGAAAGGTCCTCCGTTAGTGTTTGCTCCGTCGCCCGCAGCGTCAACCGCCCCAGCAAAGTCACGCTCACCGCCTTTTGCTTTCACGACCACGAATCCTGCCGGTACCGGAGCAGACGCCCCTGCCCGAGACATCGCAGTATCACCCCCCGTCTCACTTGACATTAGCCTGCCCGGGTCTGGGTCCAGCCCTCCCTCAGCGCTTGTATCCCTCTCCTCAGGGAAGGGGTTGGCCCGTAAAGGCAAGGGCGTGGCACTGCTTAAGGTTTCTGGATCAGCGGGACAATTAGTATCGTCACTCCTAAAGGTTGCCGAATTGACAGGACGGTGCTTCATATCGTCCCACAAGGTTTTCAAGAAAGAGCGGAAGGCGGCTTTGAGCGTGGCCAGCTCGTGCTCGGCGGCGACGCCGGCCTGTCGGCAAGTTTTGGCGTCTTTCGTCGCGGACTCGCTGGCTCGCTTGAAGTGTCTCCACTTCGCCTTGGCGTCTGCCTGCCAGCGACCACTGGACTCCTTGAAGCTCTCGAACTCCTCGCGGACAGACGCTAGCTGCTCGGCGCACAAGGGGGCAAAGCGAATACCGTGCTAGAGTTTGGGCCGATGTACCGAGTGGTCGGGATGTAGTGGCGCCCGAGAACATATACACGGATGCGGGTGGATATCTGGTGATGCTTGCTCTAGTAGTTTCACGTCGACGTCTCTGTCGGAACAGCTCAGGCGAATATCCAAGATGTGCCCGATGATACGGCTCCTATGTCCGACTTGTTGGGGGGTTGACCCACGTTAAAGTGATAGTGTGCACAGACTCACGATTATGAAAACCATTTATGCGTAGGCACCACAGTGAGTACGCATGGCGCCTCAGCAGGTGATGTTTATCCCGAACCCTCCTGCATCCTTCACGACAACAGCCAAAAACGAATGTGCGGACGTCTACCTAATGTTGACCTGGAAGAAAATCTCACCTGCTTCTTGGTGATCCGGTAGGCGTGGTCTTTCCTCCCAACCGCTGCCCGGAGCGTCCCAGCTTCCTCTTCCAACCTCTCAAGCTCTCCAGCCTGCGCTTCGATCTCGGCCGCCTGCTTAGATAGCGAGCCTTGCCGTGCACGCATGTTAGCCCGAAGGCGGTCACGCTCGGCCCTCAGCTCTCGCAGAGTCATGACCTCAACATCGGCTCTGGTCGGGCCTGCCCGCGCGATATCGCAGGAGTCCATCGCGACGGCGGCACACTCGCAAGCTCCGGTACAGGCAGGTCCAGTCATGGGCGTAATTTCTGTCTTCTGCGCGTTTTTAACCTCGGCCTCCAGCGTGGAGTTTTTCCTTCGGAGGGCTTTCACCGCGTTGCTCTTGACCCCCAGGTCCGTCAGCGCTCGGGTCAGCTTCGCCTCCAACTCAGCTGCCTCTTGCCGGCGCTGCGCAAGATCTTCGGTTAGCGTCATTTTGGTGGTGCGTAAGGCTACGATCGTCCGCCCACGCCTTTCCGATTCCTCCCGGACAGCGTCCAGCTGAGCCTGCGTTTTTGACAGCACCTTCTCCGTGTCCTCCCCCTCCGCAGCTGCATTTCCTTCGTGTGGTCTACGGGCTCTGCCCGGCCCAAATAAAGCGCCGACCCTCACATCGGCGAGTCGGAGTCTGTTCACCTCTCGTTTGTACGCTGACAACTGCCGCCTCAGTTCTTTTTGCCGGGATCGGCCCTTGTCCGCGCGGTCAGCCATTCTCCGGTGAGCTGCGACACGAAGAAAAGACGCTTCCCGCTGTGCTACGACTGCTACCTCGCTGGCGGCGAGACCTTCATCCCTCAACCGCCCTACCTCTGCCTCCGCGCACGCCAGGCGGGCGGCACACGCCACGACTGAAAGGGCGCTGGCTCCGAAGCAGGCAGCAGCGGTAGGGCTCAGAACGGCGAAACCGCCGACGGTAGAGCTCTGTCTTTCGGTGCTATCATTCTCACTTGCACCGACACCTGCATCTTCAGATACGGTGGTTGCGCTCTCGAGAAGAGCGTTTACCTCCGCAGTCTTGGCGCGGAGTTCGTGCTCGAGTCGCTGCGTTCGCCCCTTAGCTTCGAACACTTCCTCGTCGGCGGCAGTGAGCATGTTAAGAAGCTCGTCAATCGAAAGCGGGCTTTTCTGAACGGCAAGGCCATCGCCACCACCTCCCGCAACCCGTCTCCCGTACACCCGCGTCGGTTTAGGGCGTGCCATTACCTTCAGCTTTTTTCTGACTCGTCTCAGCTGGACCTCGAGCGTCCCCACCCTTGCTTGCTGTGCTTCCATTGCCCGATCTAGCTCCACCTTAGCTTCCTTTGCCTCCTTCACATGCAATGCTCGACCATCTCGAAGCTCTCGCTCTCTGCCCCGCAGCTGATCTCGAACGTCCTTCAAAGATTCCTCCAGTAGCCGCACTTGCAGTTCTCCGAGCCCCGTTGTCTTCATTCCGTCACCCGCTGAACCGGTGGCGCCCGTGGAGTCGCGGGTCCCTTGCGGTGTTGATACATCATCACCGCCTTCGTCTGCGGCAACAGGGTCCCCAGATCCCCGCAACTCTTTGTTTTCGATATTTTCGATGGCGAGCATTGTTTGCCGGGACCCCGTGGTTGTAGAAGGTGGCTGTTTACGGATGCTCGCTTCATGGAGAGCTCGCTCGTACCTGTATGCGCGCGTCGAATTGGGCGATCCGTATCGCCAGCAAATGAACGAGGTTGAAGCAAACGCGTGTCCTGAATCATGCGGACATATGCATAGGATATTAACAGGTACTTAAAATTGTCTTGGTTTGCTTTTTTCTTCCACTTCAGAACAATTGGAGCCTGCCCTGCGACAGTGGACTAGGGTATGGCGACGAATTAACGTAAACGTGATAACATCAACAGTGACTGGTTCGTGAGTTCGACGTGGTGGTTGATAGGGCCAGCGATAAACGCCAGCATATTTCAAGACTCCTTAGGAAGAAAGGTCCACGGTCGATCTTCGCCCACTTTTACGACATTCAACTGCCTCCGGCTGTAGTTCACTCTCTCGACCAAAACTCTGCAATGTCGATGAGCATACTCGAATCTAGTAATAGTCAAGAATAATTTTCCTCAAGTTTTTTATCAAGAGACGATACTAAAACACTAGGGTAACAATGTAATAATGGCGTGGAGTAATGCATTGCTGTTTATTTTAGGAAACACAATCAGGTAGATACCACAAGCCGTTCGCATGCACATGCTAAAGGTCACAAGGTTTCCTATCGCATCGTCTCACAGAATTGTCGGGACACGTGAGGGAGGAACTTGAGGAGACCAACAATAAGCGTACCTGTTGTTGAGAGTTGCCGTGGCCTGCCAGTAGCTTCGCTGTTGTCTGAGAAGCTCCGCCCGCAGGCGCAAGGTCTCCTCCTCCAGGTCGTCCTTCCCTGCTCGCTCGGCCTGGGTGCGATGGGTTTCATACGAAAGCAAACTATTGATCGGCTTGAATGTAAAAACGAAGCCGCGTTCCCAGGTCTGGACTGAAGCAAAAATCGCGTATTTCATCGCGTCCAGCCCGTTTTAATACATTAAAAATGGCGTCGGGTCAGGACAACAAGCAAGGTCACGTGGGAAGCCCTACTGGTGCCTCTACATGCCCGACTCCCAGTTTAAAGCACAAGGATGTAAGGCTCAAGCCGCTGTGAAAACTAACAAAAATCCGTTTTTTACGGTCAAACTGCGGGGGGGAAGCCAACTTGGCGAACTCAGATTATCGCCCACCAATATTTTTTCGTCGGAAATTGCCTGCGATTGCCCTGGGAGATTAGCCGACACTACGGTTGTTGGCGAAAGACGATGCGCTTTTGTGACTGTAGGGAGCGAAGCAGGGACATGGAGTTTCGAAGGGAGTTGCTAAATTAACGTCATCACGATGGAGGCTGCAATAAAATACGTCCTCGTCGATGTATTATACGAAGTATGTAATATACATCAGCACTCGACCCAAGCCGAACTTCTTCTCACAATACCTTGCCCACTTGACCAACAGCACTCCATCATACCCGTACTCAACACGCTAGTTGAGACGTGGTCACACGACAAACAATACACGCCGCTTCCACGTATGGGACACGCAAAAACGCCCCAACCTACACAACAGCGGCGCCCATCTCCCACCCTGGTCTCACATTTAACAGCTCCGCTGTCTCTTCCGCTTGGTCGCGTAGCCCAGAAACTTGCGTTCTCAAATCGTGCACGACTTGTGCCAACGCCCATTCCATCGCCTCCGATTTTCCACCGGGGGAAGTCGACTGAACACGGCTATCATCAACATTCGTTCCATTTGCAAACCCGCAGCTAGCAACGACCTCCAAACGCGCCAGGTGGGCCTCAATTGATCTTAAACCGGTGTTCAGTCCATGGGACACAACGGGGACCTTGTGTCCATGTTCAGCCTTTCTTCCATGCTCAGTTTGAACTGATGTGGGTGGTCGCTCATGACCATAATCCCCGTGGGCCTCTACCGCGGGACCTCGGGTGGCCAACTTCCCATCGCCACTTTCCACCGCAGCATGGTCGAATTTAGTGTCGCAGCCGATCGCGCTGTTACAGACTGCAGACGGGATGCGCATTGTCTGCACTGCGGCGTCGACACTCTGAACACCATTTTCCTCTTTCTCAGCCCCAGCAGCCTTCCGCTCAACAACCGTACTGGGCACCAAGAACGACAACCCGCGCGCTTGGGATCCCGCAAGACTCATGTCACACCTTTCCGTGTTAAGAAGTCTGCCACACATCTGACAGCACCCCCTCCGCCCGCCCCCGCCGTGGCCAACCGTTGTCTCGGGAAAAAGTTCGAGCGCAAGCCGCTCCGCCTTGCGGACCGCGGCGTCGCCTACATCACCTCGCGCTGCGGCCTCCGCCAACTCCAGCTCGAGTCGTTTCACTGCTGCGACCAAGGCCACTTCTTTCACCGCTCGCTCTGCCGCCGACCCTGCCTTATCCGTATCCGCTGCTGCGAATCCGCCATCAATAGCACCGACCGTGTAAGCTGTTTGCCGAGCATTCGTCGTTCCGGCGCAGCTGTCAACAAGGGTTGACCGCGGCATGCCGCTGGTTGACGTGGCCAAACGGTCGGCCATTGCCTGCTCGCGTTTGAGCTCCTCGATCCTGATGTCCCTACGACGGAGCATGTGCCGCAGGTCGGCTTCGCTGGCACCCGCTTCTTGCAATCTTCGCAAGAGATCGGCTTGCATCACCTTGGCGGCAACCTGAAGCAGACCCGACGAGTCAAGGAAGGACAGGTAAGACGACAAACAAAAAGACCCCAGATATTCTATCCAGCGACAGTAGTAAGCCGCCGTATGCGGATAAATCTGGTACCATATTTAAATATGTCACACACGGAGGGGGTGACAGCCCACTCACCATGAAGCGCGCAAACCGCTGGGCCTCTTCTTTAGGAGGGTCCCACGAGGACAGCGCGGCGGCGTCGAGCGGGCGATCCCCGGTCCCCGTCTGATCCATGCCGTCCTCCGTCGCTGCTTCCCTCGCGACAGCCAATAAACGCCCCAGATCCTTAAGCGCCGTCTCCTGGTTTTCTCGCGCAAGACCTGCAATCTTCGCTTGTGCGTCAGCCTTTGCTGCCTCCTGCGGGTAGGGAGGAAACGACGACGGGTGCGGCGCGTCAGGCGCCGTGAACCCTCTCCCTCGTTATTTGGAAACGGTATCACGAGGGCACACGAGGAAGGAAGCGAACCGTTGTAAAGAAAATTGCTGGCATTGCGTGCCATCATGGCTTCTGTGGCTTTTCCGGGTTGTCGCGCCTTGGATGGGCTAGCGCAAACGTCCGGTACTTTACAGTGAATGGAAGTGGAAACCCACAGCACTCGTGGTTCGCTTGAGGACAACTCAGTCGATTTTTCAGTTGCCCGACGAGCTTCGTTGATCGCGTCTTGCATCAATATATTCGACCAATAACAGGAGGGAAAACCGGACAGAAAAAAGTGATCTTCTGTTTTGACGCGGGGGCCACGGTTCGCCTTGGATAGGAACCGCGTCGGCCACGGTTTATATTCAAATGCCGGGACGATGTTTAATCGCCAATTACGGCGGACAGTGTCGTTCGATTAGATGCCCACCGAAGAAAATTATAGGTTAAACACTTCATCGTAGCATTCGCGATAAAAGCGCCATCGCAGAACAGACACGGCTGCTCTCCAGACATTTCGCACATCAACTTGTCGACACAGCAATGACCATCGTTGCTGCCCACACAAGCACCACACAATTTCCTTTCTGCCCACTCAAACCCCACACAACGTCATTCTGCCCACGCAAGCACCACATAAGGAGCAAAAACTCCAGCGAAAACAATGAAAAATCACCTGCACAAGGGCCTCACGGTCGTCTTCTGCACCCGCTCTCGCCTCTACCGCCGCCTTCAGATCGACCGCCAAACCGTTACACATCCGTCGCAGTGCCTCTCTCTCTTCTTCAACCTCCCGCAGCACTCGCTCCCTCTCATCCCCCCCAGATAAACCCTCCACATCGCCCAGACATTGTCGCACGCCCGCAGACTCGTGACTGTTTTCACCGATCATTCCACCCGCACTTGGCTCAGCACCTCCTTTCCCCCCCCGCGTTCCTTCCGGTCTATTCCGCCAATCTAACAGGCCGTCCTCAGCCCTCCCCAGCGCCATTTCTCGGTTTTGACGCTCCAGTTTGGCTGTGTCCGCTTCGAGCCGCAGAATGTCAGCGTGGGCGGCTCCAAGTTGCATTTTGAAAGTCTGTCGTTCTTCAACTAGCCTTTCCGCCGCGTCGCGCAGGTCTCCCTCGGCCCTGCGTCGCACTGTTTCTCGCGCGGACTCAACCCGGCGTCCGGCTGCTTCTCGGGCCTCATTCTGCTCTCCCACCCAGACGAGCGGCCAGATGGTTCGCAGAGCATAAACAGTAGGGCAACAAGTTGGTGGAACTCCACGACTAGTTCTTATTAATAGCTCAGTGGCGGAGTAAAGGCCAACTTACTTACCTTAGTATGTATTCGTGAACCCCAGAAGCGCGCCAGACGCAGAACTCGGCAAATTACTGCACGCAACTAACTTCAATACCCAACCAACTGCTATCTATTCGGCGACTTACAGTCAGCCAACTCACCCCCCCAATAAAACAGCATCGCTGAGTTTGGTGACGGCAATTGTTATTTCAGCACTACGTAGACAAGGTTCGTTGCGGGCGTTTTTTAGGTAGAAAGACATGTTGAAACGTTTCAATCGTTGATTTTTGACAACGACTTTTCGTGTAACGTCCGCGTTACTCAACCATGCATGTGTTTCGTACCTGCTGTAACGCGCCTGTGCCTTAGACGAGGCACATTAAGGGTAGAGAACACAAGCCGGCATCAGCAAAGATGTTAAACGAATTACGTGTGGGCGAGCGTGGAACTGCACATAACGTCCCAGCTGTTGTACACGCACATCCTTAAGCCTTTTAAAAAATGCACACACGTTTTTGGGAATAGCTGAAGTGGAAGTGGTGTGGGATGAGTGTTGAATTTCTAAAAGAGTTGAAAAAAAACGCAGCACTTTATCACCCCGAAGGTCACAGCGGCTACAAAACGTTGCCTGTCATCACGCACCTCGTCCTCACGCAACCTAGCAACCAACACTTGCAGAGCCACAATCTCGCCACGCAGTCCGGCAGCTTCTTCACGGACACCGAGCAAGTCGGCCGTCACCGACAATAGTTTTCTCTCCAGCAGATCCTTCCCTTCCACCGCTCCTTTCCGGGCATCGGCGTCTTCCGATCTCCGACACCGCTTCTGCATAGCCGGCACCACGAAGTCTCCATGCCAGCGTTCGAGAATAGCCCGAAGATGGAGCGCTTCCCCGCGGACCTGCGCCAAGCGATGGTCGCCAACCTTGACACGATCTTCGAGGATCGCCTGTTCCACACGCCCGGCGATAAGCGCCTGAGCCATCGCCCCTTTACCCGAAATACCCTCGTTGACGGGGTCTTCCTTCGCGCAAAGGTCACCGCTGAAACTGTTTACTCCGCGGAAAAATCGAGGTGCTGCTGGAGTCACCCCACTGCGAGTGGTCCAGACCGCCGCGGCTTCGTCCGCCGCCCCCGCACTTCCCCAATCGAGCGCCACGCCGTTGTGCAAGGACATCTGCAAGCGGCAGAGTGAGGTATGGGGCACAGGTAAAAGACGAGTATCACGACGACCTTTGCTACGATTGGGGTAAGACTTCTTGGCCAAAATATTTCTGACAGACAGGTCAACTACCCAAATGTCGTTGGAAGCAAGTTCATGGTTTAGGATCGTACTCGTTATGTACCTAGACCATGGAGGGGTTCATCGGATTTTTTGTTCAGAGTTTCTCAAAACCAGGTTTTGGGTGATAGGTACAGCTCCTCACAAGAGAAGTCTCAGAAAAAACGGGTGCACCCCCACCTTAGCATGCATCACGCATGTTCGACGATCACAAAGTGAACGGACGTGGAGCCTCCGCGGGTTAGACGCGATCATCCCCCACTACAGCAGGAGATACCCAGAGTGGGTGACACTCTCGCTCACTCCTGCGTACGCATTTTGCAATTTCGGTTTCCTTTTCGCCATGCAAACCAACTGGCTTACCTCGCAGGCGACCGTAAAAAGAACAGAGGTGGAGCCGCGGCGGGTTACGTACAACCCTTCCCCACTACGGTAGGAGATAGCTCGAGTGGGTTACGCTCTTGCCAACTCCTGCGTACGCGTTCCACACCCTTTTCACCATGCAAACCAACTTGCCTACCTCGCAAGCGACCAGCACTAAAATCCACCACATTCACTCACCAAGTCGTCCTGCCACCATCGCCCGAGCTCGCTCCGTACCTCCCTCCTCCACTCCGTCGCCTCCGCCACCATCCGATTTGACACCGACGATTTGTGCCGCTCCAACTCATCGGAGAGTACATCCGCGGCCGCCTGAGCACTCGTCGCTTTGATCTCTGCCGCCTCCGCCCAAGCAATCGCCGCCGCCTCCCCTGCCTTCGCCGCCGACGTCGCCGCCTTCGACGAAACCAGATCTTCCAGAGCAGCCGCCAATCGCTTTTCTAGGAGAGAAACCGCGGCAACCGTGTATTTCCCGCGACACGCCCAGCCCCCGCCACCGCCGCTATCGACGCCGCTGAAACCAAACCTTAATACATCCCCACTACTATCAGGTAAGGAACTTGCAGCGGGCTCGGCGGGCAAGGCAGAATACTTTCTTGCTGGCGGGGTTACAGTGAAAGACGCGGCGGTTACTACGGCCTCCGCCACCTCCGTTCGCGCGGACAGGCGGGCGGCCTCTGTCCGAACTTCTTCCAATGCCATCGTAGCGTCGAGAGCTTCTTGCCGCGCACCTCGTAAATCCCACTCTAGAGCGCGCGCATGGCGTACCGCACGGAAGCACTCTGCGTCAAGGCGCGTCGCTGTCTCCCGTAAGAACGTCGTCACAAACAGCTGTTGCTCGTCGCTTCCTCCGTCGCCAAGGCCACCATCAGTCTTATCTTCCGGGCGGTGCCTGGAGGCTGACCTTCGTCGGTGGCGGAGTTTTCCGTCTTCCGTCGCAACCCAAGAGCGCCATTGCTCCGCAAGCTCGGCGATTGCAGAGGCCACTGGCGACACGAGGGTGGTTTTGCTTTCAGCCCCTCTCCCTCCTCCCAAAACCGGACCGCGCGATTGGAGAGGGGGTTCACCGACGAACAAGCGATCAGCGCATTCCTTGATACTCGAGTCATGTTCTTTAGAAAGTCGTGCGACATCGTCGCGGTATCGTTCGCGAGACGTTTGTAGCTCGGCAGCAAGCGCTTGCACCTCGGCTCGAGCAGATGCCAGTTTTTGCTGAGCGTCATCGGCTCCGAGCTCCGCGGCTCTAAGGGCGCTCCTGGACGGAGTGGCGTGACAGAAACCAAACGTTGAGAAGGTTTGCAGATGACATGAACATTCGAAGCACAAACAGTAGATGACACACAGGTCGCCAGTCGTTTACTCGACGAGTCTCCAAACACTAAGGTAACAGTTCCGAAAAAATGTACTATCGTCCCTCGACGGCGCATCAACAAAACAACCCTACCGCTAACCAAAAACTCACCTCAATTGCGATGCTTCCTCTGCCGCATCTTGAAGCCGAGCAGAACTTTCCGCGCGCACTCCGTGCAACGCTTCCGCCGTCATCCGAATGTCTTTCTCTAGCGCGCGGTTGCGCCTGGACAGGTCGGCCTCAACGACCGCCGCCGCTCTAATGTTCCTCTCTCGCCCCTCCATTTCGGCGGCAAGTCGATCTGCCCGCCTTTCAGCCGCCCCTTCGCGAGCAGTTGCGGACGTCAGTCGTACCGCAAGCGCTACGCAGTGTCGCGCTAGCCCCTGTGCGCCGATATGGTTGAGAATGCCCACCCCACCATCTACATCGGCGGCGCTGTCTGTCTGGGACTTCGAGAAAATCCCATTTTCTCCGTTCCTCGTCCGTACTGTCTCCACATGCGGATTAGCGTTGCCTCCGATACCACCGTCCCCGTCTTTCGCCGGCGACAACACAAAGGAAGTTGAGGACTGAAGTGCCTCAACAGTAGAGGTCAGGACGCTCACCTGTGCGCTTTTCTCCGCAAGGAGCGAGCTAAGTCGAGCTACCTCGACGGAAGCACTCGCGTCGCCACCACCACCTCCTTCCCCGCAGTCAACAGCCGTGATCCGGACCTCCCTAAGCATCGACGATACCTCGCGTGCGTCAGAACTACCGTCCGAAAAACCTGCTTTTCCTCCACCCGCACCGCCACTTCCGCCGTCGCCGCGCTCGTCTGTACCCGTGTCACGAGCCTTCCACATCCAGTATCCGGATTGAACCTGCCTGCGAAGGTCCTTGGTGTTTGTGCGCAAGGCCTCGATCTCGCTGGACGCAAGGACCAGTTTTCGGCGCAGCGCGGCCGCGTCGGCGTCATGATGGGTTCCGTTTCCGGCATTGGCGAGGGAGCGGCGGCGAAGTTTGTTCACCGCATCACGCTGGCCGGCGTCGGCACGTCGACGCTCTTTAAGCACGTCCTTCCTTAAGCTGTAAAGGAGCGTACGTTGGCAGAACGAGCCCAGCAGATGTACCAGAGGCGAGGCGACGGGGCGGTTAGATCGAAAGAGTGGCATTATCTCTTTCACCAATGAACGGGTGGTTGGACATGCCACACTACAAGGTTGTCCGACTCAGGTTGTTGCCGCCATCATGCAGTTGGCCCGCGGAAGCCTCTTGTGCGTTTATCGATATTTGACGCACAAAAACGCTATAAACAGAAGAACCACCGTGCTACTGGTGTCTGTTTTAGTACACACCGTACCGTACCACTCTCATGCACCCAGTCTGAACATCCTACGGTAGAAATTAAGACGCCCTTAAGAATACCGCCCGCCCCGTTGGTACTGCACGAGCGTCACTACAGGGAAGGACAAAATACGGCATCGTCAACAGCAACGCCGATTCTCCGCATGCCCTAACCTCTCCACTTCCTCCTCGAGAGCTCGCCGTCGACCAGCTGCCATAGCCGCCGCTGCTTCCTGTACCCCTGCCTCGGCCCACTCGTCGTTTTTCTCTTCACACTTCTCGCCCTCCATTGCGGTTCCATCCACGCCACGGGGGACGGTGTCGGGGAAAACAGCGGCGGGATCGCCACCGGCTAGGCGAGCCAAGCGGGCGCACCGGGTTCGCATGCCGCGAACTTTCGCCTCCAGACCCTGCCGTGGTAATTCCGCATATGGCGGGGTCATAGAGCTTGATGTTATAAAAGGCAGCCCAGTAGTCGCCACGCTTGGCGAATGTACACATACATAGCTTGTATACTCTACGATGAATAACAAGGACGGACACTGGGCGTGCTTCGTTCGCCGGGTAGAAAAGCGGTGTAAAGTCAAGATAACAAACACACACTCCAAACCATCACGGTTTGGATGCAACGCACGTTTGATTTTACAACACGATGAGTAATCAGGACGGAAACTGGGTGTGCTGATGTCGCTGGGTAGCAGGAGCGGTGTAATGTCAAGATAACAAGCACGCGCTCTCCAACCCGTGGCGGTTTGGATGCAAAGTACGTGTAAAGTTTTACCACACATCGTTATCGACAACTCGATAAACCATCTCGTAAACAAACGACTGAGAACATTCACCATGGTACAATTTTTCTTTAGGTTGCCATGTTGGAAAGTTGGCACGTTAGGGCAATGCCTGTTTTACGTTGCCATGCCCGGAATGTTGACACGTGTCCTTCCTACAACAACTAGCTCACCTCAACCCGATGGGACTGTCTGATCAGCGTCCCCGCAAAGTGGTCGATTAAGGTCGACGCGCTCACGTTTCCGGAGACACCTCGAAGCGTTTCCCCGACGGCGAGCTTGTCCATCTCGCCCTGCAGGTCTTCCGCTCTTGACAAGGCCGCGATTGATCGTTTTCTCTCATCTTCCTGGGGTGGTGGGAGTGACAGGTTCCGTCTCCATCAGCAATCACAGGCCGGGTTATGGCGAAAACGTCCGTTTCCGTCAAAAATAACGCATTACAAACTGAGACATTTTTCTCAGGCTATACCGGTTAGCGTTAGAAGTAGGCTGTACTATGTACACTATGTACAGCATTCAGGAGTTTGCAAGACGACGAAGCCGCATATTTTCTTTGAAGCGTATCACATCTGGTCATCGGAGTTTTCGCGAGGTTCATGCACAAAATTACAACTAAAAAGATCGCCACAAACGAAAATATCGAACTTAAAAAATAAGGAACTTCAAGTTACGCAGCGTTAGCGTTGAGTTCACCAGCAGCTGCGCGTGCAGCCTTGCATCGCCTTCGGCTCGTATCACAGCTAACTTCAGCGCCGATATTTCCTCACGAGCAGCTGCGAGCGCGGCGCCCACAGCACCTTGGACGCTGAGGGCCGCCATCTGTTTCTCCAACTCGGCCACACGCGCATTATTCGCCAATTTCTGCGTTTTCAGGGAACACTCCGCCTTCACTCTCCGCCTGTTATTCTCCATGGCGCGCTGCTCCCCCTCGCGCGCCTTGGCTCTAGCGTCCACGTCCGCTTTCAACAGTCTTTGGCGTAGGGCCACCACCTCCAGTCCCTGTTCCCCTAGCAATCTGCGGAGACCCCGTATCTCACTCTTCCCCTCCACACCGCCGTGCCCACCCCCGTTGTGCGACGTGGCATCTTCTCCTTCCCACGATTTCAGGTGTCCTCCTCGCCGTTTAACGGCCGCGGCGAGGTGCAGCCACCATTCCTGGGCGCCGATAAAGTCTTCCAGGCCCTTCTCATTGCTGCGTGCGGTGACAACCAGCTGCCCCTCTGCACTGCCATCGCGACAAATTTTCGACTCTCTTTCTCCCGTTCTGCTATTAATAGAACACGCTGCTGGTTCCGTTTCCGACTCACGGCTTCCTCCGCCTGGCTCGGTTCCCGTTTCATGGGGGTTTTCGTTTGCGGGAGTTTGCGTGCTGGGCGTACTGACACCTTCCTCTAATTCCCGGAGGCGTTTTTCTCGGTCTAGCACGGTGCGGCGGGCCGTCTCTTGCAAGCGCTCCAGCGTCTCGACCCTCTCCTCCAGCCTTGTCTCTCGCTTTTGGGAGTCTTCAAGCTCACGGTGGTGGCACGCCGAAGCTCGTCTTAACGCGGAGTCTTTCTGAGCCAAAACAATCGCCTGCGAGGACAGTTCTGACTGCACGGCCATTCAGCGAGAGAGCGGAAAAGATGGTACACGGGAGGGAGGCGGCTTGAAAGAGTCGGTAGGACAGGACACAATATAACGTAAGGGGCAAGGCTAACATGACAGCACCACCAAGATTTTCAGGGAGAGGCATCAAGAGCGTGCTCCGACGACACGCTCCGTGAGCTTGGGAGCAATCAAGGGGCGTGTGTCTCCGCCATCGCGGACAACTCGCTGAGCACTTGTAGGTTCTTTGAAGATGGCGTGTGGACACTCGCTTGTACCGCCACCGCCAGCGAATAGCAGATGACCGGCACGTGGTGATTCACCGGGGGTTGGCTGGCGCACTAAATCCTAGCGAACCAACATGCGCAGGGCAACTGCTATGCGCTGCTGATGGCGGCAGCTGCAAGTGCCCACACGCCCCCTCAACTAGTGCAGGTATCGGCATGCTGCATTTGGTGGCAGAGACGCCACAAACATCACTATCAGCAGCGCATAAGAGCAATCCTGCATGCATCGGTTCGCGGCGATTTGGTTTCCCCACCATACACAGCTAGCTGAATATCTTCAATCACTGTGTAGGGAGCGTGTCGACACTATCAGCTACCACCATCAGCAGAGTATGGAAATTATTTTGCACGCACGGGTTCCAGGGGCATTAGCCTGCGCACCAAAACGCAGCGGACCATAGCGTGCAGGACATCTGCTACGCGCTGCTGGTGACGGCGCTTGATAGTGTCGACTCGCTCCTTTCGCAGTGCTTGCACGCATCCAACAAGCTACGTGCGGTGGCGGGGACGCTGATACTGATGGCGGCACCTTCGAATGTCCACACCCCCACCATAGTATCTGCAGATGTTCAGCAAGCTGCACGCGGCAACGGAGACGCCGCAGGTACCGCTATCACGACGTTATCCTTCACGCGTTGGTTCGTGGAGGTTCGGTCTCCTCCATCCGCGTACAGCTGATTGCCTGCAGGTACTATAAAACGCGCGTGTAAATGCTCGCAGATACCACCATCACGAGCGTATAATAGCTGCAAGGTATCCTGCACGCGCTGAATCGCGGGGGTATGGCCGGCGCACTAAATATCAGCGAGCCAGTGCAGAATATGTGCTATACGCCAATGTCTGCGGTACATGCTAGTGCCCACACGCTCCTTACGCAGTGCCCGAAGGTGACTTGAAAGCCACGTGCGGCGGCGGAGATGTCTCCGTCGCAAGTAGCTTACTGAACGACTGTGTGGGCATTGAAGAGGGGGCGTGTGGACACAACCTGTGCCATCAATAATAGCGCATAGCAGATATCCTGCACGCGCTGGTTCACGGGGGGTTGGCCGGCGCACTTAATCCCAGCGAACCGGCGCGTGTAAGACATCTGCTACGCGCTAACGTTGGTGGTACGTTCTAGTACCCACACGTTCCTTCCACAGTACCTGTGGGTGTCCCGAAAGCTACGTGCAGTGGCGGAGATGTCTCTGCCACCACACGTAGCTTGCTAAACACTTGCAGGCATTGAAGGGGTGTGTGGACACTAGCAATGCCGCCAGCGTTAGCGCATACCAGGTAGCAGCTGTCCTGCACGCGCTGGTTCGCGGGAGTTAGGAAAGCGCACTACATTCCAGCGAACTAACGCATGCAGGATACCTGCTGTGCGCTAACATCAGCGGTACATACAACTACCCGCACGCCCCCTCCATAGCGACTGTGGGTACCCAGAAAGCTACGTGCGGTGGCGAAGATGTTTCCGCCACCGCACGCAGCTTGCTGAACACCTGCAGGCACTGAAGAGGGGGCGTGTGGATACTAGCATGTATCACCAACATCAGCAAATAGAAGCTATCCTTCACGCGCCAGTTTGCGAGGGTTTGGCGTGTACATAAAACCTCGCGCACTTCGTCCCTATTTACCGCGCCTTCAAACGTGTACTTCACCGCCCCTCCCCGCCCCCGCCCGGATGGGTCCACAAAAGAGACCACCTCAGCTACCGACTGCATACCTCGAGCCTGGCTACTTTTGTACGAAGGTCGTCCACGGCCGCCGCCGACTCCCTCCATTCCACTTGGACCCCTTGCCGTGCACACACGTCCCCCGCCCTGGGTGGCTCCAGTGGCTCACGCGGAGAATCAGATTGCACGAAGAAGTCAGCACCAGCGGTTGGGGGCTGGGCCGCAGTTGATCCGTTCATGCCAGTTGGCGTGGTACTTCGGTCATTCGCACCGGCAGCGATGGAGCGGGCATTTCCCCCCGACCTTAGTCGTTTCACCTGCTGGAGAAGGGCGGAAACACAACACCGTCTTGAAGACTGCGTAATCCGGCGCAACCACTTGTGCTCAAGGCGGGCGGCGGCGCTTTGATAGTACCAGGTATGGTGTAGACTAAGCATATAGAAAAAAAAAATTGTCTTTCCGATGAGAATGAATACCGATTTTATTATTTTTGTGTTTCAAAAGCGATACATATTCCCGAGAGCCAATCATCATACTACCAGGTAGCAAAAATATCGTAGTTGACAGCAGCTATCGATCACACCAAAAAAATCGAAGTCAGCATTGGCAGTGTCGAAAACCAGGTGATACAAGAAATGTTTTATGTCGAGGGGAGGCGCCACTCGAACAAAGAACGGCCTATTTCCCGTATCATCTATTTCTCGAGACTGTCAATCATGATTCCGTAGGGCTGTAAGTCGGCACTACTTGAGTCGCCGACTAGTTATTATTCGGGCTAATAGTCAGTCGTCAAACGGAGGGGCCGACTTTCCGACTTACTGGGTTTCATTATGTAGGAAGACTTTTTTAATGCGGGGTACAGCTTTTAACGTGAATTGCTGCGGACTGCGGATACCCCTCACATGTCCTGTGACACTGCAGCGCACAGCGGGAGATCCACACACACGCACACATGGCGGAACCACCCATTTCTCTCGACTGTGCCGACGGCGTCAGCTGAGGGCGGAGATCCCGTCGGCGACGTTGTGGCCATTATCGACCCCGGACCACCTTGGCGAGTGCACGCGACCCCGAAACGGTGCTAAACCGCGAGAAGCATGAGCAGAGGTGCAGCACGCCGCTCATATCCAACAGCCCGCTGTGGAAGTTTTTCACGGTCTATCTCAAGGACTCGCTCCCTGGCATAGCCGTGTGCAAGTCATGTAGGCACTGATGCTCCTCGCATCCTTCTCGCTCGAGGCCCTGCCACTGCCTCCGCCTTTGCTACCCGCCCCACGCGCCTCATGTTCTTTCAGGGCCTCGCGATGCCGTTTCCTCTTCATGTTAGATGCTGCCTCAAATGGGTAGGAGACCCGAACCTAACCTCGGCATTGGCGAAATCGCCGAGGCGAACGGCGATTTTACCAATGCCGAGGTTAGGTTCGGGTCCCCTATCCATTTGAGGCAGCATCTAACACGAAAAGGAAAGGGCATCGCGAGGCTCTGAAATAACATGAGGCGAGTGGGGCGGGTAGCAAAGGCGGAGGCAGTGGCAGGGCCTCGAGCGAGAAGGATGCGAGGAGCATCATTGCCTACATGGACGGCGTCAAGCCATTCACGAGCAAGATAGTTCGGTTCATCATCGACAGCTCTAATAATCGATGGTTTAGGACTTGCGGTCGTCATCGACGCATGCGTTTGGGAGACACGAATAAACGAATAACATCACGGAGGGATCCACAGGGATCCAAGACCTTTTCTTCTGGGGATATTGTTTGCACCGCTATTGCCGCTATCTTGGTGATGAGTTCGCTTTTCCGCTCGTATCTCCGCCAGGTAGTATTGCGACTCAAACAATTGCAGTCACGTTCCTCTAGTTCGGAGTAGATTTACCTGGTACATGCGTTGTACTTCTCGTTTTTTGTGTTTTTTTGTGTAAACTGAAGCTTTCAGTTTTTTTCGTTTGAAACTTACGTAAATCTAAGTAATATTTTTGCGCTTTTCTTGCGCAAAAAAATGAAGCCAAATAACGTATTTTTCGCCTCCGGCGGGCCCTCCGGGGGCGCCTCCAGCGGGGCCCACTCGGCCGGGGGGAACTTTTTTTGCTCGCTTCGCTCGCCTGGCTTCGCCAGCCGACTTACCGACTAAAGTCAGCTAGTCGGCTTCACCGACTAACGAGTAGTTATTATTCGTGAAATGAAACCGACTCACGGCCCCATGGCTTTGTTTTTTCACGATCGATAGCTGTTGCCAACAACTTTTTTTCAAGTATACAAAATTGCTCAAGAATTTATACATATTTCAAACACAAAAGGATGTGTTCACTCTTATCGGAAAGGCCGTTCTCAGTTAAGAAAATCGGCTGTTGTGGGGAGAGCACTTCCATGGTCGTTGATTCGGCAGCTGAGGGCAAGTCGTGCGAGTGGCCGCCCTTTTTCGCGGTGTGCACCGCTGTGAAACTATTTCGTCACACTGCGCCAACGAACCAGTTGAAAGCCTTTTGTCGAGTGAGGTGCCGGACTGCTCGCACGAATGATCTCAACCCGGTACAGTGAGGGGCTCCCGACAGTGTCGGTTGAATAGTGCCACTGCTCTCTATAGTGCCGGTGAAATATCTTGGCACGACTGGAACTCTCGATAGTAACCCTACTCCCACTAGTGACGGTGCCCTGAATAGTGCCGATCTATTGGGTCGGCACATACCGGCATTATTGGGAGCACCCCACTCTAGCGAAAATAAGGGCACCCTCTATATCGTAATTCGGGTCCGTGGCGGTATATTATCCGTTGGCAGCCCATCCCACTCACCTCTTCAAGCAAAATATCGATTTGGCCTTCCCGCTCCTGCAGGCACCGCTCTAGCCTAGCCACAACAGAATTTTCATCTCCCCCTCCATCGCCGCCTGCCCCACCCCCACCCCCTCCCCCGCCATCCTCCTTACTCCCACCGCCACCCCCGCCGCTGCACTCCTCCCCCGCCGCCGATCTTGCGTCTACTTTTAGTCTCCGTCTGGCCGCGGCCTCTCCTAACGCGCGGATCTTGGCGTCCTTTCTGCGAAGGAGGACCAGCGCCCGCCTTGTTTTCTCTTCAAATGCCTCGCGTTCTCTCCATACCGCCAGGTCAGCAAGTCGAGCGACGCTGGGGGAGGCCATGCGGAGCTCGGAGACCAACGCCTGAGTGTACAAAGGGGCGGCGGTAGTGTAATGCACGGGAGGGAAAAAAGGGGCGGAGGCGGTATGATTCGCAAGTGGCAGCAAAGAGGTGCCATTTACACGCGTCAGAAAAGGAGCGTCGGTGATGCCATTCGTACATCGGGTCAAGGGGTGCCGACGGTAGTGTGATTTGCACGTGGGGGCAATTAAGCCTGTTGTGCGGTTTGCACACGAGTGCAAAGGGGCACCGGTAGCACAATTGGCACGTGGGGGCATAGGGGAGCAGGTGGTGTGATCTTCAGGTGAGAGTCAAGGGCAATCGCTTGCACGTGGGGGGGCGGGGGCGGCTGCCGCATTGGTTCCGGCTGCCACATCAGTTCTGAGTCACACACTTTGCACGCTAGAAGAATAAAAATGCAAGAAAAGCACTCCATGCACAGACTAGTCAAACGTTGAACGTCTTCGTATGGCCCTGTTGACCCTGGTACTAGCTACCGTGCCACTAAGGAGAGTCACCGACCCATATCCTTCATGACAACATACCTCCTGTAATACGGGCGATTGGGGTATCACACACAGCTTGCAAAGATGAGTATCGACGAAATCCTTGATCTCATCCCTGTAGTGCACTTTTATTCTTGAACAAAAACACCATCGGGTAGTCCATTTGATTTTAAAGTTCGGAGACTAACGCCTACAAACGGGCACCGACGGTGTGATTTGCACGTGGGGGGGCGAGGCTGCCACATCATTTCCGGAACTTCGTACCCATAAGAGTAGAAACAAACAGTCTAGGACTAGCAACGTCATTTGTGGTCTGCGTGAGGCTAGTTTATCAGTGCTTTTTGAGTGCTACGCGTAATTCCGCCAGTATTGCGGCCTGTGTGAGGTTAATTTTATCGGTGCTGTTTGAGCGCTACGCGTAACTACGCGAAATGTCGCAGCAGACGTCCCTGATTTCGAGCAGGAGCCATCCTTTGTGGTAGGCTATATGTCGTTGGGGGTTTAGCTTTGCCAGTATTATTATTGGTGGTGGTCTCCCTGTACTGCCGGTATGTGCCAGCTAACAATACTGGCGGTATAACGGACACCGGCCCTATGGGTATGGCGCCGTATAGCGGATTATAGTCGTGTCAAGCGCACTATACAGGAAATAGGTACTATCTCACCGTCACTACGGGAAGACGATCACTGTAATGAAAATTGGATAGCAAGTCCATGGCATTGCCATGGCACGTGCCACTCCACGCACAATGGAATCGCCATGGCACGCCACAAGGATACATTGTCTGTCATTGGCTTGAGGTTATGGCTAGGGGTATGAGTGCCACAGCACCGCAACGGCAGCCACATGGCAGTGCCATGGGGCATTGTCATGGCAATGCCATGAAAGTCATCATGGGTATGCCATGGCCGTCGGTGTCATAAGCCCCCCGGGCAACGCCCTGCAAGCGCATTGTACTGCCATGGCATTGCTATGAAAGCTGTGTAAGTCCATTACAGTTCGTGAAAGCACACGCACAGAGGGTACCTCATCACTTTTTCGAGAAAATGGCTGACATACATTTTCAACTATTATATACAACCTAACCCTAAACGCATCAAACTCTAGCCACTAATGTAGGGAAAATACCCTTCGTTTTGTACCCAGTGTGCCTCGATCACTGTCTCGAATCAATGGTAAGCCACCGCATGTACGCCCATGACACGCCGCGCCTCCCATGGCAAAGTCATTGTGGTGTCATGGTAACGCAATAGCATCCACGAAAGTGCCATGGCACGCCATGGGGTGCCATGGAAACTGCCATAACGCAAAACGAAAAAGAAATAAAAAACATCCCCTGACAGCTGCATTCGAAGGAATACATTTGGATGCACAGTAAAAAATAAAATATCGTGTGGCCGGCATGTGGTTCCAGTATTACGGAAATGAACTCAGGATAAAATGTCATAACACCCAACCCTAACCTTACACCAAACCGACCTGAATGGAAGCTATCCGGAAAAGAAGGGAGCAAATGAGAGGACGGGCAGACTGTTCGAATTCCCTCCTAAATGGAAGATCGGCATGTAAAAACATCGTCTATAACTTGTTCGGGCACGCATATACTACATAGCTTGACCACTCGCGCCTTCGCTGTGGGTTGGGTAGCAGGTTTTGGTTGTATATCTGGATCTCCAGCAGCAGAACGGTGCTTCGCCCGACTAGTCATAGCTCACGTTATTGCTAGTTATACGGGCGACACCACTCTCCCCAGCATGGTTATTCTTGTTCAGCATTCCGGGTATTCCAGCTTGCTCTTTGGGCTTTCACGCACCAGTGTGTTCACGCTTTTGGTGTTTGATTCGCCTTGTACGCGTTCCATTAACTTTACGTACCGGTATGTTCAGACTTTTAGCGCCTTGTACGTGTTCCGTTGGCTTTCACGTACCGGTATGCTCAGGATTTTGACGTCTGCTTCGCAATTTACACGTTCCAGTGACTTTCACGTACCGATATGTTCGGTATTCTGATGCTTCGCATCATACACGTTATATTGGCTTTCACGTACTGGTATGTGGGACGTTTGGTGCCTGCTTTGCTTTGCACCTGTCCAATTGGCTTTTGCCTTGCAAGGTAGAGGTGTGGGAGTGGGTTGTTAAGCGCAGCATCTTCGATCCATTATCTGAATTCTCCAGATAGATTGCGTTAGTTCCACCTGATCTTTCGATGAATCTGCATATACGGCCCGTCAGGGTGGGCTAGTGTTATGGTATCCCCTCTACCCCGTTGGGGCGTTATGGTTTATAGCAGCTATTCCCTTCATAGGTGGCAGGCGTCATCGCTTGCCTGAACGAACGGCTCCGCCCCCCCTTCTGTCAGAAGGTATCCGGCGGACAGCAAGCAACTAATACCAGAGATGTAAAATCCATGTAGCCCTCGTGTGAGTGACCACTAAAGAGCCAGAGGAGCCCCCGCATAGCAGTAGTCGGTCCCAAGGTCCATATTTCCCCAACACCACTGTACTACACTCTAAAATGCCGGCCCCCTGATAAGAAAATCGATACATTGGTTTTAGGCAAGATTTCTTTTATGAGAAAAGGTGTGTCCTACACCTTACTGTAGTAAAACATCTGTCGAATCGTGATCACGAAAAGCAAACTTACTTCTAGCCGCGCGTTTTCCCACTTGAGCGCTTGGACCTTTCCTGTCACCTCCTCCCCGGTCTCCTCCGCATCTTCGCCACTCAACGCCGCAGCAGCACCACGAGTGATAGTGGCAGATGCGCGTACCGGACGCGATACCTTCATAAGCAAAAATAAACGGCCGTTAAGAAGAGGGAGAGAAAATAAACCAGCAGCACATATATAAGCCGGTCGCCCCGGTGGCGTATCAGGTTATCCTCGAGCCTGGTATAGGTCAGTTTCGTGAGTTCGAATCCCCCCGAGTGCATACTCGTATAAATTCGTGGGGACTTTTCGTGCGCACAAATTGACGTGCGGAAAGCGCGAGAGCGTGAGTTAGCAACACTCGATGAAAAATCGACGAGCAGTGGGATTACTGAACCCTATGCGCGATAAAGTATTGAAGGCAAGAATCGGGGGGGAGAAGGGACGACACCTGTGACCACGGCCTGTCCAGAAGCTGCGAAGTAAAAGTGTGCGAAAAAGAAGAAAAAAAAAGAAAAGAAAGGCATGCGAAGCATATTATTATTGTTGTTCTCACACTACTAGCAACTCGCGTACTCAACTCCTTGGTCACAGGACCGTCTGCAGTCACTCTGGAGCGGAAGAATATCCCACGGAAAAAAGAAAACAAAAAACAACAACAGCCGTGGTACGTATATATATCTCATAATAGCTGAAGCAAGTAATACATCCGCCAAAAAATGTAAAAATAAAATGGGAAGTCAGCGTACGAACGTGCCAGGCCCATACTGGCACATACGCTTCAAGGCTCGCAGCCCAAACCGATTATTACACCGGATACCACCCAGGAAACCATATTAATGTACAAATCCGAGGAGAAAAAATAGGCTGATACTTGTATCAAGGAAGAAAGAATAGAAAACCGAGAGAAATAGAAAACGAAGCAAGAAGAATAATATGTGCGTAATAAGTTACGTAGGCTCGCCGGCAGGGGAGATGTAACGAGGTAAGGCAAGCTATTAATACACAGCAGCGCTCCGGGCAAAAAAAAAAAACGCGTCCGATCTAAGCCAGCATAAATTGGAACTAGACAGCTGGTATTAGGTACCAGGTGTTCCAGGAATCATCCGCGTTACGGTTCGTGTTATCCGGTTTCTTTATTTAGGTGCCACGAACCTGATGGGCAAGGAACGCTTTTCGATCGAGGGTGCCAGGGTGCACCTATCGGCTATGATATACGGCAGTAAGGATAACTTAAAGCCCGAAGGAGCACCGCGGATGTTGCCGTGAGGCTGGCCGTGAGGATTGTCATCTGGATTGCCATGGAGCTTGCCGTGGACGGGTTGCCGCGCACGTGCCATGGCATTGTCGTGGACCGCCATGGCAAGTCCCACTGCACGTACCATGGACACAACCACAGCACCTGCAGTCGCAACGCCATGGCCAATGGCAACTCGTCGGCCTTGAAGTGGCAAGCAGCGGCCTGTCGTAGATTGCCGCGGCATTGACTGCGGCAGTGACCGCGGCAATGTTGCGGCATGCCGCGACTTGTCGTCGTCACTGCCGCGGCAAGCCACTAAAAAGTAAAAAGAAATAGTGCGTCCGTGCTTGGAATAGGACGCCTCGGTCAACGAATGTTGTTCGTACCTGGTACATACGTAGAGGATCATGTCGTATGTAACATGTACCATACAGGCCCTGGCTCCACTTGGAAGTGGTGTTCCACGCGGATATCGTGATATCGTGATTCCATGTTTTCAAGACTCCATGCATACCGCAAGATACGGCACTTTATAGGCACTCGTATTATACTCTGCTGTAGCTCGTACTCGTACTCGTTCGTAGCGCCGGGGTGGATCAGAGCCCGGAAACGCCGATACAATGCGCCGGGAGTGCGCAACGGCTGCACATCAGCGCAACGGCTGTACACCAGCGCAACGGCGAACAAAATGTCGCAACGTGAGGGTGTCGGAATGGGTTCATCTTTTCGCACCTCATGACGACTCGTGAACCTCATCTAAGCTCTCATCCGATCGAGGATATCTATATGATGATTGAAAAACGTCAGCTTTTGATTTGAATATCAACGGCCACAATGCAACTTTTGGTTTGCGCTCTGCAGACACTTGATTTTCCGTGTATTTTACTTACGAGTGACTATACCGATCTATAGCCTGCTGCAAAACCAAATATCAAGACTCGGGTCCAATCAGTCTACAGCAGTGGCAGAGCTATTCCTTGCTACACGATCCTGCAGGAACCTCAGAAGCTCGCTACCTACGTAGCTCGGTCGAGCCCATCGAAGCTACGATGCCGTTCGTATGTATCGCTTCATCAGTCATGAGGAGCAAACTTCTATCTCGGTTTTCATAAAAATTGGAAAACGTCAGATGTGAGTACAACCGATTGAACGATTAAAACTCAACTTTGCAAGCTGCATGGTACATCTATGTGTCACTGATATACAGCAGTAGTTTTTCTGAACGAACGGCGGACTGTTGCAATTCGGGCAACACCCGAAGTGGATCCTCCGCCATGTTTCACTAGGTACTCGGTTTTTGTATTTTTGTCGTTTTTCTGCACGAGCGGCGGACTGTTGCAATTCGGCAAACACCCTAAATGGATCCTCCGCACAACGAGCATACCTGCGCCATCCCCAGATAAAATGTTGCCAATGCGATCTGCAGCTGGTTCAGCGTACCAAGCAGCACGCTTGCCGCATCACCGTCACCCAGCGAGCAGCAGCGCAGCAGCTGGAATCCCACAAAATCTAAACCGAGGGCAACTTTCTAGTAGTAGGGGACCTGTGGGGGGGGAAAAAATGAGGTTTTTCAAGTCTTGCACAGGCATATTTGATGGGGGGCGCTGTTTATTGTAAGCTATCCACGAAAAACATCCCCTAGGCAAGCCAACCTTTCAACTCTGTAAAAGCTCCCGATATCCACAATCCACTCTTACTCTTATGAGCACTTTTTCTTCCCTTTTTTCGGTATACCCTTTGCTCTTCACTTTTTACTCTACAGCTCAACAGCGCCAGCTCAGCTCGAATTAGCTTTACGCTCAGCAGTTCAGATGAAGCCATAGAGTAACAGGTGTGTTTCCCTTCCCTCCCCGGTAAATGCCTTCAGTTGTGTATCTTCAAGTGGGTTTAGCATGTGACTACTGTGAAACAGAGAAGGTTGCTCCTGCTTTCGCGCGGGGGCACGAAATGTCTTTCGCGCGTACGTACTGCTGGATGTAATGTAAAATGAAAGTGATGAGGTGTCGCGAAGCTATTCGGCCATCTTATTGTTCAATCGGGTTTTTGGTCCAAAATTGTGTTACAGGTTACCACCATGGCTACTACTGTCATCGAGGACGCTGTACGTGCGGGTGGGCAGAATCTTGCATAAGGCGAAACAAAAAATCCACACCCTGTTTCGCTTGACAGTTAGTCAATGTCACGATGGTGTAAGATTTGTATGTGCGCCAGAAACGTTTCAACGCGCGCGCGCGTTACGGGTGGGTGGGTGGGTGGGTGGGTGGGTGGGTGGGTGGGTGGATAGACGTAGTCCCCGACCACAGCTTCGAGAACCGTGTCGAGGACGCGCTGCCAAGATAAAATCCATCATCACATACATCGTGTTCACCCTGTATGCAAGGCGCCATGAGTATCACCCGGTACCCCGCTTCGCACACATACATACTTACACTCGAACGCAGTTTGTTCAGGGGCAATGCTATGCTTCACATAAAACGTCTATACGGTTGAGCTAACTGCGTTGGGATACTCGTCAGCTTGACAACATTGATACAATTGTGAGTCGACGTTGTTGTGCTGCATGTTCTGAGTGTGCTGAGTCTCAAGTTGGCAACGTGTGTCCTGGTCAACGTGTACTGCGGGTATGGCGAGACCAAAATATTAGGACAAGGAGATACCAACGTTGAGGCCGGAAGGGGGCGTTTCGTCCGCCCGTTCGTGCAACTGCCTATCACCTGCCAAGCAGGTATGCATGCACGATGTATATATATACAAAATATGCAGCCTTTTAACGTTTTATCGTGTGTAGAAGGACCACATCTCCCGGACATCCTCCCCACACTGCTGGCTTCACCGCTTTGCAGCCCCTTGCTTGGTGCCTGCTTGTCGGCGCAATCCCCACGACTACCTAAGTTGGAGCGGTGCTCTTGTCGGTACTGCAATCTAGATGGAGTCAATTTTTCAAATATATCACATTAATTAGCCTTTGGGGGGGCGGACAGCGAACTCAAAAGCGACAACAGCAAGTGCGATCATGCCGGCCGTTGGCGTTGGATTTATAGATGCATGGACGGGCTCTGATCATGGGATGGGAATTTATCTTCCTTGTATGCGGCGGGACCTCGATATTGTCCCGATGGGCAAGTCTTGCCGCGCGCCGGCTCTATTAGGCCCAGCCGATCAATATTCAGGGCATTCAACCGACAGGGGTGGGCTTTTCATACCGTGCGGGGCGGTATCCACTCGGGGATCACCGTTTTCGTCCCCCAGGGCTTTGGAGTGGTCGATGCATGGGAAGATTTTTGGTCTGGGGATGGGACCTTATCGTCCCCGGGCGCGGCTGGACCACGCCGTTGTCTCGAGGGCCAACTTCCGCCGCGCGCTGGCTCCGTTAGGCCCAGTCGACCAGCAATCAGCGAATAGGGGTGGGGTTTCCACGCCGGGGGGGGCACGTTATCGACCAGGAGGACCAACATTTTCGTCCCAGGGGTGGTGGAATTGTGGAGACATGAAAGGATTTATGACCCGGATATGATATCTTATCGTCCCCGGGTGCGGCGGTACCAAGACGTTGTCTCAGGGGGCAAGTCTCGATGCGCGCTGGCTCCGTGATTTAGTAATCAGCCGATGATGGGGAGGGGGGGGGGGGCGTACTCAATTGTTGTTTGCCAGTCATTTGACCATTGACCACGCATTGCCATCATTTTCGAGGCGGAGCACGGTTCCTACTTCTAATAGAGACACCTCCAATATTTGGGGGCTCATTACGCTTTTTCCATATACTACATAGAAATGCTTTGCTTATTTATGCTATCCTCGTCCTGTTTCGCCGTCTGTGGCCACCATCTCTCTCCTAGAATAGCGACGTTTTCTCGCTACTATCTAGTCTACCAAACTCTTCCATGCCACATTTTTTATCTTCTCATCTCCTCCTCTAACACACCCCTTTCCTCCTTGTATATATATTCCATATTCTCCTACTGTGCGCGTCCTACTCTCTATTGTTGTGCCACACTGGCACACATGTGCATCCACGTCCTCCTCCTCCTGACTACTGGTATATATTTTTCTTCTTTCTGGTAGGTCCAGGTCCCCTACACGAAATGGCGGTTTCAGCTTTTTCGCGTAGTCCATTGGGCCATGCAAATACGTTTTCATTCCAACATCTTCCCTCAACCCCCCGTATGCCCTCGCCGGGTGATGCTGGCTCCGTGAGCCCAAGCTAATCAGCGATCACCCAATCAATGGAGTAGGGGTTTATGGGGCGGTGCCGACCGGAGGGATGGCCGTTTTCAGTTTTCATCTCCGTTGATGGGGAGTTTTGAGATATATGGAGAGATTTCTGAACCGGCCGTGGAACCCTGTCCCTCCTGGGTGCGGCGGAATCTCTGTACCTCTATGACTGGAATATTCCTGTTCAGCACCAACTTTCTAGAAAAGAGCCAGTGGCTTCTGACAGGGATTTGAGAGGCCAGCCAGCGGCTCGAAGCGCAAAAAAATATATTCAAAGTTGCACGCCGGCACCAAGGCTGGCTCGACGGCTGTCAGGACTGCCTTGTGATTGTCGGCAATGCCCAGCACGCGACAGCCACGGCTCGGCACGGCATGGGACCAAGCGTTCTGCCGGTTGTGAGGTCCACCTTCACTACCCGTGCCGCGAGGCGGGGCTGAAACGCCCTGGATGGCGAGGTCTCTATACAGAGAGACAGAATAGCAGCATAACTTTTTGCCCTCCGACAATATATATAGGGGGGGGGGGGGGCGTACTCATTTGGTGCTTGCCTTAGTCATTTGACCATTGGCCACGCACCCCTTTTAAGACGGAGCACCGTTCGTACTCCTTATAGACACCTCCAGCATTTGGGTGCTCATTACGCTTCTTCCATATATTACATAGAAACTGTTTGCTTATCCTATCCCCGTCCTGTTTCGCCGTCTGCGGCCACCATCTATCTTCTAGGACAGCGATCGTTTTCTCGCTACTACCTAGTCTACGAAACTCTTCCATGTCACATACGTCTAATTTCATCTCCTCTTCTAACGCATCCCGTTCCTCCAGGTGCATTTCACATTCTCCTACTATGTGAGTCCTTCTCTCTATTGTTGTGCCACACGGGCACACACTTGTAGCCACGTCTTCCTCCTTGTTTTAAGCGGGTGCATTCCTAGTTCTGTTCTTAATACTGTTTTACTCATCGTACTCGAGCATCCTAGTACTTTTTTTTGTTTTACGAACTTTGTGTTCCCTTCCCATACTTCTCCTGCATACTCTACATTTGGTACAATTACATTAATCAGAATACATGTGTTAATCCTAGTGTCAAGGTGCGGGTCTGTTAGGATCGCATCCATCTTGCCTACTTGTAATTTACCCTTTCCGATTACTTTCGCGCTATGTGTGCATCCCAAGAGCAGTCCTTTGAGATCTCTACGCCAAGGTACGTATACTGGTCTACGATCGGTAGTTCACTTACATTTGAAATTTATCGGATTCACCTTATCATCGTTACATACAACTAGTACGCATTTTTTCACGTTCGCTGTCACTCTCCATTTCCTAGTGTACTCTAGTGCTTTCTCTATCTAATCTGTTTCTGCAATCCTTCGGGTGTTTCTAATATCCCCACGAAATCGTGTCCGCAAACATCACTCCCGACACCGTATCTCCCCCCATCGTGACTCCTTGCCTTGAGCAAGGAGATAGTCGTACGCAAGATATACATCGATAAAACTACGACAGGATGGAAAGTGTATGCTATGTCTAGAAAGAAAGTAACAGATATGGTATAGAAGAAGAAGAAGGGAATATGGAAAGACGTAATTAACAAAACAAACGAAGACTTTTATGGCGGGATGAAGCAGACGTGGGCAGGGATAGAAGGTATACTGGGTCAACAAGCAGGCGAGGCAGACACGGGAATAGCTACATAAATAAGAGCACATAACGGTAAAATGGTTAGTAGCTGGAAGGGGAAGAGGGAAGTACTTGCAGAAGATTACCGCAAGCTAGGAACGCCCACAGCCAACGAAACGTTCGACGCAGAATTCGAGAAGGAATTCAACGCGTGGGCAGAGGCGAACGTAGGTGGGTCAGAAAGGGAAGACCGGGGTTCCGACGGGTTACAGACTCCAGGGAGAGTTAACAAGATAAAATATGTAGAGAAAAAGTAAAGCTAAACCTAAGAGTAGAAAAGCAGCAGGGGCAGATAAAATAGTGAATGAATTTACGAAGTACGAGGGAGAAGGTATGCTTACCATGGTGGTTATGTTGTATAGTTGGATACGGAAAAATGAGTACGCGCCTACGAGGTGGAGAGAAGGAGTTGTAGTAAACTTGTTCAAGAAAGAAGATAAGGCTGACCCGGGGAACTGCCAAGGGATAACGCTATTAAGCACCGCAGGCCAAAACAGTATGTAATGTTTTGAACGATAGAATGGGAACAATGTTGGAGAAGGACGAAAAAAAAAGGGGAGGGCAAGCAGGATTTGGTCAAACCGTAGTTGCGTAGACCATGTGCACACATTAGGCAAGATAATTCAAGGTAAGAAAGACGCCGGGCCAACGACGTACTGTTTCTTCCTAGATATACAGAAGACCTATGACACAGTATGGAGGAAGGAGTTGTGGAAAAAGATGTGGGAAATTGGGATCAGAGGAAAGATGTGGAGAACGATGAAAATATTACGGAATGTGCGAGAATTGCTGTGATGCTGCTCGGGGATATATCCAAATATGTGTTGATATTTTACAAGAAGTTGCACAGGGATGTACACTATCACCCAATCTGTTCAAGGTATATATTATGACATGATTGTAGCAGTCGAAGCAACAAAGCAAGGAGCCACGATGGGGAAAGATACGGTGTCGGGGGTGATGTTTGCGGATGGTTTCGTGGGGATATCAGAAACACCTGAAGGATTGCAGCAACAGACAGAGAAAGCACTAGAGTACACTAGGAAATGTGGAGAGTGGCAACGAACGTGAAAAAGTGCGCAGTAGTTGTATGTAACGAAGATAAGGTGAATCCGATAAATTTCAAATGGAAGTGGGGAGAAGATGAACTACCGATCGTAGACCAGTCAGTATACGTACCTTGGCGTAGAGATCTCAAAAGACTGCTCTTGGGATGCACACATAGCGAAAGTAATAGGAAAGGGCAAATCGCAAGTAGGCAAGAAGGATGCGAATCTAACAGACCCGCACCTTGACACCAGGATTAAAAGAAGTACTGTGATGAATGTAATTGTACCAAATGTAGAGTATGCAGGAGAAGAATGGGAAGGAAACGCGAGGTAAAACAACTGGAAACAGTGCAGATGACAGCAGCTAAAAATATACTAGGATGCTCGAGTACGATTAGTAATACAGTAAAACTAGGAATGCACCCACTTGAAACAAACAGAGACGCGAGGAAGTTGATATGGCAATATACAGTAAACAATATGCCCGAAAAAAGGCTGCCAGCCATAGTTGATAGGGCTGTATGGGAGAAAATAACAAAAGGCGAGCTGGAATAAGATGGGATAACGTAGTCGAGAACGATTCAGGGGCAGACCAAGAAGAGGTATATATAGACTAGTCTATAGAGAACTTTGGCGGGTACAAGACGGAAGTAAAATAAAAAAATGTTGAAAGGGAAAGGCTAGCGCTAAGAAATAAGGTGAAAGAGGAGAATCACCTAGTAGATATATACGGGGGTTTGAGGGAAGATGTTGGAATGAAAACGCATCAACACGGCCCAATGGATTACACGAAAAAGCTGAAACTGCGATTTCGTGCAGGGGACCTGGACCTACCAAAAAGAAGAAAGATATATACCAGTAGTCGGGAGGAGGAGGACGTGGCTACATATATCTGCCCGTGTGGCACAATAAAGAGCAGGACTCACATAGTAGGAGAATGTGAAATATACCTGGAGGAACAGGATGCATTAGAGGAGGAGATAGATGAGGAAATTAGACGTATGTGACATGGAAGAGTTTGGTAGACTAGATAGTAGCGAGAAAACGATCGTTATCCTAGAAGATAGATGGTGGCCGCAGACGGAGAAACAGGACGGGGATAGGATATATAAGCAAACAGTTTCTATGTAATATATGGAAGAAGCGTAATGAGCACCCAAATGCTGGAGGTGTCTATAAGGAGTAGGAACGGTGCTCCGTCTTAAAAGGGGTGCGTGGTCAATGAATGGTCAAATGGCTAAGGCAAGCACCAAACGAGTACGCTTCCCCCCCCCCGCCCCCTCATTTTTGACCCCGCCCCCCCGCCCCTTACGAATCCCGCTCTCCCCTCACCGGTTATACGACTTACAGGATACACTTGATAAACTTATGCATTTCTTTCAACCGCTGTCAGATTTTGTCCCCCTCAAAAACGGGTCTTACAGTTTCCGTGCACAGATTGATTAACATCACCCTGTTGACACTGGTACAAGATAGTTCTAAGGGTAGTCGCCGACCTGTAATACTATCCTTAACGAGGACACACACCCAATAATACACACGATCGGAGTATCACACACAGCTTGCAAATATGATTTTCGACGAAATCTTCGATCTCACAGCTGGAGTGTATTTTAATGTTTTAGAATATACCTGGTAACTGGTATGGCATAATGCCGTTCCGATATAAATCTAACATCCCTCCGTAGGTAAGCAGTACTATATCTTCTATCCATATCAATAGTTACCATTAATACGCCCGCGCTTTTTTTGGAACCTTACCCACGGACAGGCAAAGCGGGTTTATCCCTGAAAACTTCGTTTTTTGCTGATACTTCATTTCTTTTTTCCGTTTTGGACTCCTTTCTGGTGCTATTTGGTAACATACTTGCTGTACTTGCAAAGAAGGAAAGGGGAGAACGGCTCCCATCTGGTGCACCTGCAGAGAGCTAAGATATCTACTCGTTGTCGGCTCTAGAATTATCGCATCATATCACTCTAGAGCCCTACGAGGAGAATAATAATAACTTACTCTTCTACTCTATGTAGGCATGATGCGGTCCGTGCAGGACAATTCGTACACTTCGTTTTCGGATAATAACTTTTGAAATGTTTCGGATTTGAAAAAATTAACGACCTTGGTCGTGATCACCAAGGCTAAGGGCATCGAATACCGTCGAGAAAAAAAAAACATATCACTACACTGAAATCAAGTCATATATGGGCGATCACCAAAAAGACAACCCAATGTCTGGCTTAAATGGGCTGAAAACAAAAAACTACTAAAAATAGATAAAACCATGAATATATCGTCAAGTATACTTTTTCCGAAAACCCCAATTTTTTACTGATTTGGAGCACGACAAAAAAAGGACTATTGTACCGCTCTTTTTTTTTTAAACCGCGAAGGAGAATGAATATCGGCAAAGAAAGGTATGAACATGTCAATGACCTCACAAACTCTGTTTTATGCCGATATGTCCGTCAAAAATTATTACGAGAAAAAAAGCTGACATTGGAATCTCTCCCGAAGCTCCCCGAATCCGTGGTCGTAGTCGAGTTGCGAAAAAGATGTCCCCTAAAATAAAGCTATCAAGATTTTCCGGTTTATTGACGATAAAAAAAGTAAATACCACCGGAAATAAAATTTAGTTACTTCGGCGATGACCGCTTGAAGCTTACGTAGCTACCGTATGTGACGGTGTATACAAGTAGCACACCCCCTCAGACGAGTTTCGTATGCCGATTTCTCGACGATCTAAACGCCGAACGACATGTCTATGGAAAGATCTGGACGACATCTTCCCAAAGGTGCCACCGTTGTTGTTCGTGCCGCGCTGCTTTCGGAGGAAACCGGCTCAGCACTTCATCCAAGGGGGGCGTGTTACACACTAACACACACTGCTGCCATACCATTTACGGTGTTTAGACGTACTTTCGGATGTCAGAATCACCCACCGCTACCTTGGGCAAAGTTAACATTGGTGCTGGAAAAAAATGAATAAAATGTACTTCGTATCCTGCATGGACCATATAGACTATACTGTTATCATACTTCTGCACCGCGCGAAGAAATGTTTCCAAAAAAAGGAAAAAATACACTTCATTCAGGTGTGTGTGAGATCGACCAGAAAGGGTTTTGATAAAAAAACGCAGTTCTTGCGAGCTGCGTGTGATACTTCGATCGCGCGTGTTACGGGGTGTGCATACCCTCGTTCGTGGAGGATGCAGGTCGGTGACTCCCCTGCTAATGCCAGGGTCAACAGGACTAAGACGTTCAGCCTTGTTCTGCGCACGGAAACTGTATAACCCGCATAAAGGGGGACAAACCAGACATATGTGGAATTCAGTATGCATAAAACAAAAATAATTGTAGACGTACTTTAATATACGACAAAAAACGAAATAAAGACGATTCCTGGGTACTCTGTACCGGGTACTTCGGAATATAATGTACTACAACCTCTCCCTGGTCGTGTGGTGTATGGTATACCTTGGTATATCGCAGTGAGAATTACTTGCTACTTGAACCGCTAGGTACATACATCTATCTCCTCTCACACACAGTTAACATGCTCAATGACATGGTGGTGGCGCTGTTGATAATGATGTGACTGATGGTGGTGCCGTGTTTTTTTGACGTCTTCTGTTCCGTTGTTGTGATGCCTCCTCCCCCATAGGAATGAAAAAAAAATAACATGAAAAAAGCACGCAGCAATAATAACAGAAAGAGAAGAGTCGGACCAAAAAAAAAGACGCTCCTTCCTCCTCCTCCTGCAATCTCAGTCTTGACCGCCCACAAAAACACAGTGTAAGCCAGAGATGATGTGTCACCCTTGTACGCAGATATTATATTATACCAGGCCGTATAACCTATAACAGCCCTTTCAGAACTGCAAACATTATTCCACACGAATTCCAGTACTTTATCCGCGAAAACGCGAATTAATGCAGTCCTCAAAACTACTAAAAAAAAAGAGACTCCACAGTAATTCTAAGTGGCTTGCCCCCAACAACGTTGGTGTAGTTCTTTCAAGGGGTTAAGGTGAGCATGCAGCCTCTTTTTCAACACAAAAATTAAAAGACAATGAAAAAACAACTGAAAATCGCCCCAACAACAACGCGCAGAAAACCATCGGGTAAGCAGCATCGATCGTATCAACCATCACTCACTCAGTTAAGTGGCGCGAGAGCCTACCCCTCCCCCTGCCCTCCCTCCCGCCCCCCCCCCCCCCCCCCCCCGCCACGACTCGCCGAATACCTCACGGCGCTTCGCGTTTGCTACAAGCAATGTCTGCCTGGTTGGTGAAAACGCGAAGTGCACCGTCGCGGCATAGTAGGGATGCGAGGGTCTATGGTCATACGACTACAGCCATGCACAAACTGAGTATCCCCCCACCCCTCCCCCCCGCGATAACAATGGCAAAAATCTTCAATACCAAAAGTAGCTTAATATAAATATGATACTATAAAAAAATCGCGTAATGTACCCGGAAGCAGCAACACAACGAAATCCGTCATCGGGCAACAAAGGGAAAGAACGGCCGAGCGATCGAAATCAGAGAGACACGATCACCTTAATAATCCAAAATAATAAAAGAAAAAAAGAAAATTGAAAAATTGTATCATATGATATGATATAACGGGTAGTGCACGCGAGTATCAGGCATGCGTACAGTTCCGTACGTTTGTACCGGGCATATACTTTACATCAATCAGTACACACCTAAATATTCATAAATATACAGACACACAATTACGCCCACAGCAGTACTGTAGAAGTAGTCCCTCTATAGAGCCGGTACGTGCACTATAGAGGGAAATATCGGCACTGTAACGGCAACCCGCACTACCCCCATACTGCCAGTACTGGATGTTCCCATCTGCACCAAGCGATTGCACAGGAACTATAGCGGGCAACCAGCACTACTCAACCGGCACTGTACAGGGACCTCTGCTGTACCTACAAATAAAATTACTGCAACCGTTCTGCGGAGGAGGTAACGATATAATAGCCACAGCAGCGATAGGTCTACCTACTGCTTCCATCTACCACGACATACTGCTGTGGACGCAAATATAAGGACGATTTAGTCTTAATACCAAAACCGCAATGTTCATTTGATTCCCGTATCATATGCTACTTGGCCATCATAGGTATGTGCTCTACGGGCTCTTGACACGTTGTTTTGTACTGGCATACAGTGGCGGTCTCCCTATCATAGTGCCGGTGAGTGCACTATAGAGGGAAATACCGGCACAATAGCGGCAACCGGCAGTACTCCGCATACTGCCACTACTGGCTGCTCCCATCTGTGCCAAGCGATTTTACAGGCACTATAGCGGGCAGCTGGCACTATTCAACCGGCACTGCAGCGGGACCTCCACTGCATTATAACCCATACGTATGTATACGGTACTACCGTTATTTCTATGCATCCAGCATACCCAAGGTCCGCACTGATTCTTATTCCTATTAATAGAGAGACACAAGTTCCATGCTCACAAAAACAGGTATATATACGTATAATACGAAATAGAGAAAAAATGCGCTACGATATAGGCACCGCAACATGAACTAAGGAGATAAGCAAACTGAGCCAAACGTATCGGGCACGAAAAAAACACGTCGCAAACCAACCAAAAAAAATAAGGAACAAAAATAAGAGTTCGAGAAGCAAAAGAAACAAGAGAGAAAAAAGGCAAAAAAAGGCAAAATAGGCAAGAAAAAGAGACAAAAGAGAAAAACAACCAGAGGAAAAGAGAAAGGAAAAGGAGAAGGGAAAAGCACCATCAATAAAAAGACGAAAAAAGAAAAACGAAAAAACGAAAACAGCCAAACCCGAAGTGTAAGCACGAAAGAAAATCACAAGAAAAACACACGATATTAATAGCACAAGCACACCAAGAAGTGCGAGCGCGTGCGGATCGGATTTCTGAAATACGTATAAAAAATATAAAAAAAAGTCGAGGAATCACATCACGTCCGAGCAAACCTCTCCGATTCGGGGGAATGCCTCCTCAACCGATGCCAACGTGTAAGGAGTGCATCCTCCGTCCCACTCAAAAATCGCAAAAAGACGAGTTTTTTACCTCGCCTGGCTCGCGTACGAGAGCGCACATCATCAGCGGCGCTGGTCCCTTCTGGTTGCTGTCAACAAAAAAACTATGCTTAACTTGGAAAAAAAAAGACGCAAAACGAGAAAGGTTCTAGGCTTGCTGGAACTATCACTGCAGAAGAGCTTCTTCGTGCTTTCCCGAACGGGCAATGTGCGTAGGAAATCTTATATCTTCACCGACCCCACTCCCCTCTCAACAACTGCCTCCTTAATGTTTGAGCTCGCTCTCCCCGTTACCGGGGGACTGACTGATAATAAACAAAAAGAACGAGATCACAAAAAAAACTAACCAAGTGTCGACAGTATAAAAGCCTCTCACAGGCATGCATGTTCAGCAAGGGTTTTGTTCGTATATACCCTGGCAGTACTCGAGCACATACCCTGGGAGTACTGGGGTATATACTCTGGGAGTACTCGAGTTATTCTGGGGGTACTCGGGTATATTCTCCAGTATGACTAGGTTCGGTACCCGGGTATTCAAAAGTGTCTACCCTAGTAAACGCACCCTTGAAAAAAAATCTGCTGCCTGGCTGATGCAGCAGCCACACAAGGACCCCGCCGCCCGGCCCCAACCCTCTCTTGCAAAATACCAGGTATGCTACAGACCAACCAAATAAAACGTCCACCAAAGAGTATAGTATCATACAACGAAACGACACGGTTTTCTCAGGATAGAATGGGCCAAAGTGCTCACTTTCAACCCGGCAAAAATTAACCGTCACGTCGCAAATACAAAAACAAATTTCTTAAGCGCAACCAAATCGCTGTATGGCGGCGTGAGACGTCCGGACACGGCTGAGGCAATACTCCAAGGGAATGTTTAGCAGGGTACCTGGTAAATGCTCTAAGGTACCCGGGTACCAACCCTGGTTGTATTGTCCATACCCGGGTAAGTACCCGGGTGTGTTTATATATGCCCTACTAGTAGGTAGGGTATGTTCTCTGGGGTACCCGGGTAGCAAAACCTAGTTATGTTGGCCATACCCATTCCCGGGTGTGTCCAGAGCATACATTGTACTAGTAGGGCACATACCCTGGGGTGCCTGGGCACCAAACCTGATTATAATGCCCTTACCCAAGTATATACTACGTCCAGAGTATACACCTTACTAGCAGGGCATATATCCTGGGGTACCCGGGTACTAAACCTGGTTATGTTGGCCATACCCGGGTAGATACCCGGGTATATCCAGAAAAGATACCTTACTATTACGGTACACACTCTGGAGTACCGCGGTACCAAAGGCGGTTACGGCATACAATCTGGAGTACCGGGGTATTGAAGGTGGTTATATAGACCATACCCGGGTAGATACCCCTACCAAACACACCCTTGCAATATCTGAACCCATCGGGAGCGGGAGGATCAGAACATAAAACAAAATTCTTCGAAGAAGCGACAGGCACAAAAAAAGAGAAATTCTTCGAAGAAGCCGTGAAGGTGGTGTTTCTGAAAATCCTTCCAGTGTTTCTGAAAATCCTTCCAGTGTTTCTGAAAATCCTTTCGGGCAGCAGTGTTTCTGAAAACCTTTCGAAGTAGAAATGGTGGTGTTTCCGAAAATCCACACGGGTTCGGTTAGCAGGGCACAATATACTCTAGGGTACCCGGGTACCACACGTTACTGATATTGGTGATACTCGGCTATGTAACCGGGTACCCGCAGAGTATACACCCTACTAAACAGACCCTTGAAATCCTTCAGAGTAGTGACGGCGGTGGTGCTCTTGTTTCGGCAGATAGACCGCGCCTGAATCGGCCAGCTCCTATCCTGTTTGTCTTTGACGAGGGGAGTCCCATCATGCAGCCCCGCGTGGCATTCCTTCAAACGAGATGGGCACAGGCCGGCCGATGCAAGCCGAGATGGACGCTTGTTCGGCAATGTGGGTTGTGCGGCACGAGTCGAAGCATGTCACCGGCGGCTCAGACTTGCCCCTCAGAGCCTGCTCAAACTCTCCCATCTCCATCGCGTAAGCCTGGGAAACCATTCGTGGGGGCGATAAACAAGGGCGGATGTGGTACTGTTGGGTATCGTATGGAAAGTTTCACAACTCCCACAGATCACGATCATATTAACAGGGCATACAGATCCATACAGATCCTACTCGGCCGCTATGACATAGGACATAAATCAGGGATCTATCCATTCAAAAGAAGAAAACGAAAACTGGATCTGACCTGTCCGAGGTGCATAAGCTAACTGTACATCAAAATAACCAGGGCTTTTCACGGGTCATGACCCGACCCGCGGGTCGGGTCAAGGGGGTTCCAAAATCTCGCGGGTCGGGTCGAGTCGGATCATTACGTTTTGAAATCTCACGGGTCGGGTCGGGTCGGGTCAAGAGGTTTTCAAAATCTCGCGGGTCGGGTCGGGTCGGGTTCAAAGGCTTCAAAATCTCGCGGGTCGGGTCGGGTCGGGTCAAGAGGTTTGCAAAATCTCGCGGGTCGGGTCGGGTCATGACCCGCGAGATACGGGTCACTTCGCGGGTCAAGCCATAATGACCCGTGAGTTGTTTTGGGCTGACCCGCGGGTCAAACCCGCGGATCTAGCCGGCGGATCCGCCTTTTTCAAACTTACAGCTGAGAGCCACGTTGATGCCGTGCAGGCGCCCCGCGGGTCGGGCCCGCGGGTCCGCCAATAAAATACAAACACTTCGGCTTCCTGCCTCCCTTGTGCCGATGCTCCGATCATATGTCATCACAGCGTGCAGAACAATCACCACGCAGTACCCCTAGCTACTCGTACCAAGGCATACAGCAATGTGACGCGAATCCCGTACCTACTGAAGCCGTAACAACAGCAGTAATATGACGGTCATACCAGTACGAAATGTGACCAAAATATAAAAAGGCAAGGAAGGGCAGTCGTCGTCGAAGCAGCAGCAGCAGCCGCAGCACTGGCAGCAGCAAGCACCAGCAGCAGACGCCGGATTCTCGCGGATCGAAGCCCCTGCTGACAGACCCACCGCCCCAGTTGTGGGCTTGCTGCCGGAGGCGGCTCAGCTAGGCTGCTTGCCGGGGCTGGAGACTGCACAGATAGAAGATAGATACAGCAGTAGTAGTAGCTAGCTCGAGAATTATCATACCAGTAGTACGGAATGTGACGTAAAAAAGCAAGAAGAGCAGCCGTTGTCGAAGCAGCAGCAGCAGCAACAGCAGCAGCAGCAGCAGCAACAGCAGCAGCAGCAGCAGCAAGCAGCAGCAGCAGCAGCAGCAGCACCCTGGCAGCAGCAAGCACCAGCAGCAGACAACGCATCCTCGCGGATCGCAGCCCCTGCTGACAGATCCACCGCCCCAGTTGTGGGCTTGCTGCCGGAGGCGGCTCAGCTAGGCTGCTTGCCGGGGCCGGAGACTGCACTTGTAACTTATAACTAGCTCGCTCGTCGGGTCGCTCGTCGGGTCGACCCGGTGGTCTAACGGTACGGGCATGTCCATGCATGTGGGTTGCGGTTTCTTTCCTATTTCTCGCGCGCACGCCACATGACATAATCATCAGCTGCAAACAATGCCGGTAAAAAACGCAGAGAACACGACATACTGGAAAAAATAAGAGGGACCAAGGACCAACCGACTGACCGAGGTATACATGCTTTGACCCGTGACTTTTTTACTTTGACCCGTGAGAAATGTCACGGGTCAAGTTAACGTGACCCGCCAGACGACCCGAATCTCGCGGGTCACCCGGATTGTCGCGGGTCGGGTCGGGTCGGGTCAGGACGATTTCAAAATCTCGCGGGTCGGGTCGGGTCGGGTCAAGACGTCTCGAAAATCTCGCGGGTCGGGTCGGGTCGGGTCAAGACGTCTCGAAAATCTCGCGGGTCGGGTCGGGTCGGGTCAAGACGTCTCGAAAATCTCGCGGGTCGGGTCGGGTCAGCTGACCCGACCCGACCCGACCCGACCCGCGAGATTTGACCCGACCCGTGAAAAGCCCTGAAAATAACGAACTTTCGAAAACTCAGAAATCAAAACCGCACCGGTAAACTAGTCGGTAGGGGTAAACTACTCGGAAATACAGTGCGATCATTTTTCCAGCGGAAAATTCAGAGCTGCACAAACATTCCAAAAGGTCGTCAGAGTACCAGTACCACCCCAGCACCAGTCATTTCAGGTCGAAGTACTCCAGATACTGGCGAGTACTCAGTCATTTCAAGTCGAAGTATTCCAGGTCCTCGCGAGTACTCAGTCATTTCAGGTCGGAGTATTCCAGGAACTTGCGAGTACTCAGTCATGTCGAGTCGAAGTAATCCAGGGACTCGCGAGTACTCAGTCGTTTCAGGTCGAAGTACTCCAAATACTGGCGAGTACTCAGTCATTCCAGGCTGAAGTACTTTAGGCACTGAGCCATTCAAAATGACTGGTACTCGGGGGTAACTGACTGAGTACCAATGACTGGTACTGGTACTCTGACGAGCTCTGAAATATTCCGGGGGCAACATACTTGGAGTTAGAGTGGGGTTTTTTCTCCGACTGGGAAAAAAGGTTGAATAAAGCCCCCTGTAAAACTGCACCCTCGTTTTCCGGGACGAAAGACTTGCCACTAACGACGCGTGCTACCGTAGAAGAGCACCACATTTTTTTTTCTGAATTTCCTCGATTTGGGAGCTTAAGACCTCTCCCGAAGACTGCTTTGGAGAAAAATAAAACTGCTACCGGGATGAAACATCCCATGGCCTAGGTACACAACGAGAATCATGAAAAAAAATTTGCTTATTTCCGACGATTTTGAGCCCGTCATTCAGAAAACGTGTTTTCGCCAAAAAAAGGTATACCTCTATCGTAGCATGCGTCTAATGCGGGATCCATTTTGCCGCAAGAAAAAAATACTTGAACGTAAGAGTATGGGCATTTTCCCAGCGGGACGAGGGGAATTAATACTATCAACAGTGGTGTTGCGTACAGTAGTGTATCACAGCTACGTGTATATGAATACCTCGCGGAAGCGCTGTGGGAAGGAATGCTGAAGGGGAGACGTGGTGCAGCCGGAGCTGTCGAAGAACTCAAGGCCGGAGCTTGGCGGGTTCCCCAAGCTCAGCATGCCATTCTCGCCCATCACCTAGACCACGGCGAAAGGTCGTGTCGGAGACGATTTTGTTCGGGCATGCACGCAGGTATTCCGGCAGGCAAGGCAAATGACCGGGAGCACGGAAGGAAGGAAGGAAGAAAGGAAGAACAGGTGGAGGGGGGCGCGAATATGACGGTCAGAGGACGGAACAATCAACTTCGACGAACGAAGATGGGGCAAGGAAGCACACCAAGACAGGAAGGCAGCAAGAGTACGGCAGGAAGTTCGCAAGGAAGCAAGGCGACAGAAAACAAGCAAGCAAGCCAACACGCAAGCAAGCGACAAGCTAACAACCCAACACGCGAGAGGAAGGTGGGAAACAACAAACAACCAATGACGAATAGGCAAGTGTGCCGCGAATAGGACGTTCAGCGCAATGGGACGATCGATCTCGACGCAGGAAGATGAGGTAAGGCAGCTAGAACGTACAGAAGCAAAGGAAGCAAGGCAACAAGCCAGCAAGTCAACAACTCAGCAACAACAAACGAAAGGAGGGAAGGACTTCCAGGCAGAGTGGGCCGCGAATAGGGCGTACGGCAATCAACTTAAACGCAGCAAGACAGGGCAAGGCAGCAAGGCAGCAAGACAACAAAGCAGCTTCGTCGCTGACAAGCCACCCAGCCAACAAGCCAGGCCAGCTAGCCAAACAAGCCAGCAAGCTAGCAAGCCAGCGAGCCACGGCAAGGAAGCAAGCTAGCAAGGCCAGCAAGCCAACGCAAGGCAGTAAGCCGGCAATTCAGACTCCAGGAACGACGTCGTCACATCAGTACAACGGCCAAGATTCGCAGATGTGCCGTCCGTCGGCAGGCCAACAAAATCAACAAGCCAACAATCAATCAAACAAGCCAAAAAAAATCAACACTCAAACATGCTAGCAAGCCGGTGCCCGGTACGCCAACAAACCAACAAGCCAACAACCAAACAATTAATCAAGCCAGCAAGCCAACAAGCCAGCAAGCCAACAAGCCAGCAAGCCAACAAGCCAGCAAGCCAACAAGCCAGCAAGCCAGACTCCGAGAACGACCGCCGTTCCGCAAACGCAACGGCCATGATTCGCCTGAAAACGGCGGTCTTCTCATCTCCGACATCTCCGACAGTGCGAAAACCAGAAGAACGAAGGGGCAGAATAAACCTCTCCCTATCTTATCTCGAAACAAACACCGCAGAGCTTATTTCCCCATAACGCTTGCCTGGTATAAACCAGGCGCTTGATGGGCGGGCCTACTGGAATCTGCCGTCTCGTTTTTTTTTCTCGTGCCCAGCCTCAACTACTCCAAAACCTCACCCGCTTGATTAGGGGAACACTGCTTGGAAATCTAATGGGATCGTTTCTATAGTGGTGAAAGGTTTCAGCGCCGCATCCACGTTGTCGGTGAAAAAAATACTTGGAATTAGTATAGGATCATTTTTGCAACAGTAAAAAGGGTATAAAATTATAAACCTTAGAACTCCACGCACCCACGTTGTGTCGTGAAGAACTACTTGCAACTAGTATGGGATCCTTTTCGATGTGGTAGAAGGAAATAAAAACTACACCCACGTTGTCGGTGAAAAAGAACTTGCAAACAGTATAAGCTAATTTTTGAAGGGGCTAAAACGGTAACCGCTTTTAGCACTGAATCCATGATTTTTCGAAAAAACCACTTAAAATTACTACGCGATCATTTTTGAAGCACAGTAGTAGAAGGGTTATTAACGTTAGAACTCTACCCACGTTCTTGGTGAAAAAAATACTTGCAAACACTATAGGCTCATTTTTGATGTGGTAAAAGGGGAACACACAATAAAACTTACCGTATGTGACGGTTGTGTAGCACACCCCCTCGGACTAGTTTCGTATGCCGATTTCTCGACGTCCTGTAGAGTCTAAACGCCGAGCAACACGTTTATGGAAAGATCTGGACCGGACGAGTTTCGTACGCCGATTTCTCGACGATTGGTAGAGTCTAAACGCCGAGCAACACGTCTATGGAAGGATCTGGACCGGACTAGTTTCGTATGCCGATTTCTCGACGATCGGCAGAGTCTAAACGCCGAGCGACACGTCTATGGAAATATCTGGACAGCATCCTGCCAAAGCCGCCACCGTTCTTATTCGTGCCGCGCTGGTTTCGGAGGAAACCGGCTCAGCACTTCATCCCAGGGGGGGGTGTTACACACTAACACCAACACTAACACTGTCATACCATATGCGGTAAGAACTCCACCCACGTTGTTGGTGAAAAACTACTGTACTTGGAAATAGTTTGAGCTCATTTTTGGAGTGATTAAAGCCGTACCCCTTCAGCACTGCACCCATACAAGCTGTTGCGAAACAAAACTACTTGGAATTGGTATGGGATCCTTTTTCGGTGGTTAACCCTCAAGAACTAAAACTACACCCATGTTTGTCGGGTACACTACTTAATATTAGTACGATGGGCTCACTGTTGAAGTGGTGTTTCATAAGCCCTCTAGCACTGTACCCACGCACTTGGGGGAAAATACTTGGTACTAGATACGTGTAATATACATGTGGTAGTACTTTCTGGATGCCATGCGGTGTAGTCGGTTTTTCAGACGCGAGTAGTGAGACGTCTGTTGTACCAGCATGGACTTGGCACATCGTAGGCTGACTCCCGATTTCACTTTGTATATGTTTCTGGTGGAGGTATGAATTGCGTCAGCTGTGATATATGCGTGTACCACCTTTGGTTTGTTGGTGTTTTTTCCCTGGCGTATTCCTCCACTCCAGAGTGACTGGAGCCTGTCCTGTGACCACGGACTTGATTATGCGACTTAATGTGAAAACAACGAGAACAACAACAACAACAACAACAACTTCGAATTAGTGTACGATCATTTTCAAATGGGGGGAAAAGCCTTAGACTTTGTAACCCCTTTAGCACTGCTGCACCCATTATTTTGTGGAAAAAAAACTTGGAAGTAGTATGGGCTCAGTTTTAAAGTGGTATTTCATGAACCCTTCAGCACTGCACCTACATTTCGGCGGGAAATACTTGGCATTACTATGGGATCATTTTTGAAGCAACAAAAGCTTGATCCCCTTAGTTTTTTTTTTTCTATTTTTTCCTTTGTCCTTGTGAAAAAAAAGGTGGTATTAGTGTGGGATCATTTCTCAAGTGGTACCAGCTTTAGCCCCTTTACCGCCGCACCAATCTTTGTTGGGGAAAACTACTTGGAAATAGTATCGGATCATTCTTCAAGTGGTACTGTCAATGTATTAGTGGGGTATAAGTCCGTTTGATCACTTGCAAAAGGTTGACTGACAGCTTACCCAAACTAAGCCTTATAACACTCTCCCCCCCTGAAACGGCGGGATAGCAGGTCGGCCGGATATACGGGCGGACCTGTCAATATCCAAGCAGTTTCATTTCCTGGGGCTATCGTGGAGAGTATTTTTCAAGTTCGACATGGTGAAAGTCTGAAAAAAATTATCAAGGTGGAAGGTGGGATTTGAACCCACGAACCAAAAAACCCATGGTCTGTCGACGACGCCATTTCTTAAGGTATTAGTGGGGTACTAGTGCGTTCGACCACCTGCCAAAATGCTAACCAATACCTTACCCAAACTAAGCTTTATAACAGTACCCTGCCATCGTCTGGCCGCGCTGTGTAGTCTAAACCATAGCAACTGCAAGTGCATTTTCTTCCGGGTTGCCGTGTTCAATGCACCACGTAACATTTACCGTCGCACATAGCTGGTATATAACACACATCCCGACACACAACCCAGGATGATTTTCCAGACGTATGTACGATAACACGCACGATCGCAATGCAACACACTACACCTTAGGACGAGCTTCCGAGCCTATGTTCTGCACACGAGAGGGGGGCAGGCACAGAACGGTCGATTCGACAAGGCGTCGTCGAGATCTGTCCGTTTGTCCATAGACAGACAGACGCACGCATCGATCGCTCGGCGTTTGGTTTTGCATTCTTCCCGTTTTTTTTACAGCACCGAGAAACAGCCTGAGATGCGTTGTTGTTGTGTGTTATCGTGCGCGTTATCTATACGGTATACGGAGCGACGAAATGGTACTCCTACACCACGTACTTCACGTCCTGAAGAGCGGCTCGACATGCATGCACGTAACCAGCGCGCCCCATTCCGCGTCTCCTCTTTTATTACAAAATACACTCCAGCTGTGAGATGGAAGATTTCAAGACGATTTCGTCGAAACTCATCTTTGCAAGCTGTGTGTGATACTCCGATCGCGCGAATTACTGGGTGTGTGTCCTAATTAAGGATATAGGTCGGCGACTCCCCTTGGAACTAATTTATAAAGTGTAGCTTGTACCAGGGTCAACAGGGTGATGTTAATCAATTTGTGCACGAAAACTATAAAACCCGTTTTTGAAGGGGACACAATCTGACAGCTGTGGAAGGAAATTGTATAACATACCATTTCCAGTAATACGCTCGACTCTGACGGTCGATATGCCCAACCTCTTCGCGACCAAGACATAGTCAGTGGGGATCAATCAGCCTATAGTGCATACTTGTTGTGTGTATTGTCTTCACGTCTCTGCATTAAACCGTTCTTTCTACGTACCAAAACGACATCAGTACACCCAGTGTTCGTGCTGATTGTATTCATTCTAGAGAGATACAAATTATGTGGTCATAGACTGTGAGACAGAGAAAACCAAGCAATCGCAATTAATCAAGGTAAAGCAAGTGAAATGCTATCATCATAGCGTACAGGAAACGAGAACACAACAAAGCAACCCAGACCATGAAAAAAATCAAACACAAACTAAAATCAAAGAAAATAAACGACAGGGAGGGGTTCTGAAGAATGGGATGCAAGAAGATCAGAAAGGCTACACAAAGAAAGCTGCAAGAACAACAAACGTGTCGAACAGGAACATATAACAACTGTTGTTGAACGGGCGAAACAACGCAAAGAAGAGGAAGAGGATACCGGCACAGGACTGGCGGGGAGGGAAATTAAGGGAACAAAGAGAGAAACAAGGCAAAAAAAAAGCAAGACAACAAGAACTTAGTGTCATTACTGCCACTTTCGCGCTCGCCCCATTGAACTCAACGAAAACAAAGCAAAAACTACCACTCGGTGTGTGCCAGCCAACAACACCACCGGCGGTTTTCTTCTTTTTTCACACTTCTACTTTCCAGCTTCTGGACAAAAGCCGTGGTCACAGGTGTCGTCCCTTCTCCCCCCCCGGTTCTTGCCTTCAATTTTTATCGCGCGTAGGGTTCAGCAATCGCACTGCTCGTCGATTTGTCATCGAGTGTTGCTAACTCACGCTCTCGCGCTTTCCGCAAGTCAATTTGTGCACAAGAAAAAGTCCCTACGAATTTATACGAGTATGCACTCGGGGGGGCTCGAACTAACGAAACTGACCTATCCCAGGCTTGGGGAAAACCGGATATGCCACCGGGGCGACCGGGTCAGTATACGGACACCGGCAATATTAGGTATAACGGTATCGATAATGGCACAACTACATACAGCTCCAAGCAGCAGTCCGGGTTCCAGTCGTGCCCCGTGATTTCACGGGCAGGCACTATATCGGAAACAGGCACTATAATCACTCAGTATTATTAGGGTAAGAGCTTCCATCTGTAGGAGTGCAGGGGTCTGGCGTTTTGGATCCACGCTTTAGTTTGTGTATTCCCTGGTAGTGTGTGGGATGGGCGTTCGAAGAGCTTTACGATCAAGTGTGCACCGCCCGACGCCTGATAATGCAGAACGCCAGATCTCACTCGTCGGTCTTCATGCGACCAATACAGGTGTGTGAACGTGCCTTTGCATTACATCAAGAGAAGAAGAGAGATCACTTCCGAACAGCAGAGATCGACGTCCACCGCATGTTCCATCATGACTCGACAGCACTAACAACCCGAGCATCAGGCCTAAGCTGGACATCCGCTGGCCTGCCACATATACAGGGAGTACACAAAAACTTGCGAAAGAAACCAGTAGACCCAAGTAGCCCACTCCAAAACACTATATATAACACTTATTGTTTCATGCATACTGATTCCCTAGATGTCTTGTTTTGGACCCCTCAATGCGGGTGATACAGTTTTCCGTGCGCAGAACAAGGTTGACGTCTTAGTCCTGTTGACCCTGGCATTAGCAGGGGAGTCACCGACCTGTATCCTTCACGAGGGTGTACACACCCCGTAACACGCGTGATCGAAGTATCACACGCAGCTTGCAAAGCTGAGTTTTGATCAAAAAACTTTTTTGGTCGATCTCGCAGCTGAAGTGTATTATTTCATTTTTTCTGAGGAGACCCCCAGTATAGTGACCTAAAAAGCGTCAAGTAGTTAGTGCACTTGCTAGTGAGAGGTTGCGCTGTGCATTGCAAGTACCGTCAAGGGTACAGTCATCCTGCGCGCGAGTTGCACAGCTCCATATTTTTTTATGATGATTTGCTTCAGCTGTAATATCATATATATGATGTATGATGTGTACCACTTTTGGTTTGTATTTTTTTTTCCTGGGATATTCTTCCACTCCAGAGAGACTGCAGTAGCTTGTAGTCTCTGTCCTGTGACCACCGACTTGATTAGAGCGATGAGTTAGTCAACAACAACAACAGCAGCAACAGCAACAGCAGCAACAGCAACAGCAACAGCAGCAACAGCAACAGCAACAACAGCAACAACGACAACAACAACAACAGCGACAGCAACAGCAACAGCAACAACAGCACCAACACCAACACCAACAACATCAACATCACCAACACCAACACCACCACCAACAACAGCAGCAGCAACAGGAACAGCAACATAAACAGCACCAACAGCACCAACAGCACCAACAACGCCAACACCAACAACACAAACACCAACACACCAGCAGCAACAGCAACAACAGCAACAACAGCAACAATAACAGCAACAGCAACAACAACACCATCACCACCACCACCAGCAACAGCAACAAGAACAACAAGACCAACAAGAACAACAGAAACAAGAACAACAGAAACAAGAACAACAAGAACAACAAGAACAACACCACCACCACCACCAATAACAACAACAGAGTATACACAGTCCGGACACATCTACTATCGCAACGATCTGGGCTGCCGCGGCCAACGCTACACACAGCTAGCTAAGATGAGTTCCGACGAATTGGACCATCCCACAGCTCGAGTGCATTCCAATTTTTTAATTTTTATAACAATCATCCTGTAGTAAATGACTGCTGTAATTTTTTCGAATTTTCTCCATGATACTGTTAACGCCGTTACAACTGAACTGCATCTACGTATTTGGGGAAAAACGACTTGGAAATAGCACAGGATACTTTTTCAGTCCTGAAAGGGTTTTCCCTTCCATCACTGCAAGAACCATTCAACCGAAAAAGGGATCGCAAATCTCGAGGGTTTAACGTTCATCCAACCACTGGTGTGTTTTAGTAGGGTACCTGGTACCTTGGACAAGGCCCTTCTTCGGAGGCGGGGTGGCGCAAGGCTGATTATGTCCATACACGATGTAGAGGAAGGAGGGTAGCATAAAGTAGGTATTAATAGTGCGTAGAGTGTTCGGTCAGGAAGATGATTTCGGTGTATCGTTTTTGGCGGTATAGACGACGGGGGCATCAGCATCGCGTTGTTGTTACCGTTGTTGTTGTTGTTGTTGTTGTTGTCCTCACATTAAACCGTTATTTCTACCCAACGACATCAGTATACCCAGTCTGTGCTGATTCATCCTAGCTAGAGAGATACAAATTCTGTGGTCACAGGCGACTGTAAAACAGTGTAAACCGAACAGGCGCAATTCATCAAGGAAAAGCAAGCGAAGTGTTAGCGTGCCGGGTACGAGAACACAGCAAAACAAGCCAAACCATGAACAAAAAAGAGAAAAAAATAAAAAATAAAACAAAAAATAAAACAAAAAATAAAACAAAGCAAAACAAACGACAGGTGTTCTCGAGAATGTGATGCAAGAAGATCGGAAAGGAAGAAAGGAAAGGCTGCAATTGCCAGAGGAGTACCATACGTGCTGACGAGGAACAGATACCTGTTGCTGCACGGCCAAAACAACACGAAGAAGATAACTGCTGTTGCACGGACAAAACACGAAGATAACTGTTGTTTTACGGACAAAAAACAAGACAAAGAAGAGGAAGAAGATACCGGCATACAGGACGGTAGGGAAGGAAATAAGGATGTGCGTGCGAAAACACAGTCACAAACGAATAATCTCAACAAAGAAAAACCTCGGTCGGCGTCACGCAGCAAATTTGCTCAGCACACCAAAACAGCAGTGTTTAACTTAGATAAATAGAGAGCAGCACAACGAACAACAGCAGTACCGCAGCCGTACCGCAGCATCAGCGGCAGCAGCGGCGTTGACGGCCCCGGTGACGCGAATCAAAACGTTTTGCGGCGCAAGTACTCGAGCGTTTGCGACAAAAAAAAAAAAAACGCCCATCGGACTTGAAAAGGCTACTGCTGTAGATTCATTCTGCCATCCATTTGGCTTTGTTTGCGAGATCTTTACCACAAAACCAACAAAAACAACAACAACAAATACAAAATACCATCCTGTACAGAATCCACAGAGCGATCTGTCTTATGCAAGCCACAGAAATAAATATACTGTATCGATATAGAATACAGCAATAGTGAAAGCATGACTTTTTTGTAAGAATCTACGCACGGCATCTCTGAGCACAAAAACGAACCAGGAGCACTTTAGAAACACGGGCAGGAGAGTGAGAGCAGCAGCACACAGCAGCAGCAGCGGCGGGGGTGGAGCCGGCGATGGCCCAACAAGAAGTTGCGGCAGAGCAGCAGTAAGTAGTGTTATCAGCAGCCATCTGGCAGGAGCACACAAACTGGCTCGGCGGGGGGTACGATCACCAACACAACACAGCCGATTTCGTTTTAGAAACATACGCAGGAGACACCAACAGCAGCAGCAGCGGAGGCGGCGGCGGCGGCGCCAGTAGCACCACCGTTGCTGCTCTTACGCGTGTTCGTTATCTCAGGGACAAAGAGAGGACGTCTTGCAGATGGACCGGTGGTGTCATAGTGTGAGCTCTGCGCGGTGTGCGCTGGTGGGTTGCCAAAAGTCTTGACACATGCATGAAATGCATACTTCGTAGATCTCTTGAAAAATTGAGGACCAGCAGAGCTGCTTCAAAGTAATCCCCACCAGCATTTAAATTCTAAAAATAAAAATAAAAGTGTCATGATAAGCCTTGAAATTGATGGCGTTTTTTTAACACAATCCCAACCACCAAAACACCAATGATGGCTGGGGTTCAAAAGCTGTGGTGACGTACATGGCTCACGTTTTTCACGCAACATTCAACAGAGCTGTGACAACCGCTGGTCGACAGGTTCAGCAGCAGGTGCAATTTTGAAAGTCTGTACAGCCCAAGAGGCGAAACTTTATGGGCCGGGCCGGCCCACCAGCGTCGGCCCATGACATGCCCTGATCTTCTTTAGCGGCCACAAGCAGTAGCGACCACAGGGACGAAATTCGAAAGTATGTTTTTCACGTATATCGCTACACTACTACTGCTGTAGTCAAAATTTGTTCAAATATATATATATATATATATATATATATATTTTTTTTTTTTTTTTTCTTGTTCCCCTCGTTTCCTCTTGCATAAACGCTCCACCTACTATCGAAATCCGCCAGAGTAATAAACACTTCCACGCCCTGGATATCGCCTCGTTATCGTTTCAGAGCCGTCCATGCCGCTGCTGCAATTCCCACCCACCCCCGTCCCCAACGCCCCCTCCTTCACCCACCACCCGCACCATCACCTAGACCTAGCACCACGCGTATAGCCAACCCCTACATCTATGCGACCTAAAGCCCTCCCCCCCCGCCCCCGCCCCCCCCCGCCCCCGGCCCCCCCCGCCACATTCCTCCCCCTCCCCCACAAGAACTATTTATAAGTTTCCACGCACAAATAGACCTGCCCCACTCGTCCCCTTTCCCCCCCTCCCGCCCCCCTTTTGATCAAAATCAGCCCCCCACGTCCCTCAAAACTCCGCCATCCCCTCACCGGATATTCGACTTACAGGATTCACTTGATAAACTGATGCATTTCGTTCCACAGCTGTCAGATTTCGTCCCCCTCAGAAACGGGTTTTATAGTTTCCGCGCACAGACTGCCTAACATCACCCTGTTGACCCTGGTAGCTACACTGTAGTTGCAAGGGGAGTCGCCGACCTATATCCTTAATGAGGACACACAACCCGTAATACGCGCGATCGGAGTATCACACACAGCTTGCAAAGATGAGTTTCGGCAAAATCTTCGATCTCACAGCAGCAGCTGGAGTGTATTTTATTTTTATAATATATATACGCACCCCTACTTAATGTACTACTACAGTAGCAGTAGTGTACTGATATACATGGTACCAGGTCCCAGCCCGACCAGAAGCCTAAGCCCTAACCTAGCCCGAATATCATACGGGGTGGGATCAGGGTGGGTACATACAAAACTCAGTACTTTGGGTAGAGGTGCACGGGTTATTTACACCGATAAGGGCCGCCAAGTGTAGAGGAATTAGTGGGGTATTATTAATAGTCCGTTTGGCCACTTGCAAAAGGTTAACCTATAGCTTACCCAAACTAAGCCTTACGATATAAGCGTGTGTAAATTTTTTTCGCCCTGAAGAGGTCACCTTTTCACCGTTTTCCTTTGACAGACCGCACAGCAAGCCAACCCTGCACACGAGTGCGAGAGTAAGATAGGCAGGTGTGCATGACTTATATGCGCACCTAGGTGTGCATCCCTTTTTGTCGATTTTGATTGCCTCTTCGGCCCAAAAGGAGTTTTCTTGTTATGGCCACAGCAGTAACGACCACAGGGAAGAATTCTTAAGTATGGCTATATACCCGGGTATTCCGGGGTACCACTTTGTCCGGAAATATAAGCAACGTTTTGTTTCAGTATTAATGTCCAAAGGTTTATTACATTCCGGGACAGAGTGGAACGTTCCAAGGTACCCAACCTTGCTATTTAGGTCATACTCGGGTAGTTGTCCGTGTACCCCCAGAGTGTCAACCCTACCAAACACGTATACAGCAGGGTATGTATTGTATACTCTGGCGTACCCGGGTACCCAACCTGGCTGTTTACGACATATTTGGGTAGTTTGCCGGTAGCCCCAGAGAATATGCCCTACCAAGCACACATTACGTCGGGTATATAGTTTGGCGGCCCCGGCCTTAAACCTGCTTAATTGGATCGTATCTACTGTATGTAGTACCCGCGTACTCACAGAGTATATATCCCACTAAACACACCCGTGAATTATCTACCCCCGAGGGTGCGTGTCTTACCTCGATTCGGTTATCGTAGCCATAGGCATTGCATCGCGTCATCTCAAGGGTGAACGCCTCTCCATTGGGGAAGGTGAGGAGGGAGTGCGCGGAGTCCTTAGCTCATACCATGGTACCCGTTTTTTTTAACCCGGGTACCTAGTACCCGGTTAACCTGGTAGATACCCGGGTACCCCCAAAGCATATACCCTACTATTAATAGACGTATGCCTGCATTCTACCAGAGGGCACGCGTATTACCTCGATTCGGTTATCGTAGCCATAGGAACTGCATCGCGTCATCTCGAGGGTGAACGCCCCTCCATTGGGGTAGGTCAAAAAGGCAGTGCGCGGAGTCCTCAGCTCATACGCGGAATCCTTACCCCATATCAGGTACGCGGTGTTTATCCGGGCACCTAGGTAGGTACCCTGGTACCCCCAGAGTGTACCCTACTGCTAATGAACACATGCTTGAAACCTACCCTAGAGGGTACGTATCTTACCTCAATTCGGTTGTCGTAGCCATACGCACTGCATCTTGTCATCTCGAGGGTGAACACCGCGCCATTGGGGAACGTGAAGAGGCAGTGAGCAGAATCCTTCACGCCAACCTGCTCCAGCTGTGGTACAAACGAATTCGCAGTCGCATACACCTGATCGTGTTTGGGCGTAAGCACAAGGCCAGGTGGGTGGTTGGGTTGGCGGGTGAATGGATGGATGGAGTGGTGGGTGAGTTGGTGCCGAGAGCCTGAAAAAATCCGAGCGTGGGCGAGGAGCGAACGCGCAGAGCAAAACATGTGTACCGATTGGTTCAACGAGCTCGTATCTATTAAATAGCACGCGAAACGGGTTGAGTTACGACGCTTTGCTCCACAAAATACTTCGAAGCGTACCGCCAAGACATGTATACCGCTGTCGTCAGACGATAGAAAACAGGGTACTGCGTCATGTCGGTTATACACGGCATCGATCAAGCTGCCCCGGAGTCATACTCACACAAAAAGGGGCTTGAATCATGCAGCAACACAACATACAACGAAACACTAGCAATAAGAAAGAACGAAGTAACGAATTAACGGCACTGCTGTGCTGTACCACAGGAGGACGAAGCGTTTCCCCCCAAAAACAAAACACACACACAAGCGACCCAAAGAATCGTCCGTCCAACCAGCCCGTCACTGGTACGCCGCTCTCGCGCTCTCGGCGCCCGCCCCTGCCCCCTCCCCCCGCCCCCGGCCCTCCCGTTTCGACCGGGATGCGTTGTCAATGATCAAAGGATTACGACAAGCAGCAAATGACTACTCGTACGCACCCCCAATCCTCAGCCTGGTCGGCGAAAACCCGACGTGCTCCTCCCGGTTTTGTAAGGATGCAACGGTCTATGATCTGGAGACAACGGCCATTCACGACAATGAATGGTTACACCCTCCTCCTCCTTTCCCCTCCTCGCACGTTGGAGGCGTCTCTTCTAGAAGTAGGAACCGTGCTCCGTCTCAAAAGGGGCATGGTTAAATGACAACAGGCAAGAAACAAAATATCACGCCCCCCTCCCTCCCCCCCCCCCCCCCTCTCCCCTTCACTGACCTCGCTCGGCTCTCCAAGGCCAAGGCTAAAGCATACGAAGTCGACATCGTGCGGCGCCAGGTCATGAAAAATATCACCCCCCTAAATACGGCGAAAGCGGCGAGGAAGGCAAAAAAATGCGACAAGCCAACAGGAGGGGGGGGGGGGGTTCGCACGGAACGACGACGACAGGCCAGCCAAACAAAAAACCGCGGCCGGCGGAATCGATTCGCAGCACGGCCTTTTGCACACACACATAATAGTGGCGGCGGCGGTGGCAGGGCAACAGTCGACGACAAGCCGAAGCGCACACACCGAGGGGGGGGGGTGGGAGGGGCGTGGGGGGGAGCGGGCGTTCCGGGCGGCGCACGCGCGGCGTAGACGGGGGGCGAGCAGGCGGGTTCGCAGCAGATCCGTGTTCCAAGAGGCACGAGGTGCAAAGACGGGGCCGGTCGTAGGGACGGCGAGCGGACGGGCGGGCGGGCGGGCGGGGCGGGGCGGGGCGGGGGCGGGGGGCGGGGGGGGCGGCAGCAGCGACAGCGACGGCAACACTGCTTCATGAGATAATATAAAAAATTATATTATTATTGCCTTTGCATTTTTTCTATCTTTTTATTGTGTTTGTTCTGTTTTTGCTTCTCGACTGGCAGTCTACGCTACACCAACCCGATGGGATCGGGGGAAAAAAAACTCCAGGGTAAGTCGTCCGCCCTGGAATCCCCTGCCCACGGCGAGCGCGGCCGCTCGGCCACCCACCGCGGTCGTCGGCCGTGTCGGCTGCTGAAAGAGAACGCGCTACGCCCCCACTAGGTCGATAAAAATAATTCCGGTGGGCAAGTGGTGTATCTAGGGCGGGGGAGGTAATCATTCGTTGCTTGCCTTAGTCGTCTGACCATGGACCGCGCATCCGTTTCGACCGGAGGGGTTGCGGGAGGGGAGGGTGCACCGCAATAAAAATATATGACACGGAGGGCTAGCGGTGTATCTTGGGGCGGAGGTGTGGGAAGAGCACATGAACAAATAAGATGACACAGGGCTAGCGATGTGTCTTGGAGAGGGGAGCGAAGGGCACTATGATAAAAATATCAGGTATGACGTAGGGCTAGTGGTGTATATTTTCTGGGGGCTAGGGGGATAGGCACCTGCTTCAGGAAGTCGATGGACGGTACCGGGTGGTCTCGGAAAACTGCGTGGACCGAGCGGACGGGGCCGACGGCGCCGCGTCGGACAGCGGCAGCGAGCTCTTCGTACGTCCGGTCCGTTCGCCTGCACGGACACAGACCAAACGGGCGCGCGGGGGGGGGGGAGGTGTCGGGACCGAGCACGTCAAGTTTTGACCGACTCGTGGAGGGTGTTGGGCTAATCCATGGGCGTCCCTTTGTCATACACGTGGTACCGCGTCACGGTCATATACCGAATTATTATACCCGTTCGGGGAACCATGGCTCCCGCCGCATCTCCGCAGATGTGTTACGGTTACACAACGCACACAGCAACATACCATCAGACTTCGTATAAACAAAAACAACAGAGGGCGCGGGGGGGGTGTACTCAGTTTGTGCATGGCCGTAGTCGTATGAACTTAGACCCTAGCATCCCTACTATGCCGGGACGGAGCACGTCGGGTTTTCACCAGCCAGGCAGACATTGCTTGCACCAAGCGCGAAGCACCGTGAGGTGTTCGACGAGTCGCATGAAGGGGCAACAGCATCCTTCCAAGAACCGCTCGTAAGACGAACTTCGGCACCTTGTGCCTACTTTCTTGCTTATGGGTGACAGCGCCAATGGGATATACTTCGTTTTCTGGTGTGAACACTCCAGAGACAGCGAATGGGTATTACTATATGACTGCCTTGTGGTTGCCTCACCATTTTCAAACTACGTAATTCGATCATCCTCCTTGTGTGGAGTTAGGGCGCGGGGGACATGAGAAAAAGGAGGTCGACGTCGGGCAGCAAGCCTCAACCCATGATCGGGGTGCGAAACAACCACACGCGTGAGGACCAGTCAGGGGTCGCAATCGTTTGGGGGAAGGAGCATCGGAGGACGCAAGAACCACACGCGTGAGGAGGTGCCACCCGCTGACGTGACCAGTGGCCATACGGTCAATGTCTAGCCGGTGTCCGGAAATAAAGGAAGTGCGAACGTGCATATACGCTATGAGAAGAACATCACACGACAGGGGAATGAAAGCCAGATCTTGGGTGACCGAACGGACGAGCTGCTATTCACGGAGGGGCGCGGGCAAGGACGAACGTCTCAATCTCACAACTGAGGTGAACTTTCAATTAACCTGTTGGGTGCCATGTACAGTGTGACCAAAAAAACATGTATAGTGACCAAAAAAACATGTACAGTGACCAGAAAACCATGTACAGTGACCAGAAAACATGTACAGTGACCAGAAAACATGTCTAGTGACCTGTGTGATTAAGACTATTTAGGGGGTATCCTTTAATGTGCACGTCAAATCTAGTGCCGTTGGTTTTGTCTGTGTGATTGAGGCTATTACCAGAAAACACGTGTAGTGATCAAGAAAACGATGATTGCGACACTAACAAGCATCTAGGAGGAAGAGGTTGCAACGGTACTACAATAATACTGGTATAGTATTACTATGCTGCTACACGCGTGTCGTCCTAGTTTTAGCTCCGCCACATCCCCTACCCCAGTGAAAACCGGGCTGCCCTCGTGTGGTCGATGCTGAAATCGCCAGTTTTTTTCGACAAGTTTTGCCTCTCAAGTCTAAAATGGGTTATTAGTACTTGATATGGAAAGCCTTGTGCCCACGCGCGGATGGGTGTGCTTCCCTTCCACGCGAAACGAACCAGGCGCATCAAGAGTCGTTCAGACATATATATGTATACTTGCGCAAGTCTGACAATAATACACGCGGACACAATCATCAACCCTTGCATTTATGGAGAAACTATCTCACACAAATTCGGAGTGGAGTTCCTCCCCCCCAAAAAGTTGGCGTCATTTTCTAAAAGGGACGCCATTAACGCGATAGAGGTACTTTATGACAGCACTTTTCGGCAAACAACAAAAAAAAGAACTACGGGACTCCCTTTACCGAGTATCATCGGAATGTCACTTCTTTTGGTCGACATATTTCCCGTCTTACACCTCGAGCCTTAAAATTAATTGTTGTCCATCCGGGTGCGGTTCCAGTGCTTGTCAACTTTTGTGCCTGGGTCGAGTGTAGAGCTTAACGCCTGTACAACTGGAAACTCTTTTTTTTTACGAATATACTTGAAGTTAGTATAGGGAGGGATTTTGGGGCTCTGAAGGGGTTAAGTCAGGAGGTAGACGAGAAAAAAATAAGGTGCACTCTTACCGCGCTCGTATTGGTGCATATAGTACTTCTAGTACCATGCGTCAGGGGCTACACGTCAAACCGCCTCCACCATCGTCAGAAGCGCATGTACAATCGCCAAGGGCCAGCCTATCAAAAGGGCACAACCGTACCAACGCAGTCGTCCGAGCCGGACGTTCAATAATCATGGGCCAGTCCACCAAAAGGAAAATCAGGCCACAAAAGTAGTAGCACCCAGGTAGTCGTTGGGGTGGAAGTTCAATAGTCAAGGGTCGGTCTATCAAAAGGGCAACCAGGCCATAACAGTACCAAAGCAGTAGCCGTCGGAAGTGGATGTTCAATAGACAAGGGTCAGCCTATCAAAAGGGCAAGCAGTACGACAACCGTACCAACGTACCGTATACGACGGTGTATACCACACCCCCGGTGATAACATTTGAGGCTCCAAAAACCTCATCACCCGCTGTGTTATGCTCCAGGGGCGTGATATGCAGCGTATCCCGGTGATGACGTGGGTGATTATTTTGGGATTTGATGAAGTCAATCACCGGGATGGAATACTCCATGGGGTGCGATAAAAATGGTGTGGCATCAGTGATTGCAAATAACTTTGGCTGCCAAACTCTAAGCAGGTAGGAGTGTGATAAAAGGGGGGTGATGGCAGTTAGTGGTTGGAGGTTTTGCTGCCACACTCCAGGAAGGCGGCAAGAGGTGTGATATCAATGGGTGTGGTAGCAGTGATCGGGGTTTCGTTGGCACCCGCCAAGCAGTTGGAGGTGTGATGAAACGGCTGTGCTGTGTTGTGGTATCCCCAGGGGAAGTAGGAAACACAGGTGCGGTTTGGCGCGAAAAACACATGATCGACCCTTGAGTACCGGTGCCGGTAGCAGCAGTCGCCGGCGCCGCCGAAGAGCTTTGCTCGCTGCGAAGGCCACGCGTTCGCATAACCTTTGCACCTCCACCTCTATGTTGCTGGTCTCCATATAATATGTTACGCTCGCACACCTGAAGATGGATACTGCGCGCTTTCTTACGTCTCTGTCATTACCCAGGTGGTATCTTGGGGGTGTCATAGTGATTATGAGGCATGAAACCGCAGGGGGTGTGGTATAAAACGTACCCCGGTGATAAATCGTCTTGTTAGTTTGGGATTTCATTTTTGTGATTACCCGAGTGGTATACTCCGGGGGGGTTGTATGCAACGTATAGGGCGATATACACCGACGTACACAGAAGTCGTCGGAAGCGGATGTTCAATAGTCAAGGTTCATATATACCAGTATACACTATAGATGCAAGGGGAGTCGCCGACCTATATCCTTAATGAGGACACACAACCCGTAATACGCGCGATCAGAGTATCACACACAGCTTGCAAAGATGAGTTTCGACAAAATCTTCGATCTCACAGCTGGAGTGATTTTTTATTTTTATAATATATAATAGTTGGCCTCGGTTGGCACTGACGCTGTAAAACAATACATGTATATTGGGGTTGGCGTTGGTTGGCAACGACGCTGTAAAACATGCCAATCACTGCGTGAGCTAGACAACCAAGGAGCCGTTTTGTTATTTTTTTAACGGTCTCCATGATGGTTATCGAGTTAGATTATATTGCGCGGGGTGAATAACCTTAACTCCGCGCAAGGGGGATAAATCGCGTAGTGTGAATATGGTAAGGCACCCACGAGGCAGTTACATAGTAATAGCCATTGATGACTCTGGAGTGGCCACACCAGAAAACGAAGTATATCCCATTGGCGCTGTCATCCATGAGCAAGAAAGTAGGCACAAGGTGCCGAAGTCCGTCTCACGAGCGGTTCTTGGAAGGATGCTGTTGACTCTTCATGCGCCTCGCCGAACACCTCACGGCGCTTCGCGCTTCGTGCAAGCAATGTCTGCCTGGCTGGTCAAAACCCGACGTGCTTCGTCCCGGCATCGTAGGGATGCTAGGGTTTAAGGTAATAAGACTAAGGCCATGCACAAACTGAGTACACCCCGTCCCTACCGTAGCTTTGGTCAGGGACGGCGTATCAAAAGGGGAACCAGACCACGACAGCACCATCTTACTTAGTCTTGGTAAGCGGACGTTCAATATTCAAGGGCCAACCTATCAAGAGGGCAACCAAACGACAACCGTACCAGGTAGTCGTCAGAAGCAGGTGTTCAATAGTTAACCGCCAGCCTATCAAAAAGGCAATCAGACCACAACAGAGTAGGATCAAAGTAGTCGAAAGCGGAAATTCAATGTTCAAGGGTCAGGCTGTCAAAATGACAACTGGACAACAGTACCAAAGTAGTAGTCGTTGAAAGCGGATGTTCAATAGCCAGAGGCCCAGCCCATCACCAGGGCGACCAGACACAACAAGCACAGTATCAAGTACCAAAGTGCCGGGTGGCTTGGCTTCATTTATTTCACCACGTATGATGTGCTAGAACGTATGGTACCCAAGAGCAAGGGGGGCCACGACTCACAGCATGAAGACCGTTAACCTCTTCATGGAGCTGTACGTACGTGCTGGAAAGTAAACGACTCGGATTTGGTTTTTGATACATTTACAGTATGTGTATATACCATTAGCAGGGGAGTCACTGGCCTGTATCCTTCACGAGGGCACACACCCCGTACCACGCGCGATCAAAGTATCACACGCAGCTTGCAAAGCTGAGTTTTGATAAAAAAAAACACTTTTGGTCGATCTCACAGCTCAAGTGTATTTTTCATTTTTTCAAAATATTAAGCGATCAAAGTCGGCCCCACGAGGTAGCTTGAGTGTCCCGAGAAAACTGGTGGGCCACATACGGCTCACGCTTTTAGTGGTGCCCGTTCTAACACGTCGACTCTTCGGAGGAATCGACCCACCCGGGAATATCTTGTTTGCTGTATGAAAATAGTCCCGATTAACATTCACACGGAGGAAGTCGTTCCGTGCTTTTCACGGCATAAATTCCGACCTTCTTTACAGGTGCGCTAATTTGTGGCCTACGGTCGTTCTACCCAAAATTATCCATGGAGGAAGCTAGCTGGAATAGCAAAAGCAATCGGCTACGGCGGTGACACGCACTTTCGATCATTATTGTTTTCGCGCAAGAGCTTCCATGTGTAGGGAGTGCAGGAGTCTGGCGCTTTGGATCCACGCTTTAGTTTGTGTATTCCCTGGTAGTGCAAGAGATGGGCGATCGAAGAGCTTTAGGATCAAGCGTGCATCGCCCGACGCCTGATGCAGAACGCCAGATCTCACTCGTTGGTCTTCTTTTGATCAATACAGGTGTGTGAGTGTGCCTTTGCATTGCATCGAGAGCAGAAGAGACATATTTCGGAGCAGTGGCAATCGACGTCCACCGCATGTTCCATCATGACTCGACAGCACTAACAACCCGAGCATCAGGCCTCGGCTGGACATCCGCTGGCCTGCCACATATACAGGGAGTACACAGGAGCTTGCGTAGAAAACCCGTAGACCCAAGTAGCTTACTCCAAAAGTTAACTCACACTATTATAACACTTACTGTTTCATGCATGTTGAATTCCACAGATGTCTGGTTTCGTCCCCCTCAATACGGGTTATATAGTTTCCGTGCGCACAACAAGGCTGAGCGTCTTAGTCCTCTTGACCCTGGCATTAGCGGGGGGGTGACCGACCTGTATCCTTCACGAGGGTATACACACCCCGTAACACGCGCGGTTGAAGTATCACACGCAGCTTGCAAAGCTGAGTTTTGATCAAAAAATCATTTTTGGTCGATCTCACAGCTGACGTGTGTTTTTTCAATTTTCAAACACATAAAGTTAAGGCTTCAACCACGCGTTTGAGAGCAGACGATTCGGAATTAGTTTTTGACACATTTTCAAGTAGCAACTATAGTATTCTAACCTCCTTTAGAGCTTCGTCCATGTTCTTGGGGAACAAAATACTCGGAACTACTTCTGGAGCCATGCTACGCTATATCGAGATGCATCGCAATTTTCTGGGCTTCTAACGTGAGGAGCTCAATATCATCATCCATTATCACCCGAAACATGACTTGGAAGGCGTTCGCTTGCGCAACCCGACCAACATTCCTATGCGCTAGTCCTAAAAACACTATGCCAGGTACTCGTAAAATCATCATACTGACCGAGAGTGCCACACTTGAGGAGCTCAACCAATCAGAACGTCAGAAACATTAGTTAACCAAAAAAGTTAAAACCTTAACCGCGTGGGGTGAAGCAACATACCAGAAAAGAGATTGCCAGCCATAGCTGATACGGCTGTAAGGGAGATAATAACGAAAGGGCGAGCCGGAATAAGATGGGACAACGTGGTCGAGAAAATATTGAATGGGTTAGGAGGGGACCAAGAAGATATACTTACTGTCTATAGAGAAGTCTGGCGGGTACAAGACAGGAGCAAAAGAAAGAATAGAAGAAGGGCAAGGTTAGCGCTAAGAAATAAGGTGAACGAGGAGAAGCACTTAGAGATGTACGGGAAGTTAAGAAAAATATATGGAATGAAAAAAAAAAATATTGGAATGAAAACGTATTTGCACGGCCCAATGGACTACGCGAAAAAGCTGAAACTGCGATTTCGTGTAGGGGACCTGGACCCACCAGAAAGAAGAATGAGTTATACCAGTAGACGGGAGGAGGGCATGGATGCACATATGTGCCCATGTGGCATAATAATAGAGTACGACTCACATAGTAGGAGAATGTGACATACACCAGGAGGAACGGGGTGCGCCAGAGGAGGAGATGAGAAAATTAGACGAATGTGACATGGAAGAGTTGGTAGACTAGAGAGAGTATGGAGGGAACGATCGCTGTCCTAAGAGATAGAGATGGTGGCCGCAGACGGCGAAACAGGACGGGGATAGTGTAAGCAAACCATTTCTATGTAATACATGGAAAAAGCGTAATGAGCGCCCAAATGTTCGAGGTGTCTCTATTAGGAGCAGGAACGGTGCTCCGTCTCGAAAGGGATGCGTGGTCAATTGTCAAATGACTAAGGCAAGCAACAAATGAGTACGCCCCCCCTCAACATGCCCCCCCCCCTACCGTGGGATGACTCTAACGTAAGACACATTTTATATGCATATCCATCTTAAAAGGTTATATCCCTTCTAGAGCTGCCCCCACATTTTTTGGGCCACACAACTTGGAGATAGTGTCGGGCACATCTTGTGGTAGTATACATATTATCCCCTTGCGAGCTGCACCCACGATGTGGGCGGAAACACTGCTTGAAAAAGGTCGGGCTTATGTTTTGAGTAACTTGACACAATTCGATGCGAGTCAACGAGGGGAGAAAGGGTTGGAGTCTCCTCGCGATAAACGCGTACCGTAGTGGGGAGGGGGGAGAAGACACTGCTTAGTGACCCCGGATCTGAGTTATGTTTCGGGAGGGAGAAGGAGAAAGCAAAGCGCGAAGATCATCGAAGGGTCGAGCAAAAACAAAATAAAACATGGTTGACCTCTTTCGAGGCTGCGCTCACGTTTCTGGGGACAAAGAAGGGTGGCACATTTTTACGCCACACCTGGTAGAACTGGTAGAACTCTAAGAGAACGAGCTAACTTGAACAACTTAAACCTCTTGGAACAAAAGCTTCAAGGAACGGCGAACATGTAGCGCAAAGGGAGGTCGAAAGAGTCCAGCTAGCCGAAAGCGCCAGCCAAAAAGAGCACCAACCTCTGGAACGAGCAGTAGAGCGGCACGTCGTTGGCCTGGCAAACCGCGTGGCACTCCAAAATGTCCTCGACGGACCCCGCAACCGGCTTCTCCACGGCCACCGCCTGGCATGACAAGAAAAAAGAACAGGGCAGGAAGAGAGAAACAATAGCGGCCAGCATTGTCACGTGCGTAAGATAAAACAGTACATACGGCACCGACTCGCGTACTACTGGCAAAAAAATACGTTAAAGTACTTTTAGAGCTCCAGAGGGAAGCAGCGTAGAAACTAAATGACTATTTCCAAGGCCACCGCCTGGCAGGATACAAAAAGAGCAGCGGACAGCATCGTCACGTACACAGTACACAGGGCACCCGCTCGCGTATTGAAGAAAAAGGTCCACCTTTTTAACCCCGGGCCCAGGCATAGCAACCTAACAAATGTCATGTATGACAAATGTGCAACGCCATGGACCGTCGAGGAAGAACGCGCGAGGCAGTACTACAGTAGTATACATCCCCACGCTGCGTGCTTGCCCTGTCGTACATCTTCGTGATGTTACATCGATGGCATGATCGCAGCTCGGACACCCCCCCTACCCCAAGTGGTCCCGACCGCTTCGTGTAGTCGATGCAATAATCGTCGGCTTTGCTCCACTTATCGTCCCTCTAAGGTCCCAGAGCGGTTTTCCGCCTTTACAGCTGGAAACCGTTTTTGGGGACAACATCATTTGAATTTGTAAAGGGCGGGGATTTGGGACTTTGAAGGGGTTAACCCCCTTGGAGGAGCCTTTGAGGGAAAACAACGCGGAAACTAAATCACCATTTCAAGCATCGGCATCGGTCACGCAAAGCAGTCAAGCCCGGGCTGCCAGCGTAGGGGGTGTGTACCCGAACGCCCAAGCTGTACGACACGCGCGGCAACATAGTGACACGCGTGCTGGCTCCTGCGCGTTCTTCTTAGTTGCCAGACAAAAATCGCACCCATTGGTCGTTTTTAGGTCTCTAAACATGGGCCTCAAAGTGGGTTAATAGCGAATTCGAAGATGAAATATGTTGCGCTTTATTTCGAACATACAGCAGAACCAGGTATATGATGCGAAGTAACAGGTACCAGGTACCGGTATGTACGTGTTGTGTACTCGTATTTTTGCTCTCTTCAGTTGGTTGTTCTCGCTCGGTCCCCAACCCCCCCCCCCCCCCCCCGCAAATTACACCCGTACTGCTGATCAGGACGTGACATCGCTAACAAGCACGCAGAACAGTGCATAGCACAGGGCAACCATTAATAGCTTTGCACAAGCAGCTCTTGGCAATATCAATTCGCTAGTCGCACCAAATCATGCTCCTCTTCTTTCTGCCCCCTTTACATGTTTTAGTTGCATTCTTCCTTGCGCCAGCGAAGCGAGCGGCGTCAGCCGCCCGCGGAGCAGAGCCCTTGTACATGCATACCAGTACATCGTATACGAAGACTCCTCCGATGAAGGCGTTTTTCTTTTCTTTAGTAGAGTTCAGAGACTCGTTGACGCCATTATGAAGGTCACCTCCTCCAATTAAGTCGGCCTTATCTTGGTCCTGGACGGGTGTTGGCCGAGGCCGAGACTCAATTGCGGTTTAGAACATGTGGCAAGGATGTGCTTTCACAAATTTCTCTCGCGCTAAGCGAGGGGATATTTTATAGAGTGGAATCCGAGGACCACCACCCGAATGGGTGGGGTGGACCGTTACTGGACCAAGTCCGGCGGAAGGCTATTTTCTCATGGCCGTGGGTTTTGTTAGTGGGTGGGCTTGCGCAAGTCCCGCACTACCCGGAATGACGGCGTTCCGGGTGGCATCTCCACCGCACCTGATCCCCAGGGTTCAGGTCGGGTCGACATACTCACGCATCCGTATACAACGGCAGCTTGCGCTGCTGGAGTAGTAAAACGGGGGCCGCTGGTAGGGACAGTTTGCGCTGGCGCTACCACGGGAACTGAAAGGCACCCAACCTTTCATAGCGCTGGATAGCGAGTGCATTAGCTTGCAAAGCTGAGATTTGATCAAAATCCTTGTTGGTTGATCTCACAGATGAAGCGTACATTTTTCGTTTTATGCAATATATCAAGCGCTCAGTGCCTGGCCCCACGTGGTAGCCTGTAACAGATCTAGTACTTGCAGCCTGCCCGATGAGCCGTATAGTTTTGTAATCTACGAAGACATGATTCATTATTCACGTATGCACGAGCGTGATAGGATATTTGGTATTGGGAAATGAGCGCTTTCTATTGGATGATGGCGTGTTGTCAGAATGTCAGCCACCCCGCTGGAAACATGCCTTCTACGGTATGTTTAGTTCTGGGTTGATTCCGATGGGGTACGCCCTCTATATCAGTCTTGGTTTGGTCCAGTTTTTGCTCCTGAATTGTGGGCGGCTTCTGGCCGATCTTGACTCATTTCATGTCTTGATTGTGATAATATACTCGGATGTACGCGACAATAATCTAATGGATTCCTCTACTAAATATCACCTGGGACTTCTATTTTATCCGCTGCCATCGCGCAACCAAGGCCCCCGCATGAGGTGGCCCACGCGAGCAAGCCGACCCTGAGCATGGGTTTTCCCATCACACTAGAGAACGATGGCCTTATATTGGAACCGTGCTCGGGGAGGTGAACGCGCTGGACCGGGGCTGACTCAAGACACTTTTTCCCCGGGATGCTTCAGGAGCGATTTTTCTTCGTTATCGACCTCCACCCTACACGACAGTGACGGAACCCGCACGTACACCAGCAACAGAGAGCAAGACCATCGCGACGCAGCCTAAGACAACCAAATACAGGAAGAGGTGAAGCAGTCAGGGATGGCCAGCGTGCGCCAGAAGAGCCAGACCTCCTTGTACGTGCTTGCATTGAGCGAGCGATTTCGGGGCTGATTTTTGAGCTGCAGTTACGAGCAATTCTGCGCGACGATGATTGGGAAAGGGGGGATGGCAGTGGAAGGACAGCCAGCGAAGCTAATGGGAATGAGCGTGGAGCAGCAGCATGCATGCGCACAGCAGGGGGTTCGAGGAAGGCCAGGGGAGGAAGCGAGCAGGACAAAGCAAGGGAGGAGGGGACCGACCCCTTCCGCGCCAGCACAAGCCTCGGCTCACAAGAGGCGCGTATTCGTTTCTCTTGATTCTACTTTTGTTGTTCCATATTTCTCTCTAGAGTTGATTGATGTGTTATTGTTTTTCTGTGTGTAATAGGTGGTACGTACAGTTCAGTAGTGTCGTTAGTTCCCGAAGAGTTCAAGTCGATTTTTCGTTTTTCAAGGCACATATGATATACCAGGTATATAGTAACACGGTATGATTCTTTATTAGGGTCGCATGTAAGTTGGCACGACTTACGTGATACTTCTGAGAGGGTGCTGGCTCATTGATGAATGGGTTTTTCAGTTCTTGGATATTTGATGGATTTTGCTTGGCTCAACAGCAGTTGTTCTAGTATACGTACATGCAATAGCATCGGTACCAAACCACAGGGAACTGAGTACTGACGTTGCTCGTATTTAGGAATACAACACTTGTTAGTGAATATATTTGTAGGAGGGATGAGTTTGTTTGCGTGTATGATGTGACCCCTCCACAAGATGTGGTGCTTGTGCTGGTTCGTATTGCAGTAGATATGTAGTTTCAATAGTTCAAGCATTATTTGGTTGCATTTTGGAACGGGTCTACCTGCGGTTCTATGAATCAATTACTGTGGTGTGAACGCGTATGTGTATGACCGACACCCTGCAAGATTGAGAAAGATGGTACATTCACTCGTGGTTCTTCCTGCCCGGTGTCCTTCCCTTTGTGTCACGCCACTTGGGGCGATAACGTGCAATCGCCCAGGTAGATAAGGTGGAAAAGAGGATCCAGCCTCGTCCAGGAGACCAATGAGGCGGAGGGAAGGTCGGCCTCACGGCCGGGGTCAGTAGTACTAGAGAGGGATGGATGTAGTATGAGATGAAACGTGAATGACTTTTCAACGGTCGTTCTATTTTTTTATTATTTTGCTGCTGCGGATTGCGGGGCGTAAAATTTCTTGAAAAATTTCCACCCTTCGCTAGGACTCCCGAGAGCTTGAATCTGCAGTAGTAGGGGGTTGTACAGGATTGTATTGATTAGTATCGGCCTGGTCGACCAACTCTGCGCCAAACTCCGCTGCCAAAGGCATCCGATCGACATTCGGTTGCCCAACCTTGATCGGTGTGAGCGACTCTACCGCCTCTAAGCAACGTTGTTGCCCAAAGTAAGCATTTATTTGGCTAGTAAATATCAACACATTCTGCTGCGGATCCTTTCCTACCTTAAAGCTACCATCGAAGGTTTCACGCATCCTCATACTAGTTTGACTGAAAACGAGACTGCCTGCCTGTGTGGTAGTAGCCGCCGCGGATTGCTGCTGCTTCTCCGCCTTTCCTTGCATCGCCTCGAACATTCTTGTCGGCCCTTCCACAAGCGGATCGGTGGGTAGGGTGTCGCTACCTCGGGAACCTTGTTCCTCGGGTTGCGTTTCTCTCATTTCTTCGTCGGCTTGGGCCTTAGATGCAATTGCTTCCTGCTGGGCGCGCTGGGCATCGGCTAGCTTTTCCATCACTTGGTTTCGTGTCTACTCTTGTATAGCTCGTTGTTGTTCAGTCGTAAACTCCGGAAAAGGAGTAAGGTCCATCCTGTCGACCTGTTAGGCTTCCTCGCAGTACGATCTCTGGTGACTCGCGCTGCGAGGAAACCCAACAGGTCGACAGGATGGACCTCACTCCTTTTCCGGAGTTCACGCCTGAACAACAACGAGCTATACAAGAGTGCACACGAAACCAAGTGATGGAAAAGCTAGCCGATGCCCAGCGCGCCCAGCAAGAACCAATTGCATCTCAGGCCTAAGCCGACGAAGAAATGAGAGAAACGCAACCCGAGGAACAAGGTTCCCGAGGTAGCGACAACCTACCCATCGATCAGCTTGTGGAAGGGCCGACAAGAATGTTCGAGGCGATGCAAGGAAAGGCGGAGAAGCAGCAGCAATCCGCGGCGGCTACTACCACACAGGCAGGCAGTCTCGTTTTCAGTCAGACTAGTATGAGAATGCGTAAAACCTTCGATGGTAGCTTCAAGGCAGGGAAGAACCCGCAGCAGAATGTGTTGATATTTACTACCCAAATGAATGCTTACTCTGGGCAACAACGTTGCTTAGAGGCGGTAGAGCCGCTCACACCGATCAAGGTTGGGCAACCGAACATCGATCGGAAGGCTTTGGAAGCAGAGTTTGGCGCAGAATTGGTCGACCAGGCCTATCGGTAATATGTACGTTGCTGGTATTTTGGAATACAACACTTACTTCTTAGTGAATACACTCGTAGGAGGTATTAGTTTGTTTGCGTGTATAATGTGACCCCTCGACAAGAGGTGGTGCTGGTGCTGGTTCGTATTGCAGTAGATATGTAGTCTCATTAGTTCAAGCATTATTTGGTTGCATTTTGGAACGGGTCTACCTGCGGTTCTATGGATCAATTACTGTGGTGTGAACGCGTATGTGTATGACCGACACCCTGCAAGATTGAGAAAGATGGTACATTCACTCGTGGTTCTTCCTGCCCGGTGTCCTTCCCTTTGTGTCACGCCACTTGGGGCGATAACGTGCAATCGCCCAGGTGGATAAGGTGTAAAAGAGGACCCAGCCTCGTCCAGGAGACCAATGGGGCGGAGGGAAGGTCGGCCTAACGGCCGGGGTCAGTAGCACTAGAGAGGGATGGATGTAGTGTGAGATGAAAAGTGAATAACTTTTCAACGGTTCTATTTTTTTTTGTTTTCTGCGTTTTTTTCTGTGCTCCTTGAAATGGTACGCTGCTGACGACGTATCTGGCAGCACAATATGGTACTAGTCTGTACGGAGTCCGACGAAATATTTCAATAATTCCGTGCTTTCTGTATACGAGAATTAAAATTGGAGGTTGGGGATATGTAGTAGCCCCCCCCGTGACTGAGCTGGTAGGTAAAGTATGACCACATATATGTAGCCCGCTCCCGCCATGACACATCAGATAATTGACCAGCTATGCTGCAAGATTTGGCAATTGGGGGTATCATGGCTTTCGGGATTGACTATCTCCACAAGGTATCTTTTATTATACTATTTGGTTTGTCCTGGGACTTTTCGGGGTTGTGTTATTTTATGAAAGATATTAGGTGTGCTGAAAGTATACCTGGTAGTATTGGGTGAAAGTGTACACGAACAAATTGTGGACGATTTGTCCTTGAATCAGTAACATCGGTGAAAGTCATTGCACAAGCATACGCGCATATGCACGTATCTCACGAATGATAAGTTATGGTCTGTTGACTCCTGGTTATTTGTGGTATGATATCACTCATGAGGTGCTCTCCCAATGGGTGTCTTGGTTCAATCCTCCAATCCTCATCACGGTATACGATTATGATAGGCTATGTGATGTTTGTTTGCCTGATGCTGTAAGTCAGTGCTGACGACTGGCCTTTTTCGTCGTCCATTCGGTTCGTACACGTGACAAGGCATCGTGCCTCGTTCAGCGGACACGTCCATTCAAACGATGCGCTTGTACTGATGCTCAGATTGATGGTGATTTACCGTAAGTAGTAGTTGCAAATAGGGTTGGGGGATATTGAAGTTGAGTTTTTGACGCTGTTATTTATTTGGGTGTTGGAGATCGGAGAAGGAATGATGAGGCTACATTTTGAATTTTGCGTTTTGGGCATTTGTTTCAAATGTATGCTGGTACAATACGGCACGCATCGTTTTTGTCCGGATAAATATTCAGATGTAGAGGCACTGCTATCAAGGCAAGCGTACACGCATGGGGGGATAAAATATCTAGTACTTGCAGCCTGCCCGATGAGCCGTATAGTTTTGTAATCTACGGAGACATGATTCATGATTCACGTACGTATGCACGAGCGTTACAGGATATTTGGTATTGGGAAATGAGCGCTTTCTATTGGATGACGGTGTGTTGTCAGAATATCAGCCACCCCGCTGAAAACATGCTTTCTACGGTATGTTTAGTTCTGGGTTGATTCCGATGGGGTACGCCCTCTATATCAGTCTTGGTTTGGTCCAGTTTTTGCTCCTGATTTGTGGGCGGCTTCTGGCTGATCTTGACTCATTCCATGTCTTGATTGTGGTAGTATACTCGGATGTACGCGACAATAATATAATGGATTCTTCTACATAACGATCAACACCTGGGACTTCTATTTTATCCGCTGCCACCGCGCAACCAAGGCCCCCCGCATGAGGTGGCCCACGCGAGCAAGCCGACCCTGAGCATGGGTTCACCGGTCGCCCCGGTGGCGTATCAGGTTATCCTCGAGCCTGGTATAGGTCAGTTTCGTGAGTTCGAGCCCCGCCGAGTGCATACTCGTGTAAATTCGTTGGGACTTTTTCTTGTGGACAAATTGACTTGCGGAAAGTGCGAGAGCGTGAGTTAGCAACACTCGATGAACAATCGACGAGCAATGGGATTGCTGAACCCTATGCGCGATAAAAATTGAAGGCAAGAACCGGGGAGGAGAACGGACGACACCTGTGACCACGGCTTTTGTCTAGAAGCTGGAAAGTAAAAGTGTGCAAAAAAGAGATTTGTTATATTTTGGCTCAAGAATTGTGGAATTAATTTACGCAGTAAAATGATGCCTGTAAGGCACCCACATGGTACAATGGGATAACCTACTCCCAGAACTAAACATGGAAAAACACCCTTCGGGCTAACCCGCTACGTTTACGTTTCGGCCCCGTACCGCCGAGAAAAACGGAAACCCTGGCCCCACTTTTCTGCTACTATGTTCCACTCATATTATACTAAAAACCTTACTGCCCCCCCCCCCCCCCCTCTCTTGAGCGTTAGGGTGGGACGGTGGGGAAAAAACGATCAAACCCGAAATACGAAACCGATGCTCGCTGCACCTCCCCTTGCGTCTGCGTGTTGCTCTGCAGTTCGTTTCGCTGCTCGCATGGAAGTGTCGAGCTCCCACGGCACTTTCACCGAAAGCCTTCCACTATAATACAACCCCTCTCCCCTTCCACATTCTGCCTCCTCAAATTGCACAAACTCCATATTCGAAATGAATTTGAATATATTAAATAAAAAAAAAAGGGGTTTTCCCATGATCCTGAGTGTGCCGAGAAAAATGATGGCCATGCACGGCTCACGCTTTTATTAATAGTGATGCCCGTTTTAAGACGTCGACTCTTCGGAGGAATCGACCCATCCGGGAACTTCTTGTTTGTTGTACGTAGTCTCGATTAACATTCATAGCAGTTTTCTTAAAATATGGAAACTGTCGTCCCGTGCTTTTCACCATATGAATTCCGACCTTCCCCACACCAACACCTTTACAGGCGAACTACTATTTTTTTTTCGGCGTGTGGGTGCTCTACCCAGAAATATCCATGAAGGCTGGCCGGAATAGCAAAAACAACCGGCTACGGCGGTGACACGCACTTTCAATCATTCAGTAGTAGTAGCGCAAGAGCTTCCATGTGTAGGGAGTGCAGGGGTCTGGCGTTCTGGATCCACGCTTTAGGTTGCGTACTCCCTGGTGGTGTGTGAGATGGGCGCTCGAAGAGCTTTAGGATCAAGCGTGCACCGCCCGACGCCTCGTGCAGAACGCCAGATCTCACTCATCGGTCTTTATTCGATCAACACAGGTGCGGGTGTGCCTTTGCATTACATCAAGAGCAGAAGAGAGATCACTTCGGAACAATAGCGATTGACTTCCACCGCATGTCCCATCATGACTCGACAGCACTAACAACCCGAGCATCAGGCCTGGGCTGGACATCCGCTGGCCTGCCATAAATACAGGGAGTACAAAGGAACTTGCGTAGAAACCCTGTAGACCCAAGTAGCTCACTCCAAAAGTTAACTCACACTATAGAAATTACTTGTTTTATGCATACTGAATTCCACTGATGTCTGGTTTTGTCCCCCTCAATGCGGGCTACTGCGGGTTATACAGGAGTTTCCGTGCGCAGAACAAGTCTGGACGTCTTAGTCCTGCTGACCCTGGCATTATTAGCAGGGGAGTCACCGACCTGTATCCTTCACTAGGGCATACACACCCCGTAACACGCGCGATCGAGAAGCATCATGCAAAGCTGAGTTTTGATCTAAATCATTTCCGGTCGATCTCCCACCTGAGGTATTATATATATCACACTACTGTAGTTGCAAGGGGAGTCGCCGACCTATATCCTTAATGAGGACACACAACCCGTAATACGCGCGATCGGAGTATCACACACAGCTTGCAAAGATGAGTTTCGACAAAATATTCGATCTCACAGCTGGAGTGTATTTTGATTTTTATAAAATATTTTTATGGTTTTAAATAAAAGAGTCACATTGACACACGACGCGTATGACAATACGTGCAAGTGTGGTGAGCTTGAGCTTTTTTTTTTTTTTTACCCCATCCGCCGGACGATGAAGAAAAAAAAAAAAAAAGAAAGCTTGAATCGTTCTTGTAGAGGACCCTGGGCTCCCGGTTGCGTTCGCGGTTGGTATTGCCGAACGTCAACCATTACGAAGACCCATTATCAATGGCAGATATCATAGACCCGGCGCTGGTTTATATAAAGCCGGTCGCCCCGGTGGCGTATCAGGTTATCCTCGAGCCTGGTATAGATCAGTTTCGTGAGTTCGAGCCCCGCCGAGTGCATACTCGTATAAATTCGTTGGGATTTTTTCTTGTGCACAAATTGACTTGCGGAAAGCGCGAGAGCATGAGTTAGCAACACTCGAGGAAAAATCGACGAGCAGTGGGATTGCTGAACCCTATGCGCGATAAAAATTGAAGGCAAGAACCGGGGGGGAGAAGGGACGACACCTGTGACCACGGCTTTTGTCCAGAAGCTGGAAAGTAAAAGTGTGAGAAGAAAAAAAAAAAATGCGTTTCATGGGTGGCATATGTGATCGGAGATTGGCGGTATCTTCGTACTGCCATCCACACAGACATACACACAATGCTAGGTATGACATGTATACTATGATGTGTATGACGACTGTTTCTCTTGGTCCCTTTGTTTCTCACGAAATCAACACCGGCTTTTTTTATTTTAAATCATCACTTTTTACTTTCCAGCTGCTCAACTCGTAGCAGGCTTCGCCCTCGGCGACCTTCTGGACAAGCCGTGGCAGCACGTGTGCCCTCCTTCCTCCCCCCCCCGGTACGTGCCGGCCGTTCATTTCTATAGCGCGTAAGGTTCAGCATTCCCACTCTTCAGCTTTTCATGCTTGTCGAGTTCATCGAACTTCCACCTCTGCGGCACTTCGGCAATATTATTATGTGGTACCAATACACATAGATTGGATCATCATCATCATCATCGTCATGTTACGATATAAGGCTTGGTTTAACAAATCACCATCATCATCATCATCATCATCGTCATCATCGTCATCATCATCATCATCATTATCATCATTATCATCATCATCATCATCATCATATTACTCCGGAGTATTATTATTACTATTTTATAAAAAATATATCAAGGACGTCAGCCGTAAGTTCGACGAATTTCAGGTCAAAACTCATTTGTGCAAGCTGCGTTGTTTATTGTTATTGTTATTGTTATTGTTATTGTTATTGTTATTGTTATTGTTATTGTTATTGTTATTGTTATTGTTATTCTTGTCATTGTCATTGTTATTGTTATTGTTATTGTTATTGTTATTGTTATTGTTATTGTTATTGTTATTGTTATTGTTATTGTTATTGTTATTGTTATTGTTATTGTTATTGTTATTGTTATTGTTATTGTTATTGTTATTGTTATTGTTATTGTTATTGTTATTGTTATTGTTATTGTTATTGTTATTGTTATTGTTATTGTTATTGTTATTGTTATTATTATTATTATTATTATTATTATTATTATTATTATTATTATTATTATTATTATTATTATTATTATTATTATTATTATTATTATTATTATTATTATTATTATTATTATTATTATTATTATTATTATTATTATTATTATTATTATTACTAGACGCGGAGTGAGCTCGTGTGCTCCACACACTTCGTTCGACGAAATCAACGACAGCGTCGTGGAATCTGAACGTGGCGAGCTCGTCAGGGGCTCCGAACCACCCTTCGTATACAGCAGTAGAGCTCACACTACGAGCCGTGATGTGTGGCAGGAAATGTTGGATATCGTATCCAAAGTTTCGATATCTCGTTCGATAAAAAATAAATTATCGAACCAAAAAAATTGCGGTATTTCGATAATGTTTTCGATAATCCGATAAACGGTAACGATACGATAAAACGATAAACAAAGCTAAACGTCCCCTGCGGGCAGGTGACACAGCAACAAACTGAACGAAATAGTTTAGGACTTCCCATGGGAAGCCCGACATCATATGGGATGACCCCTATTTAGGACGTGCCATGGGATATTCATTGGATGTTTCATGGCATGTCCCATAGGGTGCCGCATGAGATGTCCCATCTGACGCCCCATAGGAAGTACCGTAGGAAATCTCATGGGATTCCATGGGGCTTCCGATACGAAGCCCCATAGGAAGCCAGTCCCACGGGACATCCCATAGGGACTCCCATGGGACGTCCCACAGGATGCCTCATGGGAATAATTATCCCGTGGAATGTTCCGTGCGACGTCCCACGGGATAAACTACACCCCATGGGCCATATCATAATTCATCCCGGGCCATCCCATCGCTCATCAAATGGGACATCCCACGGGATGGATGGGATCCCATGGGATGAACGGCTCCCCATAGGCATGGGATGTATGTCCCACGGGGTATCCCATGGAACGTCCCACGGGATATGGAATGGAATGAACGTACTCCCATGGGCATGTGATGCGCATTATAAGACTAGGGGCTGTTGTTGCATACACAGGCCACCCTCCAGGTCCCTCTACGAAGCAGGTTCCATGTTGGTCACTCACTTGTGTTATATACTCTCTTGTATTGTCGTAGTGCCACAGGCCACGGATAGAACTAAGCGATGAACGCGCTGTAAATCGCATGGAGCAAATGCATCATCCCCTTCTTCCTATACGAACATGCCTTCAAAGGCACGTGAAACCCTTTATATCGTTTCCATATCCTAGATCTTACGCCTTGTTAGGATCCCAGGGCAATACCATACACTAGCCCACCTTGATCAGCCGTATATGCAGAAATATGGAAGATTCAGGGAAGCACCGGTTCCACGGTCTAGAACATGATGACTCGAAGATGCGGCTCTTCAAAATCCACCCCCCCACCTCTACCCTGCGAGGCTACGAAAGTCCTGCCGACGACGCCATGTATTATAACACTAGGGGCTGTTACAGACACAGGCCACCCCCTTTGCAGGTTTCTCTACTAGACAGGTTCCACGTGGTCACTCACTTGTATTATATAGTCTTGTACTACTCCAACGGGCCACGGATAGAAAATAAGCGCTGAACACGCTGTAAATCGCATGGAGCAACTGAGTTATCCCCTTTTTCCTATGCGCACATGTCTTCAAAGGCATGTGAAACCCTTTATATGGTTTCCGTATCCTAGATCTTACTCCTTGTCAGGCTCCCAGGGCGATACCATAACTAACGGGATATATCCGATGGGGTGATGGACACCCCAAAGGACGCACGAATTGAGCCACGGGCAATCCCATGGAATGGCCCAAGATTCCCATGGGACAGCCCATAATATCATGTTTGGAATCCCCATGGGACATCCTATCTATGGTAAGGATTGAGAGACTACGGGACGTCCCGTGGGACAGACGATGGGAAGAACACGCCGAAGTGTGGTGCTTAATTTTCCCCCGTCCGCCCGAGGATAAAACAAAAGCAAAAAATACTCTTATCGTATAATATGATTTATGGTTGTTCTCGCATTTGTTTCCTTTTTTTTCCCATCTCGTTTATTATAAAAATAAAAATACATCTAGCTGTGCGATCGAAGATTTTGTCGAAACTCATATTGCAAAGCTGTGTGTGATACTCCGATCGCGGGTATTACTGTGTGTGTCCTCATTAAGGATATAGCTCGGCGACTCCCCTTGGAACTACAGTGTAGCTTGTACCAGGGTCAACAGGGTGACTACAGTGTAGCTTGTACCAGGGTCAACAGAGTGATGTTAGTCAGTATGTGCGCGGAAACGATAAAACTCGTTTTTGAGGGGGACAAAATCTGACGGCTGTGGAAGGAAATCCATCAGTTCATCAAATTTGTTACCTTACCACTTATTATTTCTCTTTCTCCCTCCCTAGACGTGATCCAGATCCAGGGTCACTGAGCAGGCTCTGCTCCCCCCCCACTACGTACTGTACGCGCCTCCTTGTTATCGCGAGAAGACATTAGCCCTTTCTTCAACCCGCATCGCGCCTACTCACGCCGCAAGGCGCTCACAGCAGTTGACTCCTTTCACATGCTTATTTTTTTATTTTTTCAAATAAACTTACATTAACGGTACTGTTGTATAATCAATCAAGTCCGTGGTCACCGGACAGACCTCCACAGTCATTTCGGAGTAAAACGATGCCCCCCAGGAAAACAAAAAAATATCATGTATACCTGGTATATACGGAGTATTCCCTGGTTGGTAGTGTGTGAGATGGGCGCTCGAAGAGCTTTAGGATCAAGCGCGCACCGCCCTACGCCTCGTGCAGAACGCCAGATCTCACCCGTAGGTCTTCATTCGATCATTACAGGTGAGTGAGTGTGCCTTTGCATTACATCAAGAAAAGCAGAAGAGAGATAACTTCAGAACAGTAGCGATCGACGTCCACCGCATGTTCCATCATGGCTCGACAGCACTAACAACCCGAGCATCAGGCCTGGGCTGAAACCTCCGCTGGCCTTCCACATATACAGGGGGTACAAAGGAACTTGCGTACAAACCCGGTAGACCCAAGTAGCCCACTCCACAAGTTAGCACTAATAATTTTATGCATACTAAATTCCATGGATGTCTGGTTTCGTCCTCCTCAATGCGGGTTATACAGTTTCCGTGCGCAGAATAAGGCTGAACGTCTTAGTCCTGTAGACCGTGGCATTAGCAGGGGAGTCACCGACCGGTATCCTTCACGAGGGTGTACACAACCCGTAACACGCGCGATCGCAGTATCACACGCAGCTTGCAAAGCTGAGTTTTGATTGAAATTCCTTTTTGGTCGATCTCACACACACCTCAAGTGTATTTTTTATTTTTTCAAATATATGCGAAGAGCTAGCCAGCCTACATGCATCGTTAATGATCGTAGAGCGCTCTGTCTGGCGGTGTGCTCTTCTTCTACTCTTATTGTAGCTTCGTAGCTGCGTATCAAATCACACACGAGCCGCTCCCCGAATTCCGAAAATAGTACCTGGTAAATTTTGAAACGAATTTACCCCCCCCCCCCGTTGTATTTGAGGTAAGCAACAAACGAGTACGCCCCCCCCCCCCCCTTGTATTTGAACAAATGAGAGATATTATTCGCACCCCCCCCACACATCATGTGGGTAATAGGAACGATGAGCCCACGACGAGTACTAATCTCTGTGCATCTACTACTACTCTGCATATAGATATGATAAGATATGTTGTTGCTGTTGTTGTTCTCACATTAACTCGCATAATCAAGTCCGTGGTCACAGGACAGGCTCTAGTCACTCTAGAGCTGAGGAATACCCTGGGGGAAAAAACACAAACAACCCAAGGGTGGTACACGCATATATCACAGCTGGCCCAATTCATGCCTCCACCAGAAACATATAAAAGTGAAATCGGGAGTCAGTCTACGATGTGCCAGGTCTATACCTGGCGCATACGTCTCATTACTCGCGCCTGGAAAAAAATATAGCAGGTACCAGGTACAGCTGTTTACACTAACGTGTTATTATTTTTATAATATATTCATAAAAATAAAGATGAAGATGAAGTAATTAGTTTTCTACAGAGGCCGCATAATAACCTACCCGATATTAGAGAGACGACGTAACAATCAGATGGTAAGAAGCCGGTCGCCCCCGTGGCGTATCAGGTTATTCTCGAGCCTGGTATAGGTCAGTTTCGTGAGTTCGAATCCCCCCGAGTGCATACGCGTACAAATTCGTTGGGACTTTTTCTTGCGCACAAATTGACTTGCGGAAAACGCGAGAACGTGAGTTAGCAACCCTCGATGAAAAATCGACGAGCAGTGGGATTGCTGACCCCTATGCGCGATAAAAATTGAAGGCAAGAACCGTGGGGAAGAAACGACGTCACCTGTGACCACGGCCTGTCCAGAAGCTGGAAAGTAAAAGTGTGCGAAATTCGTATCATACTGCTCTAAAGTCATCACGGAATTTACCATGCCGATGCAGATCTAGAGCCCCTCGCGGGAGGCCCGAACGCACGCACGCCCGAAGCGAGCAAATAAAAATAAACCACTCATCATCCATCGACTCGATCTGCGAACGAACTCGATCCGATCCGTCTCCACTTCAATTTAACGAACAACCAAATAAACAAGACTCTGTCGTCTTGACAGACAGCTGTACTGCTGATGTAATGAACAGGGTAATGAATCCAAACAACAAACAAACAACGCTGGAGGTCGTCGTCGTTGCCGTGTTCCTGCGTTGTATAAACATAACCACGTACCGGTATCATAAGATGCTCCGCTTACGTACGTGCTGCTTTACGTATACATACCACCGCATCCATGCCCTGATTCGTGACAAACTCGTCCTTGGATTTGGTCTATCGCTCGCTGCTCCTGTACCGGTAGGTTCTAATTTGTCCAGAAATAAAGTATGACACGATGCCGCCCGAGCGTACGTGCAAAACATTCAAAGCCAATCATGGTTTCATACTTTGTCCTTTATTAATACCAGGTAGTCGTACTCGTAGGCGGCTCAGATCATGTGTTGGTCACATTAACTCGCATAATCAAGTCCGTGGTCACATAACAGGCTCCAGTCACTCTGGAGTGTGGAAGGATATCCCCGAGAAAGAACGCAGCAAACCGAAAGCGGTATACACGTATATTATAAAAATTAAACATATATATAATGTGTACAGAGTGTACAGTAAGACGATGCATGCAGTAGGAGAGATCCCTCCGGGCGAGTAGTGCCGGTTGCCGGTTATGTACAATATATAACGCAGCTTGCAAAGATGAGTATTGACCCGAAATTCGTCGAACTCACGGCTGACGTCCTTGAAATATTTTTATAAAATATACTCCAGAGTATATTTTATGAAAAATTGAAAAACGTCATTCATGTACGAACATATTTCAAAAAATGAAATATATTTATAGTCTAGACCTAGTCTAGATAGACTGAACATATTTCAAAAAATGAAAAAATATACTTCGTATATATAGTCTATATAGACTATACACGTGGTAGTCTTCTTTGGGTGGCAAGCGGTATCGTCGTCGGTTTTCCAGCCGCGAGTAGTGAGACGCATGCACCAGTATGGACTTGGAACATCGTAGGCTGACTCCCGATTTCAGTTTTATCTATTTATGGCGGAGGCATGAATTGCGTCAGCTGTGATATATGCATGCACCACCTTTGGTTTGTGTTTTTTCCCTGGGGTATTCCTCAGCTCCAGAGTGACTGGAGCCTGTCCTGTGACCACGGACTTTGACTATGCGAGCTAATGTGAGAACAGCAACAACAACAACAACAACAACATAGTGCCTGTGGAATCGCTTGGCACAGATGGGATTTTAACCAGTACGTAGTGGTGGTAGGCGGAGTAGTGCATGTTGCCGCCATATACAGCAGTGCCGTTATTACCGGCTGCTATTATACCAATGCCACATATACCGGCACTCACTTATAGAGGGAGCCTCACCTTGCCTGCCTCTGCAGCCAAACGAATGCACTCCTTGTGCAACGGTGTCGGGCCTGCGATCCAGACGGCATCGCAGAGCGGGTCCGTCAGGGCGTCCTCAAGCGACCTGCGGCGTCATGTCGGTGTCGTGGTGGGTGTCGGTGTTGCGCAGCGGTGTGTCATGTCATACAAGCCTGGTCGGTGGAACAAAAATGGATGAACGCTTATGATGAGCACCAATCGCATCTTGAATGCTGCTAAGACTCTAGGCTGCTGCTGCTGCTGCTGCTTCCTCTTCTGGAGAGGAGCGCCGTTCAACAAGGGGAAGGGGAGTACAGCTGGTTTTCGTGCTGGGCTTTTCGTATCCACACCGGAGATATGGTGTTTTTGCTGCTGACGATCGGTACAGTAGTTAGTACGAAAGAATGATGTATAGCAGTTTAATAATAGCTGACTGCAGTTGTACGTCGGCAGCTGTCGTCGTATACATTGTTCATACTTTGTAATCATACAACTTGAACAACCTGAGCGGATATTCAAAACACTTCTATTAGACTAGACTATACAAGTATCTGTTATCTGCTGCAGCATGCTGCCAGATGATGGGTGCACTTTTCGCTGCTCGTCAGTTGAAGTCAACAGCAGCAGTGATCACATCAGAGCACAGGCTTCCACGCCGTGTCAGGCTGAGTAGTAGCATACGCCCCACTTCCCAGACAACAGCGCAGCAGCCAGCAGTCGCAGGGCGCAGGGCACAGTAACAACAGTCAGCACCCACAGAGAATAAACCGGGAGGGTGCTGTTGTCTGCCTTTAGCGTTGTTACTTACCAGAATGCGGGCGCACTAGCACTTGCTGCGAGCGCAGTTGCCTTCTGCTCATCGGTGTCAACAACCGACGCTAGGAACGTGCCCGGGTTGGACATGACGCCCTCAGCCCTAATCTGGCCCATCCGCCCGGCCCCGACCAGGCACACCCCCTTCCTCGAGTCGACAGGTCGAAATGGCGGAGAAACGGGCGCAAGAGAAGCAGCAAGCGAAGAGCTTGATGACGATGATGACAGACCGCGACGACTGCTGCTGAAGATGCTTCTATTGCAGCATTTAAGGAAATACTTCGTCTGCGTTGTTGCTGCTGTTGTCCTAGGAGGGGGCGGAGTGATGGTGGCGAGGCCTACCCCTATGCGCACCCGTCGTGCAATCACCATCAGCGCCATGGGTATGTGCCTCCCTTTTCCGCACTTTGAGTTTGTGTTTGGTTGTGATGTCGGTGGCCCGGGAGGGGGGGGCGTTGGAAATATTGATAGAAAATGGAAAACTCCCTCCAGCCCTCTAGAAACCTGCTCTACCTAAAGAGCAGCACTACCGCACACTAACTGCTGTGTAACCAGGTATGGGGCATGTGACCTGGCTCACTGATATAGCTGTGAGTACCCCGCTGCATACCGGTGGTAGTTGCGAGAGACGTACGACTTGTAGGCTTTACGTGCTACTGCTGTATGATACTATCTGATGATGTTGATATACGTATCTGTAGGGGCCGAAAGCCGAAAAAGGTATGTTATGCTACTCGTACTATGTGCTACGTATGAGCTTTTACTTGAGCCTTGAGCTGTAGAACTTTCGTATAATGTGTGAAAGGAGTGAAAGATCCTGCCACTGCTAGAGACGGGCCTGTGATCTGTGATGCTGCTGTGTACTATGTACCACAGGTGAGATCACGGGATCACGGGCCTGTGTGTGATATGTGCTCGGGTCATCGTAGCAACTACCAGGTACCAGGTTACAGGTAGTGGGGGGATCCCAATAGCGCAGTGATACACAATAATGTAAGCCACCCCAATAGTGCCGGTTAAATTATTAAATATTATTAGTGCCACTTCTCTCTATAGTGCCGTTGAAATCGCTTTGCACTGCTCTCTTGTACTAACCCTAGTCCTCCTGATGATAGTGCAGGTAGGCGGCCTGAACAGTGCCGGTGTATTATTGGGCTGGCATATACCGGCACCATTGGGAACCCCCCGCCACAGATGAAAACTCGATCTTCGAAAGTACAACGTACAATGGTTGATTGACGTGGTGTCTGTCCTATCATGACCCAAAAAGTGCGTAATGATTTGACAGATTCTCGGGAGATATTACCAGACTACTTGACAATGTGTCGTTGAGCGTTCATGAACAAGGTACGTAAAATACGACATGTTTCATACAAACGTAAAACATAAGCCATCGACCCATACATACAAGTACAGCAGCAGGTCTAGGTTGATTCGTGTAGTAGTGTAGTAGTGGTCAACTAACTGCTCATCGGCTGCACATTTTTCCTTGCATTTTTCAGTTGTTGCGCGTTTTTTTCACTGAAAATTGGCTGTTGTGCTGGCTTGCAAAAAATGTTGTTTCGTTGCCTGCGTGCTCATTGCGGTTGGCGTTGCATGTCCAAATCACCCTGCTGCTGCTGCTGCTGCTGCTGCTGCTGCTGCTGCTGCTGCTGCTGTTACTGCTTTTATTTTGCAATGTGTAGTGCAGCAGTAGGTCTGTCTCGTACGTTGTGACCACAGAGCTCGTCTCTCTTATCATATATAATGTCACATTTATCCCCTCAAAATAATGTATAGTTTCCAGGCACATATTGAGCTGCCCCCCCCCCCCCCCCCCCCCCCCGCCCGCCCCCAATAATATACTGGTGCCAAAACCGTCAGATTTATCCCCTCGAAAGGATTTATAGCTTACATGCACAAATTGCCCCTTCCCCCCCCCCCCCCGCCCCCCTCCAAACCCGCTCGCTTTTGATCAAAACCAGGCCCCCCTTTCCCTTCACAGCTGTCAGATTTTGTCCCCCTCAGAAACGGGTTTTATAGTTTCCGCGCACAGACTGACCAAAATCATCCTGTTGACCCTGATAGCTACACTGTAGTTGTAAGGGGAGTCGCCGACCTATATCCTTAATGAGGACACACAACTCGTAATGCGCGCGATCGGAGTATCACACACAGCTTGCAAAGATGAGTTTCGACGAAATCTTCGATCTCACAGCTGGAGTGTATTTTAATTTTTTTAATATTATAAAAATTAAAATACACTCCAGCTGCTGCTGTGAGATCGAATATTTTGTCGAAACTCATCTTTGCAAGCTGTGTGTGATACTCCGATCGCGCGTATTACGGGTTGTGTGTCATTAAGGATATAGGTCGGCGACTCCCGTTGCAACTACAGTGTAGCTATCGGGGTCAATAGGGTGATGTTAGGCAGTCTGTGCGCGGAAACTATAAAACCCGTTTTTTAGGGGGACAAAATCTGACAGCTAGCTGTGGAAGGAAATGCATCAGTTTATCAAGTGAATCCTGTAAGTCGAATATCTGGTGAGGGGAGGGCGGAGTTTTTAAGGACGTGGGGGCCTGATTCTGATCAAAAGGGGGGCGGGAGAGGACGGGTGGAGCACGTCAATTTGTGCGTGGAAACAATAATCCTTCTTGTGGGGGAGGGGGGGGGGATGTGGCGGGGGGGGCGGGGGGGGAGGATTTTAGGTCGCAGGTTTTTATACGCGTGGTGCTAGGTCTAGGCGATGGTGCCGGTGGTGGGGAAGGAGGGGGCGTTGGGGGCGGGGGTGGGTGGGAATTGAAGCAGCGGCATGGACGGCTCTAAAAAGATAACGAGGCGATATCCAGGGCGTGGAAGTGTTAATTACTCTGGCGGATTTCGATATTAGGTGGGGCGTTTAAGCAAGAGAAAGCGAGGAAAAAAAAAAGGGGGGGCGGGGGGGGGGGGGGGGGGGGGGGAAGGGTTTTCAAGAGGTTTAGGTCACATATAATATTAAATACACTTCAGCTATGAGATCAAGGATTTGGTCGACACTGATCTTCGCAACATTGTGTGTGATCCTCCGATCGCGCGTATTAATCATATATGTAGGGGCTTGCTACACGCGCGGTGCTGGGTCTAGGCAATCGTGCGGGGTGTGGGGAAGGACGGGGCGTTGGAGGGGGTGAGGGGGGACGAATGAAAGCTACGTCATGGATGGCTAAAAAGATAATGATGTGATATCAATTGCTTAGAAGTGTTTATTACTCTGGCCGATTTCGATTATAAGTGGGGCGTTTGAACGAACTCATATATATGAGACATCAGCGCGGACACTGGTTGTGTAGGATGTAGATGGGTGCAAATATCGGTTTAATGTGAAGAACACACACGTATTATATTACTAGGTACTCGAGAGGTACACTGGGTACATGAAAAAAGTTTGTCGGGTGCCAAACAAACGTGGAACAACATAATAATACTATGATATATCATCTTATACCCGGTAATAGCTTGCAGCATCTCATACAGGAATGTGCAGCACAACAACAACAACATCGAGATGGCAAGCATCGTACGTAATAGATAACGTATAATAGGGATCGATCATTGATCACTCACAAAATAACAGAATAATTGAAATTCATGATATTGCGCGATCGGAGTACCACACACAGCTTGCAAAGATGAGTTAAGATGAGTTTCGACAAAATATTCGATCTCACAGCTGGAGTGTATTTTAATTTTTTATAATTATTATAATAGAACCGAGAACAAAAACCGCACACACAGACAGGTAGGTCCTATTCTGGACCTATTCCTATCCTGGACCTATTAATTGCTGAAAAAATAACACTTTTCTGCGTACTACTTCAGTACACTACTGGTAACCAGGGGTGTACGAGCGCCATGGTCCAGCTATATACATACCAGAGGATATTATACACCCAATAGACGCCGCTGACGTGGGTGTGAAGCTGCCCCCCTCCCCTTTGAAGGTTGTAGTTAACTTTTGCTTTTCGAATGCTGTCAATTAATATTTATTGCCGTGTGCTGCATGCTCGCACCATGATAAAGAACGAGTTTTGTTATGCTTTGCTTTTGTCGCAGTACATGGACCTCAAAAGGATTAAGCTTTATTTTTTACCCATCTGCAGGAGGACCACAAATAAATAAAAAACAAAAAAGATTAATACACCCAAGCTCGAAAAAGGGGAGCGCAGGGGAAAAACCCGGGGCTGGCAGTGAACTCAGACATAGATAGCCCCATTCCAGCCATCACCCCGTTCAAGTAATCCGAATATTAATAGCACTATCCGGCGTAAGGCCCGCATTCATATTCGCCGGCTTCACCCGCTATCATGTATAAAACACGAAAGGTATCACACCCGCCCCCTAAGACGAGCTTCAGAGCCGATTTCCGCTCAGAATGATTAGAGGCTGAACGTATTTGTATCGCCCTGTTGCCCCTGGTACTTGGGGGAGGGGGAGGGGGCGGGGTGGACGGGGGGGGCGAGGGGAGGCTGGCTATCACTCGTAATTGGAGTCACCGTCCATAATATTTGTCCCCCTCAAAAACGGGGTTTTTTATAGTTTCCGCACACAGACTTATGAACACCACCTTCTTGACCCTCGTACAAGCTACGCTGTAGTTCCAAGGTGAGTCGCCGACCTATATCCTTGATGAGGACACACAACCAGTAATACGCGCGTTCGGAGTATCACACACAGCTTGCAAAGATGAGTGGCGACGAAATCTTTGACCTAACAGCTGGAGTGTATTTTTATTTTTTGTAAAATCCTTCATGATGAGGACATACACACACGCCCCGTAACATCCGCGATGCGAATATCACACACCACACAGCTTGCAAAAATGAGTTTGGACGGAATCTTCGGTCTCACAGCTGTATTAGGATATAAATGGTAGTGTATTTTTCAAATTTGAATACAGACATTGGGGGGACACACGAAAACGGTGTGGTTATGGAAACATCTCGTGAGACCTCTCCATGGATGCGCCGCCGAGGCGTTTCGGTTTTCACTCTGACACATGCTACGGTAGAGGTGCACCATTTGTTTTCTAGTACTTCTCCTCACTTGAGGAGCTCTGTACCCCGACCCAGAAACAGAGATTGGGAAAAACGAAAGTGCAACCCGATGAATAAACCCCATTGTCTAAGTATACAAGAAAGCACACTTGCTAAATAAACAAGAAAAAACACTCCGACCATCTTGTGCTAAGATGAGCCCCGTCCTCGAGAAAACAAATGGTCAAAAAGTGCTAACCTCCATCGCAGCACGCTTCCTTCTCCCCGTTGTCCGGAAGGTCGGCTTCGGAGCAAGGCTATGTATGGTAGGGGGGGGGAATTTTTTTTTCTCATTCTTTTTTGCAGTGTCTCGGGGTCACTCGCGCGAGTAGCCGTCCCTGTCCCTTTGCAGTCTCAAGCTTTCATGCTGTTCTAAATTTTTGCGATATGAATCCGCACTGGAATGGTAAGCTACGCTGCGCCAAAAAATATTCCCTTCTTGAAGCTTTTTTTTTTTTCGCCCGCCCGTGAGGTACGGAGTAACTCGTGCGAGTGGCTCAATCCCGGTTGTGAGAGGGGTGGTATATCATCACACCGTCGTAACATCCCCCCAACCCAGGTCTTCGAAAATCATCCTAGGAGGTGTGTTAGCTCACTCAAGTGTTGCGCGGTATAGTCGCACTTGCCACACGCACAAGACAGAGACAGGGTATACGACACAACAATGGCGCTATATCATGTCCGGTATATATCTGCATATATATCTACATTATCTGCGTGTTTTGCATGCACTTCACATCGTGAATCTGTTGTTTCCACACATCGACATGCAGCACCACCAGAGTCCGCGGTATTGACTTCTCATCCTAAAGAGAGACCACCTCCTCTGTGGTCACAGACTACGAGACAGAGATATACATCGCAAATACAGACAGTGAGGTGATTCGGCAATGCAATGCCAAATAAATGTCATACACAGTACAGGGCACCTGATAAGATCAACAGGGTATATTAAGATCAGGCTGAGATTTCTAAAAAAATAAGAAAGCTGCGAGGCTGACCCTCCGCCACAACGTAAAAAAGGCGCCATACCCGCGTGGGGCGAAGCTCCGATCCCCTTGGGTCACCCTGCTGCCGGGCCCGGTGGCCGCGTGGCCGCGAATAACATTTTTTTTGCTTTTCAGCGAACACAATATTTTTCAATCTTGACCCGGAACTCTTTACAGCAGTGTACTCATCGACGATTTTTTTTTCAACCACATTTTTTTTTTGCCGTTTCATATTTTCCAAGTATGTTCCCCCCCACAAGAATGCTTTTTTTCGACGGGGAAACCCACCAAAAAATGTAGTTTTCAATAAATTCCCTGCTGTCAGCGGGGAGGAGAGAGAAGAGCAGTCAAGTAGACCAGCTGTAACTGTAGTGTACATCGTCTTCTTGGACGAAAGGAAAACAGCTATTGTCTTGAATTACCAAGAGGGTAAATGAAATTTTTAAAGTCAATTTCTGGCAGGCGAAAATAAGAAAGAGACTCAGCAAGAAAAAATAAGCTGAGAGAAAGAAAAAAAGAGGAAATCCAGGCCGATATCCCAGATCCCTATTTATTATTGATGTGTCTCCTATACTGCAACAACTAGGTCATATTCTCGTGTATGATGTCATATTATATGATACATATATATTCGACATAATCTTCGATCTCACAGGAGGGTATTTTTATTTTCATAATATATTATAAAAATAAAAATACCCTCCAGCTGTGAGATCGAATATTTATATATGATACATTTTATGACATGAGCTGCATGATACAGCTCTCCCCAACCGTGAAGGAACTGTGTAAGCACAGCATTTATTTGCCAACAACGTAGGCTACCCCCCTCCTATATACGATACCTGGTATCAATTCTTAGTGGATGCACCTCAAATGGCCCTACCTACTAGTTTTGGACTACGTGTGGCCTTTCGAGCCGTCGCTGCAACTTACCGTTGTTACCAGCTACAAACCTCTCTGCCGCATCTCCGCGCACGACCCGCGGGCACCACTCGGTCTTTAATCGACCCGATTGCAGCCTGAAACAACCTCCGCGACCGCTCGTTTGCACAAGGCACAATCTGCAGGACTGCGAGTTGGCTGGCTGTAAGTCGCCAACTGCTTCCTACGTTGACTTACTTTTCTGCTGTAGTTGTTATTTATAGCTGTGTAAGGGTTACAGTTTGCTGCGTGCGGTAGTTTGCGGGGTCCTGCGTCTTTGCTTTTGACTGGCACATTTTTGGCTCGACTTGTGGTATGTATGTGGTGTAATAAGCCTAAATCGGTTGGTTGGCTTTTTACTCTGTGCCACCCAGCTATTGTCTATATGCGTGGAGTCCAGATGTCCAGACAACTCACAGCCCGAACAATCTGGGGTTCGAACCAATTACGGGCTGTGTGTTCTTCACGTTAAATTGATGTTTGCACCCATCTTACATACGCCCGCTGAAGATAAGGAAAGGGTCATGTCGCTTGCCGTCATAGTCCGAACTTTTTCCGTAATAGACTCATCGCTCGACGTTTACGCTATCCCGCTGCTGAGAAAATTAACTCAGTATTTTGTCGGAGGGGGTGTGTTACCTTGCGTGTTATTTGTTGTACGGTTGACTAGCCCCGACCGGCAGCGTTTTTTCCTCCTGCGGGCTGTCTGACGGACTTAGCAGAAGAAGCAAACCACACGCCCATGGGGAGATCTCGCCAATAGGCGTTGAGATGTTTATTATGTGTTAAACAGTATACGCCGTGATTTGTCACGAGCAAGAACAAAAACAGCAGCGAAGGGCTAGGGGCGGATTCTCCCGTTCGAGCCTTTCCAAATCCACCTTTTTCGTTGTGTGCGCCCCGCTTTTTTTCGAGATAACCGGTACACGCCATGGATGGATGGGTGGGATCTGTCACACACACCCCCCCCGCCCCTTGACTAGGTTGCACGTTACTTTTTTTTTCGAATCGCATCGGTGAACAGTACTAATAGTGTTGTTTGACCCTCTTCGCTCGAAGAAGGAGGAAAGCGGAAACCCCGAGGTCCGACATAAGCCCCGTTCCAGCCATCATCCGTGCAAGCGAGTCAGCTACCACTACAGCGACCCCATGCTGCTTATAACTCCGTATTCGCTCGTCGCCCGGTATTATATCAGTCTCACTTGTCAAGCGCACAGACAGGCCTACGTCGCAACGAAGAATGATAGTGATGGTTCATCTCCCTCGCTCGAAGAACGGGGGCCTCGGGACCCTAGGCGCCGTAAACTCCGACACGGCCTAGTTCCATCCATCATCCGTCCAAGCAAGTCAACTACCTATCACTCCATTTAGCGCAAACTTCGCTTTTGACAACCTCGCCTGGTATTATCATAGTCCCTCTTGTCCTACACGCACAAGACAGGGTGTGGTATTGGTTTCAACAACTACTGTAATAGCAATGCCATTTATATTAGGTTTTGACTCGTGAAAATTACTGTAAACGTACGAACGATGTATTACGCAGCTTGCAAAGATGAGTATCGACCCTACATTTGTCGAACTCGCAGCTGACGTTGTTGGAATAATTAAAAAAAATACAAGGGCACCATCGGGTAGGGCAGGGCAGCACTTCGAATTGTTCGATTCAACACTTGGTAGAGTAAAAAAAGTCACCGCACACAATCATAGACTGCGCGTACAGTATGTAAAGTAATGCCAAGAGTTCGATAGAGACTAACAATCACAGCAATGTACTACTATTAATTGCTACCGTTTTTTAAGTGAATCCGATTCCGAGCTCCATTCATCAGATTTCGATCGGATAAATCCGAGCACACGCCGACTGACCCTTCAGTCATGGCGACGAAACGTGTCGAGTGCGTTTCTTATGGTATTTTAACTCAATCAAGCATCCGGGGCCAGTAAGGTGACTGACCATGTCCGCTGCGTGTTCTCTTCGTAGCCACGAGAGGCGCGCACTGAGCCAGCTTCTGAAATATACAATGCATGCTATAATAGTATCATCTTGATCCGAGCCTCCCAGATCGACTGTCTGTGTGTTGTCTGATCGTGGAGAAACGTACTGACGTTGTCCCAGGCGCGAAACACGGTGCTATGACTGCGTTCGTCATTCAACTCCTCGAATGCTATTGCAATGCTGCTGCTTGTTGCTAACTGTGTAAATCGCTCACCTTTTGTAGATACGGTACGCAACTACAGCGCTTACGATTTTAACAGCTGAGTATTTCAGACTCGAGTTTTATTAAACAAAAATAAAACAGATCAGTTTTGTCTGATAGCTCATTGAACAGGATTCATACACACAGTAGGCGTCACCCGGCCACGATAGGGTCACATGCCGGGATCGGAATCCAACCACACATGATACCTCCCCGCACGGTGTGGAAATCCCAACCCCACCAGCCGATTTTCTGATTGGCCATGGTTCGCATGTTAAGCCAGCTCCGCCTCGGGAGGACATAGGGTCCGATACCCGGTCCAGAGGTCGTTCCACGTCTCTCAACACTTCCATCAACCGGGAAGCAAACCGAGCTTTCTCGGGTCCACACCACCCTGCACGGTGAGAAAACCCCAATCCCGTTGGCTAATCGCTGATTGGTTCGAGCTCCACAGCGCCGTCCTAGGCGGATAGAGGCCCATCAATGGGGGGCATTTCCGTCGCACACAGGGAAGATAGGGTCCCATCCCCGCTTCATGAATCCCCCGAATCTCCACAGCTCAAAAGAAAAGCGGGAACAATAACGATGACCTCCCGTGTCGACACCACTCCGCACGACGTGGAACCCCAACCATATTCGCTTACCGCTGATTGGCTGGGGTTCGGACATAAGGGCAACGCCACCATGGGAGGATAAAGAGTCCTGTGCCCGTTTCAGAAATCCTGACAAACCGGGGACGATAACCGATTTCTCCCGCGGGTCGACACAGCCCCGCACGATGGTGCGACAATCATCTATTATTCACATTGGCTTATCGTTGAGTGGCTGTGCAGCTCATAGAGCCATGGACACCCGGTGAGGACATAGACCAGCGAACGGGTGCGGGGTGTTCCGACGCACCCGATGAGGATAGGGCCCCATCGCCGTTCCAGAAACCCTTCCATACCCCATCAACTCCAACAAACCGAGGACGAAAACCGACCTCTCCCGGGTCGACACCACACCGCACGGTGTGGAAACCTTAGTTTTTGCTGAGGATTGTATACAACGCCAGCACCACAAAACAGGGTCCAACCCCGGTTCAGAAACCCTTCAAGGAATTTTCAACTGGAAAAAAATGGGGCAACTCGCGCTACTGCTGAATTTTTATTCGTATACTCCAACCCCGCGGTACGCGGACATGTCATTTGACCCCCTGCCTCGATACTACCCCGCACAGTGTAACTCAACCTTCGATTGATCGTCTCGGCCGGGGTTCGTGGATAGAGGAACCTACCACTCACTAAGAAGCTCAGCAAGTTCAATGACTATCATCCCATACTGGCCTGTAATTAGCGAAGGTGTACATGGACAAATTGCATAATATACAGCAGTCGGTCCAGATCGAGTCGATCGGTGCAACTTGCTTGGGTATCGTATTATTACAGCATTCAGCAGCAATACACTTCACTTCTTCCTTTTTTCCCATCTCATTTATTGTAATGCTCGCACTACTCTCGCCCTCACAATAGTATAACTCAGATCCGGGGTCATATAGCGGGCTCCCCTCCCCCCTCCCCACTGCGGTACATGCCCTAATTTTTATCGCGAGAAGAATTCAGCATTTTCTTCCCTCGACGATTCGCGTCGAATTGTACCTACCCACGCTGCTAGGCATTTCAGCACTTTTTAGTTCATCCTTTTTTTCTCATTTATTTCTGCAAATAAATAAAGTCAACAAAGCTCACAACGCGGTGGTTATTTAACCCAAGGACCAACGCTATTCATAGTGTTAATAGTGTAACCCCACTAGACCACTGGGGCGACCGGCTCGATATCACTCACTGCCCCGGTGGCGGATCAGGTTATCCTCGAGCCTGGTATAATAGGTGAATTTCTTGAGTTCGAATCCCTCCGAGTGCGTACTCGTATAAATTTTCGTGGGACTTTTTCTTGTGCACTAATTGAATTGCGGAAAGCTCGAGAGCGTGAGTTAGCAACACTCGATGAAAAATCGACAATCAGTGGGTGCTGAACCCTATGCGGAAAAAAAATATTGAAGGCAATAACCGGGCGGGGGGAAGGGACGACACCTGTGATCGCGGCTTGTCCAGAGGCTGGAAAGTAGAAGTGTGCCAAAAAGAAAAAAAAAACTCACTAGAAGATATGATCAATCAGCAATCAGCAGCAAGAAGCACGTCAAGTACGAAGCAACACAAACTTATTTGTCAGTTACGTACCAACACGACCGCTTGCACTTGACCGGCAAACGACCACAGCAACGGAGGCAGGGACCACAGCAACAACAAAGCACATCGCCTATATTTCTCTAAAGAGTCTTCTTGGGGCAAAAAAACACCAAAAAAACGATGCGATACCGGGACGAATGCTGTGCTACTCACTGGTTTCTTCCGCGGATACTGCTGTCTACTTATTACGACCTTCGCGTGGCGCAGCTTAACAACAGAAGGAAAGATTATTTTTCCCCTTGTTTTTGTGTCGAAAATATATTCCTTGTTTTCTGGTACACCCTCCCCCCATGCCATAAAATATGTCACAGACAAAAAGCATGTTGCGTGTAATAGAGCATCGCTGCGTGTGGTTTTGCTCGTCCCTACCTATATTACTTGCACGAGAGTACAAACCATGTCGATTTGCCCGAACTTGTACAATACCACCCTCGAGGCCCCGGGGACGCAGCCACTCGCAATGCTGCTGTGTGGCTTTTTCTGGGGCAGTAATCGTAACCACTACTACCTCCTTCTCGTTTCAGTCATGCGTCCGCTTGCCACGTCTCTATCCATGTTGTGTACGTGTACCTACCGAAATTCAATAAATAGAAGCACTACTATGATACCCACCACAGTACCATGGGGATTTTTTTACAGTAAATAATTTTGTTTGGGACAAAATATGACGCCAATTTGGAAATAATGTCTTGCCAAGTTTTATTTTATCAACCTCTCCATACATCAAGATCCAAAGAATAACTGGAGAGTACCGTTCGAAATACAAAAATTTGCGCGCTTCTCGCTTGTCTCGCCCAGCATCCATCCGCGTTCACGTCGTCGAGGTGCTGAACGGATTGACCAGCAACAACAACAGTCAGTAGCCAGCGCAATTCTTGCAACCACACGACAAAGCGTTCGAAACACTACTCTCTTGATAATCACACCTACCGTTAGAAGTGCATCCACGTTTCGTTTTTGTGGGGATAAATGTATACATGGAATTAGAGTAGGATATTTATCATGCGGTCCTGAAAGATGGATCGTTGATCGTGGACCAATATATACGGAACGGCTCTTTGGAGCGGCGACGAAAAAGACTGACAAAACATTGTTTCTCGCACTGCGATTTTTAAAAAGCGACCACTTCGTTCGTTGTGTTTATTTCCCATTTTTTTTCATGGTCTGGTCTGTTTTGTTGTGTTCTTGTACCCGGTACGCTAGCATTTCACTTGCTTCATACCTTGATTAATTGCGATTGTTTGGTTTATTCTGTCTCACAGTCTGTGACCACATAGTAATAAGTTGTATCTCTCTAGGATGAAGAATCGGCACGGACACTGGGTGTAATGGTATCGTTGGGTAGGGAACGGCCCCCCTCGAAGACAACGAACGCTCGAACAAAGGTATTTAACCGTGAAAATTGATATCGAAAAGCAACGACACAGCAGTCGTACGACAATAGGCCAAAGGCATCGAGGTGTGACCATGAAAAAAGTTTGGTGGGGACGAAATAAGAAGCCAAAACTTGGAAATGATGCCAACTTGGAAATAAATGTTTTCCCATATGTTTTTTTCGTTCAAGCTCTCCATATGCTAAGATCCAAGAATGGCTCGGGCGCATACCGCCCAAAATACAAAAAATTACGCACTTCTCGCTTGCCTCGCTCAATCCCGGCCAGGTGCGGCACGGATACGGCAGGGCGCGGGGCGTTTGAGCCACCCCCCGAGGACGGCGCTCGAACGAAGCTATTTGACCGAGAATTCCAGTTCCGAGAATCGCATACTGAGGCCGAGACGGAAAAGAACTCCTGACCGAATCCCCTCAAAAAGAATGATCATATATATATTTAAGAGTATAATGGTATTTGGCCCCCCACGCTCGAAGAAGGGGGGAGGGGAAGCCCCGGGGTTGGCCCGTTCCAGCATCCGTGCAAGCAAGTCAACTACAACTTCATTAGGCGTAAAGCCCGTATTCGCTGGCGTTGCCCGGTGCTATCGTAGTCCCACTTACCACACGCACAGACAAAGAGAGGGTGTGTACACGTCACAGCGATTACCAATACTGGTAGCGATGGTGTTTCGCCCCCCTTGCACGAAGAAGGGGGGCGGATGTTATGGAGTGTTCTCTGTAGAACACGGGGGAAACCCCGGGGGTGGCAACTCCGACATAGACGCGTTTCAGCCTTTATCCGTGCAAGCAAGTCAGCTACGACTACTACTACTAGTACTACTACTCCATTTGGTTAATACTCCGTATTAGCCTCTGTGTGCAGTACAAGTCTCACTTGCTACACGTACAGAAAGAGGGCATATTGCACATTGCAACAACAAACACTAGGGTAGTGTTTTTGCACGCCCTACGGTCGAAGAAGGCGGGCAGGGGAAGCCGCGGAGCTGTGAAGTCGGACATAGCCTCGTTCCAGCCAGCGTCCTTGCAAGTATTTGATCGAACCCCTTCGCGGTCGTGGGGTGGTATTGGGAAATCCCCACCCCTCCAGACAGACCCTGATGTTGTTCGCTTACGGATGCAGTTTTTTCACAACGACCTGCCAACAGCACCACTAGCCGTTTGGACCTATGCCGTGTCACCCGAGGACATGTAGCACGCTGTACTCCTTGGATGCGACAGACGGATGCGGTCTAATGACCGCTTCTACCGCTTGCTTGCCCCTCCATAGTTCCCGATCTATTTTTTTTGGTCACATTTTTACTTTCCAGCTTCTGGGCAAGCCGTGGTCACAAGTGTCGTCCCTTCTCCCCCCCGGTTCTTGCCTTCAATTTATATCGCGCATAGGGTTCAGCAGTCTCACTGATCGTCGATTTTTGATCGAGTGTTGCTGCTAACTCACGCTCTCACGCTTTCCGCAAGTCAATTTGTGCACAAGAAAAATTACCAACGAATTTATACGAGTATGCACTCGGCGGGGCTCGAACTCATGAAACTGACCTATACCAGGCTCGAGGATAACCTGATACGCGACCGGTCACTGTCAATACTGCTACACGACTACCACTCCATCCGACGTAAACTCCGTATTCATATACGCCAGCCTCGCCCAGTATCATATACAGTAGTAACCTTTCTATAAAAATAGTGCCGGTTGAGAAGTGCGGTTATCCGTTGTAGTGCCTGTCAAATGGCGTGGCACAGATGGAAACAGCCAGTGGTGGAAGTATGCGGAGTAGTGCCGGTTGCCGCTATAGTGCCCGTATTTCCGGCTGGCACATATCGGCACTATATAGGAACCCCTGATATTTCCGGCTGGCGCATACCGGCACTATATAGAGGAACCAACACTGGAGTCCAACTTGCTGCATGCACCGTCAGAGAGAGGGTATACATCACAGCAATGGCGCGATATGTTCGGCATATGTCTGCATAGATAGCGTGATTATTGCATGCACCGCATACCGTGTATGCGTGTGTGTTCTTCGCATTAAATGGCTTTTCCACCCGTCGACGTCCGTGGTGCCGACCCCTCATCCTAAAGAGCGACAAGCTCTGTGGAAGCGAACTACGAGACAGAGGTATACATCGCTAACACGGTAATATGATTTGGCCATGCAATGCGAAACTTCTAACTTCGTATGCGTAACAGCTCACACATATACCAGGGTATGATGTCATATGATATGAGCTGTCCAGATACGATATAGCTCTCCGCAATACGTCATGGAACTGTACGAGCAAATCATTTATCATATTTGCCAACAGCGTGAAACGTCTCCCCCCTCTCGCCCTCCTAATTATTAGTTGATGCGCCTCGATTGGCTGTACTCATTTTGGACTGCTGTGCCCGTTCGAGACGTCGCGACAACTTCCAAACCTTCTCGGTTGAATTTCCGCGCACGACCCCCGGGCTCCACTACTTGGGTCTCCGCTCGACGTCGTTGCAGCCTGAAATTTTGTTTGTGAAAGGCAAAAGGCACCGTTTTGTCGCTCGTTAGTTTTTTGTTTTTGTTCTGGCCTTGGTTCGTTTCACTCCATCCATGTATTTTTTTCCTGGATTCCTCTTTCTCCCCTCTCCTGCGTTCCTTTTGTTTTTTGTTTATTTCTGTTGGCTATATGGCACTATCCAATAGACCACTCAGTCACAGTGACTACGTCATGTTGGGTAGGTCGTCCGCTTATAAGAATAGTGTGCCCGGATTTAGATCCCGGCATAGCCATTTTTTTTCTGGATTGAAAAACGCTCGAAGGTTCTTTATCTCTCAGGAACTACAGTCCGTGGCGAGGGGAGGGTCTCCGAAGAGATCAATGCCGTTTTTTTGCGTTTTGGCTTTGCAAAGCCAAATCCCCTCACTGTATTTTCTAAAACGAATTTCTTTTACACGTCAGCTGTGAGTTCCATAAATTTAGGGTCGATACTCATTTCTGCAAGCAGCGTTATAAACCAGCCGCTCGTTTGTCCTGCAGACGTTGTGAGGGTGAGCATCAACAGCAGTTTGTAATAATGTTACTTGCGATGCATATCTCTGCTTCCGAATCTGTGACCACAGCGCTTACCTCTCTAGGATAAGACATCGGCTCGGACACTGGGGTGTGCTGGATACCGATGGATAGAAAAAAAGAAGGAAACAACGGTAGTGTGAAGACACACACAGTCTGGGGTTCGAACGCTCGAATGTTCAAATCCCCCCGTGATTTTTTTCTTCTTTGTTAGGCCGTTTTCCTTGTGTGACATGCCTTGATGGCAATTATGAAGTACGATATAGGACACCCAATGAAAAAACATACACACACAAAAACTCACCCAGGGTGGATTTCTTATTTTGGGAGAGGATGCGTGCAACACTAACTTCAGTGTAACGTCTCCCCGGGTTTACTGCACTCCCCCGTATTTTGGCCTGCCTTTCTTGTTACCCTGTTTCTTATTAGGTGTCATTTACTGCGCGTACATACACACCTGAAAGTATGTTGGCGGGATCTCCGCATGCGGCGTGTGGTGCGCTGCAGCCTCCGAGTTGCCATGATTAAACATGCCGCAGGAGGCGAGCGCTGTGACGACCGTGGTGCTACCACCGTAAGGGTTGAACTCCTGAGCGCAGCTGAGCCGAAAACTAACTAGTTGATGGAGGTCCTCAACAATTAATGGCAACGATCAAGGCGACGGCAGAGGTGCACCACTTTTTTTCTGAATCTCCTCACTTTTGGAGCTGAAGACATGTCCTTCTAAGGGCCCGAATTGACGAGGAACTTGCCAAATATAATTTCGATTTCTCTTTTAGAATTGAATTCAATTTGCATCTGATTGGTCAAATAATGAATCACCGAGCAGGCATTCTCAGAATTATTACGAAAAATAAAATTCGACAAAGAAGTAAAAAAAGACTTTCTTGGTCGAATTTGGTCGAAAATCGAAATTCAATTTGGGGAGTTTGTCCACCTAGACATGGCTTGTTCGGTGTAACCGAAGCCGGCCACGCGAATTGGTGCCATATCGTCGGCTGATTGAGAGGCGAGAAGCCACCATTGCGAGAGGTAGGACCGCCGGAGCAGCCGCAGCGCGGCCTCCGGAGATCCTTAGCACAGCGTAGACCACCTGCGTAGACCACCTGCGACGCTTCAAAAACAATCGAGACCGCCGCAAACCCAGTTTTTCGTCGCCCTGCACCTCGAAAGTTACACGACCAACTACCACATGAATACTTCGCTCAGAAGTTCGACCGCTATATCCCCATCGCTGCTGCCTGTGTCGGGCGGCGGGGTGGCGCCAGCCCATCCAAGCGACGCCTAGAGCCATAGCCTCCAAGCCGCTGCCGGCAGAAACAATCTGCCGCTAGCCGCGGCGCTCCGGGGAGGACGCGAGCCATCGCTCGCCTCGGTCGTTGCCCACGGGTGTTCGTTGACCCTTTTGCCTTTTTGGATTTTTTTGTTTCCTAGAACGCACTACGCCGTTCCTTGATGAGAACCAAAGTTGAATTTTTCGTGTATTTTTCATGAAATAAAAGAAAGAAAACGAGTTACGATTTTCCGTGCTCTTGGTTAATCTGGGCCCTTAACCCAAAAACTTATTTGGACAAAAATAAAACCACTTTGATCCCGGATGAAAAATGCCATGGCCTGGGTACACAACGACAATCATGCAAAAAAAAATGGCCTCTTTCCGACGATTGCGGGTTAAGGAGCGTCATAGGAGCGTCATTCAAAAAACATTTCACACGAAAACTGCCATCTTTATCGTAGGTTTGGTCCAAAGTAACTTTTAACGAACTATTGTTTGTTAGATAGCTAGGCTATTGTGGGATTGACAGATGCTGCGATAGAGATGTACAACAAGAACACCACCATCATCCATCATCACCATCATCATCATCATCATCGTCGTCGTGATCGTCGTTATCGTTATAATCTCATCGTCATCATCATCATCACCATCGTCGTCATCGTCAGCATCATCATCGTAATCATCAGCATCATTATCATCATCATCATCATCATCATCATCATCATCGTCATCACCATCATCACCATCATCATCATCACCATCGTCATCATCATCATCATCACCATCGTCATCATCATCATCATCATCATCAGCATCATCATCGTAATCATCAGCATCATCATCAACATCATCATCATTATCACCATCATCATCATCATCACCATCATCATCATGGTAATGATGATGATCGAGTCATCCCACGGTAGGGGTTCGACTTTTTGGGCCAAAATGTAATGACCGGTTGAGCCCCTCAAGTGTGGAACCATCGGTTAGTATGATAACTACCTGGTATCGGTTAGTATGATAACTATCGGTTAGTATGATAACTACCTGGTATCGGTTAGTATGATAACTATCGGTTAGTATGATAACTACCTGGTATCGGTTAGTATGATAACTACCTGGTATCGGTTAGTAGGATAACTACCTGGTATCGGTTAGTAGGACTAGCGCATAGAAATTTGGGTTGCGCGAACAAATCAATCATTGCAGTGGAGAAAAACATTTGTTTATAAAAGAAAAGGACCCCTCCCATTAACAAATTTTACCCACATAGCATAGCACAAGTACCAGCAAGCAGCTTCAAAATATGATTACTGACTTGGAATTCGTCGAACTCACCTGACGTCCTGAAAATATATTTATTTGTTAATTTATTTATTTTTAAATATTAAAATGACCGCGTATCAATTTGGAACCGTGGGTTCGTATCCCACAGACCTTTTGTTTCTTTTGAGGGGGGAGTAGCTGACTTTAATTCTCGAATGCTGTATTAAGAGCAACATATAGATAACTAATAATATTCTGTATTCGTACTCTTCCCGATATTAAAGCCGGGGGGAGAAAAAACAAAATAAACCGCCCACCATACATATGATAGAGCAGTATAGTGGAAACTACAGTAATAAATTTATAAAATAGATGTGATGTTTGATCTAGCTCAAACTTCCCCACCTAAAGTATAAATACCAACACTTACCAATATAGTGGACAAAAAATAGGACCCCTCCCAATAAAAACTCACCCATAAAGTATATTATAAGTACCAACAACGCAGCTTGCAAAGATGAGTAATGACCTGAAATTCGTCGAACTCACGGCTGACGTCCTTGAATTTTTTTTTATAAAATCTCTTCAAAATCATGTTTCGGGTGAGAAAAACTTCTGCTGCATTCACATCGTGGGATGGCTCCAGATTGCCCTATCTACCGAGAGCTCGTATCGTTCTTCCTTGTACCGTCTGACGAGACATGCTACGATAGGATAGTGGTTGCACTTTTGAGCCCTGACTCAAAATAGTTATCAACGACGAAGCTCGTCAACTAACAAGCTACCCAATTTTTCCCGACTTGTACTTTGTATTTTGTACGTTGTACTTAACAATTATTTTTTGTTGGATTCTGCCTTCGTGGGAGACCATAGGACAGTTAGTGTCGGGGTTCCACTTTAGTCTTGGTATTGCCATCTGGCAAGGCACCGCACTATGGAGGGACCACAACCGTCTCCCGTTTTCAGAACTTCAGATCCCTGGCCAGAATAAATGTGGGTTGTAATTAATCAGTTTCTTTGCAAGAAAGGGACGCAATATAGCAGCACCCCATCTGTCGCTCTCCCCTGCCGAAGCCGAACCCCCCAACGCAGTACCGCAGGGTGATGCGGTCGCCCCCCCCCCAATAGTCTTCCGAGGTGTGCCTGACCCATGGCATTGTTTAACGCGCCTACTGTAGACGTGCGCAAGGCAGAGGGGGCACTTTTGGGCCAAACTGTTTTCCGGATGACGGGGGGCTCCTTAACCCGAAATCGTCCGAATTTTGTCATTTTTTGTTTTTCGATATTATTTTTTGTTTGTGTGTCTAGGCCCGTGGGGTTTGTTCATCGGATTTCTCTTTTCGTTTTTTCTCCAAATCAGTTTTTTGGGGTTGAGGTATAGAGGTGTCCTCATCAGGTCAAGAGCCTCAGAAGGCAAAACGGTGCACCTCTACCCGTAGCATGTGTTCTTACCATAGCTTACAATTATCAAAGTCGGTTATTGGGCGAGGTACAAGGTACACTATGGAGGAGCTTCAGAAGCACAGATGCTGCCACTCTTGCCTTAGCAAGCGCTGCCGCTAGGGGTGCGCTGATTGCTTTCTGCGAGAGCTTCAGCTTCGGAAAGCATACACATTTCGGACATATCACGATCTACTGCAGGCCATTTAGATTATCTCTCCTACCTGTCAATGTGATGCGATATGTGATATAGGATCTGCGCTGCACAGATCCAACCAAGAAAACGTGTGCTATGTCGTTCGGGATCATGCAGCCCCCACCGGACAGACTGATGATCTAGGCGGTGCAGATCATGTAGATCAGGGACCTGTCTGCCCTGAATGACATATATCATGAACGGAAATCTGATATGTCCGTTGTGTGAAAGCTTGTGAAAATGTGGCACTCCAAGGAAAGCTGTGTCGGCTGTGCTGATTTTCGGGGGTGCCTCAAGGAGCTAAGATGTCAGGAGATAACACTCTCGCCCCTTGACAGACTGTAACTTTGCCTTAATTTTGCCTTGCTTGGCTGACACCACACCACTAGGTTTTTAGTGCGGAGAGTCTCGACCCTACGCCCTTGGCAGAGTGCGTTTTTTCGTGCTTGACATATCGTAGCTACTCCTGACGTGCTCGCTCAAGAGAGGCCAACGAGCTATAGCGAGGAGAAGAGAGGTGCGACAGAGTGTGCACGGAAGACTCCTGTCTCAGCTCTAGCGAAACGAAACAAAACGCGTGGTACGATAGAGGTAGCACGTCTTGGCCAGGAGCGATTCTGACTGACGCGCCTCCTCAACTGAGGGCCTCCCCAATGTCGATGGAAAGTCGTCCCACGCCATATCGGGGTGCACCGCATATTCTAAGAATTTTCTGAGCTCCTAACACGATGATATTTGTCAATATCCCACCCGAAATATGACTTTCGAAGACATTCGTTCGCGCGACCCGGCCAAAAAAATCTATGCGCTATTCCTTATTAATATACTTCAGGACCATACTAACTCCGTCAATAAATCACCATGCTAAACGATAGTTCCACACTTTTGAGGGGCTCAACCGGTCTTTACATTTTGGCCCAAAAAGTGCAACCCCTACCGTGGAATGAGTGTTTTTTTGTTTTACGCTTTTGTCGTTTGCGTACAAGCTTCCCCTTCGGAATGTGATGGTTGGCTTGAAATCTCAGGGGTGGTCACGGGTTGAAAAGGTGTGTGAGGGGGGGCTCTTTGAAAACCAAATAAAGAAAAATATTACCCGCCGCGCAAGTAACCCAGGCAAGTAACACTGACCAGGCCAAACGAGTTCGTACCTTAGTCTACTAACCCATGGGAATATTCATTGGGTTGCACGTTCATGTTTCCGCGAAGTCAGTTTTTGGGTGAGGTATAAAGCTCCCTTAGGGAGGAGCCTCAGAAAAATGAGGTAAACACTACCGTAGCGTGCGTAATGCCCTGATAAGAAAAAAGGAAACCCCGACCACCCGTAACCCTCGTTCGTCGGTTTGGGGTTTTCTCGAGGTTCTGTCTTGAATTCCTCGTCTGCGAAACGGCAGTTTACTGTTCCGCATATCTACTCAGATCGACATTTGACATACTGCACTGCTGCAATGCCGTAGCACCTTGTTGTGCTGCTTGCTGTGGCCTACCCGCTGCAGGCGACTATGTTGCCGACCAGCGACTCTGTGGACCACTGGCTACTGCTGGGTAGCAAGGAAAATATCCGGTATACAACCCCTCGACGGAGGTGACATTGTCAAAGTTAATATACTCAACTATCAAGTCGGATTGCCCGGTAACTAGGTACTGGTGTACTCTTGCTTGGCACTTGCTGCAACTGTCACAACCTCTGCCGTGTCTTCTCGAAAGTTTTGACTCTCGTTACTCGGTCGGTTTATTTCTCTGTATTATGCTTGTGCATAATAACGTGTGCATTCAGTGCTATATCGCAACAAAGTCCCGTCACTCCTTTGCGGCGTCGCAACAACATCAACCATTGCTTATTCGCTTATGAAGAAGAGTGTCCAACCCTTCTACAGATAACCCAGCGACACGCCTAACCTGCCAACATTAAAGGCCTTTGTGCGTGTATCAGGTTTGAAGCATGGACGAGCACGCGAACCGCAAAAACCACTCACTCGCGCGGCTCTCACTACATATGCACCAGACAGGCATACTCGGTACTATATTACTGCGTACGCTAAACAATACGACGCCGTTGCTGGAAGTAGGTTTTATGTTTCAGCAGCCTGCGACGAGCAACAGGCAGACGGAGTATCAAGGAAGAACAAAAAATACGTTAAAATATCCAGAATGCGCGCTTGGCAACGACGCTCACATGCGTTGGGCTGAGGGGGTGTTGCGGCGACGGGGAGCCTAGGAAGAGCGGAGGATGGATTGGATGGAAGGCGCACGCTGTGGCTGGGATGTGACCGGGATGTCCGTTTTGAATCGACGGTAGATAGGCGTCGGGCAGGGGAGGTGCTGCAGCAGCCTGGAGCAGGGTGTAATAAGTTGATGCGTGGGGACTGACCGAACCAGTACCACGCGGAGGTTCATAAGGCATAAATTGAGCTGTTCACGGTTCATTGTGCCAGGCAGAAATGGAGGCTCATTGTATAGGCAGAAATTGAGCTATTGGAAGGCAAAGGCCCCCTGCGACGTCATTGGAGGTAAAGGAAGGAGTGTCCCGGCGGAGGAATCCTTCCGTTCGTTGTGTGTAGAAAGCCTTGTGCGAAAACGCATTCATGCCTCGTGTCTCTCGATGCGACTCCCAAAGATCAAAGTCACACCATATATGTCCTATGTCCGAAGTCAATCGATATACCCCACCGGTCACGGGTCCACCTGTCGCGTACCGGTATGCTTATCGCCACGCGACGCGCTTGATGCCTCGTTAATCAACTACGATACCTGTTCCAACACTCGGGGAGATGGGATATGATGCTCTCAGGAGTTAGCCTGGGCAAATGCCCTAATTATCTACTCGGACTTAAGTCAACAAAGTAAGCTTGTGTCGGAAAATAGCAATCCTGATCTACTTGTTGCCTGAAGGTTCCGCCTCGCTATGACGTTTTCTTTTGAAAATATATCAGTTGAACAGCAGTGTTAACTACAGTACTAGTATCACAGCTTTCTTCTGTACAGCTGACCACACCGTCATGGTTAAATAGTGCCCAAAGGGTGGATGAGCAGTTGAAGGCAGGTTTGTGTGGAGGAGGGATAAAATGTACTACTCGAGCATAAACACTTAGTCATCATCGTTCAGATTGTTGACAAATAGCAATAGCTAGCGCCTTACCACGTGTCCGCGCCCCCCGTACAAATGCGCAAAATTATGTGGGATGCCACTTCACAAACATTTTTGCCGTCAATCTGGTGCGACCCCAAGCGATGCAGCTGTCCGCTTGACGATCTAGGTAATAACGCGGTGACCCCAAAAATGATGCTCGCCAGATCCCACACAATGTTGATGTACAGCGACCGCAGAAGTGATGTCCCAGCAGCCGTACACAAAGATGTTCGGCGACCCCAGAATTTATGCCCCAGTAGCCCTAAATGGTGATGATCTTCAGCAACCCTGGAAGCGATGTTCCATAAGTGATCGAAGATGGTACCGCGATTCCGAAAGGCGACACCCCCGGCATTCCCAATAGATAGATGATGGGTGACACTGTGACCCGATCTGCACTTCGGCGACCCCACGTCGCCGATGTTGTTGCGGCGACTCCGGAAACTCCGGCAGTCCCACCGAACAGTGCCACGGCGACTCCGAAAATTGTCTTTCCGGCCATGCCAGCGCTTACGTTTTCGGCGATCCCGTGCAACGTCTTTCCCGTGACCCCGCGTTGGGGCGACCCCTGGTTACGATAGTGCCCCGGCGGTCCCAGTTGTATTTTCACACCTACAATGTGAAGCCCCTGTAGAAGTGGTCGTCAAAGTTAACAACCGATGTGTCGCCTATTTTCGGTTTCATCGAGCCGTGTTTTGGCTCTTGCCACGGCCGCCGTGTCCCGTGAGCATCGTTGTGCATAGCACTCGGCATTGCTGTCCGTAGTCGTCCTAAGCGCGGTGAACACTTCTGTCAAACGCCACCCCCTGATCCAACTTTTTGTCCGGTAGGCTTTGTAGCTTGTCTGTTTGGCCTTGGCAGCTACGGCGTAGTCACTGCTGTAACACTCGACCTTGCCACCATTGTGGAAGACGATAGATCTGGGATCAGGTGATGCTGTTGTTGTTTCCATGACCGTGCCGCGCCCAGCGATCCTACCCGTCTTGTTCCGCGACGGCCCATCCAGGTAGAGATGCCGTTGCACAAACTGAATTTCCAGAAGATTCAAGTCTGGGTCCTACCAGGTCATTAGCTTGACATCCCGGTACTCCTCCGTCAGACCTTGGAGAACGATGTCCGTGATTGGTTGCTTCATCTCGGCAAGTAGGTTGCGCACTTGTGTTATCTCGTTCAAATGATCATCGGGGTCTTGTCTCGGCGTCGTGCTCGAAGTTGCAAGTGCCTCTGACGAGGCGCAGGTCGTCTCGTTGGTGGTCTTTGGAATTGTAGACTGCAGCTCTTTAACCGCTTTTTCCCGTTGCGGCGGGTTCCGCGTGCGTCATCTGCGTGTTTAAACACCAGCGGGGCCGTCGGTTTCCCAAGTAGAGGATAATCAAAACATCATGGTTGACTCAGTCGTATTCAGCCTGGCGCTGTTCGACAGGTCGTCGCCCCCGATGTGGTATGCTTGTCGGCTTGGCTTGTCCCTCCAACACTCGGGAGACATCTAGGCGGGAGACGCTGAACTTGACGCTGGCCATTTGGCACCAGTCGTCAAAGTGATCGGGGTTGGTATCTTTGAAAGGCTTGGTAATCCTCAAGGTGTTGGTAAAATGGAGGCTGACCTGTCCGTTAAAATCTCCCGTACTTCAGCAAAGGCGTTTTTTGCGCAGTCGCGGCAGCTATTAACAGACGTATCCGCAATCGATCTGGAGGACTCCAGGGTGATCAAACACAAAAATTACGCGCGGCCGTTCTTACTCCATCAGCAACAGCAGCAGTGCGGCAGCAGTAGTTTCGAAACAGACCGTTACTTACTCGAAAGCCATGCTTCGAGGGTTGCTCACTTTTCAGGGCTCAGCCGTGGTCGTAATCTGATTTTGATGGCTCGCAGCACTGCAATCAATGCTTACGTGAATCGAGGCTCATAACCTGCTGGCCGCAATATCCACATGATGCGCGCTGTGCGCTACTGCTGAGCTACGTCAGAAAGCCTGCAGGAAGCAGGCACTGCCTGCCATGATCAGCCGACTAGTTGCTGCGTGAGGTTCAGTATTATGAAAGAATGGCGCTCCAAGGCTAATCGTATTGGCTGTCGATGATGACCATTGAGAGAGCACAAGATATAAATGCTACTCCCACAACCCGGGATCGTTCGTCAGTTTGGGGTTTCCCAGAGGGCATGTTCTGAAATACTTGTCTATCGAACGGCAGTTGATTTTGCCACGTATCTACCAAATCGACATGTGATGAACCACACTGCCTGTACTGCCGTAGCACCTTGTGTTGTTGTGGCCTATTCTCTATAGGCGACTATGATATTGATCAGCGACTCGGTTTGCTCACACACCAAGCATTACTTTCCGTTGAACACACCCGAAACAGGCAATTTTGCCAATTGCTGCATCTATTACTACCCCCCTCCTCACTAACTCCCTCAAAAGCGCGAGCGGTGGGGTGGGTAAAAATTTACGCACCTGACCACCTCCTCACTTTACTGCTGGCTGGCGGCTTGGGAACCGTTTGCTCGGTGTCTGCTCGCCTGCGTAACCCATAGCTACCTCGACGTGGTGTTCTTTCGGTACTGCATATCGTCAACTTTCTCCCATAGATCATGTCCGTCTGATTGACAGATTTTTTCCTACGTACTAAGCTAACATTTCCCGGATTCGCTGGAGCCCATCATGGAAATGTCGACGCTGTTCACCACTGGTAACTACACCAACTTCCAACATCGAGCTTCCCATTGGGGAAGGGGACAACACCTACCTACCCAAAATCTACCTACTACGACTTACCAGGTATAGTTAGGGTCATTCTCTTATATCGATCACGAAAGTGACGTGACTTTTTTCGCGAATTGTGCACTGTGATATCTGTCACGAATCGTAGCAGTGAAGATTTTTGCAAAAAAAAAAAAAAAAAGCGAGAAAAGTTGGTATGTCACACGATCCGAGACAACAACGCGAGGTTTTGTTTGACGTGACATTAACGCCAAGATACAAATCTGGTAGTAAATAGGTCGCATGAACTTTTCATTTTTTTCGTTTGTTAGGAATAACCTTTTACTGCACTTACCAGGACTGACACACTTAAGTCGTACATTACTTGTTCGTCCTACACCCCTTCACCCACCTCGCCGACCCACAAGCGCGGGTACACTTGCTGGAGGCAGCCCTGACCGTGATGGGGATCAGTTGCCGTTACTCCTGAGGTGCGCATGCGCCAACACTACCGTATATAACAGTGTAGAACACCCTCTGTTGGGGGCATTTCAACGCTGATAGTCTCGACGATCGATAGAGCGCAACGCCGAACGACGCGTCTATGGAGACATCTCGACGAGTTATTCCAAAAGCCACCACGTTCGTTGTTTGTGCCCTCCTGTTAATAGGTTTGGGGGAGCTTAGCTCTGAAAAATCATCCCCGGAGGTGTAGCATACACTGTCATATATGGTACACGATACGCTCGCCCAGGACAAGGGGCCTTGAGGCCTTACGGAGCCACAAGCTAGCCACCTTCGTGGTGGAAAGCTTTCGGCGTTTCGGGTTAGGGGGTAGCACCTTCGGCGACCAGCTGGCAGTCCATGCTGCCGACGACGCCATTCGTGAAGGTATCAGTCCTTTGTGGGCTATGATATACCAGTACTGGCAAACTGTTGAACAAATACCCACCAGGTCTGAGCCTTTTATCACTAAACGCTGTGCTGCTGCTCCTGTTGCCGTAAGATATCTCGTCCTGCCGACGACGCCAATTGTTAGGGTATTGTAGTAACTGTTGATAGTCGGTTGGGCTACTGGTAGAAATGTTAAGAGCTATGCAATGGTTCACGCGAACCAAGCTTTAGAACGCGTGGGGGAAAGGGATGCAGAATAGTCCATGGCGAGGAAAGGGGTAGTGAAAGAGCGCCCGGGGCGTCGCAAAGAGGCTACAAGACAACGGAGGCCAAATTTCCTAGAAAGGACAAAAAGGAGGGGGGGGAATAACAGACCCACACCCATGCTATGGAAGTGGAACCTAGATGCGGCTTAGGAATTCGAAGAATAGCGTAGCAATGGAAGGTTAGAGCAAGGGGATTAGGTCTGTGTTGTCCCCTGTAGAAGAGCACCCCCCACTATTTTTGACCAAATTCTACAGAGTGGGATATGTTTTACAACGAACGGTGGAAGAGTTAAGCCGAAATTGGTGGGTAGCGACACGAGCTGAAACGAGCTAAACTCTCCCAATAATAGGTTTCTTTAACTTGGCTTCCCTGGGTTTTCTTGTGGTTGCTGTAGTAGCTGTGTAGGAGTGATCGACGATTTTGATGCTCGTCCGTTCAGCGTTTGAGGCTATAATAGGGTGTTTGCAATTTCCTAAATCTTTGGGTCGGGAAAAAGGTAACAGTCGTATCGAAACCGACGAACGCCATAGATAGCCCAAGGACAACCAACCCACCAAAAAAATGAATCAGAGTACAAAATGGTGTATAGGAAACATGTTTGTTACCTAATTTTTCGCTTATTTTTCGTGGATTGGGTTGGTCTTGGATTGTAACGCTCGACGGTTCCAATATTCATAATAGTATAACATGTTTTCCTAGCCAGCTCCCACCCATACCAAAGTTGGTAGCTTGCAAGCACCGTTAGGCTGCAGCACACTGTGGGATGACAAAACAAAAAAAAGGTTATCTTACGTACAGTAACAATGAACGTGGGCTATGATACCGACGGAATCATCCCGTGGTCGGGGTGCAGCATATTCTAAGAATTTTCTGGGTTGCTAACGTGAGGACATCTGTCAATATCTCACCCGAAACATGGCGTCGACGGCATTCGTTTCCGCAACCCGACCAACACTTTCATGCGCTACTACAGTATACTGTAGGCCTTGAGCGAATGTGCTCGTAAAAATTTTATACTAACCGATAGTTGTGCACTTGAGGAGCCCAACCGCTCACAATTGTTTAGTTCGACAACTGCAACCCCTACCTGCCGTGGGGTGACTCGTGGGGACCGTAGTGTCGGAGGGAAAACGTACTATGAATAGTAATAATGACAGCAACAATGAATAGGAAATTGGACATTGAAGTGTGGATGCTACACGTTGATTTTCGGATGGCATCGGAGGCCGTACTGTGCAGTTAAATCGATGTTGATTCGGAAGCAGCATGCTGCAGTAGATAGCGAAATTATCTATGCGTACATACGCTCGACCAATCAATGGGCTTCCTTAGCTGTGCTCCATCGCCTTGTTTTGTTTTTCCGCCGCTGTTCGTGAGCGATCGGTGTTTTGAGTTGCTTGTGTGCTGAACGTTCACGGATGACCGACGTTTAAAAAGGAAGACAAAAATGCGCTTGACCGCGAAAAGAACGTCGCAGAAACATTTTGGAAAAATCAGAAAAATTGCCCGCAAGAAAGACACCGCACAAAACAGCATTCTACCGGCACGAACTAAAACTGCGAAATACCGGTATTATACTGCAACAAGTGCAATTGCTTTGTTCGCCCTCCGCCCATGTGCGGTGAATATACACATATTTCAATCCGACATCGGCTGAATACCTGTGCGAACTGGTACCAGGTATATATTTTCGAAAGTACATACATTAAAACAACTTTTCTTTGGCATGTCTTTGATGTTGTTGTGCTGGCCATCCGACAATGTCCCGCATGATGATAATCTTCAACGACGCCGATCGCTCACAAACATAACATCCATCACGGCAGGCAGCAGTAGTAGCTAGTAGCTAAATGCACGGGCAAGAAAGACACCGCACAAAACAGCATTCTACCGGCACGAACTAAAACTACGAAATACCTGTATAATAGTGCAACATCTGCAATTTCTTTGTTTGTCCTCCGCCCATTTGCGGCGAATATACACATATTTCAATCCGACATCGGCTGAATACCTGTGCGAACTGGTACCAGGTATATATTTTCGAAAGTTCATACATTAAAACAACTTTTCTTTGGCATGTCTTTGTTGTTGTGCTGGCCATCCGACAATGTCACGCATGATGATAATCTTCAACGACGCCGATCGCTCACAAACATAACATCCATCACGGCAGGCAGCAGTAGTAGCTAGTAGCCAAATGCACTGAAAGAAGAAGAAAAAAAACAAAAAAACAAAAAACAGAGAAGGAAAATTAACCCTACGCATGCATCGCAGGCTACCGCCATTCATTCTGGATCTACGTGCTTCCAAGCGTAGCACCGACAATTTGTTTTCACGCTTTGGAGTTTGCTGTTCGCGGTCTGAATATTGTCATTTTAGGTTCTGTTCGATATTTTTTTTGTTGCTGTTGACCCATAACGCTGCACGTTGTCGAATGAAAAAGGAAATAACATTAAAATCGATTCTACAGCAGTACCTACTACTACTGCTGCGTTTATCCTCTATGTTTATCTTTCATTAGCCTGCACACCGCAAACTGTACCTACCTGGTGAGCCAGAAGGGCGGTACTGTAGAGATATATCCGGCCGACCGAGTCAGTTTTTCTTTTGGTGCCGCGGGCTATGTATGACGACAAAATATTTTTCCTCTTTTTTCACGGTCACAGCCCGTACGCATGAGTTTTGACTGTTGTCAGTTGGGGTTGGGAGGGGGGGCTACAGGTCGTCCATGCCAGCTCGCGTGCTTCAGCTTACACCCGACTTATGCATGGATGGATAGACAGACCCCCTCTCCATGGTACCAAACGCCAGGGGACGGCATTTTTTGTGCTGTGGCATGATATGCATAACAACAGCAGTAAATTGCTCTTTTTTACGGGTACTCAGTGAGTGTTGGATGTTGTCAGTTGGCGTGAGGGCGGGCTATAGGTCGTCCGTGGCAGCCCGCGTGCTTCACATTTTACACCCGACCCCTACTCGGACGGACACTCCCAACCGTGGCCAAATATGTCAGAAAGCAGCAGTTTTGTGCGTTGGGCTATGTATGACGGCATCAGATAACTCTTTTTTACGGTTACATCCCTTATTATGGGTCTGGCATGTTGTCATGAAAAACTTTTAGGAACTCCCTATTGATAGTACTGCCAGACGATACTCCGCAGTAGGCTGCAGAGGAGCTATGCATTCGCTGCTGAACACTGATAATGGTAACAAGCTGATGTCACCTGCTTGTTAACACTCCCACACTAAACTTAATGTGTCTAGTCTAGACAACCGTTCGTCACTAGGTCAACCGTTCGTCACAGATGAACTGTCGACTCCTGACGTGGTTGCCCATAGTCCATCAAACAACGTATTAATAGTAGATAGCCATGCCGTACGTTGAGGACACGTCGGCACGCTGTAAACCCCTTACACCGCTACCGCTTACTGCAAAAATGAACCCACTCTAGTAACTTGTTTACCAAACATTTAGTTTTTTCTCTAAGTAGTACATCGAAGATGCATCGTTGTGAGTGTTACGGTGTCCCTCTCTCCCTCGTTGCGGCGTTTTATGAGTTGTAGCGGCTGTCTTCTTTTTGCCTGGCAGGCGTTATTGCCTACCTGAACGAACGGTTATTCCGCCCCTTCCCCCTTCGGTCAGAATGTTGGGGTTGGCGTTGGTTGGCAACGACGGTGTAAGGCATGCCAATCACTGCGTGAGCTAGACAACCAGGGTTCCGTTTTTTCTTTTTTTTTTGGCGGTCACCATGATGGTTATCGAGTTAGATCATATTGTGCGGGGTGGAAAACCCTAATTCCACACAAGGGGAATGATCGCATCACGTAGTGTGAATATGGTAAGGCACCCACGAGGCAGTTACATAGTAATACCCGTTGCTGTCTCTAGAGTAGCCACACCAGAAAGCAAAGTAACTCATTGGCGCTGCCATCCATAAGCAAGAAAGTAGGCACAAGGTGCCGACGTCCGTCTTACGAGCGGTTCTTGGAAGGATGCAGTTCACCCTTCATGCGACTCGCCGAACATCTCACGGCGCTTAGCGGTTGGTGCAAGCAATGTTTGCCTGGTTGGTGAAAGCCCGGCGTGCTCCGTCCCGGCATAGTAGGGATGCGAGGGTCTATGGTCATTCGACTACGGCCATGCACAAACTGAGTACACCCCCCCCTTACCGCTGCCTCGGTCAGAAGGCACTCGGCGGACAGCAAGCAACTACTAATAATACCAGAGATAGATGTGACATCCAAGCAAACCGCGTGTGAGTGACCAGTACAGCGCTAGAAACACCCCGTGCATAGCAGCAGTAAAGTCGTCGGTCCCTAGTCTCTAGGTCCATACTTACAAAACTGCAAAGAAAGGGTGAATCTACTCTTCTTCTATTAATAGTTCTTAGTAATTTGTTTCCCAAAACGTTTTTTTTTTTTTTCCTCCAAGCAGTACATCGAGGACACACGTCGTTGTGAGTCCTTATGTATACCACTGCAAAAGTGAACCCTCTCTCTAATGACTAGTACTTGACGACACGGACTGCTGTGGAGGTGCAGCCTTTTTTCTTTTTTCCCCAGTAGAGCTTACCACTTCTTCGAGAAAATGGTTGACCTACACTGCTGTGTACGAGACGAAGGGGGTTTCACCCTACATTTGTTGGTTGCGTTTCATTTGCATTAGGGTTAGGGTTAGGGTTAGGGTTAGGGTTAGGGTATATATAGTTTGAAGATTCTGTCAACCGTTTTCTCGAACACGTGGTATGATCAGGTGTCCTGTTTTCTCCCTGCAAGGTGCTTGGCTTGAGGAGCTTCACACCTCGACCAAAACAATGATTTTGAGCAAACTGAAAGTGTTACCCGATGGGCCCCACGCGGCCTAGGTATTGTGTATAATAGTCATTTTTGCGATGAGGGTTAGTATAGACGATATCGGTAGTAGCTGAAACGAAGAGATGTGGGAAAAGGAAATGGGGAAATGGTCTCGGCAGAGGGTCGTGGGAGAGATGCTACTGCTTTATGGAAGGACACTAAATTTACATCGGAACGACACCCACGCTCTATTGGTCGGAGTGCAAAAGTAACGACAACAATAATAATCGTTGTTGCGAAACAAGAATGAAATATGTTACGAAAAATATTTTGGCCAAGAACAAAGCGCTACATCTGCCTTCTATCGTAGCACACGTTGTTGCCAGCGTTAACCCTTTAGGGGCTTCCGAGGGAAACGTTGTGAGTAAACCCACACGCTAGGAATACAGCAGGATTTTTCCGAGCTCCCAACACGAGGACATCTGTCAATACCTCATCCGAAACTTAACTTCGAAGGCAACCGTTCGCGCAACCCGACCAACGTTTTCTACGCGCTAGTCTTGAAAACAAGGATAATCTTAAATTTGTCATACTGACCGATCGTTCCACACTTTAGAAGCTCAACCGGTTAGAAAGGTTTGGCGCAGAAAGTTCAGCCCCAACCGTCGGATGAGAATTTTCCGGTAAAATGTGTTGATACAGCAGCAGCGCGCAGACCATACGAAGAAAAACGCGGGCTGTCGGGGTGAGCGGGTGTTGTCCGAACCGGATACGTGCTACCTGGTACGATAGAGGAGCGCCAGTTTTTGTTTCTGAGGCTCCTAACCTCTCAAGGAGTTTTTTTGTTTTGAGGCTCCTAACCTCTTAAGGAGCTCTGAACCTCGCCCACAAAAACCGACTTGTTCGCGAACTGAAAATTGCAATCGCACGATCAACCCGATGGGCAAACCCATGGCCGAAGCACACAAGAAAAGAAAGCATATTGCAACAACATTGCAATTGTATTCCGACGTTTTGGGGTTAAGGGACTCTCTCATTCAGAAACAAAAAAGACAAAAAAAGGTACTACCTCAATCGTGGTGCGCGTCACTGCAACGTACCAGGTATAGGGAGATGCGCCACCACGCGTGCAGGTAGCCTGGTGATTCTTGCGCCTCTTCTGTTGCAGTCTCTTCCTAATCTAAAGGATAGGTTTTTGTCTGCAAACGCAAGAAAACAAAGTAACGCACGAAGTGATGTTTGTTGTGTGTTGTAGAGAGAATGAGGCAAGTCTATGTCGGGAATCTGGGTCATAGGGGATTGTAGAAAGGGTAAACGAGCACCCCAGGACCAGCCTCGGGTGGAGCTCGTCGCGTGCAGGCTAGCAAAGGCACGCCAAGCGCAAGCGAGTTGGGGCTCTTGCCGATGACGTGGGCCGGCATGAGGTAATCTCGGGATTGGCCAGCCAAGCCAGGCATTTAAGTCTAAATAGACGTGCAATAATAACATCGCCCCCGTCGTTTGTTTTTGGTCACTATGCTTTGTGCAAGCAAGTCCCAAAATATGTAATCTCGATGACAGCTCAAACAGCTATTCTGAATACACTTAGGGCACGTCGTTGCTAACGTTTTCAGCTTGGCAACGTGTTATGAATGTGTGGTATTGCTTTCGATGTCATATTGTAGACCAGATGGGGGGGCAGGGCGGGGGTTGGCACGTATGGTATGGGTTTCGACGTGGTGTAATGGACCAGTGGGGTTTGGGGGGGGGGCGTGTCCTCAGCGTATTATATGTTTTCTAGCGTTGTTTTTTGGGCCGGGGGGGGGGAGGGAGTCGGGCGGACAACGTTTCCTCAAGATATGGTATAGTTTTCGCCATTGTGCTATGTACCAGGGGTGGGGAGGGCAGCGTGTACTCAACTTATGGAATAGTTTTCGAAGTTGTGTTACTGGACCAGGTTGGGGGGGGGTCCTCGGCGTATAGTATAGGTCCCGACGCTGTGTTATGGATAGGGGAGAGGGGGGGGGGGGGGGGGGGGGGGCGTGTCCTCAACATATGGTATGTTTTTTTACGTAGTGTTATTTACCAATGACGGACGAAGAGAGTGTCGTCATTTTCATGGGAGAGTAGACAACGTGCCCGGGACGTATGGTTTTCGATGTTGCGTTATGGACAAGCGGGGAGGGGGGAGCGTGAACAACGTGTCCTGAACGATTGTCTATGGGCCCGATTTGGTTTTTGGAACTTCCAATTTTCCGGAAAAATTGATTTCTGGCGGCGATCTTGGGCAACATCTGCTTGAGAAGTTTTCAAGCAGATCTTCGGTTAGACACGGCAAGATTTCGTGCCGTCCACACACTTCGCTCGACGAAATCAACGACAGCGTCGAAAGATCTGATCGTAGCGAGCTCGTTAGGGGCTCCGACCTATCCTTGGTGTACAGTGCTCTTACTACCGGTGGTGTGTGACGGGCGCCGACCAGACTGCTGTTAAGACATATTTGGCGACTGGTGTGTGAAAAACAGAGACACAAACTATCAATGGTCTCGCAACGGGCAAAAATTGGACTTTTTGACAGTATTTGAGGGAAGATCGCAGGACGACGCGGGCAACTTCTTGCGCCCTAGCGCATGGACCAATAAGTTATTTTCAGCGCTGTCACATACACTCATGCGGCCTTGTCGGGAACGAAGAGAGCTGATCGTGGGTGGTATATGTCTCGAGATCGAAGGACGAACGAGGTTGTTGGACAACGCTGACCGAGGCTTGATAAAAAATGGCGAATGCGTCTCTTGACGAGGAAACCATAATTTTATGTTTCTATCGTTTTTTCCCACAGCGATGGTACGGCTCTTCAGCAAAATACCAAAAAAAAAATGGAAACATTTTTGTTGAACTATCACCTTGCCATTAGCAACGCTCTTAAGTTAGAGACACACCATACCCACCGTGCTAACACTGCGCTCGGTACAAACCGCACTCCCACGGCATGAATAAATCGTGCTTTTATTGGAGACGCACCATGATCACCGAATGGATCTTATTATATTTCGAAGGCATGTTTATCAGGGGACATTCTAGTGTGGGACAAACACCGAGCTATCAGAGTATCCCAGCATCATAACCACCGAATTATCATTGCAGTTCAGCGCAGTAATTCCCGAGCAAGCAGGTAACACAGCAACTTTCGAGCTAGCAACTAGCACATAAACACCACCGGGCTAGCAGTTAGCGCTCACTGTTAGGTAGTGGCTATCACGGTGTATATCTAATAAAAGGCCTATACATATATAAATATGTGTAGGCAGACAACATCTCTGAGTCCCAGGACGCGGGGAATTTGCCCCTTGGCATCGTCAGCAAAACAAAATATGGTCCACGATTCCACGGCTAACGCCTTAGCCTCACTTCCGCTTTGCGGGGGTATAATGGAGGCTGATGATGAATACTCGAAACGGAAGGACTGAAAACTGAGGATGGCTCCTAAACGCCTCCGTAGTCGTTATTTAAATCACGATTGTTGATACATAGTCGTGATAAACAGTTCCCGCGATGTGATCCCCCTCCCAAGTACTATGAAGTTTTATCAGTACGTGGTTTCCGAAAATGCACCTACCTTGCGGGGACACCTCCTACGATTATACGGACAAAGCGCCGCCCCAAAGATAGTACTCCATACCGCTTGCTGCTGTTACATGAAGAGCAGCGATTCAGGGCAAGGCAGTAATTGCCAATGACGACCTTCGCCGGCTCAGTCCTTACATCGGATACATAAATTGATCGATAGCGTTCTTATGCTCCTTTTCGAAGGCGCATTCGTACATTATGGACGGACAGCCGAGGAGGAGCGAAGGGTTGTCTGTATAAAAGGCGCACGCTGTTTTTGGGCCATGACCGGGATGCCCGTCGCGGACGCTCACATGCGTCGGGCAGGGGGGCGTGCTGCAGCGACCGGGTGCCGCGGAAGAACGGAGGATCGGTCACACACCGGAATGCCCGCTTGGTACCAACGCTCACATGCGTCGGGATGGAGGGGTGTTGCAGTGACGGGGAGCCGAGGAAGATCGCAGGATCGGTTGGATGCAAGGCGCACGCTGTTACCGGGCCGTGACCACGATACCCATCACCAACGCTCACATGCGTGGGACTTGGCGGGGGGGGGGGGGGGGTACTCATTTGTTGCTTGCCTTAGTCATTTGACCATTGACCACGCTTCCCTTTCGAGACGGAGCACCGTTCCTACTCCTAATAGGGACACCTCCAACATTTGGGCGCTCATTGCACTTCTTCCATATATTACATAGAAACTGTTTGCTTATCGTATCTCAGTCCTGTTTCGCCGTCTGCGGCCACCATCTCCTAGGACAGCGATCGTTTTCTCGCTACTCTTTAGTCTACAAAACTCTTCCATGTCACATAGTCTAGTTTCTTCATCTCCTCCTCTAGCGCATCTCGTTCCTCCTTGTATATTTCACGTTATCCTACCATGTAAGTCCTAGTGTATTGTTGTGCCACACGGGCACGCATTTGTGACCACGTCCTCCTCCTCCCGACTACTGGTATATCTCTCTCTTCTTTCTGGTAGGTCCAGGTCCCCTACACGAAATCGCAGTTTCAGCTTTTTTGCGTAGTCCATTGGGCCGTGTAGATACGTTGTCATTTAAATATCTTCCCTCACCCCCCCACGTATATCTCTGAGTAGTTATCCTCTTTTACCTTATTTCTTAGGGCTAGCCTTTGCCTTTCTTCTATCCTTTCTTACTTCTGTCTTGTACCCGCCAACTTCTCTATGGACAGTACCTCCTCTTGGTCTCCTGAATCCTTCCATATTTTGTCGACAACTACAAGTACCCCATCTCGTTCCAGCACGCCCATTTGTTATTTTCTCCCATACAGCTCTATCAGTTGTGGCTGGCAACCTCTTTTCTGGCATATTCCTTACTTTATATTGGCGTTTCAACTGTCTCACGTCTCTATTTGTTTTGTGTGGGTACATCCCTAGTGCTGCTCTTAATACTGTATTACTCGTCGTACTCGAGCACCCTCGTATCTTTTCAGCTGCTGTCATCTGCACTGTTTCCGGTTGTTTCACGAGTTTCGCGTTCCCTTTCCACACTTCTCTCGCATACTCTAGCCTTGGTATACTCACATTAATCAGAATACATTTTTTAATCCTAGTGTCAAGGTGTGAGTCTGTTAGGATCGCATCCATCTTGCCTATCTGTGTTTTACCCTTTCTTAATACTTTCGCTATGTGTGTGTCCCAAGAGCAGTCCTTTGAGATCTCTACGCCAAGGTACGTATACTGGTCTACCACCGGTAGGTCATCTTCTCCCAATTTCCATTTGAAAGTTACCGGATTCACCTTATCTTCGTTGCGTACAACTACTGCGCACTTTTTTACCCACGCTACCACTCTCCATTTACTAGTGTACTCCAGTACGTTCTTATCTGTTCCTTCAACCTTTCGGGTGTTTCTGATATCCCCACAAAATCATCCACAAACATCAACCCCTACACTGTATCTTCCCCCATCGTGACTCCTTGCTTGGCTGCTTCGACTGCTACTATCATGTCATCAATATACACCTTGAATAGATTGGGTGATAGTGTACATCCCTGTGTAACTCCTTGTAAAATATCAACATACTTGGATATTTTCCCTGTCCAGCATCACAGCACTTCTCGCATATTCCGTAATATGTTTCATCATTCTCCGCATCTTTCCTGTGATCCTAATTTCCCACATATTTTCTCACAACGCGTTCCTCCATGCTGTGTTATAGACCTTCTGTACATCTAGGAAGAAACAGTGCATCGTTAGCCCGGCGTCTTTCCCACCTTGGATTGTCTTACCTAATGTGGACACATGGTCTACGCATCCACGGTTTGGCCTAAACCCTGCTTGCCCTTCGCTTATTTTTTCGTCCTCCTCCAATGTATTCCCCTTCTATCGTTCAAAATCTGGGGGGATGCTGTAGCAATGGGGCGCCGAGAAAAACAGAGGACCGATCAATCACCGGAATGCCCGCTTGGCACCGACGCTGACGTGTGTTGGGCTGGGGGGGTGTTGGGCCGGGGAGCCGAGGAAGAACGAAGAGGCCGTTGGGTGGAAGACGCACGATATCACCGGGCCGTGACCGGGATTCCCGTTGTACACCGTAAATAATTATGAGTCGGGCAGGGGGGTGTTGCGGCGACGGGATGCCATGGAAGAATGAGGGATCCGTTAATCACCAGAATGTCGGCTTGGGGAGGTGTTGCTGTGACGGGGAGCCGAGGAAGAGCAAAGGATGGTTGGATGGAAGGCGTACACTATTATCGGGGCGCAACCAGGATGCCCGTCACCAACCCTCACATGCGTCGGGCTGGGGGGATGTCGCAGCAAAGGGGAGCCGAGGAAGAACGGAAGGACGTTTGGATGGAAGGCGCGCGGTAATACAGGGCCGGATGCCCGTTTTGCACCGGCGATAGCTACGCGTTTGGCAGGGGGGGTTGCTGCAGAGACGGGGCGCCGAGACAAAACAGAGGATCAGCCAATCGCCGGAATGCCCGCTTGTCACCGATGCTGACATGCATCGGGCTGGGGGGGTGTTGCAGCGACGGGGAGCCTTGGAAGAGCGGAGAGACGGTTAGATGGAAGCCGCACGCTGGTATCAGGCCGTGATCAGGATGCCCGCTATGCACTGGCGATAGTTATGCGTCGGGCAGGGGGGGTGATGTAGCGACGAGGTGCCGAGAAAGAACGAAGGATCGGTCAATCACCAGAATGCCCACTTGGCACCGACGCTCACTTGCGTAGGGCTTGGGGTGTTTTGCAGCGACGGGGAGCCGAGAAATAACAGAGAATCGGTTGGATGGAAGGCGCACATAATCCCGTCCCGTGACCGGGATGCACGTTTTGCACCGACGATAGTTATGCGTCTGGCAGGGGCGGTGTTGCAGCGACGGGGCGCCGAGGAAAAACGAAGGGTGGGTCAATCATCGGAATACTCGCTTGGTACCGACGCTCACGTGCGTCGGTCCGGGGGGGTGTTGTAGCGACGGGGAGCCGAGAAATAGCAGTCAGTTGGATGGTAGACTCACGCTGGTACCGGGCCGTGGCCAGGATGCCCGTTTTGCACCAACGATAGTTAGTTATGCGTCCGGCACAGGGGACGTTGCAGCAGCTTCCGGAAGGAGGGAATACGCGTTAGGCGTGGTAACTGGGGGGGGCAGTACACGCAGAGGGTGCATTGCAACGAGCTGTCGGAGGGCTCTGCGGTATCAGCGGAAGTTTAGAGGAAGGTTCCCTGGATGTACACGCCTTCCTATGATTATCGGAACGCCTAAAAACCAGGGCTTTCCACGGGTCATAGTCCCGGCCCGTGGGTGGGGTCAGGATGTTTCTTTTTAAAGTCGCGGGTCGAGTCGGGACAGGTCAGGAGGACCTAGGTGCTCAAAATCTCACGAGTCGGTCTGCATCGGGTCAGAAGGTTTTCACATACCATGGGTCGGGCCGGGTCATCCTGATCGGATCCGACCCTCGAGCCATGATCCGACCCATGAACAGCCCTGCCAAAAACGAAAGCATTCACTTAGCACTAAGTGAACGCTACCCAAAGAACAGTCAAAACGCCAAGTCTTACTTCCCCGGGAGCTGGAGGGGGAAGGGGAGGAGAAGGAAGAGGAAAAGTTGGAGGCGCTGGTTCCATCTCCCGATGCTGGGGGGGCAGGAGGAGGAGCCCATGAAGGACGAGGTCACGGTGTCTGTATAGACAGTCTTGTCTCGGGCAGACCCCTCTTTCGACGCTTGCTAGGACAACGTTAGCATTTTTGGCGAACGTATTTCTGACTTCTTGCTGCGCGACTTTCGAGAAAAAAATCTCAACTTCACCGGGGAGTAGCGTTGACGACTCGGTCCAGCTTAAAATTGGTGATAGTCCACAACAACTTTTCGTCGCAAACGTATTGATTCCCAGGAAACTCCCAGCTGGTAGGGATTTTGGGGTAAGGCTTATATTCAACGTAGTCCAACCATTTAATCAAAGTTGGGCCAAGGCCTATACAACTCTCGCGAGATACGGCATGAAATGTGCCCACAAATACCGCCCAACATTTCCACCCCAACTCACCTGCCACCATCAGCATCAAATACACCGCAATAGGAAACCTTTGGAGCGTCAACGCCTCTTTTGGCTTTACCATACTAGTTTTAGTGTGGGGGCGGAAAGCCAAAGGGTCAAACCGCGGTCTGCGACGTAGCGTCTTCGATCAGCATCCGCCTGGCAGCGCATATGCGACAAAACAGACGCCGTGCTTGGCTGTAGGCATGACACAGCCGCCATAAGGAGAGGACATATTACGAAGTGTGGATTGTACCGTCGCGAAGACTACTGTCCTGCCTCGAGCTGTGCGTCGTGTTGATCCACCACTACATTTGGAAGGGCATAAAAAAATCATCATAAAACAGTGGTGGAAGATGATAGATCTAGTCAAGAGGAGCGCACCAAACAACACACACTAGTTTGCTTCGTACCCACATCATTAATGATGTATATCTTCGGACGCACAACGATGAATATCTCCGCGCCCGCTCAACATTCTTTTGAATGTCGTGCTTGTATATCTGGTTATCTGGTATGAGGGTATTCAACCCGGACAACGACGAGTTACTCAAGCCTCTGCTGAAAACCCCTAGCGAGCTGAAGTATGCACACTATCAGTCCCGCCGTCCTGCTATGTATACCCACAACGGCATTGCTACCTGCCCGCTACGGAGCCCTAGCGATTAGTCGGATATATTCTATGGACCAAGAAGAGGGATCAAAGAACACAAGATATATGACGCCTCGATGCCCCCACGCTCTCCTAGACATATTGCAAACTATGCCAAGACAACGTGTGAAATACATCATTGCCACTGGGGGGAGGAGGAAAAAGCCAATCTGTCGACCTATTCATCCAGATAAAACGCTGGCGTCCCCTAAATGTTGAGTTCGCTATGTATAGCCACACAACGGTACTGCTACGTACCTTCTACCCGCACGACCCTGTTGCAGCCACTTACCAACGCGCTAGCCAGGTCTTCCCAAAGCGCGACAGCAACGCTAACGCGGGCACAAGTCAAACCGTTTCATCCTTGCAACAGCGGCGACGATCAAGTTGACACCCTTTTCAAAACTAAGCGTACGTCGAAACCAATATGCTGGAAGCCTAACAACCAATAACCCGAACCGTATGGTGTAGAAAGCATTAAGCAAGCGCTCAATAATCCTACCGTAATTCGAAATCAACCTGCCGCAAGCCTAACAGACGCTCCGACACGTGTGATATAAGCATTACGCGAACGCTCGCTTGCTAAAGTATAAGCGATCCACACGCTTACGGGAGCCAACGTTTCGCCCGACATACCCCCCCCCCTACTTTCCTCCAAAGCATGCTTACGGAATCACATAAAAAACCGTTATCATATATGGCGCGCATGGACTTTCGGAACCACATGAAAAAACAACCATCACCTATGGCGCGGTATCCTGACAGCAAACAACTTAGTGGTGCCCAGCCATTTAGCCTCTGAAGGCAGACAGGTAGGCAACGTTCAGCAAATTGCGGTGAAAGGTCTTCCTCGGACAACCGCGCACGCACCCTTAACACCACGCGAGGCGCTCCAGCAGCGCCCCCCCCCGCCCCTCCCCCACTCCCCCATCCACCCCACCAACTTCTGTCCCGACAAAACAGAGGACAGCGTATTTCCTCGTGCAACTACATACCTGGTAGAAAAAAAGAACAGTAGTATAATACGTAGTCGCTCGCGGCCAATAGGGCATGAAACTCATGCGGCTAAAATCTGCAGCGCGAAAACAAAAAAAACGCCGGCGATGTGACGAAAACGTCGATGTCGTCTCGAAAACGTCGATGCCGTCTCGAAAACGTCGATGTAGTCACGAAAAGCACCAAAAGGGTTCACGACAACGTCGATAACGCCACGAAAACGACGATAACGTCACGAAAGCGTCGATAGCGCCATGAAAACGGTAATGAGATTACTGAAACCCCGACGGCGTAACGAAAACGTCAATGAGGTAGAGAAAACACCCATGAATTAACGAAAACGTCAGTGACACAACGAAAACGTCCATGACGTTACGAAAACGTCCATGACGCAGCGAAAACATGAATAACATCACGAAAACGCCAATGTCGAAACAAAAACGCCGATAACGTCACGAAAACGTCGACGGCGCCACTAAAACGCCGATGACGTCACGAAAACGTCGACTGGCGTCACGAACGTCGACGGTGCCACTAAAACGCCGAGACGACGTCACGCCACGTCACATCTCCATCACACGTAACCACGGTTCAGTGTAGTTCGCGGGGATATTCCCGTTATTCGGTAACACGCGTTACACCCTTGCGGCGAAAATTTTGCAGCGCAAAAAGAGGAACGCCGGTGGGGTCACCAAAACGCCGAAATGACACGTCCCGTCATACCGCCATCACACGTCACCACGGCTCTGTATAATTGGCCGGGAAATTCCCGTTATTCCCATGGCACTGTCCCGAAGCCCAACCGCTCCCCGAGAACGCCCCCTCGTCTGATATAATCATGTCCCCAGCGCGGAAGCTCAGGTCGCCGTCCTCGGTAGCTTCGTAGTCATACAGCGCGCGCAGCCGGTGCTTTCCGGGCTCGAGCTCCCCCTCTTCTTCCTCCCCCCCACCTCCCCCCGCGCCCGCGGCATCACCGTCTTTTTCTGGTTCCTCCGCGGCGGCCACGCTCTTCTCCGCTGAGCTTTCGGGAGTCCCCGGCGTCGGCGTCCCGATCGGCGAGGGCGTCCCGCCCCCGTTGCGCGCGGGCGACTCCTCCTCCGGTGGCGGCTGCTCCTCTGTCGTCGTCGTCGTACTCTCCGGCCTTTCTTTCTCTACCACAGCAGCTGCCGTCGTCGGTGTCGCCGCCTCCGCCGCCGCCGCCGCCGCTCCCGCCGCCTCCGCCGCGGCCCCACTATCGCTAAACCCAGTCGCACCGCCGCCGCCACCACCACCACTCGCAAGAGCGCCAGGTGACGACTCAGCGTGCGGTGTCGGCGATCGAGCGGCGTCGACCGAGGTAACAGAATCCGTCGCCCCCTTGGGGGTCGACGGGAGACTCGTGGTTGCGGCAGCGGCAGCAGACTCGGCCGCCATCTTGCTGTTCTGGTGTTCGTGGGCGCGTTTTAGCTCGTCTCCGAACTCGCCGCCCGTCCCACCGCTGCCGGACCAGGGGGCTCCATCTTCCTTTGGGGTCATCGGTAATCTGCGGCGAAGTAGGGAGTTGCATGAGGGCGGGAGTAAGGGTTGGGCGGGGACCGGGGTCGGTGTGGAGGCGGGTGTGGGAGTTGTAGTGGAAGTAGCTATCACAATAGCTATCACCGTAGCTATCACAAAAGCTCTCATTATCTCTCCGTAACAGTAGCTACTACAACAGCCATCGCAGCAGTAGCTCTTACAATACCAGGTGCTTCATACAGTAGCTCCTGCAAATCGCTATCACAGCAGCTAGCTCATACAAAAGGTACCACAACAGCACCTGTCACAGCAGCAGGTTTCACAGGAGCTATCACGCTAGTGAACAGAGCAAAACACAACACCGCCGGTGTGGCACTCACGGACTCCGTTTCTTCACGATCGTCTGCGTTACCTCCACCGACGCCGGGGGAGCCACCCTAACCGGCGAAGGGGAAGAGTACGCTGGAGGCTCTTCTCCTGACGCCTCATCATCCAGCGAAACAACCGTCAACTCCTTGTTGGGTGGCGTCCCAGGGAAGTCGCTGGAGGGCATCACTCTGCCCAGAACCAAATTGATCAATCACAAGACAAGAGCACACACGGGGGGGGGGAGGGGGTTCGTCAAGCATGAGGCACGGAAGGGGGGGGGGGGGGACGAATGCGTCAAATATGACGCGGAAGGGTCTCCCTGCGCCCAAAAAACCCAGAGAGAGAAGTATGGATTGGGGGGAGGGGGGGGGGTGCATCCATTAAAACGATCCAAAACGAAAAAGTAAAGAAAATTAGAGATCAAATCAAACTGGAAACAAATAAAAACTCTTTCGCGGAACAATGACAATACTAAAAAATACAAAACATAAATTAATACTCCGGAGTAGTAAACAGGAACCAAGTGACCACGTAACAGGTATAGTCTAGTCTAGATCGATATTCCAAGCAAGACAGACGACCTTTGGGGAATCCGCGCAGCGTCGGACATCCTGGGAGGGCGCGGCTCTCCGTCGGCAGCCTTGGCCGCGGCGTTGTTGAGGTTGATCGCGAACGAATCGAAAGCATTCCTCTTCGCGAGGATCACGGCAGGCAGATCCTGGGTCAGCAGCCTCCCTCGCACCTGCAACGTGAGGGCGGGAGTGAACGTGGGCACGAGTTGGATAGTGGATACCTGGATATCATACACCAATGCGGGCATAATTAGACACTTGAGAGGCGCCAAAAAATATCCTCGGACATTCTGATGATGTGATGCCGCGAAAACGTTGATGACGTCACGTACGCCTCGAGTGCGAACGTGAACATGACCTGGACTGGATACTCGTGCGGCTATACACTTCGCGGCACCAAAACAAGCTGAAAAAAAAAAAGCCTATAACAAGCCATGAAAACGCCCACGGCGTTACCAAAACGTCCATGACGTGACGAAAACGCCGACGATTTCACGAAAACGGAGGGCAGGTCCTGGGTCGGGATCTCCCCTCGCACCTGCTCGCCGAGAAAAGCGAAGTAATGCGGACATGAGATGGATACCGAACGCACCCGTGCCGCTACCATTAGACAATTCGCGACGCCAAGGCGTATACCTGGTATACACTTCTAAAGAGATACAAGGTTCTCCTTCGGAATGGGGTTGGCTTGATATCCCCGGGGCGTCGCAAGTATCACATGGTGAATACAGGTTTTCCAATGATATGTACCGGTATGAACTACGACTGTTTTTGCTACTGCTGTGTACTTCGTATACCTGGTATAATGTTCAACGGTGTGTGTTTGATTGTTGCATTGGACGTTTCAACATTGCCGTGGTTCAAAGTCCTGCTGTGCACCAACCACGCACACAAATACACCGCGACTACTGGCACAACGGCAAGAGCTTGAAACACGGCTCCCACAGTTGTACTGCTGCTGCTGTGCTGCTGTATACTGATGTTGTGACAATGCACACTCCAAGCACGCATACCTGGTACATACAGAAGCGCACAAACACACAGAAGCGCACAAACACACAGAAGCGCACAACAGGAGCGCACAAACACACAGAAGCGCACAAACACACAGAAGCGCACAAACACACAGAAGCGCACAAACACACATGCACACAGAAGCACCGTCTGCGGCCATCACAAAGAAAAGACAACGCACGCCAAGAGCCCTGCGATTGATGGCCCAAGACATGAGGTGAGGCTGTACCTGTCTGTGAGTCAAAACCGATCAGACATGCCTGTTTTTTGGTTTTGGCTTCTAATCTGATGGCCTAAAAGTTTATTTGAGGCTGTACTGTACCTGTTTATTAGTAAAAAAAATCAACCAAATACGCCTGTTTCCAAGTCAAACACGACCAGGTAGGCCTGTTTTTGAGTAAAAACAAACAAACAGGTATGCCTGCTTTTGAGACAAATCTGACCAGCGATACCGTTTCTTTTGGTTACTGCCCAAAATATTTCGTTTTCTATCGCACCTGCTCGGCGCGCGCGAACGTGGCCATGAGTTGGTTGGTCTGGTCGCGGAGGCCCTGCGAAGCCGATGCGTACTTCTCCTTATTGCGATCCTTTTTCTCGTCCGTCGCTTTCTGTTTGCCCTTCAAATCCTGCACCTTGTTGGCGTAGTGGAAAGACTCAATCTATGTGGCGTTTTTTGGGGGGGGAGAGGGGGGGGGGGGGGGGGCAGGAGGTTGTTACGTCTATTAACAGTATTGCAAACGTCAAGTAGAGGTAGGAGGGGGCACGGGGAGAGGGGAGGATGGACGGGGGAAGGCTTTGCTGTTAGCAAGGCTTTTCACGGGTCACGACCCGGCCCGCGGGTCGGGTTAGCGACCACTTCAAAAACACGCGGGTACCATATCTCACGGGTCGAGTGGAGTCGAGTCAGGACGTTTTCAAATATTACGGGTCGGCCCGGGTCACCCTGACCCGATCCGACCCGACCCGCGAGAAGGGATCCGACCCTTGCAAAGCCCTTTTTTTTCGTTTGTTTTGAGGACGGGGGGGAGGCTGTTAATGCGTTTACCGTACACCAGGTATGGCAGTGTATACGTAACACACCCCCTCCGACAACTTCAACGCCAACTTTCACGACAACCGGTAGAGAGCGCAAACGGAGAGCGACGCGTCCATGGAAACAAATCGACATATCCCGATAGTGGTCGTTCTTGTTATTTGTGCCCCCCTGGTTTCCGAGTAAATCGGCTCTGAATCCCATGCCTGGTGTGTTATACTTCCAAGTACACTCGTCATTTTTTTTCCACACACATCTACTTTCCAGCTTCTGGACAAGCCGTGGTCATGTATGATGGGTGTCGTCCCTACTCCCCCCCGGTTCCTGCCTTCAATTTGTATCGCGCATAGGGTTCAGCAATCCCACTGCTCGTCGATCTTTCATCGAGTGTAGCTAACTCACGCTCTCGCGCTTTCTATACCAGGTACCAGGTACGGTAATATTCCACAAAATAAAGCGGGAGTAGGAGGGGGCAGGGGTGAGGGAAGAGGGGGGACCGGGGAGGGGCGGGGGCGGGAGGGGGGAGGGAGGGGGAGGAAAGGGGAGGGGGGGGAGGGGGAAGGGGGAAGGGGGAGGGGAGAGGGGGAGGGGGGAGGGGGAGGGGGGGGCGGTGCAGCTCCGTATTTACCTGGGAGGGGGGGGGGGAAGGACAACACCTGAGACCACGGCTTGTCCAGAAGCTGGAATTAAAAATGAGACTATTAAAAAACAAAAACAAACACTTCCGACTTCCGACACATCTCCTATAACCCCGGCAACTCGGGCTGCTTCGTGTCGCCGACGGCGTAATAGTCGTTATATTTCATTTTTTTTTATTGCTCTCCAAGTCCCGCAAGGGTTCATATTAAAAGTCATCGCCATATTTACAAAGTCAGTACTAAACGTTCGATACGATATCCAACACCAAAACCCGGAGTATGTATACCATCCCGCGAAGAGCTAGAGACCGGCAAGCAACGCTAACGACGAGCGATTACAGATGTTAAACGTACAGGCAGTTACGTTTACGACATACCTACGGAGTCAGCACTGTTCAGGCTGGATCAAATTTTCTCCACCTTTGTCGCCCGCTGAACGCTCATCAACCTACCTGGTACACTATTAACAAAACAAGGTATAGTTATGTTGACGATACAACAGGTATCCCGACTTGACCCCTTTAGAACCCCAAAATCTCCCCATACTAACCCCAAGTAAATGTATCCCCAAAAGGGTTTCCAGCAGCGAAGGCGTTAAGAGCACGCTGTACCAAGCCGAAGCAGGCACTCTTAACTACGCGTTGCTCTTATCTGTGGTGGGCAACGCATGGCCTTTAGCATGGCAGGACATGCCGATTTGACCGCTCATACGTCCCGAATGCTCTTATCTCGGATGCTCTCAAGTCGGGGTAACCACTACTGCTGTACTGTTCTTGATGGTCAGTGCTATACTACCAGATGCTGTGGTCTCTCTATAGCCCCGACATGTGTCAAGCGGCAACCGGCACTACTCAACCGGCGCATCGCATAGAGGGAGGGACCTCTACTGTACCTTCATGTTGGAGCGCGAAACCATCCTTGCGTGTACGTCTTCGAAGCTGGCGCACTCCTCCTTTAGCTCCCGCATCATCTTCTCGTCCAGATCGTCGCACAAGTGTCTGGGGGTGAGCGGGGTGAAAAGCGACACTCGAGATGAAAGCAGGACCAGAAAAACAAGCAACACAAACAGAAACCCGCGAAAGACGAGACCCTTGACTACGAGCATGTACTGGTACGTTGCCATAAACTGTTGACGCTCCCAATTTTCCTATTTCCGCTGAAAAGCTAACGCTGACATTTTGAAATTTTGTTGAGCTCTCTTCTCTTACGAGAGGGCCGGTAGTGTATATCACGCAAGATAGCACGCCTCCTCTAAAGATTTTCCCAGCTTGTTTTCTCGACCAAGCGGAGAGAGTGCAGGAAACACCAAGCGACGCGTCTACGGGAAAATCTTGACGAGGTCTTTCCAAAAGCCACCACTTTTGGTATATCTAGCCCATGGGATTGCTCGTCCGGTTGCACTTCACATAAATACATATTATATTTCGTAGCAATAAAAATTCACACCAGCTGTGAGATCGAGGAGTTCGTCGAGACTCATCTTTGCAAGCTGTGTGTGATACCCGGATCGCGCGTATTACTAGACATATTAAAGCCTGACGATATGCCTATATTTTTGGCTCTAAACCAAATTGAGCCCTAACGTGTTTCAAATGTCTAAAAAATAGGTCTATTTTTTTCACATTACCACCACGGCAGACCACGGTGAGATATGGATTTTCCCAAAATATGCACTACATCACCTTTTGGCCCAAGTGCATATTTGAAGCAAATTTCCGAGTATTTTCCAGCAAACAACAGCATTTCACATGACAAAAGCTCGAGGCAACGCTCACAGACACTCTGCAGCAGCAGCAGCAGCACAGCACAACACCCACGCAGTAATTGCAACGCTCAACCCAGCAAGCCACTTGGTGCATCCCGAACCCGAGTTAATCAACCTACGTGTACAACATCACCAGGAACGTTGGCGGTGGCCAGAGGCATGCCGCTCTCGGAGAGCGGCATGCCTCTACCAACCATTACTTGAAAAGGAGCCCTCGTTTATTTACGAGGATCGAGCACACACAGCACACAACACACCACAAAACAAAAACAACAGCACAACACACAGACAACAGCCAACCCAACTACAGCACTACTAGCCGGTGGAAAACGCCCACGAGATTCCTCCCATCCCGGCGTGCTCTGCGGTCAGAGAGAGCTGGGGCTCCGACATCGTTCGTCGCGCGCTCGCGCTCCTGCTCTCTCGTCCTGAGGCTGCAATTTTTCGATGACACATTTTTTGGTTTGGTTTGTGCCCCACGTAGCGCATGGCCGGAGCTGCTGCAGTTTACGACCCTGTTGCCTCTTTCCCGCGAATGCCTACGTTTCGAGGGTTTTGTGTTGAACCGGGTTGAGGGCCAGTCCTGCTGTGCTGCTGTACTGACTACCACACTGAGGCACACCGAAGGCGGCAGACGCCCGCGAGGTATCCTACATATGAAGCGAGTCTGGGGTACGGAGCACTCAATTTTTTTACCAGGCACCTGGCGTTTGTTTTGGCCGTTTGTTCAAGCTCGCACAGCATGGACAGGGGAGGGCATTTCTCGAAGTTCCTACCCACTCATGCTGACTCATGAGATAAATCCTCTTCTTGCCAATTACGTCTGGATTAGTGCAGAAATATCCTAGTCTATTTTCAAGTAGTTTGATGTTTCCTCGGGTTTTTTTTTAGGCGTACCGAAAGAGACCACTATTTCGAGTTTTAGACATGTGGTGCTTCTTTCATGCGTTAGGTCGAACTATCGAATGGCCTAGCTCTTCCAATTGGAACTACATAAGACCTAACCTCGAGGCTTAAATATGTCTACTGCTGTGTGTGTCCTCGTTAAGGATATAGGTCGGCATGCTTGCATATTATGCCCATGTAAAAGATGCACTTTTTGGGAGGGGGGGACGCTGTTCTCCGTCGGTCGTTTTGTTTTTTTTAGACTCACCCTTTCGGCTGCGGGGCAAGCAAGGGGAACATCGGCACATTACGATGAATGTCTGGATCCCGGCCGAGCTCCGTGGCGGTGCTCTTGAGCATTCAACATTGCTGAGCTGGCTCCAACCAGCGAAATCGACCTTACTATTGATAGTTACCAATACGAGGTTAACCTCGTTAGGGCTTGATTTTATCTTTATAGTATAGGTAAAAAATGACGAGTAAAACTGGCGGTTACAGCGTCCTTCACACGAAGCAACCAGGGCTGCTCGATTAGGAGGACGGATGTTACCGTTCAACTAACTCCAACGCAAGTGCATGAGTAGCTGGAAGACACGCACGCGCATAGCCTGCACTGCCGTGTGCTGCATGCTCGTGCGCCACGACAACAACGCGTTTATACTTTTGTGTCATCACTGTACATGGGCCCCAAACCGAAAAATTCACTATTGTTGTTGTTGTTCTCACATTAACTCGCATAATCAAGTCCGTGGTCACAGGACAGGCTCCAGTCACTCTGGAGCTGAGGAATACCCCAGGGAAAACACACACACAACCCAAGGTGGTACACGCATACATCCCAGCTGACGCAATTCATGCCTCCACCAGAAACATTTAAAGTGAAATCGGGAGTCAGCCTACGATGTGCCAGGTCCAGGCCGGTGCATACGTCTCACTACTCACGCCTGGAGAAACCAAATATTCCGATTGCCACCCAAGGAAGACTACCACGTATATATTACACGTACAAGTAGTATCTATCACTACGCATACGCACGACAGGCACAAGTCAATTGGAGAAAAAGAAACAAAGAAAAGAAAAGAAGATAAAGGAAAGGAAAGGAAAGAGAAGAAAAACGAAACAAAACGAAAAAGGCAAGCAAAGAGAAGAAAAAGACAAGAAAAGCAAGAAAAGACAAGACAAGAAAGCAAGGAAAGAAGAAGAAGAGAAGAAAAGAAAAAAAAGAAAAAGAAAAAGAAAAGAAAGAAAACTGTCATACTAGCAGACCCTAGAAACTGGGTAAGGATGGCATTGGGCTAACAGAGGGTATCACGTCCATCATCAATGGCACCTGGGAGAGAACGCAACATGGCGAAGAAGTCAGGGCGGTCTTATGCTATCTTGTGACGGCCATTAGAAGGCCCACAACTTTCAATACGATGATGGCCAAACCCAGACTTCAGTCTCTTGGGCATGACGCTCCCCCTTCCGCCCCTCCCCCCTTCCTCCCTTTCCCCCTCCCCTCTCCCGTCCCCCCTCCCCCCCCTCCCCTCCCCGCGCCCCCCCCTTCCCCCTCCCCCCGGCCGCTTAGAGATGCCAACGGTGGATGGCGCTGCCGCAGCCTTTGCGCGTCGCTCTGCAGCTTTGCGTCTCTCCGTTTCATGCCAATTCCGCATGAACAACTCGGCTCCCTCCTCTACTCTTCGAAACCATCTGCCAGCCTTCTGAGCAGCCTTTCGCCATACTTCGAATTTCATTCCAAAGACCGACATATCCTCCTTCAGATGATCCATCCAGTCTTTCTCTTGCCTCCCTGAGTAGCCCTTACCCCCAACAAACTCCCCAAACATCACCCTCTGTGGCAGACGCTCCTCCCCCATACGTGCCACGAATCCCGCAAACAATATCCTCCGTTTGCGCACTATCGCCTCAACGCTCTTGGAATCTGTCTGGGCAAGCGCGTCGGCGTACGATAAGGTGTGGTCGTCGCGCTTCCGTTTCCGCCATCCAAGGCATCGGAGGAGCATGGAGCGGTGAACCCGTCGTAGCCTGTCATAGTCAGGCTTCTTCGGGCTCCACGTCATGCAACCGTACAGCAGTGTCTCGACCACCTCAGCTTTCAGCAACCGCACCTTCAACCGTAAACGCACACCCAGGCGATCATAGATTTCCATCTTGTACCGCTGGAAGCACGCCCAGGCCCTCTGAAGACGCCGCGTTATTTCAGTGCTAAGGTCTCTGTCTGCGGTAATAGCCTCGCTCAAGTATATAAACAGGATTGTTTGTTTGTAAACCTGGCCGGCTGCATTGATCGTGAAGGACACCTTCCCCCCGCTTTTGGTCGTGCGCCACGACAACAACGCGTTTATACTTTTGTGCCATCACCGTACATGGGCCCCAAACCGAAAAATCCACTATTAATAGACCATGGGGGACACCGATACCCACCATAATTGTGTAGATTTCACTTCAAATGTTTCTGGTGGAGGCATGAATTGCGTCAGCTGTGATACATGCGTGTACCACCTTGGGTTGTTCGTGTTTTTTCCCTGGGGTATTCCTCAGCGCCAGAGTGACTGGAGCCTGTCCTGCGACCACGGACTTGATTATGCGAGTTTATGTGAGAACAACAATGCCTCTGCGTTTTGAGAGAAAGTCGTTTCATCCCAGAGGGTGTGTTATCTTGCGCGTTGTACCGTCCGACCCACGAGTTCCCTTCCCGCCAAACTAGGGTGTTTGCGAACTACCAAGCAACTTTCATTCGGTAGGAAGTTGAGGAGGAAAACACAACATACCACAAGGTTCCCCTCCGGGAAGTAAGTTCGTAGGGGGGTGGTGCAAGGACACATTATTAACACTGCCGGACGCCATGACCATTGCATTTATTGTACATGCAAAAAAACACGTGCCCCGAAAAAATGACGATTCCGCATTTAATCGGTACCCTTTGGGGTGTACTCAACATCAACACTCAACACCACTACTTTTTACACTTTTTGGGTACTCGATAGACGTGCCCATGACCGCAATCTGTTATTATATCGTTATTGAGAAAACGCTCACTCTCAAAACACAACGCTCACTTTTAGATCGTTGGTAGGATACGTATGGATAATTCAGAGGAAGAGGGCCACCCTTCGAACTCCAGCTACTTAGAGCCGCCCCCCGAAGACGGCGCTCGAACGAAGATATTTGACCGAGAATTCCAGTTCCGAGAATCGCATACTGAGGCCGAGACGAAAACAAACTCCTGACCGAATTCCCTCCCAGAAAAATGATCATAAATATATTTATAATGGTAAGTAATTTTTTCCAACCTAATTTTTTCGTCGGTTGTTTGGTTGGCCTTGGACTATGACATTCGTCGGTTTCAACAAAAAAAATCGTTTCTTCCTCCAACCCAACAGAGGTTGGAAATCGCAAACATGCTATCGACAACGTGGTTTGATTGATGTTTGATTTGTGGTGTGGCTTCGCACACCGTTTGCCCGGATTCAATCGACTTACCTAACTTCAGACAACTACTGTAAGCTCAGTTAGTTGGGTTGCTTCGCCACCGTACGCGCGTGACATTAGCCGACTAGACTCAGCTAATAGGCTGGGCTCGCCACCGCTCGCTTGGTTTAGTCGACTAAAGTCAGACAGGTGGCTAGCTTCGCCATCGCTCGCCCGAGGCCTTATTTTAGCCAACTAAAGTCCGTTAGTTGCTAGCTTCGACACCGTTCGCCTGACTTTAGCCGACGAAAGTCAGTTAGGTTGCTAGCTTCTCCACCGCTCGCCTGACTTCACGTAGCCACCTAGAGCCAGTTATAGTTCGCTGGTTTTGCCACCGCTCTCGCCTGACTTTAGTCACCGCTTGCCGGACTTTACCCGTCTACTCGTGAAGTAAGTCGGTTAGCTGCCTTCACCACCGCTTCCGCGCGACCTTAGTCCACTAAACAAAAAATCAGTTAGTTGGGTCGCTTCACCAACGCCCTTGCGTGACTTTAGTCAGTCAGATGGATGTAAATTCGCCACCGCTTTAGGCAGTTAGTTGGGTCGCTTCGCCACATCTCGCCCGATTTTAGCCAACTATAGGAAGTCAGTTAGTCGGCTATTAAATAGCTTCACCACCGCTCTCACCTGACTCAAGCTGGCTAAAGTCAATTAGTTGGCTGGCATTACCAACGCTCTCGCCTAACTCTAGTCGACTTTAGTCAGCCAGTTGGCTGCGCTCGCTATCAGTGAGCTGGCTAGCTTCGCCAACCCTCTCGCCTCTCTTTAGTCGACTAAATCAGCTAGTCGGCTGGCTTCGTCACCCCTCTCGCCTGACTTAACCCGACTACAGTCAGGTAGTTGGCTAGCTTCGCCACCGCTCTCGCCTGACTTTATCCGACTAAAATCAGTTCGTTGGTGGCGCTCGCCTGACTGCAGCCGACTAAAATCAGGTAGTTGGCTACATTCGCCACCGCTCGCTGACTTTAGCCAGCTTCAAAAGCCAGCGAGTCGGCTAGCTTCGCCTCCCAACTAATATCTAGCCGTAAAGTCCATAGTCAGCCAGCATACAGGTCTAGCCAGCTGCAAACCCATCGCTGGACTCGTTCGTTGCTGGCGCGTGCGTGGGATATCCGCGTGCCACCTCCAGCGCCTGCCACCTTCCCATACAGTGCGGGCCCACCAACAATCCATGGTACCGTGCAACCCGCAAGATAACGCTCCTCCTCAAACAAATTTCAATGCTCACGTTCTCGAGAACGTGGACAGTGGACACCCAGAGTGAGGCGTCCACGGAAAAATCCCGACGATATATTTCTAACCTTGGGACGCGCGCTACGATAGAGGCATATGGTATACCTCTTTTTGGCTAAAACTATTTTCTGAACGAAGGGGCTCCTTAACCTATTAACCCAAAATCGCCGGAAGCCTTGCAAGGTGAATATTTACTGGTATACCTAGGCCATAGGGTCGCGCTTTCGGTTTACTCAGAACTAGTGTTTTTGTCGGACACATACAGAGCTCCTCGAGTCAAGAACCCTGCAGGGAAAAACCCAGTGCACCTTTATCGTAGCCATATGTCAAGACCACCATTTTCCTTGTGTGTGCCCCCTTGTGTGGGAAAAAATCAATTTGGAATTTTCAAAATTCATCCCAGGGGGTGTGTGTGCTACCTTGCGTGTGATACGGTAAGGCTTGAAACGTTATTGTGACCCAAAATTCATGCAACCTTGAGGACAAGCCATACATTAGGATTCCGCGTAGCGCTCCTCGCTGAGCACGATTACTCTACCCTAACGTCTTAGCCTCCCCGAACAACTGAGTTTAACGTTCCTGTCACAGTGGTGGCCCCTCAATAGCAGCTCCTCTATAATGCCGGTGTGAGCCAGCCGGAAACAACTGCACCATAGAGGCAACCGGCACGACTCCGCATGCTGCCAATATTGGTTGTTCCCATCTGTGCCAAGCGATTTCACAGGCACTATAGCGGGCAACCGGTACTACTCAACCGGCACTATAGAGGACCCTATACTGCTGCAAGTTATTATTTAATGTCCGCGGGCCAATAGCGTATTCTGCGAACCTATGGACGTAGTCCTGAGGGGTATTAGGGGAAGGGTTTCTTTGTGACCACGGGCCAGAATTAAGGGAAATCGAGTTACGACGAAAATATAGTACAGTTAGACAGTTAGAGTGTCCCTAGGAACTCGCTGGAGAGGACGTTTAGAAATTAAAACCGTCGTCAACTTGTGTGCGATGGCTAAAAGTTTTGAGAATTTCATCAGATTGGCGGCCGAAACACAACTGTTTAATGGCCTGTAACCATGACCTTGTGTCTTGTTCACAAGGTCGCTGCTGAGGGCGAAAGCTTTTACGAGTTGAGCTGGAGAGCAAAAGCGATTATTAGAAAAACAAAAAAATACACAAATAGAGTGTTTGCGAAAATACGTTTCTAAAAATTTACTTGCCTTCCGCTAAAAAAAGTAAATTGCCTTCCCACCGAGTTTTTGGTGTGTTTGCGCTAGCGGTAAACAAAATCCTGCAGGCGACGCCTCCGAAATTTAGAAGGGAAACGGGGATGTGCGCGATTGTAATATACGTACGAGTACAGCAGCAGCAGTGCGAGTTACTGCTCTATAGTACTATACGATACGAGTAGTCGTTGTACGTACTGTACTCCAGTCTCGAGCCTCTCGTTTCAGGTGCAGCAGTACCTGGAACACGGTACATGCAAGCACCCAACAGACTACAAATTAGAGGTATGGCGGTCTGTCTCGCGCGTAAAAACACCTTGTGAGCAGGGACTACCTCATTACACGTGCTACAAGCAGAGCAACGCCTTCCTCATGCGACGGAAGGGAAGGCGAAGCGCAGTTTCCCCATGGAACGTGGACCTGTTATTGCGAAGCACCACCCTGCGAAGAATCCGCAGTGAACGCAGCGGTTTAGGGCAGAGGAGTTTCCGCTCCTCTGCCCTAAACCAAAAGTCATGCCACGCTTCAGTCGCGGTGATGTTGGAGAAGCGCGGTGGCTGCTGTCGCACAGATGGACCGATACGAGTCCTATCTTGCCAGATGCGGCACACGATAGCCGCAATCAAGGCGCGTGGTGTCGCTCTCTGCGTTGAGGCTCCTCTCCGCGTGCGTGCGTTCGACTCCGCCAGCTGCGAGAAGTTCACCACAGCTTGCAGCAAGCGCTGAACCCTTGGTCACGGACGCAGAGGGCAGCAACAGACGGTTCATCACCGGCCTGCTGCATATCTCTGATGTTACGCCTGTGCGTCGTGCTCAGGGTACTACCCTCTCCATCCTCCGTGCGTTCGTTGCTTGTACTGCTGCTGTGCAAACAGCGGTGCTTGTCCTGTTTGTCCCGTGGTTGGGGCGCTATAGACCCTTGCAGAGGCGTTTTGCCTCGGACAAATGCTCGGTGTATTGTAGGCCAATGAAACAGAGAGACAAAATTTACCGTAACTTTTGATCAAAACCTACCTTCGACAAAGTACATTTTTGCCTTTTTTTCAAAAAATTACCGCAAATATTGCCTTCGGGACAATTTTTGGAAAAGTAAATTTCTAAAAACGTACTTTCGCAAACACTCTAATGAGAAAAAAAAGGCTTCAGCCATCTCAAAAGGGGTCCTTGTTTTTTGGCGCCGGATCAACCAGAAACTCGCGTATTATGTGGGGTCATCATCACGCGTAATACAAGCTGACCTCACTGCCGCGTACGCTTCCCAAACCGTGATGCCGCGTCAAGGCCTCTTTTGCTCTCTTTGGGGCTTGCTTGATATACTAGTGTTACTGTAGGGCTGGTATTTTTGGGCCCATCAAGGCTTTAGTACACCAGGTACTAATTTTAGTGTACCAGGCCCGTCAGTCAAGGGGTAAAACCGGGGTCTCCCTACTTCGAAGTGGCGCTTTTCCGTATCGTATTGCGACCCCTTTTCCTGGAGCGCCGCGGAGCGGACATCCTACCCAGTATAAAACTCAAGCTAACAATCACACTCCCCGCGATGCTGCGACTAATTTTCGAAGCGATTTTCCTCCAACACTTAGGGGGGCACACCATCGGAATTGGCGGCTTTGGCAAAGGATTCATCGAGATATTTCCGCAAACGCATCGTTCGGCGGTTTGTCACCATCCTTGTTGTCGACAAAACCAGCTTGAAATATCGACAGGGGGGGTGTGCTCTCTTGCGCATCATACGGTAGGCTTGGGAAGGAGGGGGGGTAGTGCGTCCTATTCCCAACCAAGTCGCTCTGTTTTGTGTTGCACAAGGGGAGATGAAACAAGAAAACAAGAAAAGTAAAACAAAAAAAATAAAACAAAAAAAATGCCTTAGGTTATCCTTCAAACCACCAGTGGCATCGGATACAACCGTAGCCCCTAGCGCCCACGGTGAAAACGACGGCAACAACAACAACAACAAACAACAAGCAAAACAACAACAACGTCAACAACAACAACAACACCAACACCAACACCAACAACAACAACAACCACATCGACAACACCAACACCAACACCAACAACATCAACACCAACACCAACACCAACACCAACACCAACAACCACAACAACAATAACAGCATTCGCCAACCTGCCTGCCTATCCACAGTATCTCGATCCACGGGACTCAACCCCCACCGCCACCCCCTCAAAACCCACCGCCACCACCACATTCACCATCGCAGAGGCACCACGCTCTCCTCCAATATCCCATTCAACCAAATCGCCTCTGCCCACACCCCCTTACAACCACCGCCACCTCACTCACCGTCGCAGCGACACCACGCTCTCCTCCAGCATCCCCTTAAGCAAAAACGCCTGCTCTCCGGCTTCCTTCGCCCATGGTTCCGCTGCGCGCTCCCCTCCCTGCCCCGCTGCCAACCTGGAAAAATCGTCCGCTAGCTCTACCGCCTGCTGCAGAGAATCCTCCAAGGTTTTCCGGAACTGCGTCGTGTGGTGCACCACCATGCCGAGCTGCCAGTGCATAGCATATGCAAGGTAGGTATGAAAACACAGATTATTACCATGCCGAGCCGCTACATACGTAACATATGAAAGGTCGATAAGAAAACACCCTACGTAGGATAAGAGTATGGAAAATAAAAGTATCGATATCTAAAACACAGTATGGTTCATGAAGGAGCAGCGGTGTCGTGGACGACCACGCCGAACTGCCAGTACGTAGCATACCACATGCAAGGCCAGTAAGAAAGAATATACCTGGTATATCTCATCCCCTGGCATAATATTAGTTGGTCGAAGTATACCACGGGCAACAGCAAACACATGCATTTGAGCCATCATGTGACTCATAAGGAACAGCGTGGCATGGTGCACCACCATGCCGTGCTGCCGACAGCGGTCGAGACAACAAGCCAAGGCGTCAAACGCAACAAGGGATTGTTACAGCAGCAGTCAGCGGTACAACCCAATTCGACACCTCGAAGACATCAGACAAGCGTTACAGCGTCAGTTAATTTTACCGCCCGCCCTCCCGTCCACTGCGTGTTTGCTTCTGACACTAACAGTTGGTCACATTGCTGTATGCCTACACCTCGGACTGATCACGATCTAGATCATATAGATCCTAAAGATTATTTATCTGTCGTAATAGTATGGTATGCATGTTGTGCAGGATCTGTGTAGTACAGATCTAACCCAGGAAACACGTGCCAGATCATTCAGATCATCCGGCCCTCAGTCGGTAGCATGGTCTATAGGTCACGCAGATAACATTGGCCGGGGATTTACCTGCCCTGAAAGTCATTGACCACGAATAGGGATCTCATCTCTCCGGCGTGTGAAGGCTATATACTAGCTATATACTATACAAGGTTCCCCTCCGGGAAGTGCCTAGGGGAGTGGCGCAAGAACGAAATCCAAGCATCCAGCTTTTGACTGTTTGTGGGCAAATAAGATGTACCTAGTGGCGGTAAAAATTATGTCCTTGTCCGCAGCTCGAGAAGCGGAGTGTGGGGAGGCGCCCCCCCTGGGACGGTTCGCTCTCTCCCCGTTGGGACGGAGAATCGAAAAGAAGTGGTAATCCCATCAGTACATGTCCAGCACGAGTACTCGCACGATGAGGAATTTTTGTACGGGCGACTCTTATGCAGTAAAATTTGCGTGGTGAAAAATACATGGACGAAGGATGGATTTTCAACCGGCAAAGAAGAAAAAAAAAGACAGCAGCTGTTCCGTGCGCGGTCTTTCTATCGTGGTTCTGAAGTTTTTTTCTGCGTTTCGTATGGGAAACGGCCATTTCAGAATAGATACTCTTCAACTTGACGATGAGTGATCTACGCCAGGATGGGCAAACATTCCCCTTCAACACCAGCTCGTTGCGGAAAGTGCACGGAATGAGGAACTCTAGGGCTTATATTGTCGCCGAGACAGAGAAGCCCTATCTCATGGAGCATCAGCGCCTATATCCACTGCTGTTTGCTTTCTAGAGTCAAGAAAAACCACGCTGGATTGTATTGATCGTCGTCCGATTCAAAATCGTCCCCTCGAGGAGACGAATTTACTTTGCCTGTCGAAGTGCAAGTACGAACCAAACCATCGGTCTGCTGCTGTACGTATACTACAGTCCTGCTGCAGTGGTTATATTGTATCTCTAATAAAAACACAACCCGGGGTGCGTTTTGACATAGCACAGTAGTGGCTATAGTGGATCTCTGATAAAAGCACATTCCGGCGTGGTTACGGTATATCTTCAAGTATTTGTTTTCTAACACGATTTAATCCCTTTAGAACTGCACGCTTGTTTCGGGGACAAACTGGAAAGCTTACACGCATCTGATACATCAGATCCCTGTTCATAATCTGTGTCTTTCAGGGCAGAAGATCCTTGGAATATACGATCTGCATGGGCTACAGATCATGTTACTGGGCGAGAGCCGTATCATCTGAATGATCTATGATGGTATCACTTACTTCCTGGGTTGGATCCGTGCTACACAGATCCTGAACAACATACCATGACGACAGATACATATATATGATTTATGTGATCTAAATGATTTATATGATCTATATTATCTGTATTATCTGTATGATATATAATATCTATATGATCTGTATGATCTACATGATCTAGATCGTGATTTGTCCGAGGTGTGGACATGTGTACTTGGAATTCGTGTTGCATTGTTTTTGCTGTGCCGAAAGGGTCAAACCCCAACCCAACCCGCAGCTGCCTCAAAAATTTCTCGGAGTTAAGAATGCAGTAGTGGTCCCTCTAAAGCGCCGGTTGGGTAGTGCCGGTTGCCCGCTATGGTGCCTGTGAAATCGCTTGGCGCAGACGGAAATAGCCAGTCGTGGCAGCATGCGGAGTAGCGTCGGTTGCCGCGGAATTTCCGGCCGGCACACACTGGCGCCATAGAGGGATCACTACTACTGTAAGAAGAATGTTGAGCTCACTGTTTAGCTTCAATGCTTGCGATCGACATATACCTGATGCCTCCATCGCTCCACCTTGTTTGGGGCACAGACTGGCGCAACACTTACTGACCCTTGTGGGACTTGAGACCAAACAAATGTATACCAGGTACCAGGTAGCAAAACTGACGATCACAGCATCGACCGTCCGAAGCAGCCCCGGCTGATAACGTATGGAATGCGTCCGAATCGCTAGGCAAGAACCTCTGCGACACGCGCACTGCATGATGATACAAACAAATGTATACCAGGTACCAGGTAGCAAAACTGACGATCACAGCATCGACCGTCCGAAGCAGCCCCGGCTGATAACGTATGGGATGCGTCCGAGTCGCTAGGCAAGAACCTCTGCGACACGCGCACTGCATGATGATACTGATGCTGCTGCACGCTCTTCGTAGACGGGAGGCAGTTGGAATTTTCTCTCGCTGTTCAGGTTGATTCCTTCTTTTCTTCTTTATTGCTCATCCCATCTCCCTCCCTCCCTAGACGCAACTCAGAACCAGGGTCACAAAAGCAGGCTCTTCTCCCCCCTCCCCACTACGGTGCATGCTTTCATTTTTGTCGGGAGAAGGCTTCAGCCATGGCTTCCCTCGTCGACTCGCATCGAATTGCTCTATCTAGGTCTCATAGACGCGAGATGCATCCTTGTTGCAGTGCTGAAAGAGTCAAATCCTAACCATTGACCCCAACCGCCTGAAAAAATTCTCGGAACGAAGACGGAATAAGTAGTCAGTGCGGACTATCAACCATGTTCTCGAAGTTGCGTTAAGTCGAAAGTATATTTGGAGACGTAGTATGTGTCTTCAGTGCTAAGATACTTAATGAAGCCAGCAGACATCCTGCTGGTCGGTCGCCCCGGTGGTCCAGTGGTTACCCTCGAATACTATGTATTAGCGTTGGTCCTTGAGTTAGATTCCCACCGTGGTGAAATTTCGAATATATTTGCAAAAAAAGCATACCAGGTTCTAAAGATCGGCTGTTGAGAGCGCCTAGCAGCGTGGGCAGGCACAATTCGACGCGAGTCGACGGGGGAAGAAAATGCTGAATATTCTCGCGATAAACATGAAGGCACGTACCGTAGTGGGGAGGGGGGAGAAGGGCCCGCTATGTGACCCCGGATCTGAGTTACTACTGGGAGGGAGCGCGAGAGCAGTGCGAGGACAATACATGGGATGAAAAAGAAAAGAAAAAAAAAGACATCCTCACCCACGCCATCACGCCCTCTATTTTATAACTAATTTTCAAGGAAGTCAGCCGTGAGTTTGACGAATTTCAGGTCAATACTCATCTTTGCAAGCTGCGTTGTTGGTACTCGCAATATACAATATGAGTGAGTTGGCCCTGCGCGTTTGTTCGTTTATTTACAAATACGCCAGCTATATACTTGGCTACCAGGTACCAGGTATATCCTTAACAAGGAATCAACACACAACAAAACAACGCGCGGTCGGCGTATCAATTAGATTGCATAGCTGAGCATCGACCACTCAATCGGTCGAGCTCACAGCTCACGTATATGAGCTCATTGTACGTATAAAATACTTCTGCTGTGAGTTCGGTCGACCCAATAATTAACGGTGGTACTGAGTTCGGCAGGTTGCGTGATGCGTGATGCGCCAACCGCGCAAGTTCTACATTAATCGTGAAGAATACACCATGCATAGGTCGGTGACTCCTATGGGTGCTTACAAGGGTCAACAGCAGTCAGCAGGACGCTTCATAAGAATCTCCTCAGATGTAACTCCGATTCACGGTCACCACGCAGGCTCCTCTCCTCCTCTCCCCACTACGGTACGTTCCTTAATTTTTATCGCGAGAACACCGTTTCTTCCCTTGTCGATTCGCATCGAATGGCGCTTTTTGCCCACGCTGATCGACGCTCTCAGCAATTGATTCCTCTTCATTATTTATTTTTTGCAAATAAACTCAAAAGTCCGACCGACGTTCGATTCGAACCCAGAACCAACCCTATAGGCGCACTCGAGGGAAACCACTAGACCACCGGGGCGACCGGCACATTATTTTCTACCCGAACCCCCCGGAAAAAAGCTATGATTTTTTCCCCCCTATACATAAATTATTAAGGCACACGCATTGTTGGGGGGGGGGGGGTCTTAGCGTCTCGTAATCGCTGAGATAACTATAGTCGTGGTACCTCAGTAGTGCGGTACCTTGCCAGACGCCAATACCAGCACTAAACTGGGACCTCGCACTAGTGCGTACCCGTACTATGTACAAAGAGGTATTGACAAGCGATTTTCACCGCACTAAACTGGCCCCCTGCACTAAAGGTTACCGCACTAAAGAGGAACCGGTATATACATACATGTCATATGTGATGCCACAATCGCTTCTGCACTTTCACTCGCAACGTCAAAATTCAGCAACCCTTTTGTCAACTTTTATTGCAGCATGTGAGCTGTCGGGCTGTCCTCTCACGCTTCTGCGTCTCATGGCCGTTAACGGAACCAGCAAGCATCAAGTGGTGCATTGCTTGTACGTGACACCGTACAAAGAGCAAACAACGAACACTAAAAAAACGGGAACTCTTACATACGAGTAAGCTCATACTTAATATTGGAACGCCTGCGTTCCCCCTTTTCGACTTGCGACGCCTCCGGGATATCAATTAAACCCCATCCCGAAGGGGAACATTGTACACCAGTATCATACCGTACTACATTGCACAATGTTATGGGCGCGAACGATGGCGTACATGTATTCGGCGGGGCGATGGTTGTCGAACATCTTTTACAATCAAGTTCGACACGATACAGATAAAACGAAAAATCAAACCCATATTCCGAGGCACCTGGTGTATACGATTTTCGATATAGCTGATACCAATCCGTCGCAACTATTCCTTCAGTATCGACTTACCAGAATCAGCACAAAAGCCCAGTGGGGATGGAGGGCAAAACGTTCGATACTATATATCAAAGTTCGATCTAACGAGGCTGTCTGTACGGTATCCGGTATCTAAAAAGACTGGTGCAGCAAGACCTTACCCTTGCAATAGCAAGCACAGACTGATATCGACCACGAACGTAAATTGACGCTTTAACTGACTGCTCCCTATACTACAACTAGTATATTGAGGCCAAGCGAAGCGTGGCGAAAACCTTCCTCCTAGTAAGTAAGCAGCAAAGACGCTACGTCGTTGGAAACCGCGATATGACTCCTTGACTGAGCGCCATCTTTGATATACCAAAACTTGCATAGCAAGGCCAGAAGAGGCAAGACGAAAACTCAACCATCCAATGGAAAACAAAGACAACACAGAGGAGACCGCGGTTGGACCTATTGACGGACCGCCCCCTCACTCTAAAAATGGTATACCAAGAACAAACAGGCCTTGACGCATCCCAAAAGACGGCTGTTTGACCCCATGATTGACCGCTCTCTATTCTAAAACTAGCATATCAAAGGCCATACGAGGCCTTGATGGGCCCCAAAAGACCGCGGTTTGACCCCTTGACTGACGCCCCCCAGTACACTAAACCTACCATCTTAAGGCCAAAAAGGCCTTGGCGCGTCCCAAACGACCAGTCTTCTGGCGTCTTTGGTAGGGAGGTCCTCGTATGCTATGCCTGTGTGTTGTCTTCACGTTAAACATTTATTTCTACCCAACGACGACGCGTGCTACGACAGAGGTTGCCCCGCATTGTCTCTGAGGTTCTTCAATTTGGGAGCTCAAGACTCCTCCCAAAAAAACGGGTTTGGGGAAAAAATCAAAACTGCTATATACCGGACGAAAAATCCCATGGCCTAGGTACCCAACGAGAATCGTTCAAACATAATTACTTATTTCCGACTACTTTTGGGTTAAGGCGACCCGTCATTCACAAAAAAAGCCAAAAAAAGGTATACCTCTATCGTAGAATGCGTCCGGACAGGGTGATATGTCATTAACTCTCTTAGCACCGCACTCCCGACATGGGCACAAAACACTTAGAGTTAGAGTAGGAAAAAAAAATACACTCCAGCTGTGAGATCGAAGATTTTGTCGAAACTCATATTTGCAAGCTGTGGGTGATACTCCGGATCGCGCGTATTACGGGTTGTGTGTCCTCATTAAGGATATAGGTCGGCGACTCCCCTTGGAACTACAGTGTTCCCATCATATCTGTCTCGTCGTTCGTAACCACAGAGCCTGTCTCTCTTTAGGATGGGGCGTCGGCACCACGGACACTGGGGATACTGCATGTCGATGGGAGGAAACAACACTTTACTATGAAGAACAAACACGCCAGCACACCCGGTTTTCGTTGGGATTCTCCATCCTACTCGTGAGAGATATACTGGTACATTTATGTGGTCACAGACTCTTATATTCTACCAAAATACAGTATCTTGCCAACTCACAAGCATTCATAACACCTACTGAAACAATGGAACAAGAGCAAAACATAATGTGTCTGGTAACAAACAGTATACGGCGTTCGTTCCGCCGCGAAAGTTGCTGTGCCGTCCTAAAAACATGTACTGTTGTTTCCTGACGAGACACAGAAGCTAAACCGGAGAGGCGTCCACGGCGCGTGCGGTACGCGGCAGCATGCAGCTTACCAACGACAACAACGTAAACGTCATTTTCAGTTTGGCCCCGCACCCGAAGTAGCGCATGTATGAGACGTTACCTGGTAAGTACTACTGCGGTGCAAATTTAAGTACGGTCATGATTCCTCAGTGCGGTGTCTTGCACGATGACAAATACCCGCACCAAGGTAGAAAGAACCCCGAATTATCCTGGACAGACAGTGCGGTACTCCGCAGGGGGGGCTTGTGACAAGCGATATTCCCCGCACCAAACCGGGCACTAGAGGGTACCGCACCAACGCCGGACCTCGACTGCTGTATGCGCCAAGAGAGCGGCTTGTCGAGGTTGGAAACCGTGTCCGTGGGCGTAACTTGAAGTAGCCATTGCAATTATTCCTACTGGCGTAGCTTCACACATCCCACAAAAACAGCTGAAATTCTACACAGCAACAGCAACATACGCAACTACTTTTTACTGGCGCAATCCACAATCTCACAGCACAAGAGCAATAAACGTAACACATTCTCGTTCTGATCTATCTCACAATCTCACAACATACGACCGTATCATATAAAGCAGCAAGAAACGCAGCGTGTTCTTACTGCCCCCAGCCCCCCAGGTATTGTACAACGAAACACCTTCTTCCTCTTGCATCATTTTGCCGCTATGCAGGTAAGACTGCTCTTTTCGTTTTACGCATTTTACTAAAAAACGCAAACAACGAATTTCTATTTTCTGACCCTTTCACTACGGGCAAAAACACACACACATTCTAAAAGCAGTGTGCCTCCAAAAAATGTGGGTGCGGTTATGAAGGGGTAACCCTGTTTAGCACCGCACTCCCGACATGGGGACGAAACACTTGGATTTAGAATATGATAGAATAATGTTAGGCATTGAAAATGGGTTAAGGTGCGCGACTCGACCGTACTATTTATCGATTTTACAAGTTATAGAGAACCGTACGTTCAAGAGCCCTCAAAAAGAGCTGTAAGTCACTTTCCACCAAAGTGAACGGTAAGCTTGACCGCGTTCTCGAACCTCCATACTGTAACTGGTATGTTAGGTGGGTTGAGGCCGGAAAAAAAGTGACTCAATCATTAACGGTGCATATTATAATTTCGTACCCGGTATTGCGTATCAGATATATACGCCACGAACAATACACTAACGACCCTAAAAAAAAATAGGCGCACCAGAAAATAAGCCCACAATTTCCAGGAAACGTGAGAAATTCGGTTATACTGAATGCAGTGTGGAGCACATACTTTCTTACATATGAAATCGTTTCTCAAGTAAGAAAATTAGCGTGGGCCAGTACGTCGGTTTCTCCAAGAAGGGACGCACCATTCAGCTATAACGCGTCTCCAAATTAGCCATCATATCCTGTCTGTGGGTATGGTTGGAGGCTTTGGCCAATCATCGTAGATCTCGACCAGCGGTCGTAGAATCGCGGTCGTAGAACCCGGCTAGAGCGAGCAAAGATGTCAGGAGACGGTCAGTCCAGTAAAACCGCCCAGCGGGTCAAGGGTGTCAAACCGAGCGTTCCACATTAAAACCTAGTAGTTTCGCGTAAGTCAAGGTAACTTATTGTAAAATTGCCGTCTGTCAAGGACCGAAAGTGCCGTCTCCTGACTTCTTTGAGAAGCGAGCAATCGTACACTGATGCTTTTTACGTCGGAGATGCTGCTGTTCATGGAATAGATTAGGAATCGACCGGGCAGTGGCTACAAAGTGCGCATCTGCATACATACAGATGAGAGCCGCTAGATATAATACCCTCACGAGCTTACGAGAGAAAGATTCTGTTCTCGTGCAACTTATCAGTAAGAAGAATTTAAGGTCTTTAGAACAGTCCGAGCACCTCTACTCGTTCTACATGGTGTACATCAGTCTACCGTCCGGCTGTTTCTGTATTATTGCAGACCGTCAGAGAATAAATCGAACGTAAAGACTCCGAAGGTCGAAGTCGAAGGCCGAAGACCTTTCGCCGCAATTGTTTCTAGGTAAAGCTGGTAAACCAAACACTGCTGTTGCTGTTGCGCCCGCGCATGCGCAGCCAATTAGCGGCGGCAGCAGCACCAACACCCTCACGCATCATGTGCTGCATGCTGTTGCCTTTCATGGCAGGTGTGGTGAGCGTTTAACAGTTCACTACCCCTTGCTACTCGTACCGTATGTCACGGCGGTTGTATAGCACACCCCCTCGGACTAGTTTCGTATGCCGATTTCTCGACGATCGGCAGAGTCTAAACGCCGAGCGACACGTCTATGGAAAGATCTGGACGGCATCCTCCCAAAGCCGCCACCGTTCTTATTCGTGCCGCGCTGGTTTCGGAGGAAACCGGCTCAGCACTTCTTCCCGGGGGGGGTGTTACGCACTAACACCAACACTGTCATACCATATATGGTATGATGCCCCGTGTTATAGTTATAGTCTACCTACAGCCGTCACTACCACGCGTACTGCATGCCACTTCTACCGCTGTTGTAGTGATGCCAAACAGACTAAAATTGTCAACGCCTTCGGGCCACACGCCCGCCACACCGCCGTCGCGACGCCGTGGTCACCAGACCACGTACATACATACAGGTCATTTCTGGTCGAGTGGTACTTTTTTTTTTTTTTTTTTTTTTTTTTTTTCAGCACACTTTTACTTTCCAGCTTCTGGACAAGCCGTGGACACAGGTGTCATCCCTTCTCCTCCCCGGTTCTTGCCTTCAATTTTTATCGCGCATAGGGTTCAGCAATCCCACTGCTCGTCGATTGTACATTGAATGTTGCTAACTCACGCTCTCGCGCTTTCCGCAAGTCAATTTGTCCACAAGAAAAAGTCCCAACGAATCTATACGAGTATGCACTCGGCGGGGCTCGAACTCACGAAACTGACCTATACCAGGCTCGAGGATAACCTGATACGCCACCGGGGCGACCATTTGGTACTGCTGTACTTCGTATGCGAGCATCATTTGTAATGATCTGCTGCACTTGTTTCTGGGAGGATCGCGGCCATGAAGAGGAAAGATCGTGCCCACGAATGATGAGGCTTCTGAGGGGAAACAAAAAAGAAGCATAGACTAAGCTGTGAGAGAGGGAGTAAATAATGGAGATGGGGCTGGGGGGGGTTGCCGGGGATTGTCGAGATACTTCCCGGAACAGGAGCAGGGAGCCGCCGCAATAAAGCTCAACCACTTCGTGTCCCACGTCCAATGAGAGCAACGTTACTGAAATTCTATTTCTTCTGTGGGATGGCAAGCACACTAAAACCAAATGAAAATGTATCTTGGTGCCAGCTATGCCAACCAAGGGGCCATGTTCACCCCATAGGTACGTGCAAAAATAGCATTAAAAAATAGCAACATAAAACATCAACACATCGCTTGCGAAGGGCTCACCTGCGTCTGGAATTCCATGAACCTCTCCGACGCTGATATGTAGTTCTTATCCTCCTCCGCTTCCGAGTCGACTGCGAGCAACAGCGGGGAAGCATAGAGGCGCGAGGTGGCCAGAGCGGGGTCAAGCAAGCGGAGAGATAAGGGCCGGTTTGGTGATCCCAAAATGCCTCAACGGGGGGTCCTTCCTTCTCCGTTCTATGATTTTGCGCGCCGACAACTCGCGGATGGACAAACAGGAAGCGCTGCAACGGGGGTGGCAGCAGCAGCAGCTCCCCGAGCACTAAGGGAGGGACAGCCTTGCCCAGCGGCGATAACCAATCTGTTCGGCACTCTTTGCAACGACGTCGCCCGCGGCCGCTCCATTCCGAACAAGAAAGGGGTTGCTGTTGTGCTTCCCCAACGAACCACTCACACTTGAAAACATCCATATTCTTGTGCTTGAGCGCAATTAGAAACTTGTTTGGCGTCACCCGTGGGGGGGCCTTCGGGCCGCCCTTCCGCGTCGTCATGGCGGGAAAAGGAGAAGTCGGCCGGGATGTGTGTTTGCCCTATGTCTCCTTGGTGATCCGTTGAGAACGCAGAAATGCGATGCGAGATCAGAGAGAGCAAGCACAGCTCTGATCTGTTTTTTTTTTGTGCGTCTGCTCAGGAAGTTTTATAAAGAAAAAGAGGGGAGCTTAGCGGGGGCCGGGGTAAATATCAAAATAATTATCGTACTAAAACCCGCCCCGAACCATAATATTTTGAGTATACATGGAAACCCCTCCCCTACAAGCTGTGAGGGGAAATTCTGCGTCGCTAGCTATCAGCTATCCCAACTGGCTTGTTGCGTCAGGCGGGGGTGCTGAGCACGATGCCGCACCCAACCTTCCTCTTGCTGTGCGCCTTTTCGGTTGGACATACACTAGCCTTCGCTTTCGTCAGCATGCCAAATTATCTCGCGGGCCAAGGACGACCGTTTCGATCCGTCGAGTCAGCACAGCAGCAGCGGCTTCCTCGACGAACGTACGAACGACAGCAGCAGTACTGCTTGGGGCGGCGCCCTACTCATAGGGTGGGCAAGAGGGCTGCTGCAACAGCATTTAGCGACCAGGGTGAAGACGCTGGTCCCGCAAGGTGACGTATACGCCTGTGTGTTATGTTTTTGGACGACTGTCTGTCCTTGGATTGACGTGCTTGCGGATTTTATCTAGGCTGGTTGTTCATGACACTGACACAGCAAGCATCGTCGTGCTGATACATCCTTTTGCCCCGCTGCAAATCGGTACCTGGCACCTGGCACGTTGTTGTACTCGTGGTATGCCAATATGCCGTTTATCCTCTTGCTCTTGTTCGTAGGGGGGGATCATGGTCACGTTGCCCATTGCTTGTTGCCGGCTCAGGATCAACCCAAGGTACACGGCGAAAAGAAACACCACAATTTTTTTTTTTTTTTTTTTTTTTTTATCCTCCGGCGGATGGGGAAAAATAAAGCTTTAGCTCACCACACTTCCGCGTATTTTCATACGCGTCGTGTGTCGATTTAACTCAGTTGCTTTCGCAGCCCAACGCTAGCTGGCGCACCCTTCGAGTCCCATTGTAGGTATAGCGTGAGCTGTCCCTATCATTGGTCCTCGTTACAACCCCGGCAGCGCAAGCTGACAAAAATCAGAAAAATGTATACCTGGTACCTGGTACCTGGTATACATTAGAACCATGAATTGGAGTGGTTTGACATATAGTCGATGGTATAACTCATACTGGTAACTCGTCAAACGAGTCACGTATCGCGGGCTCGCGTCGCAGGCTCGGCGTCTCACAAGCTCGCGGAGCGAGGGAACTCCCTTATCTCGTACAGCTGCATGATATGCGTACAATGCTGCTATACGACAGCCGCAGCACGTGGCATCTATTGTACTACCTACTCGTGTAACTCGTACATATTGCTGCTGTACGTACCTTGTACCTGGTATACTCGAAAATGGACCAATATTTGAAACTTGCCGACTGTTCTCTATTCTACACGATCCGCGAAAGCCGCCTGCTGGACCAGCGGAGTCATACGCGAAGGTGTCAGTAGACGGCACTTTTCCCCTTGGAGGACGGGGTCAAGGAAAAAGCCTTGACGGACGTGCCTTAACGGCAAAAGCCTAGAGCGCCGAGAAACAATCCCGTTTTTTGGACAATGGCTGGACATATCACTAAAAACCTGTTGAGGGCCGTTCTTATCGGAGATGTGAATTTCCTAAATCTCCTGTTTTTTTTCCACGATTTCCATGAAAAAACGTCTGCATTTTTATCGAGCGCGGGGTTGTTTGCCTTTTCCCCCTGGTTTCTGAAAGCTGAGCCATAAAGCAAGACCGCCACCACCCACACCAACAGTCACGGGCGTCGTCACACAGCACGCATGAGCGAACATCCCGGAAGACCGCAGAGGAAAGCACCCAAGCCAAGTAGATACGTACAATCCGGCGACAGCAGCCCCTGGTGTCAAGAATATGCCGAGCACGACGAGGACACCAGATATAGCTTTCTTCATGTTTCTGCGCCTCGTTGGGAAGGCTTAATCGTTGTTTCGTCCGACTCGAGGATGGATGAGTCCTTCAGAGGCCCAGGCCGCTTCCGGCCATAATGTTGGACCACCCTGGTCAACGTTTAAAGCTACCCGATGGTCCCAGCGTTGAGCCACGGTGCTTGTCGGAGCCCTGCCTTCGAAATATGGAAATCGACGGCAGGATTTCCTAATATGTGATGGTTAAATTTTCCGTATTTTTTAAAGACACATTTCACCAATATGGAAATTTAGGAAGTTTAGGGAAGTTAAGACATAAAAAGGTTTCCGATAAGAACGGCCCTTGGTCTTAGACCTACTACTATCGGAAAAATTATATTTGGCTCTCAGAACTGAATTATGGGCCAATTATACGGGTTTTACTCGGCTGGACTGTCAAAAACACCGATACACTCCTCAAGATCCATCTCGTAGTTTTCCGAGGGATTTCTGGAGCAGTTTCCGTTTCTCCAGCGTCTCATTTTTTTTTTTTGGCGCAACAAGTTAGTTGTCAGCAATATGCATTGCTGCTCAAAACTGGGGCCAAAAATGATAAATTTTTGAGATTTATTTCGCTAAAAATCATGAGGTCGTCAGAACTGGCAAATTGGACGAACAGACGAACTACGAGTCTGGATAAACGGAAAAATGCATCAGAAAGCTCTCGGAAAACTACGGGGAGTATTTTGAAGAGTCTATACCTGGTAGGTGTTTTTGGTCTTCCCGCCGAGTAAATCGCGTATGATCAGCCAAAAATCTCAGTTCTGAGGGCCCCAAAATAATTCCCATAATAGTTGGCCTTGAGATTTTTTTTCTGCTTTTTTCTGCGTTTTTTTTCGCACTCAGATTTACAGCAATATGATACACGTATGACGTAGCGCTCATGAGCAGCCAAAGCTGAAACCAATTATCAATACGTCATATATCAACCATCCGGCCGCTCTCACGACTCACACGAACCCAGGATTGGCATGGGCGCCACCGAGGCGCGGGCGGGGGCGGGGGCAGAGGCGGAGCGGATCTGCGTGCTTGGGGGTGGATTCGGCGGACTGTACGCCGCCCTGCGGCTCGAAAAAATGCCTTGGCGAGGTCGAAAGCCAATAATAACCCTTGTCGACAAGCGAGACAAGTTTACGTTCTTGCCGCTCCTCTACGAGTTCGCAAGTGAGTGGAAGGAGTGGGGCGGAGGAGGTGGTGCTTGTGGCATTATCCCGAGTGGAAACTCTGTTTGCTTTGGAGGTCTGCGATAGGTTCGGTTGCCTCGCGATGGAACGGCTCGTGGGAGCGCGGCCTGTAACGCCTTCTCTCTAGGTTAGTCTAGAAGTCTTACAAGCACTCCGTACTTCGGTGTATACAAGCTTTCAAGTCTTCAAAAAGCGCTACGTAAACTTGACCTATAGGCGGGTGGTCATGCACCGACCATGCGAGGTGCTCGTTGCGTCTGTTGCACTTTGAAATTCCCAGAAAGGGGCCGAGAAGAAACTGGCTTACACCCCCTCCCGTTCTTGACCCGAAAAACGGTTCTGCGATTTTTCCAGTGGGGAACGCCGAGCTGGATGAGGTGGCGCCCACCTTTCGCGAGCTGCTGGAGGGCAGCGGCGTGTCGTTCGTCCAGGGGTGCGTTGCCGATGTTGACCTGGCGGACAAGGAGGTGTCGGTCGTGGGTGCCCTCTCGGACAACCTGGAGGGCTTCATGGTCTCCGACAACGCGGACGAAAGTGAGGCTGCAGGCGCAATTTCCCGGTTACCATATACCCGCATTCAAAGTTTTTTTTTCAGTTGTTGGTTCCATGCTTACTGTGCTTTATTTTATTTCTGTTTTTTTTATTTTTAGTGTCGTATTCGTTTTCATTTCATTCCCGCTTCCATTTCCTTTTCCATTGAAAAATATATATATGTATTTTCACCCCTGCTTCTAGGCGCGTAGGCGCACACCGTGGTCAGCGGCGTCTGGTAGTCTCCCTCGTGAAGCACAACGGCTCAGTAGTGGCCGTGCCATGCGTGCATCTGTTCCCCCCCTCCCCTCCCGGCATTGTTTGCTCGCACGAGACGCTCGTCAGACTGCGATCGTCTGCCATGTCTTTGTATTTGTATCCTCCAGCGGGTTGGTACGAACATGGCGTGCCCCATTTGGGATCTTGAGAGGTAGACCCATGTCGAAACTAACAGTACCATTACAGCGTCGGCGTGGTCGTCGCTTTCGCGTAGCCTCTGTGCCGGCTGTGCGTCGAAATTATGCCACTGACGAACCGACGAGAGAACAATTCTGGAATTTGCCGCAGATTTTTCTTGGAATGTAACGGTTTTCTCGCGCTGTCTATCATCGATGTACATGTTTTGAATTACCGGTGTACAGGTAAGAGTAACAAGCGAGCCCAAACGCTGTAACATCACGCAAAGCATTTCACTCGTCTCTGTTAATGGTTTTCCAACATTTCTGAGGCGTGAAGGCGCAATGGTATAAACGTAACTCCTATGAATATCGCTTGACTTTGACGAAGAAAGTGGTCTCTCGTCGTCCACGCGCCTACTGATGATAGTATAACTTCCCCGAGGAACTCTCGCGCAGAAGGATACCTGAAACTGTCATTCACATGTTCGTTGGTTGATAATTTGAGGAGTCGGTCGTATAGTGAATGGATCTCGGTTGGCTGCACACACGAAGCCTATAAAAATCCAAGCTTCAGCCATGTCCAAAGGGGTGACTTTGTTAGGCGCGGTCAAATTAAAAGCTCGTAATCGGTCGTATTAACTACTTCAGAGAGAACGCTCAAGTACGACAAGCTTGTGGTGGCGGTCGGGGCGGAGCCCGCGCCGGGGTTAGAAAAGGTTCCCGGAGCGAAAGAGCACGCCATCCCGTTCTACAGCATCGAGGACAGCTACCGCGTCAAGCAAGCAATCCGCGAGCTAAAGGTGCGCTATGTTGTTGCTGTTGCTCTCACATTAGCTCGTCATCGCCTTAATCAAGTCCGTGGTCACAGGACAGGCTCTAGCCACTCTTGAGTTGAAGAACACGCCAGAAAAAGAACGAGACAAGCCAAAAGTGATTCACGCATCATAGCTGAAGCAATTCGTATACCAAATATCAGCCAAGAAATACAAGCGAAATCAGAAGTCATCATCTGTGCATATCAGCCCCATACTGGTACTGTGCTCTGTGTTCTTCACATGAAAACTTTCTTGCTACCCGTCGACTTGCAGCACTCATCCTTGGGGGTAGTGCACGAAAACAGAACCTCAATGCCTTCTCCCCCTCCTCTTCCTCCCCCTTCTCCTCGTCCTCCTCCTCCTCCTCCCCCCCCCCCATGCTCTTCCTCCCTCCTTCTCCTCCCTCCTCCTTCCCTCCTGCTCCTCCTCGTCCACGTCCTCGTCCTCCTTTTCCGTGCCCTCTACCCACCCCTTGTTTGTATCAAGTGCTCGTTTGTACAAACACATTCGTGTACACCTGATGTTACGTTCGCATTCGTACCCCCAAAAACGCTCGCGGTTCTCGCTTTGCGTCACTTTTCGTGCGTCAAACGCTTGTTTGTTACCGACTTGGCGCGTGATTTTGACAGGCTCGCTCTAGCGAGGCCGCGGTTGCGCGCGCGGTGGTGGTCGGCGGTAGCTACGGCGGAGTGGAGCTCGCATGCAACCTTGCCACCGAGCTCGGAACTGTGGGAGGGGGGAAAGTGGGGAAAGTGGAGGTGACGCTGGCGACCGGTTCTGAGGTGAGGAGGCGTGTCTCGTCGGGGCGGGGAGGGGGTGTTGTGCGCCACCTAGGAGGGTTGCAAACACCTTAGCTCAGCTCCGACAACGTGATGTGAAGCTCTCGCTAGGAACTCGCACAGCGGGGTATGTGCATGTGGTCAACTTGTGTGCGTTCGTGGTCGACGAACGCCTCAGAAAACTCGAAAGGGGTCCCTATTTTCTGACGCCGTCCAAGTTAAAAGCTCTCATTCGCTCGCAAAAACAGCAGCACGGTGCCCGTGTACCGCTTAGAAGCCCCCGTTCGCTCGTAATAATGGCAGTACGGTGTCGTTGTGCCGTCCCCCGCCCGTGCCCTTAACACGATTTCTGTCTGCGCAAGGTCCTCTCTGCCGCGGCTCCCGGTAGCCGTGAGGCCGGCCTAAGGCGGTTAAAGGAGTCGGGCGTTCGCGTGCTGACGAGGACGAGGGTGAATAGCGTGAAGGAAGGAGGCGTCGTCGTCCTACGAGGGGGGAAGGTAAGGGGGCCCCCTGCGTACTGTTTTCTTTTCACGTTTGTTTGTTCGTTTGTTATCTGGTTCATTTCTTGTTAGTATTTTTTTTCTGTTTTTTTTTGCTTCTGATCTTTTCACGAGTGAGAAGCCGAACATGGAGATGGAACACATGTGGGGTTCGAAGAAAACGTTGACACTTCGAGTAGACCTGGGTAGAGAGAAAATGTATATTTCTTCGGGGTCGCATGGGCAGGGGGGGCGCGGGTAGAGATAGCGTGGCTTCAAACCCCTCCTCTAGAATACCCGGTAGCCGTCAAGTGTTTTATTCATTTCAGGTGGGTTAGTTGTGCTGCTTTACCCCTGATGGCCTCGACGGCGAGAAGCAGCGAAAAACAGCACCGGCTCCATACCTTTCCCGTAACGACGAACCAGGGATTCACCCCGGACTGCGAGCTACGGCCAAACTTAACGCCGGCTTCTTCCCTGTCGCCTAACCACAATATATCCACCTAACAATTAACCAGGACGCCGGGACGTTCGACGAAGAGGTGAAGGCAGACCTCCTCGTCTGGACGGCTGGGAGCCAGCCGAGCCGCGTGGTTGCTTCTCTGGATGTCCCCAAGGACCCTCAGGGGCGAATTAAGGTAGACCGACGCCTACAGGTGGTCGAAGCGAACACGGACGTAAGCGGTACAACCGAAGTTACTGCTACCGATACTGCTGCTGCTTCTGGTGGTGGTGGTGGTGCTGTTGCTGCTGGGGTGTACTGCCTGGGGGACATTGCTGCTGTCGAGGGATTGGACCTGCCCTGCAATGCGCAGGCAAGAGTCCGAGGACGGGGTCGAACATGAAACTTGACGCTCTGGCCAGCGTTTTGTTTTATGGTTTTGTTGCCTCGTGCTACTTTCGCGTGGGTGATCTTCGATTTTCAGACGGCCCAGCAGCAGAGCTATTGGTGGGATGGGCCTACGCCCACGAGCGAGTTGGTAGTAGTACTGCTGCGGTCCTCGCCGTGTCCTCAGTGTGCATTGGCAAGCGTTCATACCTCAGGAGGCCGGAGATAACACAGCAAGCACAGCAGCTGTAACCCTTTGTGGACCCTGTTATGGCGACCTAAAAAGCGGCAATTGCAGTGTCGTTGACGCTCTAGGTAGCACCGACAACAGTACGCGTGTTCTGTGGGCGTGTTGTACATCTCCTTCCGTTGCAATGCGATCACGGCCCGTGCTGCTTCGTTTGGCAGGTGCTGATATTGTCATTTTTTTCGATACGTTTTCACTGTGAAATCCCGCAGAGGTCAAGAGGGACGGAAAGCGTCTCGTCGTCTTGGTATCTCGCGAACAGACGCCTCGCCGGCGGACTCTCACCTTCATGTCGGAACAGTTGAGCTGGTTCTACTATCGACGCGTTGTCGCTGCTGTCGATGCAGTATAAACATCACAGCCATGTTTTCCTCGCATGTCCCATTTTGGCCCTGCCGACGTAAACTGTTGCAGGTGGCCATGCAACAATCGGACTACATCGCGTACAACATCTGGGCGGACAAGGAGCGGCGAAGACCGCTGGACTTCAGGTGGGCCTCTTGTCCCGCGTTACCCCGCCCCCTGATGGGCTGAGGTGTGCTCGTCCTATAACGGTGGCTATTTGCTGCTGCTGTTCGGTACCACCCCTGCGCCTCAAATCAATGCGCATGGTGTTTTGACATGTATTCGTCACCCAGCTCCCCTTCTTCCCTCCTACCGCCAAACCTGCTCACGACAAACCGATAATCTTGAACCCATAGTCTTGAACCGATCATCTAGAACCGACAGTTTTGAATCAATAATCTTGAACCGACCATCCTCTGTCAGAAATCTCGAACCGATTTTCTTGAATCGATAGTTGTGAACCGATTACCTTGAACCTTGTAATCTTGTGCTAGTTTGACCGCCGCCATGCTGTCATTCTTGTCAGATTTGTGAACCTCGGCGAGATGATGAACCTGGGGGGGCTTGACGGGTCTGTATCGACGCTTGGCGGGATGTTAAAGATCACCGGGAAGGCGGCCGGTCTGGCACGACGGGCTGTGTACGCGGTGAGTGTCGGGAACTTGTCCGGTTTGATTTTGTTCGGTATCCGTTTTTTTATCTTGGTCGGTATGATGTGACTCTGCGGGGGGACAGGCAGGGTCGTTATTAAGGGCTGTATTCAGCGGGTAAGAACCTCGTTTGGCGGCTAAGGACTGGATCCGGCGGGCAAGGTCGTGTTTAACGGCTAAGGACTGTGTTAGGCGGCTAAGGATCGTGTTTGATGACTAAAGACCGGATTCGGCGGGCAAGGACCGTGTATAGAGACTGAGGGTCATGCCTGGCGGCTAAGGGCTGTGTTCGAAGGCTAGGGGCCGTGCTCCACGGCTTAGGGCCGTCTTCGACGGCGAAGGGCCGAATTCAGCGGCTATTGGTCGCATTTGGTGGCTAAAACCATGTTCGGCGACTAAAGACCGTGTTTGGTGGCTAAGAGCCATAATCGGCGACTTGGAGCCGTACTCGGCGGCTGAGGACTGTGTTTGACGGCTAAGGACCCGATTCGTCGAGTAAGAGCGGTGTTTGACGATGGTGGCCAAGGGCCGTGTTCGACGGCTAAGGACCGTATTGGGCGGCTAAGGATCATGTTTGAAGGCTAATGCCGTGTTAGGCAACAAGGATGGTGTTCAGTGGCGATGTTGGCTACGGACCATATTCGGGGGCTAAGAAACGTGTTGGGCGGCTATGGACCGTGTTCGGCGGCGAAAGACCGTGTTTGGCGACTAACGACCGTGTTCGGGGGCTAATGGCCGTGTTCGGCGGCTAAGGACCGCGCTTGCGACCAAGGATCGTGTTCGGTGGCTAGAAGCCATGTTCGGTGGCTTAGGGGCGTGTTCGACGGTTAAGGACTGTGCTTGCCGTCTAAGGACCGGATTCGGCGAGTAAAGGCTGTATTCGGCGGCGATGGTGACTACGGACCGTGTTCGGCGGCTCATAAATGTGTTGGGCGGCTACGGATCGTGTTTGACGGCTACGGACCGCGTTTGGTGCCTGACGGCTGTGTTCGGCAGCCAATGCCAAGACAGAGTTCAGTGGGTAAGGATCGTGTTCAGCGGCGGAGGATCGTGTTTGGCGACTAAAGGCCGTCTTGGGCGGCTAACCGCAGTGTTCGCTGGCTAAGGACCGTGTTCGGCGGCCAAAGGGCTTGTTCGGCGGCTGAGAATCCAGTACAGCTTTCAAACATTAAAAAGGGAGACAGATTTTCAAGCTTTCTACCATTCAAAGGCATTGCACAGCAGTAGTTGATGTATATAATTCGTTCTTGTTCATCGATACCTGCTATTTTTTTAACTTGGTAGCGTGGATGACATGCCAGGTTTTGCGTAGGATCGACCGCGCGTTGATCTACGAGAGCTACAATAAACGATAATATATGCGTGTGGCAAGAGGCCCTCTTGCCCCGTGTTCTGAGAGGATACATGGGCGATCGGCAGTGATTACTTGCCACGGGACAATGACACTGCCGACAACAGCAATTAATCTTAGAATAAGGTGACAACAGCAGTCGCGCAATAAGAAACATTTATCCACAACCTCGGAGATTGGTGGGACCTACGCAGGACGGCATCGATGCGACGGCCAGGTCGACCCCCGGGAACTCACATTCCTTTTTTTTTCGTATATAAATCACGAAATCACGTCCCTCTGGAATGTTTTTCGCTATGTCCCCTGGGTTGTGTTTTATGGGTGCTCGGAGTCGTTTTTTTTTTCTCCCGCAACGACAACCACCAGCAGCGGAGCAACAGAGTAACAGCAGCAGCAATAGCAATGGAAGAAACCGCAGAAGCAGCAAATCACAGCGGCAGCACAGCAGCCGCAGCAAAGCAGTAGCAGCAGCATCACCATCACCAGCACCAGCAGCAAAAGCAGATGCAGAAGCAGTGGTAGCGGCAGCATGCAGCAGCACAGCAGCAAAGCGGCAGCAGCAGCAGCATGCAGCAGCCGCAACATAAAAAGAAGCAGAAGCAGCAAAGCGCAACAGCAGCGAATCAGCAGCAGCAGCAAGCGCAAAAGTCGTAGCTGTCGGCACTGGCGGAGTCCGGGCTAGTCGTCCCGTGCGCACGTCGCCTGTTGTCTGCTGCTGGCGTTGAAGTTCGCTGAAAAAACGGCTACCAACAAGTTCCCCAACGACCAGGAAAGACAAAAATATATGTTTGAGTTTTATTACATTCAGCAGCAGCAATCAGCAGGAGCAGCAGCAAACAAAACAAGCCCAGCTATCGGCGCCGATGTGGTCCGCGCTCGTCGTGCCGCGCGTACGTCGCCTGCGGTCATCTGCTGGCGCAAGAAGCCCGCCGACAATTCGATGACCAGCAAGTAACCAAACGACCAGCAAGGACAAATATATATGGACTTGATTAATCGCACACAAGCAGCAGCAGCTACACCAGCAATCGCAAAACTCGCAGTTGTCGGCTCTGACGGCGTCCGGTCTAGCCATGCCGTGTGCGTGTCATACGTCGCCTTCTGCCAGCTACCACTGGCGCTAAAAATACGCTGAAAAGACCGAGACCAGAAAGCACCCTAACGACCATCGAAAACAATGGTGCGGTTGTGTTTTGTCACATGCAGCAGCATTAACAGCACCAGCACCAGCAGCACCGGCAGCGGTAAACGCAAAATTCGCTGCTGTCGCGGACGAAGTCCGGGCTAGTTGCGTCGTGCGTACGACGCCTGCTGTCGGCTGCTGGCGTTAATATTCTCCTGAAAAGAATACGAACAGCAAGTAATCTAACGACCAGGAAGACAAAAGTATAGCTTGGTTTACTGTTTACGTGCTGGTGTGTATACCTTTTCTTTTCTTCTTTTTTATGGTCTCATGTTCGAATTTTCGTATTAGTTGTGAATACGTTTGGCATTACATATTGCCAAGTGTCCGTACAACAGCAGTACTCGTGCTGTATTTATGATGCGATGTGCATGGGCTTCGCCGCGGCTGGCTCATGCCCGCCAGCGGCTCCGCCCGTGTCCGAAATGGCTGAGGGCGTAGGAATGCAGCTCGGGGCCGTTAGTGCGACGCTACTGTCAAGGGGTGCATAAAAAAGTCCACCATTAATTTTAGTGAAGAGGAAGCAAACATTGCATGCACAAGAAAAACCATCCGCCATCGGCACATCAACGCATTACTCGTTGGTACAGTAGTAGCGGCAACACTTAGTACAGTACTACGAGAGTCGGGGTCGGTGAGCAAGGGGAGGAAGTCTCGGACCGAGAAGTTAACCACGTCGCACGCTAGCACGAAAACCTCAAAGCAATACATCCAAGAAAAGGCGAGGAGCGCTCAGGGCAAACCGCCAACATGATCGTATCTGTGTTTTTTGTCTGTCTCGGAGTGTGACCACAGAGCTTGTATCTCTTGAGGATGGAGAATCAGCATACACACTGGATGTGCTGGATGTCGGCGTTTATGTATAGTACAGTAGTGGTCCCTCTATTGTGCCGGCTGGGTAGTGCCGATGGCCCGCTATAGTGCCTGTGAAATCGTTCGGCACTAATGGGGGAACAACCAGAGTGGCAAAATGCGGAGAAGTGCCTGTTTCCGCTATAGTGAGGGTATTCCGGGCTGGCACAAACCGTCACTATAGAGGGACCACTACGGTACGTAGAAATGACGGTGTAATGTAAAGAATACAAGGCAAGAGAGAAGGGAGAAGAGTAGAGACCTGTAACCACGACTTACTTGCTCAAAGTGATACCTATTTGTAGGGTACATGGCTGGTGGGGTGAACCCGGGACGAGACCGACCAAAAAAGAACTAGGCCCAGTGTCTAGCAGACGACATCAGGGTATACAAATCCGTCGAGGGGTCCACGGATAGTTCCCCTTTGCTGTTCGGAGTAGAAACTGTTCTATGGCCGAGGGCGGCCAAGAACAGTAGTGGGTACTACAGCACCGGGGGGTCGTTGACGCGGCGGACCGGTTCATGACGAGATGACACAGGGGCGAGGCGGAGAAGAGCTGGCTACGCCTCACAGCAGAAGACGCCAAGAGCAGCAACCAAGGGAAACTGGGGGGACCGGGGGGGGGAAGCAGCCGTACTGACACAGCTGTAAATGAATGCAGAAACGAAATGGTAGTTTGTGTGGCAAGGTACCGGTTTGACTATTAAGTGGAGCGTGTGCTGCTACTATAATATCAGGTATTAGTATAGCCTGAACCCCCTACAGCGAGTGGTACTTTCTGCTTTGTTTGTTTTCGTTGAGCTCAATGGGGGGAGCGTGAAAGCGACAGTAATGACACATGTTGTCGTTCTTTCTTTCTTCTCTTTCTTTTTTTTGTTCTTTTATGTTTGCTTCCTTATTTACCTCCCCGCCGGCCTTATGCCGGCATCTTCTTCCTCTGCTTCGGTTGTTTTAGTCCTTGCAACAGCAGTGATCTTTGTGTTGTTTTGTCCGTGCAACAGGTTTCTGTTCCTCTTCAGCATGTCACGACGTATGCTGTTCTTCTATAAAAAGCAGCCTTTCCTTTTTGATTTTCTTGCATCGCATTCTTCAAGACACCTGTCGTTTTTTTTGCTTGTTATAGTTTCCTTTTTCTCTTTGTTTTTTCTTTTTTTTTTCTCTCTTTTTTTTTGTTTCTCTTCTTCCTTTTTTTTCTTCTTATTTTTATAGTCTGGCTTGTTTCGTCGTGGTCTCCTCGTACCCGGTATGGTAGCATTTCACTTGCTTCACCATGATGAACTGCGACTGTCGGATTTGCTCTGTCTCACAGTCTGTGACCCTAGAAGTTTGCAAGCATCTCTCTAGGATGAAGAATCAGCACGAACACTGGGTGTATTGATGTCGTTGGGTAGAAAGAACGGTTTAATGTGAAGACAACACACACAAGTATGCACTGCCGACCTCTCATAAGAAAGAGCTTCGCAAGAAACCCACCCTGATATTTCCGAGAAAATGAGAAACCCGGGAGCGTTTATATTAAATACAGTGTGGAACAGACCCTTTCTTGAATATGAAGTATGCCCTGGGCCAGTGTCCCGGTTTCTTATGAGATGGCCGGTACCACTGCTGTACGTGCAGAGGAGCGTACGTTCAGTTCCTGAGAGGAAAAATGCACTAACCGTAAAAATCGAAAAATCGAAAAATCGCATTTATGTAGTTTTTACGCAGAAAAAAGCTGTGATGTATGCCTTGGATACATATATAAACAATGCAGCTGGGCGCTCTTAAGGGTGGTATGACTGTACTCTAGAGAATCATTTCTACAGGTCAGTCACCGCTTTGTTTATCCAAAACAAGGCAAATCCACCGATTCCGATGAGGACGATAAAGCTGGCAGAGCAGCGATGGTTTGCAGATTAGTTATAGTGTGGTTTATTAGGCTCGCTTGAACAAAACAAACACAACACACAATAAACACATCGTACATTAATCCATCCACAACCACGATCAACCACCACCAATAACAACAGCACTTTTTTTTTTGTTTTTTTTTCACACTCTTTTACTATTTTCCGAGCTTTGGCTCTTCTTTGCGGTTGGGTTGTTTCTTCGATTTCCCCTTCATTTTGTTTGTTTCATTTTTTGTTTTATTTTTATCTTTGTTTTTATTTGTTTTCTTATTTTGTTTTTTGTTTTTGTTTTTGTTTTTGTTTTTGTTTATTTCGTATTTCTCTCTTCCAATGTATTTCTGTTGCTGACGTATGTATGTTGTGCCTGTCGTACCCAGTACTAGGGCATGACATTGCGTTGTCGAATGCATTACGATGCATTATCTCTGTGTCGTGGCTTGTGACCACAGAGCTGATCTTTCTAGGGTGAAGAATCAGTACGGACACTGGGTGTGCTGGATGTCGACGAGTAGAAGAACGGTTTAATGTGAAGAACACACACACACACACTTTCCAGCATCTGAACAAGCCGTCGTCACAGGTGTCATCCCTTCTGCCCCCCGGTTATTGCCTTCAATTTTTATCGCGCATAGGGTTTAGCAATCCCACTGCTCGTCGATTTTTCATCGAGTGTTGCTACCTCACGCTCTCGCGCTTTCCGCAAGTCAATTTGTGCACAAGAAAAAGTCCCAACGAATTGATACGAGTATGCACTCGGGGTAATCCGAACTCACGAATCTGACCTATACCAGGCTCGGGGATAACCTGATACGCCACCGGGGCGACCGGCACTACTATGTGTTGAAGGTACGGACGGAAAAGGCGCACATATGATACATACCAGGCATACATGACCTGGGCAGAATTTTAGTACTACTGCACCCCCAATGGTTTTTGCTCCCGGCCAAATATCCACCACCAGGTATCCTATACTCGTACCTGGTATGAGGTGATTCGGTGAGCCGAATGAGTAAGTACTGCTTGCAGCCCTAAAAAAGTATTTGCTCCCCGTCAAATGTCCACGCGTTCTTTTCCAGTTGGACCCTGACTTTTTGCACACACAACATGAACATACTCACGAACTTCTTCCCTATGGTCGTTACTGAGGCCGTTAAAAAAGACGCGCCTGTCGGGCTGTACAGCCTGTTTGTTGCTGGGCCTTTCTGGGCCTTTCGATATTTTTGGCCCATGGACTGCAAATACTTCAACTGCTCGCGGGCCACTTGGTTCTTTTTTCCGTTTATCGAAACGTCAGTTATGTATTATAAAAATAAAAATACACTCCAGCTATGAGATCGAATATTTTGTCGAAACTCATCTTCGCAAGCTGTGTGTGATACTCCGATCGCGCGTATTACGGATTGTGTGTCCTCATTAAGGATATAGGTCGGCGACTCCCCTTGGAACTACAGTGTAGCTGTGAGGGTCAACAGGGTGATGGTAGTCAGTTTGTGCGCGAAAACTATAAAACCCGTTTCTGAGAGGGACAAAATTTGACAGCTGTGGAAGGAAATGCATCAGTTTATCAAGTGAATCTTGTGAGTCGAATAACCGGCGAGGGGAGGGCGGAGTTTTTAATGGACGTGGGGGCATGGGTTTAAACAAGAGGGAGCGGGGAGGGGGGGTTGAACAAGAGGGAGCGGGGGGGGGGGGGGGGGGGGGGATGGGCGGGGCAACTCAATCTGTTCGTGGAAACTATGAGTCCTTTAAGGGGATATATCTGACGGTTTTTGAAGGAATGCACCAGTTTATTATGTACATCCTGTAAGTCGTACAACCAGTGAGGAGAGGGCGGAGTGTTCGAGGGGGTGGGGAGGCAAAAGAGTTTTTAAGAGCTTTAGGTCGCATAGATGTAGGGGTTTGCTACACGCGTGGTGCTAGGTCTAGGCGATGGTGCGGGTGGTGGGGAAGGAGGGGGCGTTGGAGGGGGGGGAAGACTTGGAGCAGCGGCATGGATGGCTCTAGAAAGATAATGAGGTGATTTCGATGTTAGGTGAGGCGTTTGGCAAGAGGGAGCGGGGGAAAGAAAAAAAAAAAGGGAGATGGGGGGGGAAGGCGGGGGGGTTTGGGGAGGGGGAAGGGTCTTTTACAGGTATCGCTCGCCTATATATTGGGGCTTGCTGTAGGTGTGGTGCTAGGTCTAGGCGATCGTGCGGGTGGTGAGGAAGGAGGGGGTGTTGGGGGGGGGGGTTAATTAAAGCTAGGTCATGGGTGGCTAGAAAGATAATGGCGTAATATCAATTGCGTAGAAGTGTTTATTACTCTGGCCGATTTCGATTTTAGGTGGGTTGTTTGAACAAGAGGGAACAGGGAAAGAAAAAAAAAGGCGGGGGGGGGCGTGATTTGGAGCTCCGGCATGGATGGTTAGAAAGATAATGAGGTGATATCAGCTGGCTGGTAGTGTTTACTACTTTGGCGGATTTTGATTTTAGGTGGGGATATATAATACGTCATACATACCTAAGGTACTAGGTACCTGTGTATGATTCATGGTACATACCTCGTACCTTCATGTTTGGAACGCAAAGCATTGAGACGTGAGGCACAGGAGAACAACACGATGACAACAGCACAGCAGCAGCACAGCGGTACGGTGTGGCGGCGTGCTTCTGTTGTTGCTTCTTTTTCTGGTTGCATGTTGCTCAAACAACGGGGATTGTGCCTGGCAATGCTGTGTGGTATGGCAGCATGAAAAACATGTCATATTTATATCGTATGGGTATACCAGCACTACGTGCAGTAGCTATTGTGCATACACAAGCTGCCGCCCGCTGCTGTTGCTGCTGCGTGCGGCCTGCCCAACACAAAATGCAGGCCGCGAGAGGGTTTGTCTGTACTCTGCTGCGTTTTAGCGTGCAGCGGTCGGGGTTCGGCGCTTCTGGAATTGTTTCTGCAGCGCGAGGTGTTGTGGTACTCTCACCCAAGCACCCCACACAGCAGCAACAACAGCAACAGCATTTCGCACCTCAAAATGCACCGGCAAGTGACACACATCACATGGCCACCGGTCGCCCATGGATGTATATTTCGTACTTTCCGAGAAGATCTGGAAAAACAGTTCGATTTTGAAAAATGTGGCATACGCCAGACAGAGAAGTTCAGGTTTTGCGCAAATTATTATGCCAACAAAGGACGAGCACCTATACGGTCCTCCTAGTTTAAGAATCTATTTCACAACGAGCAACGACAGGGCGATCCTCTTCGTTTCAACCGCCCCTCGAGTCTGTCCCCCGTTTTTCTACTTCACTTTTTAATTTTTCTTCGTTAGGTGCACATGCCGACCAGCCCCTAAAGATGTAACGCATCAGTACGCTCCTTATGAAAACGAAGTATCGACCTTGGCACTTGGTATCGAAGAAACACCAGGTTAAAAGATTATCGTTGATGGTGAACCACGACACGACAACCCTCCTCGTTTCTGCACCCTCCGCGATTGTCTCGCATTAATTTGCTTTACTATAGGCGCGCATGCCGACCAACCCTCGCAGAAACGAAAAACCCGTGTGCACTATATGCCACCCAAGCACAAACTACTTACTTATCGAAGCATCACGAGAAGAACATTATATATATAGTTCACGACGAACAACGACACCACCCGTCGTCCTCGTTTCTGCCGCCCCTTGCGATTGTCCCGGGTCGTTTTTATTTGTTAATGGTGCGCATGTCGTCTAGCCCCGAAATATAAAATACATTCATACGCGCGCACCATCTGTCAACGAAGTGCCAACTACCTCGAGAAGAAAAACATATAAATCATTCATCACGATCAATGACACAACGACCCTCGTCGTTTCTGCCGCCCCTCGCGATTTCCCCGCGGTTTTCACTTTCCGTGCTATTTTGCTTTCTTAGGTGCGCATGCCGACCAACCCCCAGCGGTTGCGAGCGGCGGCGAGCGCTGTGGCGGGGACAGCGTTCAGCGTGACGAGCGACGTGCTCGACATTGGGCTAGACCTGCTTTCCCGCGACGGTTCTAAGCAGTAGTAGCAGTCGGTCGTGTAATAGTAGGATGTACTTAAAAAATGGTGTTCGGTGTATTTTTTTGTCGGGTTTCGCGTTCAGTCCCGCCGAGAGGGAACACGAGTGTTCGTTCTCTGTTGGAGTAGATTATGCGCGGCACATAGTCGGAAGGATAATGGAACAATGAAAACACGAAGATAATCAGACACCTGTCGTCTGTGGCCACATTCAATGTTGACACGTCTAGCATATCCCTATGATATAATACAGAAAACACATCTGCCTTTCTGTCTGTGATCATGGTCTCGTCACTCAAGAGCGTTTCTGCCCCGTCTTGCCGCACGGGTAGGGAGGGTGAGTGGCACAACCAACAGAGCACTAGGTCTCGTGCCGCGCCGAGCCGTGGCTATGGCATGCTGAGCATTCCCAACGACCCCAAGGCAGTCCTGACAGCCATCAAGCCAGTCATGCTGGTGGGTTTACAATTTCGAGTTTCGATTTGGACCGCTGATTGGCCTGTCAAATACCTGCCAGAGGCCGCTGTTTACTTTCTGGGAGGTTGGTGCTGAACAGGAATATTCCAACAATAGAGCCGTCGAGGTTCCGCTGCACTTGAGGAGGGTAGGGTCCCATCCCCGTCTCTGAAAAATCTCCATATATCTACAACTACGACCGAACAGCAGGGACTAAAATGGCGATCCCCCGGGTCGATACCGCCCCGCACGGTGTCGAAACCACGACCCCGCGTTGACTGATCGCTGATTTGCTGAGACTCATGGACCCAGTGGCACCCGGAGAGGATATAGACCCATCCCCAGATCAGAAATCCTTCAATACATCTACAAATCCTACAACCCGCGGACGAAAACGGTGATCTCCCAGGTCGATACCGCGCCGCACGGTGTGGAAACCCCACCCCCATCGGCTGATTGCTGATTGGCTCGGCTCATAGAGGCGGCGCGCGGCGAGAGTTGCCCCCGGGGCAATGGCAAGATCCGGCCGCACTCGAGAAGATTATAAGGTCACATCCCCGGATCAGAAATCCTTTCATAGGTCTACAACTCTGACGACCCGGGGACGAAAACGGTGGTCCCCCGGGTCGATACCGCCTCAGACGGTGTGGAAACCCCGCCCCCATCGGCCGTGATGGCTGAGGGCTGGTTGTCTGGGTTCATGGAGGCAGAACGCGGCGTGGGAGTTGCCCCTTGGGACAACATCGAGGTGCCGCAGCGGAACCGTGGCCGTACCGCTAGTGTAAATAAATACCTGGTACTACGGATTACGTTTGGTCTTAGCAACCAAGAAACCGTTAGCTCCCGGTCCCTGAAAACGCGGCATTGCGGTGATCCAAATGCGTTGCAATATGTGTTTGATTCGTTGCTTCGCATTGCTTGCTCTTGCTGGCTGTCCATAAAATGGGAATGCGTCTATTTTCGGAAGCAAGAGGGGGGCTGCCAGAAAAACGCAAACTTTTTCTGGGTAGCATCGAACGCGGCGATATTGAAAAAAAAAAATCTAAGGACGTCAGCAGTGAGTTCGACGAAGTTAGGGTCGATACTCATCTTTGCAAGCTGCGTTGTTGGTACTATGTGGGTGAGTTTTTTTCACTTAATGGGAGGGGGTCCTGTGATGTTGTATTTTAATTTTTTGCACTTGCAATATTTAATATACTTTGTTTTTCTCCACTATCATGGTTGGTGTTGGTATTTTTTGCTCTAGGTGGGGAATTTTGAGCTAGATCCAACACGATATCTATTTTATCAATGTATTACTGTTGTTTCCACTATACTGCTCTTATCATGTGGATGGTGGATGGCTTGGTCAGGGTTGTTGGTACTTGTGATTCAATGCGTAGGTAAGTTTTCTCTACCTGAGGGTGGTCTTATTATTTTGTTTTTGGTTTTCTCCACTATGATGGCGGGTTTTGGTATACATCGGGAGCATGAAGACAGTAGTAATCTAATATGTTAATATTAGTGAATACAGCATTTGATCTTTAAATTAGCCGTCATATGAGCAGAGGCGGAGGGCATGTCCGCGAAAAAACGGTTGCGGATCTCTCTCTCTCTGAGAAGACTGATACCAGCCTGTTTCTAACCTAGCCGGGCCCCTTTTTTCGGGGCCTGGGCGTGAGGCGCATTCGCCTGGACTGGTCGTTGCTGCGGTTCCCGAATTAGCATGGCAAGGGACAGAAGGCTCGTGATCAGCCCACCTTGACCGAATGGGCAAAACATCCACCGTATGGGCGAGGGAATTTGAGTACGTCTAGTAAAACGGTGTTATCAGCAATGCACGAGCGGCGCGCGAGGCCTGTGTACTCCGATCTCCTTGACACGTCCCTTCCCGGACAATGTGTTGCAAAGTTGCGCGTAGGGCGTAGCTTCGGTTGAGCCCTGTGGGGGAGTGCGGTCCTCCATCCACCTGTTGGCCTCCTGCGGCATGCCGGGGCCGAAGGATATTCACTTGAGTTGCGATGGTCGTGAGGAACGCCGGAGTTGACAAGATTCAGGCGTCTTTCTTCGATAGGACGCAGCGGGAGCTTCGGACCAGTCCTGCCTGAAGACTTCGAGCGGAGCGACCATAACGGTCTCGAGGTCCTGGATTCCCGTACCCGCACCTCAAGGAGACCCTCACATCCTGGGAGTCACACCTGGACGTGGTGGACGCCTTAAACGGTAAGGTTGTGGATTCGCACGCCACAAGCACAACGAGTGTCGTTACCGTAGGGGCCAGGATCGCCGCGCTTGCCTGGCACCGGCGGTAAACGTACTATAGTTCCCCTAGCGTCGTCTTCGAGGGGGCCAGGGCCGCAGCGCGCGCCTGGTTCCGGCGGGGAACGCACGGAGGTATGGCTAGTGTCGTCTTTGCGGAGATTCTCAGCGCTGCATGCGCCTGGTTTCCGTGGCACCCTTCGGCGTTACGACTAGAGTCGCCAGGCGCCTGGTTCCCGAGGTAAACGTACGGTGTGATGGTTCGTTGTCATCTTGGCAAGGACAAGAAGCACTGCGCGCGCCTGGTTCCGCCGGTAGGCGCACGGAATGCGATTCACGTCGTCTACGTGGGACCTGTTCGCGCCTGGTTCCGGCGGTTGGCGTACGGAATAAGACTAGTGTCGTCTTCACGGCGACCAGGGGCACTGCACGCACGTGATATCGGCGGTGATATTACGGCAATGGAACTGGCCGTGTTCGCGGAGACCAGGAGAGCTGCGTGCTCCCGATTCCGGTGGTCGATCCACGGCAGGTATAGCGCGGTCGTGTTCGCGGGAACCAGGAGCCATTATGTGCTCCCAGTTCCGGTGGCAAACGTGCATTAGCTAAACACCGGTTGTGTTCGCGGAGGCTAGAAGCGCTTCGCGCCCCCAGTTTATGTGGTTAGCATGTTGCAGCTAATTTTGGCCATATTTGCTGAGAACCGCAGGGCAGAAATTCGTCGTTTTAACTCGACGGTGCGTAACCGATGGCGATACTAGTGCCATCTCCATGGAGGGTGAGTACACATTAGCCTGACTAGTCATAGCTCATCATGTTGTTGATTTTGCAAGCGACACCACTCTTCCCACGTGTAGTTCTTTGCGTTCAGCTTTCCGGTGATTTTAGCTTGATTTTTCGGCCTGCACATACCGGTATGTTCATTATTTTGGTGTATAATTCGCCTTGTACACCTTCAAATGGCTTTCACGTACCGATGCGTTCGTGCTTTTGATGTGTGCTTCGCATTATGCGCGTTCCATCGGCTTTCGCGTACTGGCGTGTCGGACGTTTGGTGCTGGTTCGCTTTGCACCAGTTTAATTGACTTCTGCCGTGCAAGTTAGAGATGTGGGAGTGGGTTGTGAAGCGCCGCATCTTCGATCAATTCTCCGAATTCTCCGGATGGATTTAGTTCCACCTGATCTTTCTGTGAATCTGCATGTATGACCCTTCAGAATGGGCTAGTGTTATACCATTCCCCCGCCCCCTGGCCTATATTTTATATAGGTTGGGTTGGCTCCGGATAGCAACGGCACTGTATAACATGTCGCTCACTACATGAGCTGAATCACCAGGGTACCTTTTTTGTTTCTGGCGGTCGATCACAATTGGCGGTCGAGTTGGATAGTTTGTGCGGGGTGGAGAGCTTTTACTCCGCACAAGGGGAATGATGATGGTATCACCTAGGGTTTATGGTAAGGCACCCACGAGGCAGTTACATAGTACTCCCGTTCATTGCTGTCTCTCGAAGTGGCCTCGCCGGAAATTATAATAACTCATTGAAGCTGCCATCCATATGCATGTCCGGCTCACAAGCGGTTCTTAGTAGGATGCAATTCACCGTTCAATCTACTCGCCGAACACCTCACGGTGCTGCGCGCTTGATGCGAGCATTATTCCTGGTCGGTGAAAACCCACCATGCTCCGTCCCGGCATTGCAAGGATGATAGGGGCTATCCCATATGGTCACACGACTGAGGCCATGCATGAATACCGAGTACACCCCTTCCCCCGTTGCGGCGTTTTGATTTATAGCAAGTGTCCCCTCTTTTTCTGGCAGGCGTTATCGGCTGCCTGAATGAAACCGGCCCGCCCCCTTTTTGTCAGAAGAATCAGGCGGGCAGCAAGAACTAGTGAAAGAAATACAGCATCCAAAGCAACCACTGTGTGAGAGACCAGTGTCATGGAGGGGGGTACGTCCGCTACGTGCAGTTGCTCTGGGTCATGCCAGATCTCGCACGAGAGGTACTCGGCAGATGCTAGTGAGCCGTTGCAATCAATATTCAGGCTCCGCAGAGCTGATGGGAAAAAGATTCCCCAAGGGCAGTGCTCTTTTTATTTATAGCGGTCTCGAAGAAGAGACGAAGAGGGAAGAGTGTTGTTGGTGAGTTGTGAGAGAAGGTGCGCGGTGCCTGCTCGATCGATCACAGGTCGAGACCCCATGAAAGCGTACGAACCACCCTAAAAAGCAAGCGGTGTGATTGCCTCAAGAAACGAGCAATAACTTCGGATCAGCTTGCACTGACATTTGAGGGTTCCGCCGCAATATACGATGATATCGGGTCTACTATACTCCCATGGTCCTACGATCCTACGAAGTACTTGTGTGTCTGGTACGTGTGTACGATGCGTTCGCATATATCACTCCTTACACTCGTACCCCTGAATCGTGCTGCTCTGTACCAAAGACTAGTTGTTGTTGTTGTTGTTCTCACATTAACTCGCATAATAATCAAGCCCGTGGTCACAGGCTCCAGTCACTCTGGAGCTGAGGAATACCCCAGGAAAAAACACACATAACCCAAGGTGGTACACGCATATATATATCACAGCTGACGCAATTCATGCCTCCACCAGAAACATATAAAAGTGAAATCTGGAGTCAGTCCACGATGTGCCAGGTCCAGGCCGGTGCATACGTCTCACTACTCATGCCTCCAAGAAACCAAATATTCCGATTGCCACCCAAGGAAGACTACCACGTATATATTACACGTAGTATCTATCACTCCGCATACGCACGACAGGCATAAGTCAATTGGAGAAAGAGAAACAAAGAAAAGAAAAGAAGATAAAGGAAAGGAAAGAAAAGAGAAGAAAAACGAAACAAAACGAAAAAGGCAAGCAAAGAGAAGAAAAAGACAAAGCAAGAAAGGACAAGGCAAGAAAGCAAGGAAAGAAGAAGAGAAGAAAAAGAAAAAAAAATAAAGAAAAAGAAAAAAAGAAAATTGTCATACTAACAGACCCTAGGAACTGGCTAAGGATGGCATTGGGCTAGTACCTACCCTTAACATCGAAATGATCCGATACTCTGAACATATCTACGTACTCACTCGTGTATACCAGTCGTGTATAACAGCACGTTATGCTGCTGTGTCCTAAAAGGTACGAGCTACGTATGCCAGATGACTTCGTACATGTACTTAACAGCGCAATCGATAGGCTACGATGGACTACCTAGTATTCCGTTGTACCACTAGCAAAGTTGCTATCCTCAACACGACCCCCCGATTGAAGTGGAATAGAATACGTCAACTTGTTGCTCAGCTATAAACTCGGATTACTCAATAACTTAGATACATTGTATGCTTGCTTGGTACTTGCTGCAAGTGTCATCAAACCTATTCCAAGTTGTTTTTCATTCTGACGCTCGTTACGCGGCCAGCGTACTTTGTCTGCAGTACTTATCTGTGGTGTTACGAAGCAAAATCAATCGCAGTTAAAGTTTCATCACTTCTTTGCCGCGTCGAAACAGCATGACCTGTAACCGTGCTTCATTTTCGACGGACGGTCATCCTTCTAAAACTAACACAACACCTACAACTCAAAACCAGGTAACCTGAAGGCAAATGACTGCTTTGACGGACGGGTTTAACGCATGGACTATCTATAGCGTACAAACCGAAAAATATCACACACAGAAACTTGGAAACCGTGCGGGTCTCACTATATATTTACCAGACAGACATGCTCAGTAGGGGGTCACTCCGTACGCTACAAAAAATACTACGCCAGTCAATGTTGGCCTTGTATGTATCAGTTCTAAAATGTCAAACTAAATCAGCAATGTTAATTATCAGTATATGACTTGTTGCAAAACCAAGGTAGAAATCCATGTGCGTACTGCGTAGTGAATGCATCTTCTCAACAATTCTCAAGCACAGAAGCAAAACGTGCAACAAATTTCAACGACTAGTGTGTTGATCAAGAAATAAAAATAACTACTAATAATACTTGCTGTAGCGGCCGACGACGTTTTTGAACCCCCCCCCGTACAAAAGGAACGTACGTGGTGCTACTACAAAGAAAAAAACTTGCGTAAATAGTCTAGCAGCTTAGCCACGTTTCCGACCGCCCTCCCGTACAGAGAATGCTTGTGGTACCACGACCACGGAGCCAGTAAATCTTGCCGCTACGTGGGTGCGACCGTGGACGGTGCGGAGGTCTTTCCTGGCGATCCAGATGGTGGCGACGCAGCAACCCCCGAAGCGAACATGTCCGTCCAGTCCCAAACGACGATGATGTCAAGCAACTTGAGCAGGCCTGAACAATGATGATGCTTTTCAGGTGTTCCAGCAACCCAAAGCGGTAAGTGATGTGGCAATTTCCAGCAGATACTCTCCACCAGCAACTCCAATAGATAAATGATGATGTTTGTGGCCCGCTGCCGAAAGAGACCTCTTCTGCGACCTCACATTGCTCTCGTGGCAACCCGGTAGCTCCGACAGTCCCCGAACTGTTCTGTGACGATTCCGGAAGGTGTCATTTTGCACGATCCCGAGCCGTCGCTCCGGCGATCCCGTGTTACGATAAGGCAACTCCTGGTATTCTCTTGATATTTATAACCAGAAAGCCCATGCATTTTCTTATGTTTTGGTTTAGCCCCGCATGCTTTCACGCGCTACCTGGTACATTTTAGTAGCCCTCCGCCGAAGATGGGCGCCAAACGTAATGAAGGCCATTTTATACTATCATACCAGGTACGACTCGTGTTTCGTCTCTCATACGTAGCGCAGCATAGCAGTATGAGTAGGTGCGTTCGTGCGTATGCGCAGCCGTTTTCACTCCAGCAACAGCAGCAGTGCAACAGCAGCAGTGCAGCAGTAGTAGTGATATCGGACCAGTCCGTGGCTCCGTTACGTACAGAAAGAGAAACGACGATAGAACAACCAGACATGACGTAATCGTAGCATCCCCCGTCACGTACGTACGCAACGAATTAAATGCCGAACCTTGCCAAGCAGTCGGATCACGTAATCGTGCCAGCCCCCATTTCGTATGTAGAAGTCGACGGTTTGAAGACATTTCAACTCGAAAACCCAGTTGGACGAGACGCGACGAACCACGCAATCGAAAAACGACCATATATCGACCAGTCGTGTACTTGAAAGCTACGCTTCGATCACTCGGTCGCGTTTTTTGTATTTGCACAGCAGAACGTTGTTCGTCGTTGGAGTAGAACTTCGTCATTGTACGGGGTGTTGCTCGTAGCTGTTCATACGTCAGTAACCATCATGTCGTTACTTGATAACACTTAAGAGTTATCTGGTATACATTACGACCTGTTCGTACAACAGACAGTTACGTATAGTAAGTCTGTTAGATGTCGTTTATCGATGCGGTATTTAGCATGCAGAAATCTCAGCAATATCTTGGATACATGATGCACAGCAGCTTACTGGTTAGTCATATCCAAAAGCTGGTACATGTAGTACTTACGAGTAATAGTACGAAAAATAATGCGGCGCAATAACGTACCGATAGCAACTTTCATGGAATATGATTTCAGGTTGACCGTCGGGACGTTGACGTCGCTAAGCTCCCAGAAGCAAACCTCAGGGAATATTGCCATAGGTACGGTAGACCACGAGCAAGCCTCAGGAAACGTTGCTGTAGGTAGATCAGACAACTACTCGTAGAGCACATCTGTCCGTGGATTAAGGCATTGTGCCGTCTCGATCAGGTGATGATCAGGTCCACCTCGATCACTCCTCTTTGCTCACTATCAGCTCTCATCTGCTGAGCAAACAAATCATCAATCAACATATCGGCCTGGGGTCGCCGAACAACATCTTCTCTGCTAGAGCTCTCTGCTCTTGTAGGCTCACCTAACCGTGGCCTTCGTTTGCCTCAAATCATATTTTTAGGCTGTGTCTTCACCGGGTCATCCGAAAGCGAGCCTACGAGCGTACACCAGCTAAGAGCTGATACACGCCACATGCCACCAAAGGATTAATATTTTTGGCGTGTTTTTCCCCCAGTATCGCTGGAATATATCCTATTTTTTTTGTTTCGCGTGTTTTCTTGGCGTGTTCTATTTATACCTGGGCCCCAGGAGGTTTTCATCGGGGACTTGCGCTTTAATTTTTCTCATCAAATTCATTTTTTTGGGGGGTTCAGACAGGTATAGGGTGGGCTAGTGTTATGGTATTCCCCTGGGAGCCTAACAAGGCGTAAGATATGGGATACGGCTGGATATAAAAGGGTTTCACATGCCTTTGAAGGCATGTGCGTATAGGGAAAAAGGGGATGATGCTGTTGACTCGCGGAATTGAACGCTATTCAGTTCGTCCATGGCGTGTGTGGAACTAGCACAAGAGCTTACACCTAGTACAAGTGAGTGACCAACGCGAAACCTGCCTAGTAGAAGAAGCCTGCAAAAAAGAAAGGGTGGCCTGCTGTCCGTAACTGCCTCTTCACCTTATTATATTAACACGAGTGAGGAGCTTCAGAAAAAAAAAAAAAAACTGGGCGCACCTGCACCGCGGCATGGGTCACAACAACAAAAAAACAGCGGCCGGTATTGTCACGTGACTTGCAAAAGAGGTGCACCACTTTTTTTCTGAGATTCCTAACTTTGGGAGCTTAAGAGCTCTCCCAGAAACGGATTTGGAGCAAAAAAACAAAACTGCTACGTACCGGATGAAAAAATCCATGGCCTAGGTACACAACGAGAATCATGCCAAAAAATGACCTATTATTTATTTTTTTCCGACGATTCTGGGTTAAGGAGCCCCGTCATTCAGAAAAAAGTTTCGCCAAAAAAAGGTATACCTTAATACCTCAATTGTAGAATACGTCAAAGATGAAGATGAGAACTTGTATCGATCCTAAAATTTTGTCGATCTCGCAGCGCTGACGATATTTCGTAATAAAAATAAAAATAAAAAATAATGCAAAAAAACAAAAAAAGTGTTTTGTTTTGTTTTGTTTTTCGTTTTTTGTTTTGTTTTGTTTTGCGACGATTTTGGGATAAGAAACCCCGTCATCCAGAAAACGTTTCGGCCAGAACGGGCCACCTCTATCGTGAAAGACGCGCCGAAAACACGGACATACCAAGCAACGCGGGCTACCGGGACCGGGGAATCACAGGCGGATTTCAGTGGTGCGCCCGCTTCAAGACCACCCCGTGACAGGCCTCTTTCCGTGGTCTTCTTCTCTACCGTGTGTAACGATGAGCCGAAACAATGCAGGTAGCACTATCACATACTCAGGCATGGTATTGTCTTTTGCTACGACACTGCGGCAACCATCCGACGCTGGTTCCGTTTGTTTTGGTTATGGTTGCACGCCAGTTTGCCCGGTGTTTTCTGTTGGTTTGTTTTTGTCATCATCTCCCGAAAAATCTTGAACCGGATGGCCTTAAAAATGGGTACTCAATGCAATGACAATTTACCCCGCTTATAGCCGAAGTTTCAACGCAACGGAGTTTTGCACGACACATACGCCGCATGGTTCATACCAGTACTACTACGTGTATGCGGCGCGTTCACGCCGTAGAGGGCCACACTTGCCATTTGACAAGTGGCTATGCATGCATAAGACACTTATTTTCAATAAGAAACAGGGTCATAAGAAAGCCAGGCTGCTACGTACAGGAAAATAACAGGGCTTTCCGCGGGTCATGATCTGGCCCGTGTGTCGGGCCAGGAAGATTTCAATAAACTCGCGTGTCGAGTCGGGTCGGTCAAGAGATAGTTGAAATATCATGGGTCGGGTCGGGTCGGGTCGGGTCGGGTCGGGTCTGGTCGGTATCGAGATAATGGAAATATCATGGGTTGGGTCGGGTCGGGTCGGGTCACGAGTTTATCTAAATCTCACAGGTCGGGTCGGGTCGGGTCAGGTCACCTTGTTCTGATCCGACCCATGACAAGTGATCCGACCCGTGAAGAGCCCTGGAAAACAAGAACTTCGGTAGTCGTTACACATAAGTTATAGTGTACAGTCACCTCTCCAGAATAAGAAACCCAACCTGAGCCAGTATTTTTTACTCTGTTTTTTAGTAGGTGTCCTTTGCTGTATCTGGGTCCCGAAGGGGTAGTTGAATGGAGCTAGACTGTAACAGGGTCAGTTTACCCTTCTAACGCGTCCAAAACGATGCTATCATCCTAACTCTTATATTGAGGTGCTACTCTCGCTGTGCCCTGATTACGAAAGAAGCAGTACGCAGCAGGCCCGACTATGCTGTTTCACTTGGTCACTCACGGGTGTTGTTGGTATCATTCATACCGAACCTCTTGCGTCCTGACATGACTCCTGAGATTTGTCAGAGATGGCAAGGGGTTTTCAAACTCTTTCACAGAAATAGCTAAGCCTCCACAACAAATAGATGGGGACGGGATATCGTAACACTAGCCCACTCTAAAGTGCCGTATATAAAATGTGAGATCGAATATTTTGCCGAAACTCATCTTTGCAAGCTGTGTTTGATACTCCGATCGCGCGTATTACGGGTTGTGTGTCCTCATTAAGGATATAGGTCGGCGACTCCCCTTGCAACTACAGTGTAGCTATCAGGGTCAACAGGGTGATATTAGGCGGTCTGTGCGCGGAAACTATAAAACCCGTTTCTGAGGGGGACAAAATCTGACAGCTATGGAAGGAAATGCATCAGTTTATCAAGTGAATCCTGTAAGTCGAATAACCGGTGAGAGGAGGGAGGAGTTTTGAAGGACGTGGGGGCCTGATTTTGGTCAAAAGGGGGTCGGGAGGGGGAGAGGGGGGGGAGGGGACGGGTGGGGCAGCTCAATTTGTGCGTGGAAACTTTAAATCCTTCCTGTGGGGGAGGGGGGGGGGATGTGGCGGGGGGGGGCGGGGGGCGGGGGCGGAGGGCTTTAGGTCGCATAGATGTAGGGGTTTGCTTTACGCGTGGTGCTAGGTCTAGGCGATGGTGCGGGTGGTGGGGAAGGAGGGGGCGTTGGGGGCGTTGGGGGGGGGGGGGATTGCAGCAGTGGCATGGACGGCTCTAAAACGATAATGAGGCGATATCCAGTGCGTGGAAGTGTTTATTACTCTGGCGGATTTCGATTTTAGGTGGGGCGTTTAAGCAAGAGAGAGCGAGGAAAAAAAAAAGGGGGGGGGGGGCGGGGGCGGGAAGGGTTTTCAAGAGGTTTAGGTCACATACAATATTAAAATACACTCCAGCTATGAGATCAAGGATTTGGTCGACACTGATCTTCGCAACATTGTGTGTGATCCTCCGATCGCGCGTATTAAGCATATATGCAAGAGCATTGCTATACGCGCGGTGCTGGATCTAGGCGATCGTGCGGGGTGTGGGGAAGGAGGGGGCGTTGGAGGGGGGGAGGGGGGATGAATGAAAGCTACGTCATGGATGGCTAGAAAGACAATGACGTGATATCAATTGCTTAGAAGTGTTTATTACTCTGGCCGATTTCGATTGTAAGTGGGGCGTTTGAACGAACTGGGCGGGGAACAAAAGGGGGGGGGGAGGGCGGAGATGAGTTGGAGCTACGGCATGGATGGCTAGATGGATAATGAGATGATAGCAGCTGGCTGGTAGTGTTTACTACTCTGGTAGATTTTGATTTCAGGTGGGGCGTTTGAACAAGAGGGACCGGGGGGGGGGGGGGGGGGGGGGGGGCATTTCAATATGTGCGCGGAAACTATAAACCCTTAAAGGGGACGAACCTGACGGTTGCAGCAAGAAGACACCCCTTTATATCACCCGCCTGGTAATGTTTATTATTCTAGAAGGTTTGATGTTACATGTAGTATGCACCCCAGTTCTTAGGTGTAGTAAACAACGTGTCAAAAGCTTCACAATTTGTTATTGCACATGGATCGAAAGATAGAATATTTCAATCGATAGGTAAAATCATGTAGATACCATTATTTTCTGACATCGCAAATTATAGGAAAGAGATACATATTGCCAAATACAACAGGCGAGGTGATGTGGTCATGCAATGTCACCGTCATGAATTGAGAACGAAAGGGAAATGCGAATCGGTATTGTTTTGAAAGGGACGCTTAGTGTACACGCGCTCAATTACGTTACTTCGTTAGTCATACTTCGCTTGGCATAGGTTGGGAGGCGATCATGCAGACGGTATGTACGGAATACCCTACGTCATAAGTTTGTACTTTACCGCAATTTTAACATATCTGTCTGTACCTCCTTTTCACATTATTATTGTCTCACATATACGATTTTACGCCTATGATTTTTACCGTGCCGATGTGGGGCTCTGAGGTCGCCAAATCTAAGAGAGAGATACATCTTACAAATACACCAAGCGAGGTGACGTGGGCATGCGATGTCACCACTATTGAACGCGAGGGTGACTTTACTTTGTTAGGCATATGCTACTGCGTTTGGTAGAGGTTGTCAGGCGTTCATGCAAACGGCCGGAGGCACGAAATACCCTGCGTAATAGGTTGGTAGTGTGGTCTACCGCAGTGTTAACATATCTGTCTACTTCTTTTTCACATTGTTATTGTTAGTACGATTATACGCCCTGTTTTCTCCCCAAGGTCGTCGAAGATGTTGTGGTCCTGTAGATGTCGCGTCCATGTCTGGTGTTCTTGTTAGTGGTGCTAATGAAAACATGCCCTAGCGCGTAGTAGATGATCGCTGAGTGGTGTTCCTTTCCTTTACATCAAGCCAGGTAGTATATGTCAACGCAACCGCTTGCTTGAAAACGACAAATAAAATTTCTCACACACCTGATAGAGAGGAGGCGCGGCCCGAAGATTGTTTAGTATACCGACGGTCAGGAACAGGTTATCGAGCAGCGCACTTCATTTTTACTACCGCTCCTCACTCCACCTAAAACACTACGGGCATGCGTTGGACCCAGTTCGCTGATGCCCAAAACCAATTGCAAAGGAGGTGATGTGGCGGCCGAATGCTATAATGATGGGCGCTGCTACGATTACCTCGTCTCTTGTTCTGTTTGTTCTTGCGCTCTTGATGAACCTGGTATTTGGCAACGAGCAGTTTTGACGTATTTTAGGGGTGTGTAAAGACTATATGTAGACTATGCGATGCTTCTGAGTCGTAGGGACCTCAATTTGGAATCCAGGGTACATGGGTTCCATCTTTTGACTGGGTTTCGTATGTAGACGTGTATGTGGTTTTAGTGTGGGGGCATACTTGGTTGATGTTCTAGACTTCGTTATCGTGTTGTTTCAGAGGGGTGTTTTCGAATACATATTATTTCGTGTCCACGTGGTTGTTGCTACATGTGTATGTTTTGGTTGATGTTCTAGGCTTCGTTATCGTGTTGTTTCAGAATGGTGTTCTCAAATACATATTATTTGTGTCCGCGTGGATGTTGCCACACGTGTATGGTTTAGTTGATGTTCTAGGCTTCGTTATCGTGTTGTTTCAAAGTGGTGTTTTTGAACACGTATTATTTTGTGTTTGCGTGGTTGTTGCTATACGTGTATGTTTTGGGTGATGTTCTAGACTTCGTGATCGTGTTGTTTCAGAGTGGTGTTTTCAAATACATACTAGTTTACAGTGGTTGGGGGGGTGGCCTGTTGTGCATATCCGCAAAACGTATTGATGTACGCCGAGAAAAATGCTTCGGGGGGCTAAAAACTAAGTTGCGAGGGACGTTTGGAATTTTCAACGTTCCCCCTCGCGGATTTTGTCAAATGTGATTAAATGCATATTTATCCCTGGAGATAAACATGCAACAACCAACCTTGACAACTATGGGTTGTAGTGGTATCATAATACACTTAAAATACCGTCACTGTTCATAGTTTGGCTATGGGTGTATTCTTTTTTTTGCTACACTGTGTGGGTTGAATAGGAATACTTCGCGAGGCTAGGGTTGAAGCCTTGGAATGAAAGTGTACAAGAAGGTATGTGATTAGCCTGCTTATTGAATACTTTGGTGTGGACGAAGTAGTGGGAGGTTTAACGCGACAGATATTGCAGTGTTATATGATACTTTTCATGTGTTTAAACCTGTGGCATGTTTATTTGCGGCCAGGGAGGGAGGCGGTGGGGTAGTGGGGGGAAGAAAAGGAGTTTAAACCTATGAGATAGTTATGTTTAATCGGCTAGGAAGGGAGGGAGGGGCGCGGGGGGGGGGAATCCGGTGCTTTGTCTCTTGTCTATCTACTGGTTCCGATTTTCCTACCAATTGGACGGCTACATTAGCCTTTCGTAGCAGTGTGAAGTTTGATAACATCTTTTTAACCTAAGGTGTGTGGGGGGGGGGTTAGTGAGTTTGTGGTGAGGGTATACAAGGTCGCAGCATTATACTATACTTCTTGTGTGTGTGGACGCATGTGGCATATTTCTGTGTATTGGGGAGGGAGGGGAAAAAGAGAAAGGGGGAGGAGGGGACCATGGGGGAGGGGGGGACAAAGGGGGTAAAGAGGGGGGGGGGAGGGGCTGGGGGGAGGGCGGGGGGGGGGGGCGGGGGGTTGGAAGCGGGTTTCCCCCCGCCCCCCTTTGGATTGTTTGCCTTTATCGTTTTTATCTACTAGTTCCGAAACGTCTCACAATCTATTGACTTTTTCAGCCTTTGTAGCATTTCAATTTGTGAAGTATATATAACCACTCTTCATACGTCACGATAGTAAATCCGCAAGGGACTCGAACAAATTTCAAGGGGGGCATAATAAAGCATGCCCGGGTGGGTCGAAATCTCCTGAGAGCCGACGTGTTCAGACAAGCCTACTTGCGTAAGTTGCCGTCAACCACCCAGATGTCTCGGGTCACTCAGGCTACCACGTTATATTATAAAAAATTATATATCATATGCAGATGCATGGAAAACCACGAGGGTGCGAGGATACCATTTTTTTTTTTTTGCACACTTCTACTTGCCAGCTTCTGGACAAGCCGTGGTCACAGGAGTCGTCCCTTCTCCCCCCCCGGTTCTTTCCTTCAATTTTTATCGCGCATAGGGTTCAGCAATCCCACTGCTCGTCGATTCTTCATCGAGTGTCGCTAACTCACGCTCTCGAGCTTTCCGCACGTCAATTTGTGCACAAGAAAAAGTCCCCACGAATTTATACGAATATGCACTCGGCGGGGCTCGAACTCACGAAACTGACCTATACCAGGCTCGAGGATAACCTGGTACGCCACCGGGGCGACCGGCTCATCATAACGCTTATCAGGGTGGGTGAAGGTCTCGCTGGATTAACAGCACAACGAGAGAACCTATAATTTTCAGTACACCACCGCTTATGTTACAAGGCCTAACCTGACTTTACTAACTACCTGGAGGACAAAGACCGCATACCTCGCAAGACGAGACACTCCATCGAGGGGCACTCTGAGGTGTTCCCTCATCGTTGACTCTCGAGAGTGCGGTTACGCACACAACCCACCTCGGTATGTTGTCAGCCGATGAGTTAGGCTGTTGTAAAATAGCCGAAGCTACAGTTTTCCAAAAATCCAGTCGGCGTGTTCCATACCATAAACGCATCGGACACAAGCTACGGTCCAGGTGCAACAACCATTTTTCTTTTCCGAGGCTCCTCACTTGAGGAACTCTATTTCAAATACGTCAAACACGTCAAACACGTCAAATACGTCAAATACGTCAAAAAACGTCAAAAAACGTCAAAAAACGTCACCCCAAAAACGATTTTTAGCGTAAACCGAAAAATATATATTTTTTGTGATGTGGAACAAACCCTCCCGTGGCCCTAGCGCTACTAGAGGCATACAAAAAAAGTTTTGTTGCCAATTTTGTTCCTTTAATACTCCAGTATATATTTCCCCGACGATTTGGGAGTTATGAATCCCGCTCATTTCCAACCCCCAGAAAGGCTTCTAGTCTCTTGACTCCCGAGTGTTTTGTCCCCTCGTGTCGGGAGTGCGGTGCTAAAAGGGCTAAGCAGATGTTCTAGCTCAAATATCGTTTCCGCTATCGTGACACGCGTCATCCCTCGATGCTCGCACTCTCCCGGTTGCCTGAAAAAAACGGCTTGGAAACACGTCCGAGAATGTGTGTGCATGTCGCCATGCGTGTTACGCGGTACAACGGTGAGTGGGCTCCCCGATTTAAGAACACTCCATGACAAAGCGAAAACAGGCGCTCTTAGCTACGCTTTTGTTTTTGCTTATCCCGTCCGTTATCTTCGCACTTTTCATATCTCCTTCTCCGTCCCTAGGCGCTACCCCGACCCGGGGTCACCGAGCAGGCGCTTCTCCTCCCTTCCCACTACGGTACGCGCCTTCCTTTTTATCGCGAGAAGGGTACAGCGCTCTCTTCCCTCGCCGACTCCCGCGAATTGCGCTTACCCACGGTATAGAGAGCTCTCGACAGCCGGTGTTTCTAGAAATAGAAATCTCCGTATCGAGATTCGAACCCCTGACTCCAACCTTGGTATCACTCGAGGTTAAGCACTAGACCACCGGGGCGACCGGCACATTGCTATTATCTTTAGTGAGACATAAATTAAATACCAGCAGCTTTTATTTAGTGTAGGCGGACATGTCTATCTTTGACCTCTCTTACGTCCCGAACGCTCTTACATCCTGGGCGCCCTTAAATTGGGCTACCCACTAAAAAACAATTGTGACTTTTTTGCCCGGTAGCTCAGAAACGAACACCTTTCCACTCAGTCAGCTATGGCGAGAAGCGCGCCCACTAAAGACAGCGTGTGATGACCCCAAGTTACGGCAAGCGGAGAAACCCCATTTTCTCTACACCAAAACTATCCACTAGACCACGTAGTCGCTAGTGTGACTCAAAACTAAACATGTGATTGTGAGTTCAAATCTCGCCGGCTTCACATTTATTATTTTCAAGCGTGCACGCCAGAGAACATTTTGAATTGTTGTGGCGGTGTATTCCTAGACGCTTGCCCAGTGGCGAGGGAGGTCCCAGGAGATCAATGCTAGGCGAGAGTGGTGACACATGCCTGGTACGAGTCCCAGAGTATTTAAGTTGTTAGTTATATAGAACTCCCCACTAGACCACATAGTCACATATAGTGAATGAGCGGTCTAGTGGATATTGTAGTGCCTCATAACTAACACGGCTCTAAGCTACTGGCGCGAACGGCCCTGAATAAGCGGTCTAGTGGATATTGTAGTGCCTCATAACCAACACGGGTTTAGGCTACAGGCGCGAACGGCCCCTTTACAAAATGCGAGCTTGACCAATAACGCCCTGCAGATGCACGTCGCGCAACACAAACGCACAAAAGCTGATGGGATAGACGGTCGCGCTAGAGACGTGGAGCCGCTGGAACAAGATGCTGACACGTGCTGTACGAAAGGATAAGTTGTCTAGTGGATATTGCAGTGCCTCATAACTAACACGAATCTAAGCTACTGGCGCGAACGGCCCTGAATAAGCGGTCTAGTGGATATTGTAGTGCCTCATAACTAACACGGGTTTAGGCTACAGACGCGAACGGCCCTGTACCTCCCTTTAAAAAACGCGAGCTTGACCAAAAACGCCCTGCAGGGCACGTCGCGCAACACGAAACGCATAAAAGCTGATGGGATGGACGCTCGCTCGCGCGAGAGACCTGGAGCCGCTGGAACAAGATGCTGACACGAGCTAAACGAAAGGGGTATCGTAGCGCGTCTGAGCCAAAATATTTGTAATACAGTAAGGCGTTCTGAGTAAGGCGGTCAAAATCGCCTGTCGATAGAGGTGCACCACTTTTTTTTCTAATACTACCCCTCGATTTGGGAGCTTACGATTTCTCCCAAAAAACTGATTTGTTGTTCGAGAAAATCAAAACTGCTCGTACCGGATGAAAAAAAACAAAAAAAAACATGGCTTAGACAACACAACAAGAATCGTGCAAAAAAAAAAAGAATGGCCTGTTTTTTTTTTTTTTCCGACGTTTTTTTTTGGGTTAAGGAGCTCCGTCGTCCAGAAACCGTTTCACACCAAACTGTTACCTCTATCGTAGCATGCGTCGGGCGCAACAACAACAGGGGAAATTGCACTCATAACCCGGAATGAATACGGCGGCTCCCCTCTACAAGGCGGGTCATGTTGCTCTCGCACACTACGGCCTTACTGGGGGACCCCTATATAGTGCTGCTGTATCATTGGACTTTTTAAAGAATAAATATTTTTCGATATATATCTAGGCCCATACGAGTTGTTCGTAGGCATCACTTTCCTATTTTCTCGGATTTTGTGTCTAGGAAAAGGCATATGCCTCCTCGAGGGGTTAGGAGCCCCAGAAAAACGTTTGGTGTACCTCACCTCTATTCGTTAGCTCCAGGCTGGGTAGGTTTCAGGCCATTGTGTTCCGTCTCTCCCAACACAGGGTAGAGGCAAGTCGTGAAGTGAGCCGGTGTCGAGAAGAGCTCACAGTCTACCATCAAGGATACAACCCAAGTACTATAGGTGTCCCACAATAGGCCAACAGCCCGAACCGGCACGAAACTGATATGAGTAACTGTCATACGGAAATTTCTACATCAACATCGTCTACCGTACCGTGCGTCGGTCCTAAAAATGTATAGCGCGTGCAGCTCACCCTTGATGCCGCTCGCCGATGTTTTTTTTTTTTTTTTTTAATCCTCCGGCGGATGGGGACAAAAACAAACAAAGCTTAAGCTCACCGCACTTCCGCGTATTTTAGTACAGGCCGTTTGTCAAACTGAACTCAATTTTGGTTCGCAACCCAGCGCTAGCAGGCGTGTATCCTTCAGTTGTTCCCGCGGTATCGACAGCCCGAGCTGTCCCTACCGGCGCTCACCGTTACTACTCCAGCAACGCAAGCTTCCGTTCGTTGTATGTGGATGCGCGAGGATATCGAACAACCGACATGATATCTGGGGATCAGGTGCGGCGGAGATAGCCACCCTTGAAAAGTAACCCCTCCCGATAGTGTGGGACGTGCGCCATCTCACCCACTAACAAAACCCCCGGCCGAGAGAAAACAGCCTTCCGCCTCAAAGAGTTTCGCGTTTGGTGCACGCAATCAATGTCTGCCTGGCCGGTGGAAGCCCGACGTGCTCTATGCCGATATAGCAAGGGTGTGTGAGGGTCCATGGTCTGACAAACTACGACCATGCATGCTCATGATTACCCCTGCTTCTGCCGCCGCAGCCGTGGTCCGATCTTGATCTTCCCCGCATATTTTGGGGAAACGAAGAAGAACGTGTTGAAAAAAAAAAAAAAAAAATCGTTTTATGCGTGAATTTATTGTGCACGAGCCACCAAAACATACATGATCGTGGACGTTACTGCGAAAACACGCATGATCGTGGACGCTATTGCGTTTTTCTGTTTGTGTCGCGCAGTACCTGCATGATGATGAGGAGTGGTTTTCTCCTTATTGCTGGGGTGGTGGACGTTAAAGACCACGCCGCGCATTGATTTTCGGGTTGCAAATGTATCCACAATACTATGCAGGACAGGACAGCGGAGGAAACAGCCACCAAGAAAGGCAGAGGCTGGGATTCACAGGGGAAAAAAGTATTCAAGAATCCAATGAATATACTGAAGCTAGCGTAGAAGGCCCTGTTTTACCAAGCAAGAAGTACAGCCTAGCCCAGCACCCATTGTTCCCGGTCCTTGCGTCAGCTAGGAATAGGATTGCCCTGCACTGGATAAGGCTTATACCGTGCCGGGGGGAGTGTGGAGATCCGTTTCACGTTCGGAAGCGTGCCACTACATCGGTAGCACTTTTCGTCCGAAATGGGTGTTCTGAGTGACGTGGCTCCTTAACCCGAAATTGTCGGAAAATAAATAAATAATAGGCCGTTTTTTTTTGCGTGATTTCTCGTTGTATGCCTACGCCATGAGGCTTTTCATCCGGTCGAAGCTTGTGTTTTTCTTTCAAACAATACTTTAGGGAAAGGTCTTGACCCCTTTAGAGCCCCCAAACCCCTCCCTATACTGTGTTCAAGTAGGTTTGTCCCTAAAACGGGTTTCCAGTTGTGAAGGCGTTAAGCTCTCAAATTGAGGAACCTCAGAAAAAAAGAGAAAAAAAAACTAGTGCACCTCTATCGTAGCACGCGTGTTGTACCGGTCTCTTCCCATCCGTGATCGTCACCTGTCGTGGTGGGTGTTGCATCGAAACTTCGATATATCGAAGTATCCGATATCGAACTTTCGTTGTGCATATTTCTATGTTATCGAAGTACCTGCTATCCGATATCGAACTTTCGATGTGCATATTTCTATGCGTTATCGACCGCGTCCTGTTTTGTAGCCTTCTGCTTCGTCCCCTGGCATCCTCATATTTTGATGCTGACAACGACACGATTTTGTTTTGCGGGACGCGACGATGCATCGCATACCGAAAAATCGTGTCAACTGGATTTTTTTTCGCTTATCGGTATCATCGTATCATGTACAACTCCATTCTCACTCCATACGTCGAAGTACCAATTTAATAGTTGCCTGATTCGTAGAAGCAAGGCGTTTTCAGTGCGTTTCAGAGAGAACGACAAAAATCCCCCCCACCCCACACCTCGCACTGTGATCGATTGGTGGTCATTTCCACGACTTTTCACGGGTCACGGCCCCAACCCGCGGGTCAGGCCAGGAAGCTTTCACTATCTCGTGGGTCGAGTCGGATCGGGCCAGGAGGTGTCCAGAATCTCACGGGTCGGGTCGGGTCGGGTCGGGTCGGGTCAGGAGGGTTTCACACCTCACGGGACGGGACGGGTCGGGTCGGGTCACCCTGGCTCGACCCAACCTGCGAAAAAGTGAACCGAACCATTGGCTAGCCCCGGTATTTTCCAGGTGGTAATGTCGTTTTTTCTTCGTAATTTCTCGAGAGCCCTCTGCGACAGGGGCAGGGAGACGTCGTCCTCGGTGACGTTGCATGGACGGGAGAAAGGGTTTGTATGGTTGATGTTTATGATGTGCTATGCTGCGCTTACTTATTTGGGAGTTCGATGTCATGGGAGGGATACTACTACTGTGGAACCGCACCCACCCATGAAGTTTGGGGGCAAGGTAAAGTCGCAATCTTCCTGGGATTTGGTGAAATTACTTCAAAATATGCGTCAGCTGTGGTTCTTCGACCGGCTGATTCACTTGAGTGGTCGATGCTCATCTTTGCAAGATTCGTGAAACTTCTTCTTCGCCAGCGATTTTTTATAGATGTTTTCTTCTTTGAGGATACCTAAAGCATACGTAGGGAAAGGAAGCAGTACCTCGTAGATAAAAGGAGGAGAAGATGTGGGGAAAGGAAATGGGGAGGAAATGGTTGGCAGAAGATACCACTGCTTTATGGAGGGATATGTATAGGTCCACGGCTCTCCCCCCTGGATGCTGCTACGACGGTCAACAGGACCATCTTACCGAGGTGATTTCGGTCCATATATTCTTGCTGCGCACTGCTACTATACAATCTGTATGGAGGAAGAAAAAAAGATGAAATCGCAATACACATCATACCTGGAATTAACAAGAAAAGGTGGGATCAGGATCAGTCTTTTTCGTCATCAAAAGGATCCCGGTAGACTATCGCCTGCGAAGAAGGTGTTGAAAACTCCATTTTATCCTGAAGAAACATCAAACGTCGTTGGATGCGCCTCGCAAAAAGGCCACGTACTAATAGCGGTCCGAATTAGAAAAAAGCGGGCCCGAATTCCCTCGTTCCCCGGGTCAAACACGCCTGCGAAGGTGGTGAAACCTCCTTTTTTTGGATTTCAAAGTCACTTTCTTGTAAGAGTTGGCCTTAGGAGTTAGATAGGAGGTGTACCTTGGAATTGCACCCACCCACGATGTTTGAGGAGACTGATTCTACGATAGGTACCCCCCCCCAAAAAAAACAGTGATTTTCTTCTTTTTTTCTTCAACGAACGTCTCGTGGCTGATCGACACGAGGAAGGATGCTTTGAAAAAGTATCTTCATTTATTTTCTTGTTTGCGAAGGAAGGGCTATCGAACGATGGTGTCGGGGTGGCGGTGGCAAGGGATGCCGAGCTTTTCGGGAGAAACGGTCAGGATCGGGTTCCAAAACCGGCAATTTCAACAAAGAAAAGTTGGCAGGGGGTCACCGCAGAACGGCCCAGGGCAAAGGGGTTTTGAAATTAACACGAAAGTGTGAAATGATGATTGGTGCCTTTGTACAACGGCAACGGTAGGCACTCCTCAATCAGGTGTCGCGATAGGTCGACAACAGCAGTGTCCTCCCGGCGGGATATCTGGTATAGGGCGGGACAACCGGTTAAGGGTTGACAGGGGCGTACCGAAAGCACAGCAGCGGCAGATAGTCAGTACCTGTATACATCTGTGTCACAGGCATGTCGCGACGGTTCCTCGTTATAGACAGGTTCGCGTGGAGGTTCCGAGAAAATCGAAGCAGCGTATCGTAGCTTGGCAACCACACACAGATGAATGGTAAGTTTTTCGGCTTAGTTTTGACCTCTTTAGAATTGATGCACAACTCACCGGCGTGTTCTGGCCCCAGGGGACAAAGGGGGGGGGGTTCCATCGGGCGATGACCACGTCGGAGGGCGAATAACCACCCGTCGAAATTTCCTGAAAACGTAAAAACCACCGAAATTTTAGAAGTTTTGCGAACTGGTTGAGCGACCCAGAGGTTAGATTGTATCTTCGACAATTTTTGAAGTTTGGCGTCGAAGCCGGCTTAGTAGGTACTCTGTCGAATCGCAACCGAAACTTTTGGAGATCTGCACTCCCCCATGTAACTATAGAGTAGTATGGGCAGGGCTTGAGCACGCTTATCTTGCGATTGATCGTAAAGTTCCAAAAGCGCTGCTATTCATACGATCAGCAGAGGAATCTGCCAAAAAAAATAGCCTACACTAATTCCTAGTAGACTGTCAGCGATAAAGCTGGATGCGTTTTTAAACGGAGGTTAAGCACACATTAACCTACGGCGTGTAGCAGTCCAGGACAGGACACCTACCGCAATAAGAAACAGAGACACTGACCAAGGCTGGATTTGTAATTTCCGAGAGGGTGCGCTCTACACTAACTGCAGCATGATGGCTATCATGGCTCCCGATTGTTCAAGTTCTTGTAAAAATTAAGCCTGTTTATCCTTGTTTCTCTGCTTCTTATTAGATGCCTTGTTGTACCGTGGGTAGGGACATCTGTGTGAGCGCATCGGACAGCGCAGACTTTCGGCGCCCCATGAGGGACACCATGTGTGGGAGCGCGTGGTGTGTTGTGCTCGCACCAGCCGATACGCGCGAGTGCCGTAGGCTTTCGGCAACTTTTACAGACCGCAAATTACTATCTTCTGCAGCTGGCTTCGAGTTAGCTGGTCGCAGTGTAGGTCTTGCGGTGGCCTTGAATGCTGTTGTTGTTGTCGTCGTTGCTGTTGTGCTCATCGCTGTGCTCTAGTAGGTGGTCACGCGGCAGACTCTACTTCAGGAATAAACTTGAAAAAAAAAAACGTCTTCATAGGGGGTGTAAGGCCGAGGGAGGGGGGGGGGGTGCATCCCGTCGGGAGCTATCTATGTGAACCGGCGGCGACACCGGCGGTGAAAACGTTTTGTAACCGAATTCCACATGCGGCAACGAGGTGTCCCACAGTCATACCCTACGGCGTTGGTCGACCAAACCATCCGCTAGCGCAGCTGGGCCATTGGCATCATAGGCCCACCCGGTCAACATCGCCTCTTCGTTGCCGATGGGATTATTGCGAGCAGATCCGAGTTTCGAATTTTGACTGTGCCAGTAAACAGCGACCCCTTTCGAATTGCCTGATGAATCTGGCCGCCATCGGCGCACACGAGTTGACGACAGTCGTGGCGGCACTACACCATTGTCACTGTTTGCTGCGAAGTTTGACGCGATTATTCCCAAACGGTAAGTACACCGCGTGTTCGCGCCGAGTGAGACCTTCGCGTATCAACTCATGAAATCATTGCTGCAGAGAAAACGAGGCTAAACTGCGGACACCCTCGCAAAGGGGTGCATAGATTTGTTGACCAGGGTGTCCCAGCGACGCGTCCAGCCGCTAATTGTGCGGCAGACATGGTGTGCCATGTCGTCTGCGCGCTGACTACAACAAACCGAAAATAAAGCGTAGTAATAGACTTTTCTCCGCGGCGGCGTCACCGGGAAAAGGGGGTGAGGTAGTCGACGCAAAATGGCAAGAAAATTACATTAATCTCCTCGGTCATTTGGCAGTCGGGGCATTGGCAGTAACACCAAGAAGCAACACACGGACGAGCAATCATCCAGAAACTCTGTCGTAAGTCCGTCAGCACAACAACCCGTAAAGGGTGCATCGAGCCGTGGATCGCGACCCGCAGGATACATCTGACCGTAGAGCATGGCCCGTAGGGCACATCTAGCCGTAGAGCATGACTCATAGGGTACACCTAGCTGCTGAGCGTGTATCGTGCCGATTTTGATCGAGATTGGTTGCAACCCCCCCCTTCGATCTTCAACTCTTCCTCCTCCTTCATTGTTTCATCGTTAATTTTGTCTGCTTTACGCGTGTGGGCCCAGAGAGCGCCTTTTTTTGTCATGCACTATTTCGAGTGAAGCTCACGGGCCCGCTTGACCCTTCACGACCGCGCCCCCGTTATGGAGGAGATATTGCTTAGACTTAGAGTCATGATGTACACCGGTAGCAGACCAGGACTGCGGGTATGGCATTAGTAGGGGAGATGTTACGACGGTGCTATGATATACCCCTATTTTCACGAGTCACTCTGTACGTCACTGACCGAAAAACGCCGCTTTAGGCGATTAGGCTAGGCGCAGAGCAGCTAACCATCCTATCGAGGATTCACATCGCACGCTTATTTAATAATTGCGCGAAAGCTGAGACCGCGAAACAAGGAACAGGGGGCGGAGGGGTCACTCGCGCGAGCGACCCCCGAGCCGTCATCGCAAAACGCAGAAAAAGGCGACAAAATTTAGCCCCCTGCCGTAGCGTTGCGGTGGAAAACGAGATAGCAGCGGCTCGCGCCAAGCCTCAGGACGAGCACGCGCCCACCAAAGAATATCACACGCAGACATTTCGCTAACAACGTCTGTACGTTTGTGTATTTTGCCTCCTATAAGCCGCGTCCAGCTTCAATCCCTGTGTCGTACGGGTGTAAGTCTATTCTCTCTGCCCCCCCCCTCCCCCCCCCGCTCCTCCTAGCCTGCTGACGACACTCCAACAGTTGGAGTTCGAACCTAGACACCCCTCTCGAGACGGCTGCCTCTTTGTCTGTCGGCGTGTGCGGTAAGTAAGATTATCTATCCGTAAGAAAAGCCACTCTTTGTCGATTTTCTCATGCATTAAGGAGAGGCGCTTATTTTCTAGCAAGGGATACTACGTCCCTACCTCCGGCTGCGACGACCCTTGTCTCCATCTGATCGATGGATCTAATGGATGAATCTGCTACCTTCTCCTCCGAGATGCCCAAAAACCTGTCCACCACCAAAATAAGTGGCACGCTACTGGGCTGCTCTTCTCGTCGAATGTCATTTCCATGTTGCCACGTGCGAAAGGAAAAAGGCGTTGCGTGATGTATCTACTTGTCTCCTACTTGATTGTCCCGAACGAGATCATAGTAGTAGTAGTTGTAGTAGTGTTGACGCTTGAATAAGCACCCCGGAGAAAGCGGTTGCTGATCCGTCGTGATCAGCACTGCCGCCTTGGAGTAAGAGACAGCTGGTCCGGTTTTCTCAGCGCTGCCGCCTCGACTCTTTATGCCGTCGCTTTTACGTATGCGTGAGATACACCCAGCAGAATATGACCTTATCGCGGTATTCCGGGTTCGGCGCGTCCACAAGACCTCTCCTGATGACGATGTTGGCGAATCCCATCCCTCAGGCTCCGACCCACCGTAAAGGGCCCTTCACTTTCGACTTGGTTGGGAATCCCAAGCTGCTGGAGGTTTTGCGGGCGATCGCGTGGAGAAGTGGCTGCTTGGTGCTGGTTCACCTCTTTCTGAGCTCCAGCTCTGGAGCAGATGCGCGCATGCGTGTTGCGTGCCCAAGTCGACTGCGTCGCAGTAGAGGCACATCGCGGCCAAATGTTCTCGTCAATCACCATCAGCTACTTGTTCGCCTACTCTCACGATTTGTGAAGGAGGTGTTTCGACTCGGACGGAGCAAGCTAGTTGATCCCGCCCGAAGGCAGTCGATATATTCTCGTTCCCTCGGCAAACTCCTCTTCCTCTTGTATACGGGCCTTGGCGACAGCTCTAGTTTCTCTCCCCCCTACATTAGCACAAGGTGCCGAACTCCGCCTCACAAGTGGTTCATCGTAGGACGGAGCTCACCCTTCATACGACACGCCGAACACCTCACAAGTATTCGTGCTTGGTGCCAGCACTATCGGCCTGGTCGAGGTGCAAACCGGATTGTAGGAATGCGAGGGTCTATGGTCTCAATACTGCGGCGAGATGCATGATGTGGGTACACCACCCTCCTGTGATGACGATTTTGTGCTCTGTCCTTACGTGACAGGTCGTCAAGTCGTAGGTTACGTGTTATACTCTGCATCTCGTCGATGTCAGAAGTAGGGTCGCTGGATCATCATCATCCAAGATCTGCATCTAGTCCATGTCGAAGTTAGGGTCGCTGGACCGTCATCATCATCATCCAGGATCGTACTTGCCGGTCGCCAGCGATTGGACTCATCGTCGCCTGCATATCAGCAGCAACCATCAGCATCCCTGGTGGTCCCACAGTTAGCCGCGTGGGCTTTGTTTTATATCAATTTATTGAGTTGCAACCCCGTACGGGAAACTCTCTTAACAACTTGCCTCAGCCCAAAGTGCGAGAGAGCGAGTTGGCAAAATTCGATGCAAATCGACGACCAATGGGAACGCTGAACTCAATGCGCGACAAAAAAGAAGGCACGTGCCGTGGGGCAGGAGGGGTGATACCTACCAGTGACCACGGTTTGTCCAGAAAGTTGGCGGCGAGAGTAAAACCTCCTCTACGAGCTGAGCTAGAAAATGAAAGCAATGACAAAAAAAAAGTACGTTGATACACGCGCCACACGCCAAGAAACAGATCAACCGGTCCCGTTGGGCGTGCCGTCTCTGGCAGCTGGTGAATATCAGCTGTGTGCGCAGCGTGAAGGCCCCGGCTTTGACCTAGCTTGCCAATTTTTGCTATGCTTTCAGGGAGAGTAAGTAGTTTTACCGCGCTTTGCGCTGCCAGCATGAACAAATATCTGGCAAACTCATCGGGACGGCGTCCTCCTCTGTGCCGAGACACTTTAGCTCGCCCAAAAGATTGAGGAACGACGCCCGCCATCGCTTACTTTGGGACCCCCCCTTGATGGCATGCGCGTATGTTTCAAACGTATCTCGGGCTCCCTCCGAGGTACCAGTTGGCAATGATTGATGCTCGATTCACGGAGCCCATTTTTAACTAACTCAATCTCCCAACGGACCGAATGCGCCAGAGAACCACCCGTAAGGGGCCAACTCTGCTCCCATCGATACATAGCAGCGATCATTCGCCTCGCTTCCGTCGACGACAAAGCCCCAACACTCTCGCCCCCTCCGTAGGAAGGCGCGCTTGTGGGTTTGTTGGTGGCTCCTACGTACGCCTACCTACCTCGTAACCTTGTGTGCCTCGTACAATCTCTCTCTCCCCCCCCACCCTCCCAACCGGGATTCGCGTTGGTTTGCAACGATGCTGTAAGGCATGCCAATTACCTCGTGAGCTAGACAACCAGGGTACCGTTTGTTTGTTTGTTTGTTTGTTTGTTTGTTTGTTTGTTTGTTTGTTTGTTTGTTTGTTTGTTTGTCTGTTTTTGGCGGTTGCCATGATGGTTATCGAGTTCGATCATATTGTGCAGGGTGGATGACCCTAACTCCGCACAAGGGGAATGATGGCATCACGTAGTGTGACTATAGTAAGGCACCCACGAGGCAGTTACATAGTAGTAACCATTGCTGTTTCTGGAGTGGCCGCACCAGAAAAAAGTAACTCATTGGTCGTTGTCACCCATAAGCAAGAAAGTAGGCACAAGGTGCCGCAGTCCGTCTTACGAGCGGTTCTTGGAAGGACGCAGTTCATCCTTCATGCGACTCGCCGGACACCTCACGGCGCTTCGCGCTTGGTGTAAGCAATGTCTGCCTGGTTGGTGAAAACAAGACGTGCTCCGTTCCGGTATAGTAGGGATGCGAGGGTCTATGGTCATACGACTACGGCCATGCACAAACTGAGTACATTCCCCCCCCGCCCTCGTCACCTCCTTCACCTCTTACACCTGCTACTACAACGCCTACCTTCTCTTACCGGTCTCCCACATGCACCTACTGCGTCGTAACATTGTGCGCCTCGCACAATACTCCGCACCCCCTCCCCGTCACCTCACCTACACCTCCTACCCCTTCTACTACTACGCCCTCCGATACTCTCCTGCACCTCGTACACCTCCTACGCCTTCTGCTGCATACGACCAAACACGTACCTCCCCCTGTACGCCTCCGACATGACACGCGTACGTATTGCCTCTTAACGCTATGTGCTTCGCACAATAACCTCTACCCCCTCCGGCCATCTCCTATACCTCCTATTATCACACCTTCCCACCTACACCACCTACACCTCCTACACCTCCTGCGCGTCTTACAATGTGTCCTACGCCTCCTACAACCCTACACCTCCTGCGCGTTTTACAATGTGTCCTACGCCTCCTACAACGTGCATTGCACCTTATGCACCTCCTGCAGCATATCCTACACTTCCTACACCTCCTGCAGCATATCCTACACTTTCTACACCTCCTGCAGCATATCTTACACCTCCTACACCTCCCACAACACCTCCTACAACTCCTACGCTTCCGACGCTTCTCACAACACCTCACGCACCTCCTACGCCCCCGAACCCTTCCGCAAAACCTCCATACGTCCTACGCCCCCTACAACACCTCTCACATCTCTCACCACAACCTCTACCTCCTCCTACACGCCTCTCACACCTCCTACAACACCTACCTCGTAACTTACTACTATTGTTTTGACCATGGCACCTGCTACGATGGAGGTGCACCGACCATTGTTTTTTTTTAGGTTCCTCTTACTTTGGGAGCTTAAGAGCGGTCGGGGGTTTTACCCCTGTTTTTCACTAACGTGTGTTTACTATCGTACTCGCGCGAGTGATGCCTCTGCACACCTCACCGACCAAAAACCAACGCGTTCGGCTTCTTTTCGTTTTCGGTGCAGCGTAGCCAGCCATCCCTTTTCTTTCGCGTTATTAAATACTTCGAAGTGTCACGGAACAGGGGGGTCACCCGCGCGAGCGAGTGACACCGAGCTACTGAACAAAAAAGTGCCCAAAAGGGGGTACCCCCCCCCCCCCTCTATCGTAGCATTGATCAAGACATGTTCTTCTTGACCCAAAAGCTGATTTGGAAAGAATAAACCTGCTTTATCGCGGATGAAAAATCCCATGGCCTAGGTAATGCAACGAGAATCACGCAATGAAAACGGCCTATTATTTATTTTTTTTCCGACGATTTTGGGTTAAGGAGCCCCGTCGTTCAGAAAACATTTCGGACGAAAACTGATGCCCCTATCGTAGCACGTGCTCCATGGATCCGTCAATGTTCAGCATGAGGTTCAGTGCCGATTGCTCATAAACACCCCCGGGTAGTTAAAGAAGAAAACCGACGGGAACCCACACAACCTCATAGCTTTTGTGAACATCGTGCAAGCCCCCCCCACCCACCCACCGCTCCCGTCACCTCCTCCTGCACATCCTACGCCTGCGAGACCTCCTAGAACACCCCCTACGCCTCCTACACCTTCTACAACACCTCCCACAACACCTCTCACATCTCCTACAACACCTCCCACAGCACCTCCTACACCTCCTCCTACACCACCTAATGAAACACCTACTGTATCTCTTCCTGCACCTCATACATACTGTTATGGAGTGCTCTCCAGTCTATAGATTCGATGTGAAGCAATGTCATGGTTGGGATGAAACCAGGTGGTAGGAGATGTCACGGTCACATCAAGGCCACCATAGGCTGAGCGATGATGCAAGTGACGGCGATGGTCCAGGCAGGAAGCCCCTCATCGTTCACCGCTCTGCTCTGTGCTGTGCTCTGCTATGCCCGTCCTATACCGTCCCTTTCGAGTCATGTAAGCCTTGTCGTGCCAAATCAGCGAGACAACAGAGATATGACTAAAGACATGCGGAACCTGCGAGGAGAACGCCCCCCAACACCGACAAACCCTGCACCCCCTGGGGGATCACCACTTCACAACACGCCTACCTCTTCGCTCCGTGTACCCCGTACAGCCCCCCCCCCCCCCACTCCCCCTCCCCGACATATGCCTCTACGGTGGAGGTGAAAAATCCACCATTGCTGTTTCTGAGGTTCCTCACATGAGGAGCACTATACGTGCCTTTTCTCAACCCACAAAAAAAAAAAGTCGTGCTACGATGGAGGTAGCAGTTTTCGTCTGAAATTGTTTCTGAATGATGGGGCTCCTTAACCTGGGCAAAATCGTCGGAAAAAAAAATATAATAGGCCATTTTTTTTTTGCGTTGATTCTCGTTGTACGCCTAGGCCATGGATTGTTTCATCCGGCAGCAGTTTTTTCCCCAGAGCAGTTTTTTTGGGGTCAAGAAAAGGTCGTAAGCTCCGAAAAAAAAATGAGGGAATTCAGGGGAAAAAAAAGTGGTGCTCCCCTATCGTAGCGCGCATCGAAAGAAAAAAAAAATGACCAAAATAAAAGTGCAATCCGATGCACAAACCCATGGCCTAGGCATGCGCGCATACAAACAAGAAGTCACGCTGCGGAACAAGAATGGATGAATGAATGAACGAATAAATGTCATTCCGACAATTTTTCCGCCATGTAGAAAATGTTCTTGTCCAAAAATTGTGTAAACAAAGGGCTACAAAGTACTGTTGTCTTATCGCGTGTCCGCCTTCCCCCTCTTATACCCCGTCTCGAAAGGGATGCAAGGTCTAAGCTTAATTACTAAGGCAGCAGAAGTTGACCCCCCCCCCCCCCCCCCGCCCCACCCCCCCCGCTTGCTACCTCCTCCACCTTCCACCACACCTCCTACATGTACCTCCTGTACCTCGTATGCTTCCTACACTCCCTGCACTTCGTAGTAACAGCGTGCCTTGTGCACTTCCCGCTGCCCCCCACGCGTCCGTCGCACAGCGATTGTTATTACAAGTAACATTCTTTCGTTCGCTCTCATCATAACGCAGTAGTACCGGTGGTAGCCTTGGCCTTTCTTTACCTCTTTCTTTGTATCTAGACTGTTTGATATCTGGTACTATTATTGTAATGGCTCTCTTCCTGCGATACGAGTACACATGTAATACTATGCTGTTACGTGCCTGGGTAGATTATTTCCTGTTGTATCTCCATTATTTTCTGTCCTGTGTGTCGTGTCCTTCCCGAAATATAATACTCCGTATATAAATGCTGTCCCTTCCCCCCCTCCCGCCCCCCTTTTGATCAAAATCAGGCCCCCACGTCCTTCAGAACTCCGCCCTCCCCTCGCCGGTTATTCGACTCTCAAGATTCACTTGATAAACTGATGCATTTCCTTCCACAGCTGTCAGATTTTGTCCCCCTCAGAAACGGGTTTTATAGTTTCCGCACACAGACTGCCTAACATCACCCTGTTGACCCTGATAGCTACACTGTAGTTGCAAGGGGAGTCGCCGACCTATATCCTTAATGAGGACACGACCTGTAATACGCGCGATCGGAGTATCACACACAGCTTGCAAAGATGAATTTCGACAAAATCTTCGATCTCACAGCTGGAGTGCATTTTTATTTTTATAATATATGCACTTCTCCCCCTCGTGCTCAATGGTGGTGACGTTGCATGACCACATCACCTCGCTTGTTGCATTTTGCAATATGTACGACGTATCTCTGTCTTATAATTGGCGATCTCAGAGCCCAACATCGGCGCGGTAAAATCATGGTAACTACATGGTTGCACATACATATCGATTGAAATGTTCTATCTTGCGATCCATGTACAATAACACACCACGAAGCTATAACACATTGTATACCACACCTGAAAATTGTTTTGTGTACCACACCCAACATCAAATCTGCTAGAATAATACACAATACCAGACAGGTGATATAAATTGATGCAATTCTTCTACAACCGTCAGATTTATCCCCTTAAAGGATTTATAGCTTCCGCGCTCATATTGAGTTGTCCTCCCCCTCCCCCCCCACCCCCCCCCCCGATCTCTCTTATTTGAAGGCCCCACCTAAAATCAAATTTTGCCAGACAGAGTAATAAACACTACCAGGCAGCTGATATCACCTCATTATATTTCTAGCCATCCATGCTGTAGCTCCAATTCATTTCCGCTCCCTCCCTCCCCTCCCTTTCCCCCCGCTTCCTCTTGTTCAAACGCCCCACCTGAAAATCAAAATATGCCAGAGTAATAAACACTACCAGGCAGTTGATATCACCTCATAAACTTTCTCGCCATCCATGCCGTACGTAGTTCCGATTCACCCCCCCCCCCCCCGTCCAACCCCCCCCCCCCTCCCCTCGAACACTCCGTCCTCTCCTCTCTGGTTGTACGACTTCACTCACTGGATATACATGATAAACTGATGCATTCCTTCCACAACCGTCACATTTGTCCCCTTAAAGATATATTTATAGCTTCTGCGCACAGATTGAGTTGCCCCGCCCGTTCGCCCGCCCCCTGCTCCCCCCCCTCCCCCGCCCCCGCCCCCCCCGCTCCCTCTTGTTCAAACCCAGGCCTTCGCACCCTGAAAAAACTCCGCCCTCCCCTCACCGGTTATACGACTTACAGGATACACTTACTTGATAAACTGATGCATTTTCTTCCACAGCAGTCAGATTTTGTCCCCCTCAAAAACGGGTTTTATAGTTTCCGCCCACAGACTGAATAACATCACCCTGTTGACCCTGGTACAAGCTACACTGTAGTTCCAAGGGGAGTCATCGACCTATTATATCCTTAATGAGGACACAGACCCAGCAATGCGCGCGATCGGAGTATCACACACAGCTTGCAAAGATGAGTTTCGACAAAATCTTCGATCTCACAGCTGAAGCGTATTTTTATTTTCATAATATATGTATGTTGAATCACAATAAAAAAGCTATCCGTACCTCGGAGTGGGTATTATTCACGAGTGAGTGTGAGTCTCTGCAAAATGACTACCCTTTGCTACGAAAAATGAGTTATGTTTATAGGTCCGACATAGGTAGGTGTGATATGTATTCTGTATTTTATATATTTTGTATCATCAGGTGTGTGAAAAAAATTCATTTGTCGTTTTCAAGAAAGCGGTTGCGTTGACACATTACATCATGAAAATAAAAAATACACTCCGGCTGTGAGATCGAAGATTTTGTCGAAACTCATCTTTGCATTTATACATGCTACCTGGTGTGATATAGAAGCTCACTCAGCTCCAGAGTGACTGGAGCCTGTCCTGTGACCACGGACTTGATAAAGCGAGCTAATGTGAGAACAACAACCAACAAGTACAAAAAAGGAACATCACTCAGCGATCATCCACTACATGCTAGTAGGGCAAGTTGTCGTGAGAATCACTCACACGAGCATCAGACGTGGGCGCGACATCTACAGGAGGACCACAACATGTTCGACGACATAGAAAATAAATACAGGACGTATAATCGTATATTATCCAGGGCATGTCATGGGCCGAAAGTGCGGGCCGGGCCGGGCCGGGCAGAGTTGAAAATTGTCATGGGCCGGGCCGGGCCGGGCCGAGAGCTTTGAAAAATTGATGGGCCGGGCCGGGCTGCGGCCCATCGTGTGGAAATTTAGTGCGCCGGGCTGGGCCTGGCCGAGAGTTTTGAAAATTTGATGGGCCGGGCCGGGCTGCGGCCCATCGTGTCGAAATTTGATGGGCAGGGCCGGGCCGCGGCTCATCATCTGAGAATTTGATGGGCTGGGCTTGGCCGCGGCCCATCATGTGAAAATTTGATGGGCCGGGCCGGGCCGCGGCCCATGAGATGTGGGCTTTATATGGGCCGCTCTGCCGAGCCCATGGGGCGGCCCACGAGTTTTCGCAGGCCGGCCCGGGCCGCGGCCAATGAAATGTGGTTGACTATTGCTGCCATAATATGCGCGATGACGAAATCCACCCTGACCATGAGATGGCCCAGGCGTTTTTGACGGCCGGCCCGGGCCGCGGCCCATCATATGATATGTGCGGTAAATACTACTACGACGACTTCGGCGTCCGCCCTGCCCATGCGAGGCAACCAACCCACATTTACTGGCCGAGACACGGGCCGGCCCGCGTGTAACCTGTGCAAATAAAAGCCGCAGAAGAGTGGTTTACAGTTTGTTTCGCAGCAAAAAACAGCAACGACAACAGGCGAGGGAAACAAATGGATTCTCGCGAATTGCATACTGAACGAAAGCTGAAGATGGTATATAAATCAGACGTATCTCTGCGTACCAAGCACACCCCGCTGTTGCTGCTCCCAGCGCCAGAGTAAACTATACTCCGGACAGGACGCAAGCAGAACCAAACAACAAACTGCCTTAAGTAACAGCAAGTAACTGCTGCTGCGTACACTGCCCCATAAACAAACTTGACGAGAGTGCAGCTGCTCATCCACATGTTGTGGCCTACCACGTCTCACGAGCACCACACTCTTGTAGACTACATATCCTACATCCCCTTCAACGACAGCCTGCGCCTTTGCAGCAAGACTTCGTAGCGCCTTTGAGCGTACGTGCTTCATCCCTGGCTGTTCGTCAAAGAGGACGGCCGAGTGGCTGAAGCCCCCCACGAGAGAAGCATCCTTCCCAACCAGCGTCGTGCAGAGGCGGGGTGGGGACTCTGACGAAGCGCCGCCCACATGATGATTGCGCTGTCGACTCGACGTCGACGGCACCGTGACCTGTGCCAGATGAATTTAGAGAAATATAATCATGGACGTGTATTAGAAGGAAATGTTAGATGCGTATCATGGGGTCAGCTGTTTCTTGTCTATAGAGTACGAAGCACCAAGCAGATCATTGATGTTATCAGATTTTTCTTTAATTTGTAACGTCAAGTAATTGCAATGCACAGCAGCAAACAGCAGTTTTACCAGGAATACAAAAATTTAGGACCCCTTACTGACTTGTCGCGGTACTCCGATGCCGTAGCATTTCTTAGTCCATCTGCCTCAATCACGATGTTCATTTGCAGATCCCTGTCTGCGTGGAACGGGGCTCCGCTTTCCACCTGGGGGTGGATGGACATGCTCTTAAGGGCGCGGGAGAGCGCGTGCACAAGGGATTGGTGCTGGTTCACTTGCGCGCCCGATCGTTGACACAATCGTGCATGCCGCGTATTAACCTCCGCTTCACCGCAGCACGGGCATCTAGCCGCCAGGAATTCCTCTATGCCAGAAATCTCTTCCCCGCAGTCACGAACTCTGATGCAGGGATGGTTCTAGCTGAGTCTACAGGCCGCGCCCTTAGGAAGGCGGTAGCCCCTGATCCCGATTGACTCCGTTGCCGGGCCTTGGCCAGGTCTCGTGTCTTCTTCTCGCCTTGAGATTCGCTTGTGTCTCGCTGGGGCCTCGTCTCGGGGAACTGGTCCAGCGAAGAGACGTACCTCTCAAAATGTACTCGGTTTACCAGTTTACCCAGTCTATGCTGCTCTTTGCTGGATCTGATAGTTTCGGCGTCGTGTGCAGACAACACGTCTGCAACTGATTGCCCTGAGGCAGCACCTTGCTCTCCTGCTCTAAAGGCTCTGTCCCGCCAGCTTTCCGGCACGATGTTCGCCATGACCTCCTCTGAAACCCCATGCACATCGCGCAGTCCCTGGCGCTGTTCCGGATGCGCCGCACGAGGTCAGAATCGGGCAGATCCCTCCGGACTTTGTTCCCTATTGCGCCAGACAGATCAGCAAGCACCTCAGGCACCGTCGCCACCAAGCTCCCAACGGATGCTGAAATTCTCCGGGCTTCAGCCTCTTCGCAAACCCTCCGGCTCCCGTGGACAGGCTCGCCTCCACCTGTTGATGGGGTTGCAGGGTCAACATGATTGTCGGGCACCCGTCCGCGAAGAACGACGATTCTTCTGCTGCCCCCGGGAGTTCGAGCAATTTCTCCAGCACCCACAAGGCGTTGCTATCTGCTTTTTTGCATGCAGCCAGCGATAGTTCTGGGTCTATCACGCGTTCAAGGTAGGAGGTCCGTTGAACCATAGAGCCGGTGGCAATCAGGTTGGCTGATTGCTTGTCCGGCATGCGCGACAACATCCGCGCGAGTTGCTCCGCTCCCCCGTTTTGGATTATCTCCATTGCGCTCTCCCTCGCGTATTCATCTGTGCCGATGGGCACCCCCACAACCTTAACCCCACCACGTTCGGCGATGCTGACGCCAATGCCTTCAAGAAGGGCGATTTGTTCCGGCGTAGGTACATGCCCCTTTGGGGGCAGGGCAACCGTTTTGCTCGGGTTGATCGCAATTCCGATGTTGGGCAGCTCACGCTGGAGAAAGGGTACCACTTCCACAGTATCGGGTGTGATTTCCATCATCCCGATGCTAATATCATCTAGGTAGGCGAATGCCTCTACACGTCTTGGCTCGAACTCCGCCCTTGTCCGCTTCAGCACCGGCAGGAGCGGCATGCAGAACAACGCCGGCCCCATGGAATCCCCTTGTTACACCCCGCTGGAGCAGTCGATCTTCCGCCTTTCTCCCGATTCCATCTAAAAGAACACGGGCGCAGACATCTCGCCGTAACATTCTGCCACGAACGGTGTAAGCGCCGGCACGCAAGTGGCTACCTCCGCTAGCGTAGCAGTCCGCTTCACTGTGTCGAATGCGTTGGAGCAATCGGTGAGGATCAGCCAGTTTTTTGCCTCGTGATGTTCTCTTGCCCGTAGCGCTACCTGTTTCACCCCCCATCGTACTCCGACTCCAAACTGTCTCGCTTCGCGGTTGGCCTCCTCCAGCCATGGTCGCCACTGCCGCATGGTTCCGGCCGCAGTAAGCCGCCTCCACGTCATCCCCACGCACACGGGGCGGAATTTTTCACCCAGGGCAGTGAGGTTGGATTGCAAGAATAGCTGCCAGAATTCAGGCGGGAAGGTGTTTGGATCGTCGATAATTCTTCTTCAGAAGGCCTCAATGCCAGCTCCAATTTTTTCGCGCCCAAAACTCGTCCTGATTATTGACTGCAAGTGCGAAAAGCGCAGACCGTCGCTTCCCGCGCCTGTTAAGGCATTGCGAGAATTGATTACCTCGAGGGCCACCTGCGGGTCGAACTCTTCCTCCGGGCGCCAGTTGGGAACACTCCCTTCCTCCTGGTCGGAGGAACTTCCTGCCACCGCTGCCGCTGCAGCTTAGGAAACGCAGGCCTGATTCTCCTCGGGGAACTTTGCTTTTACGCGCTTCCACGTTTTCTCGTTCCCCGGCGCGCGCGGTTCCGCGAGGAGGCTGCGTGCTGCCACAGTCACCCCCCTTCGATGGCGGCATGCATATGATGCCCACTTAAACATATCAGCGTCCGTCTCTACGCGGGCTTGGCCGATTTGCCTCGTCGATGTTCGACAGGTATACTCCATTAACCACGGGAGCAAGAGGGTGAGGTCCCCGCGTTCGGCAGACGCAAACCTCTCACGCCGTTTCATTCGGCCATCCTGCGAGTGCAGTAGAGCTGGGAGGATGTACCACAACTTGATTGACCTCAGGAGTGATTGCGGCGTCTCCGATTGTGTGGATTAGCGATGCTCTCCCAAGACGTGATTGAGGAGGCCAAGCACATGGGTGATAAGCTTGGCGTGGGCAGTAGCCAGCCTCGGCTGCACTTTGACAACAGTGACGAAGCGTTGTTGGAGGTCCTCAAGGGGGACATCATCGAGCGGTACTGCAATTCCCAATGTGTTTTGGTCCCAGGGATATCAGAGGCCATCCCGGCGCTCTTCCTCGCCATCGTCAGGTCTGCCCCCGAGTCCCGCTGCCGTCACGCGTAGTCCAGGGTCGGCCTGAACTGCCACTTCTATTGCTTCCCGTCTTTCATGGCGGACTGTGCATCCCCTTGCTCCTCAGAGAAGCGACGCCTGCGCCCCGCCTCGTCTGACCGCATTCACCACGCACTGCGCATGCATTGCATGTTGACGTCCACAGGGCAACCCCACCACTGGGTGTGCTGTGGCCGCCTGCAATGAAAGCGCGACGTTGCGTAATGCTCCCTGCTGCTGACCCTCCTCCCTCTCCGGCCCTGCTTTCCCTCTCTCCACCGCCAATCCTTCCTTCGGCAGGGACCGAGGGAACCTCCCCGCTTCCATATCGAGGGCTTCGCCCCCGGTTCGTGGTGGCTCCTCTCCCAGTTCTCGTCGCTCGTGTTCCTCTTCCGGATCCGCGCGGTCGACCTCGTCTGCCTCTTGTGCTGGACATAGACGCAGTCACTCTCGATGTTGCCTGGGTGACGCTGAGCTGTGTTGGGGGCGCGCGCGAGTGACCCGGCGCCGTGGCCTCCCTTTTTTCGGCAGTTCGGGAGTTTTCCGTGGCAACAGATACAGCACCTCCTGGCTCCGTCTGCTCCCTCCCCACCGGGTCACCTTCTGACGCTAGAGTTGCACCTTCCGGTGGTGTCACGCCCTCTGCTAAAGGATCACTCTCTCGTGCCGGGCCCGTTCCTTCCGCCGTGTCCCTCACCGCCGCTGGGGTGGCGCTGGGCTGACTCAGAGGGGGGGCAAGGGTCTCGCCACCGTGACATCCCCGTGTTCCGCCATAAGGGCTTTCTCCACGGCTACATAAGCGGCGCCTCCTGGCTCCGCCTTCCCCCTTACCCTCGAGTCACCTTCAGACGCCGGGGCTGCTCCGTCCGGTTTCTCCCGCTGTTAACGAATTACTCTCCAGCGCCGGGTCTGTTCCTTCCGGTGTTACCCCCGCTGCCATCGGGGAGGGAGGCAGCTCGTTTTGGGACCCGAGGGTCCACTTCGCCGTCGGGAACGGAGGAAGCGCCTCCCCCTCGTCTAACGCATTTCGGACCACGAGGGTCCACCTCGTTAGGCGGTCCTCCCACGTCGAGTCGAGGCCAGCCAAGAACTCTTGGACATGAGGCAGGATGTAGATCCTTCGATTCGGGAGTCGGAGTACAGTATCCTGCGGGCGGATGACGTACGCGGCGAAGATCTCACGGTAGTGAGCGGCTGCCGCTCTCCATTCCCTCGGTCGGAGGAAGTCAAGGTAGGCGCCTTGGGGCACGCCAAGAGCATCGCCGAACAGGGAGCACAACAGGAACGAGGAGGTTGGGCTACTCCCATGGGTCCTCACCATCTCCTCAAAAGTATCGTGGGAACCAGTCGTGACGTGACTAGCTGGTTCCAACCGGGGGCCGTCCTCCTCCAAGAGTTCGGCGAACTGCAGGGCTCCCGCTACTGCCGGCCACCTTCCCCCCGGGCGTGGCCTTGGAAGATCCTCAGCCAGCTCAGCCGGATGAAGGCCGATTTCTTGCCGGCCATTCCGAGCGACACGCGACGCATGGTTGTGGGTCTGCATGCCCACTCGCGAGGCGTTCCGCACGGTCTAGCATGCGGCGGGCATGTACTTGCTCTCCGTGGGGACACGGAACAAGTGCCCATAAAGAGTCCACCGCCGAATCCCCAGTAGGCCCCTCTAGTGCCCGCCCGCAGTAGGCGCAGGGAGATGCACCCCTACTGCCCGCGGCATGACGCCTCTCTGCTTTCACTCCTAGCAGCGCCTCCTTGTTCAGTTGGTTCCGTGTGTAAACGGTCGTTCTCCAGCGTCCGGTCCGTTCTCTCCGGTCGCTGCCATCGCTGTTGAGAAGGAAGGAAGCGCATCACCCACTTCCAACGCGCTTCGCACCCCGAGGGTCCACCTCGTTAGCCGCTCTTCGCATTCGGCGTCGGGGCCTACTAGATATTGTTGGACGTGAGGTGCGACGTAGATTCTTTGATTTTGGAGTCGGAGTAAGATATCCAGCGGTTGGATGGCGTGCGCAGCGAACAGCGTACGGTATCGGCCTGCCGCCGTTTCCCATCCCCTCGGTCGGGGAAAATCGAGGTATGCCCCTTGAGGCAGGTCCAGCGCATCGCAAAATAGGAAGCACATCAAGAACGAGGAGGTTGAGCTCATTCCGTGTGCATGTAACATGAGCTCAAACGTACCGTAAATGCCAGCCGTCACGTAGCTGGCTGACTCCAGTTCGGAGATGTGCCGCTGAACGCGGATGGAAAACTGCAGGGCACCTCTCACCGCCCCCCACCTTCCCTCATGTCCGTCCATGGATATCCCTCTAGCCAGCTCCGCCGGGTGGGGAGGTCGACTTCCTCCCGGCCACGCCGAGTAACACGCGACGCAGGGCCTAGGATCTGCATATCCTCTCACGAGCGGTCCAGCATGCATCGGGTGTGCACAAAGCCTCCATGGGCGCACGGAACGGGTACTCGAACGTCGTCTTCCCCCGACTCCCCACTAGAGTTATCGAGAGGCCAACCGCAGTACGTGCACCAAAATTCGTCGGACTCCTCCGATTCCCTTTCAACGTCTTGACCACCTTCACCTTGACTCGCGGCCTCCTCTACACCCGAGGTCAGTGATCGCCACAATAACTCGAACTGTCGTTGTTGGTGAGCGCCATCCGGGGTAGTGCGATCGTATCTCATATGGATTCTGAGCACTATTGCCGTGAGTCGGAACGTTCTCCGACGCGACACCCCTGTCCCGTCTCGGATAGCTACCCCAAATCGGTCGTTCCCCCTGCCGTCTGCTCCTGCTGCGCTTTCTACGGCACACCTCCTGTGGACGAGCCAGCCACCAAAAGCGAACCTCTGGTCATCCTCCAAGTGCCTCCCACAGACCCCACACGGCGCCCGCACTTGTTGCTGGGGGATCATGCCCCGCCATTCTCCGTGGTGGTCCTCCTCATCTCGCTCTGTGAGATTCCGCGAAAAGTCCACCATTTCCAGGGTAATGTGCGCTCTTCTCCGGAGGCGCTGTTCAGCTGCAGTTACCCTGGCTCTGATCTCGTGTTTTTCCGTCGTGTTCACCGACTTGCCAAGAGCCCGAATCTGTTGGAGGGGGGGGTGTAGATCGACCTCTTGATGCTCCTCGTGCAGAGCCGGGTTTGGGCAAGTGACTATGTGTACCCCTCCGAAAGTCCTAGCTCGGGGGATTGCATCCTCGCAGAAGCCTAAGGCACAACGGCGGTGTACGTCGCATGAGCAGGACACTTGTACGTAATTAGTCTTCTCAACCAGACCATGGCAAACGCTGCATATCGCTCGCCGCGTCCTGCCTCCTCTTGTGGCCCTTGTTGTTAGCCTTGCTTCCCCGTCAGCTGGCATATCTTGCCGCGCGACCGTCGACACCTCCACCATGACCTCATTGCTGTGCTGACGGAGCGCCATCCCGTCGGCCTCGTTGACTGTTACGGTCGCCCGACATGCCGGACACCGTAGATCGGCCTCCGTTCTGATTCAGAGTGCGGTGTAGCACGGAAGGTGCAGTCGATGGGAGCAGCTCCAAAGGAGAGGCCAATGCCTCATAGCATATACAGCAGTCTTCCGGGGGTTCCTCCCGGAGCTGGTTTTCTGTAGGCGTCGGCGATAGTGTCCGTGGCGGAGACGGAAGCAGTTCGGGCGTCGGTACGGGTGCCGGACCCCTTCCCTCCGCCGTCCGTGTAAGCGTCGTCAGTGACAGCCTTAGCGATGCTGCCTCTACCGTCCTGACCACTGTCTGCGATGTCGTTTCGAGCGCAAGGACCACACTCGGTGTCAAGATAGGTGTTGCTGTCGAGGGATGGCCAGTTGTGGGCAGCTGCGGCGGCGGCAGTGACGGTGACGGACTTCGCGACGACGTTGTGGGTGGCCTGGCGGATGGATAGGTAGCTGACGGCAGTTGCGGTGTCGTCGGAGGGGTCGAGGCGGGCACCGACATCGCTAGGGAGGGCTGTACCGACGATTGAGACTCCCCCCTTGATGCAGGCTGTGGTGGGCGTGACTCGAAGATCGGTGCCTGTGCAGGCCCTGATGTCTGGGGTGGTGTGTTTCCCATTAGCGGCGCACCTTCTATGACGGGTGCGCTTGAACCCTCCAAAGGGGAATGGTGGATCTCCCGTTAGCGGCGCACCTTCTATGACGGGTGTGCTCGAATCCCCAAGTGTAAGGGGTGCAATTAGGGGTGGTACCAATTCCGTTGTCGGCGGCTGTGATGCACCAGGCGTGTCCGGAGGTTGTTCCGGCAACGACTGTGCTGGTTGGGAATGTGTTGCCGACGACTCCATCCGCGCCATCGTTGGCTGGTGAGGCGACACTCCACGGAATAGCCCAGTGAAAAGCTGCCTCCCCCTTCCCCCGTCCGATGATCGCGCGCTGATGGTAGCAGCTAAACGGATGCGCGCCCTCGTCCTGGAGGAGATGGGGCCCTCCGCAGGTGTACTGTTCGTGGCCCGTCACCCTTCACCTGCGGCCGTTCCCGGAGATGTGGGCAATCCTAGTCGCGGCGTTGCCCCGTCGGAACCTCTTTCCAGTGCGTTACCACTGTTGGGTTGGCGGTCACCTCTTCCCGCCCCTGCCCTACGTGTCTCCCTGCGGGACGGATTATCTTCTCGAGGTGTGTTCCCTTGAACAGGGTCAACTTCCATCTGATCGATGCTTTCTTGACGTCGCCCCCAACATGTTTCTCTCTCGGCAGGGGTTGGGGAGGGGGCGTTCTTGGGACCCGGGAACCCGCTGTCGCGCCCGGGGGTAGCGGGGGAGAAGACCCAGACCCTATTCCGCCATGAGCTCTGCCACCCCCGAGCGTCGTCCGACACCCCTGCTGACTGCTAGGAGTTGTTTGGTCCCGCAAGAGTCCCATTCGGACAAGGATTCCGCCGGCAAGACGAGCGTCTTGGGGCATCGCTCTGGAGTGCCGGAAGGTCGGTGCTGCGCCTAATGACTGAAGGTAGGGAGACATTACCTCACTCTGATTGCCACCGCCTGCGAAGGTTGCGTGGTACCGCTGCTGACTGCGCATAGGCGTAGACTCCCCAGCCCCCCCCCTCCGGAAGGAAGTACTTGTTGCGCATCGAGCATCTTCATACTTGTGACTTGAGTCCTGAGAGCTTGGTGTCGCGCCCGGTGGTATGGGGGGAGGATTGCTTGCTTTCGTACTAGTCCTCGTAGATGTTTCCGCCCCTAAAAGACCCCCCGAACAAAGCTGTTCGCTCCACGACGTGCATCCTGGGAACAAAAACTCGAGTCACGAAATCTTAGTGCCGTGTCCGATGGCATACTATGGACACCGTCGCTGGAAGGGAAACCCTGATAACCCTGCTGGGTCCTCTCAGGTGTGGACCCGCATAGAATCCTCGGCTGGGCGGAGCTTCCGGCTGCACGACAGGCAGTTTGAGGTGCGGAAACTGCTTCATTCATTAACAGAGGGGAGTGGGAGGATCCATCGCTCGTCCTCCCGTTCCCCGTGGGCGCTACCTCGCCTTCTCGACCTCTCCTGACACGGGAAGGGATCAAACCCCTCCTTCTACCCAAACCAACGCCTCCGGTGACACAAGTATGACGGCGACGTTGTGCCCTACTTTGCAAAATATTGATGTGCCTACCTTCAACCTCCATTGGCAAAGGGCTCCGTCTCCGTGTAGTCCCTCTCCCAGCACTTTGACAAGTGTTGGGAAGGCAATGTCTCCCACCAACCCCATTCACCACTTGGGGGCCTGCTACCAACTGCGCACCGGCCACCCTCGCCTCTGCTCTGTTACTCCACGCTCAAGCATTGGCTATAATCTCGGAAAGGGTAGGCACATTCTCGGATGGGCGCGGGCTACGGCCATGGACGGCTGGATTGTCTCTGCGAGGCACCAAGGCCCTCTGGTTCCGTGTGTTTTCGGTAAAAGTGAACCGAAGCCGATGGTGCGAGTGCACCGGTGTTCCTGCAGGAGGGAAGATGGACCACTGCCGGCGCCCTAAGATTCCTGGTAGGAGCGAAGCCGGAGTGATTATGATATCCCCTCCACAGGGCGATGGCGAGCGGTGCCTCGGCCGCGTTGCCGGTCGTGGCGAGGGCCGGTCACATGATGCTGCCCTATCCCTCCGAGTCCCAATAATGCGGGGCGATGGGGGAGCGTTCCCACCCGTCGTTGGCAGCGACCGACACGACGTCAATCGCTAGGGCCCGCTTGATGCGACACCTGGGCCTTGTGTCGCTGCATTCATACTCTCGCGTTCCACCAGCGGCGGGACCTGCGATGGACGCCTTCCTACTGTCGTGGACGCCCGATCCCTATCTTGCTGCGCTACACTCGACGCTTGATGCTACAACCCCCCTATCGCCCTCGCGTGCATCCATGCCGGGGTAGTCGTCCACCTCCCACGCCCCACCGGCCGTGGCACCATCGCTCGGCCCATCGCAGCTGGCGATGGAGAACGGCACCTCGGCCGCAGCGTCGGTCGAGGCGAGGGTCGATCGCCTGATGCTGCCCTATTCTGCGGAACCCCGTTGGTGTGGGGAGACGGGGGAACGTTCCTATCACTCGTCGCCATCGGTCGACGCGACGAGGGCTGCTGAACCCCTCCTGGTGTAACACCTGGTACTCTTGTCTCTGTGTTAGCCCTTGCCGGGAGAGTCGTCCGTCTCGCGCGCTCCAACGCCAGCCGTCCCTCCGTTATACATTTCCCGTCTTCCGTAGGCGTCTGGTTCCCCTCCTATTGAGCCCCACCCGGCGTTTGATGCCGGAGGACCCCTCCTGCAAGGGCCAATCCCCCTGTCCGGGCTCGTGTCCATGCCGGGGCCGTCGTCTGCTGTACGTCCCTTGCCGGCAGTGGCACTATCGCCGGTAATGCACTTGTCGACGCACCCGCTGTAAAATCTGTGGCCCCTGCTATGGTTCTTCTGCCTTGCTGCCCGAGACAACCGGTTTCCGACTCCTCCCCATTTGCTGTCGGTTGTTGTAACCCTCCCGGTTCGGGGATTGTTCCCATGGCCCTAGACTTCATCCATGCCGGGAGGGTCCTCCCCCGTCCTCGCCCAGCTGGCAATGGGCATAGTGATTGGGCTGTTGCCGTACCTGCTGGTTGTACTGCAGTTTCTATGGTACGGTCAACCGGCCTCTGTTGGGTCCGGGTATCCGCTGGCGTCGCCATAGAAGGGAAATGGCCGTGTACCCCGCCTAGCTTGTGTGGTCGTCCTGCTAGCCACGATGGTAAGGTTCTCCATCGCCCTCGCCCTGCTGACAGTAGTTCCCCCGACGGACCCCGTACGTTGGGCGGTAACGCATCGTTCTCCTCCCGCTCTTGAAGGCCTATTCCCCTTTGAGCTCCCGTAGCCGTGCTTGCAGACACTCTTAACATTCTCTGGACGCATAGGTACTGGTGTGCCTTCCCCCTCCCCTCTAATAGTGTGTCCTTGGCGGTTGCCCTCCCCTGGCATTGTGGGCACCCTTGCGAGGGTGCCCACACTTTCGCAACCCTAAACCACCTTCCCTACGGTGAGCGTTAAACACCCTTATGCTTTTCCGTGACAATGGTGAGTGTAGCTTTGAGTCCCTCTTTCTCCCCCTGCGGGATGCCCTTTTCCTAGGGTCCTCGTATAGTAACCCCTCCCTGACTTTCAGTATCGTCGTTCCGAGTTGCCTTCCCCTGCGGAAAGTCTAATTCAGCGGGAAAACCTCGCCGATGTGATGCCCCTCCCAAGAGGTCCACCCAACGGCGTTTGACGTCCCACCCAAAGGTCCTTCCAACGGCGTTCGCCTAGGCTCGTGGATTGGTCGCGGCTCGTACAGCAGTACGCCACCCGTGGCCTCCGAGGTTTGTACAGCAGTATGTCTTTTGCGCTTCCGAAAAAGACAATTACCGCCAGTCAGGGCCCGCAGGCCACCAACGAGAGGTACTGTGGCAATACCAATACCACGGCCTTGTCGTGTTTGTCTCACAATCGTCTATGGGACAGTATGCAACAACTGACTTATGAAACCTCTCGTTCACTGCTGATTTCCCCCACTTCAGTATCAGTGCCTCGTCCGTATGAAGTCTATTGCTGTTGGTTTTCCGTCTTGCGGCACACACTGTTAATCGTACTTGATCCCCTTTCGTCCGTTTCCTTTTCCTATCGGCGTTCCTGTAACTCCTCACTTCCACCCCCTTACTCTCGTCAAGCTCCGTTGCATGCAATCCCTGACTCTACTCGAATCACAGCTGTCTATACGTACGGTCATCTAAGGCATTCCTGTGATGGAACACACTCGTAGAAGAAACCGTTGGAGAGAAAAGGATGCCCCGACTAGGTCCGATGAAGAGGCTAGAAGATATGCCTGGCGCCTCAATAATCACGACGACTTCCGGATGGGGCCCTACATCGTGTTTCGTTTGTGTTTTGTGGTCCCAACACTCTCCTCACTCCGCTCGAAGCTCCTCCACCACGGACCTAGAGTACGTGTTGAAAAGCTCCTTACGATGGAAGATAGATGAGCCTGGATGAGACGTATGTTCAATGTGCGTATCTTTCAGCCTTCTCTCGTCTCACTCCACTCGGCCTTTCGTACAAGTTTATCCCACCACCTTCAAGCGCCCCCCCCCTCTTCTCTTATTGTTATTGGTTAACAAATGGCGTCGTCGGCAGGTCCGCCTGTATATCCGACCGACCTGGTATCCCGCCGTTTCAGGGGGGTATTAGTGGGGTATTAGTCCGTTTGACCACTTGCAACTGGTTAACCAATAGCTTACCCAAACTAAGCCTTGTAACAGGGGGGAGAGTGTAATAAGGCTTAGTTTGGGTAAGCTATCGGTTAACCTCTTGCAAGCGGTCAAACGGACTAATACCCCACTAATACCTTAACAAATGACGTTGTCGACAGATCATGGGTTTTTGGGATCGTGGGTTCAAATCGCACCATCCACAATAATAACAATAAACTTTTTCAGACGTTCCCCATGATCGAGAAAACTTGAAAAATACTCTCCCCGGTATCCCCAGGAAATGAAACCGCTTGGATATTGACAGGTCCGCCAGTGGTTGTTGTTGTTCTTACATTAGCTCGCATAATCAAATCCGTCCGTGGTCACAGAACAGGCTCTGCCTTTTTCTTGGAAAAAATGTTTTCAACTTAGTCACTCTGGAGCTAGCTGAGGAATACCACGTATACATTGCACGCAGTATTTCATCACTACGCATACACACGACAGACTCAAGTCAATTGGGAAAAAAGAAACAAAGAAAAGAAAAGAATATACTTTATAAAGGAAAGGAAACAAAAGAAAGCGAAAAAAAACGAAAAAGGAAAGAAGACCAGAAATTTTGAAGCATGATGAAAAGACAAGGCAAGAAGAAGAGGAAGCAAGGAAAGGAAAAAAGAAAGAAATGTCATACTATTAATAGCAGACCCTGTAGGAACTGACTGTAAAGACGGCATTGATTGGGCTCATGGAGGGTATCAAGAGTGCATCATCAACGGCACCGGGGAAAAACGCAACGTGGCGAAGAAGTCAGGGCGGTCTTATACGCTATCTTGTGACGGCCATTAATTGGGAGGCCCACAAATTTCAAGACGATGATGGCCAGACCCAGACTTCAGTCTCTTGGACAGGACGCCCGCCCTTCGCCCCCCCCCCCCCCCCCCCGCCCCGCCGCCCCCTCTTCCCCCCTCCCCCCCCTCCCCCCTCCCCCTTTCCCCCCTCCCGCCTCCCTCCCTCCCCCCACCCCCGGCCGCTTATTGAGTATAATATCCGGCCGACCTGGTATCCTGCCGTTTGAGGGGGGGAGAGTGTTTAAAGGCTTAGTTTGGGTAAGCTATCGGTTAACCTTTTTTTGCAAGTAAGTGGTCAAACGGCCTAATCCCCCACTAACTAATACCTTAACACTACGTACACCGCTGTAGTTCCAAGCTGTAGTTCCAAGGGGGGTCGCCGAATCAGCAGGATCATCAGGGGCAACGATATAACATAATACCTGGTGCGCAAAAAACTAGATATTATGTGGAAGGTTTTTTTCGGAGGGGTCATCATGTGACCCGTCCCGCGGGTCGGATCACAGGAGGTTTTTCGTTTTTCAAATTTTATACAAAAAGAAACACGGGTCGAGTCGGATCGGGTCAGGAGTTGTTCGAAATCTCACGGGTCGAGCTGGGTCGGGTCGGGTCAGGTTTTCAATAAAATATCACGGGTCGGGCCGGTTCACCCTGACGCGATCCGACCCGCGAGAAGTGATCTGACTCGGGAAAAGCCCCCGCTGGACATTTCCCCGTTTTTTCTGCTGTCTGCATATATATGTCGCTATGTTCCCCCGTGAGATCGAAATTTCGTTTTTTTTTCCCAAATTTTCGAAAAAAACAAAACAAAACGAAAAATCCACAAAACAAATAATGGAATTTTCTCCGCGCGACCAATCAGCTACTGTTATCAGGTCAATTCCTATTAATAGCCTCTCCTAGCCAGCGTACCATTTCAACCAGTGTTATTTCGGTCACCTGTGCAGTAGGTGGCAGCGTTCAACCAACGCAGGCAACAACCATTCCATTTTTGCCAGCATCACCTACAGGACGACGACCCTATCTGCACCAGATATCGACGCGAGCAGAGCACTGACATCTCATCTCAGAAGACTAATTTTATCGTTGTTTAATTCGAGCAAAACAGAGACCGGTTGGAGAGTGATCGGACCTATACCAGAGCAGTGCAGCAGTCAGAGTAGTAGCGAAGAGAGAGACAACGGAGAGAACACGCCGCCTATACCCACACTCCCTCCCTGCAGAGAAAGGAGACTCTTTTTCTCAGCAGCGGCACGTACCAGCTATCATACCCATTGCCTCTCTGAAGCAGTATAGTAGTGGCGGTATACGGCAGCTTTGGTGCTGTAGTGGTGCTGTACAAGGTAGTAGTAGTGTTGCTGCTGTACGTGCAAGCACCATCATCTTCACTGGTGGGGTATGGGGAGAGGCGTGCACGGAAATCTGCCGAAGAGACACGCCATTTTGAGCCGGAGCGGAGAAGGATATCGAGAGCATCACCATGACGGACCTACGCGGGAGGTGGGTGGGCTTGAGCACTTCGTGAGGACTGACTGTTTATGTTTTCGTTTGTGTTGACCAGGTATGAGATAGCGCGTGCTGCTGCTGTGCTGGGAAGGATAGCTTTGATGCTACGTAGGTCTCTTGATTTTTTGCGCTGATTGCTACCAACCTTGTTGGAGAAACGTGTCTGCTGGTCTGCCGGTCTGCTCCTATTTAATAGCTGGGATATCATCACATCATTCTGCAGTTCATGATGTTTTTCGGAGCGCGCCGTGCGTGTGTGTACTAGACTACTGCTGTACCTTGTGTGCCCCGTTTGGCTATCTTATAGGAGTCCTTCCGCAAGAGAGATGGTTCAGAGCGTGCGGTCCTCGCAGAGAGCCATACGTGTACTAGCTTTCTCTGCCTTGCTCGATTCCTCTCGAACCACAGCAGCAGCAGCAACAAGCAGCCTGTTTGACTGACTGCGCTGAAGAAACTTGATACGCGATGTGTAGGAAATCCTGAAGCCTGAAGCCCTCACAGCAGTGTGTGTGTGCAGTGGCCTTTTCTGTATGTACAGTTAGTACACCTACGGAGTGGTATGCTGTGACGTCCATTTTGCGACCATTGTCGGATTAATCGCTCTGTAAACACATATTAATAGCCGGTGGTTAAAGTAGGCGAAGATTATTCGCGGAAAGGAGAGGGGGTGCTTCGCTGTGGTGCTGTAGCTTGCCAGCGGTAACGCAGCATCAACTAGTACTATCGACTAATACTATGAGCTATGCTCATGTAGTTGCCGCAACAGATACGAGCAGTAGCCAGTTGTGCAGCAGACGACTAACCAATGCGTAGATACAACAGCACACCCAGTTCGGAGTTTATCTGCGGGTAAGATACAATATGAGTTTACTCAAAACAACACATCAATCATCCATCATCAATCACACACCACCACCAGACCAGATCAAACACACCACCAGAAGGAGTGTACAAGTACACCAAAGAAGTATCATCATGCTGCATGATGAGATATCAGGGAGACTGTGTTTTCTGCGGCGGGGGGCTGTGGTATCGTGCGGACGCGACAATTTCCAACCGGACATTTCAACGAGATAACGTGCTGTACCGGCTGTATGTACCAGGTAGGTTTTACTCCGGCGTCGCGGGGTATAGGGTGGTGGCGCGGGTAGGTGGGTAGGAGTGGGCGTGGGCAATGGGCGAGGGGCGGTAGTAATTCTTCTGTGATAGTCTATACGAACCAGGAATCAGGTATGATACCACGTACCAGTAGTATATGTTGCTATTGCTGTATATTGTTGTTGTTGTTGTTGTTGTTGTTGTTGTTGTCGTTGTTGTTGTTGTAGTTGTTGTTGTTGTAATAGTTATAGTTGTTCACTCCAAGCTTGTTCACTCGCATAACCAAGTCCGTCCGCGATCACCGGACAGGCTCTGTACTTGGTATATATGTCATACCAGGTACCTGGTACACATCAGTTACACGTAGCTAGCAGATGGCGCCCAGCACGCCCAGCGTCCGCCAGAACGGCCGACGATGTTCTCTCTCTCGCTGACCAAGCATGCAAGACAAGACGCAAGTTGCGTCGTCATAATCGGCATCATGGCAGTTGAATCGTCGTGCGGTATGCATCGCAAGATACTGCTCGTTTCATCATATGCATACCGCATACTCCCCTGCTGCCCCATAAGAAGTTGAACGTGAGATAATAAGTTGAACGTGTAGTTTATCGTTTTATCGCCTGTTGAGAAAGCCATGCGACATGTGACGAACCAGTATGATGATAGCCGGATAATCCCAGACATGCCAGAGCGCAGGTGCGGAGCACAACAGGTCGATATGCTAGCAGACTTCCCGTTCCTCCCTTCTCCAGGAATAATGACGCACGAGTACGTAGCATATTTACACCCTAGATGCACCCCCGGATAAAGAAGGATACCTACGAGTTCCTTCCTGCCAACACCCGGACGGTGGCATGTAAGTTTTTACCTATGATCGCAAGTTAATTGCCGAAGTTCCCCGAGCCCCGAGTAAAATGCTGACATGATTTCAAAATCGCTATTAAAATGTTCGTACATGTACCAGGTACTGCTGTATTATTTATTAAGTTGTTATTGTCCGCCTCTCTCGGTCTCCCGTCTCCGATACCATATAGATATACCTGGTGTATACCCGTATCCCGTGTCGGTATCCCGTACTCGTGCGGCGGGTAAATCTGGCTTTTGCAAGTGACAATCTCAGATCTATGTGACACTACCACATACCCAGTACTAGGGCATGACATTGCGTTGTCGAATGCATTACGATGCATTATCTCTGTGTCGTGGCTTGTGACCACAGAGCTGATCTTTCTAGGGTGAAGAATCAGTACGGACACTGGGTGTGCTGGATGTCGACGAGTAGAAGAACGGTTTAATGTGAAGAACACACACACACACACACACCACCGCCGTGTCACCCACACTTCGTTGTGCGAGTTAACATGTTAAATGTGAGAACAACAAAAACAACAACAATACGTCCTCATCGCGACCACCACTGCTGTATACGAGATTCTAAGTTGTGTTTCAACATGGGTACGTACTACAACTGCGGAATGAGCTTGCGCTGCCGGGGTTGAAACGAAGGCCACTGATAGGGACAGCTTACGCTATACCTACGATGGGATCCGAAGGGTGCGCCAGCTAGCGTTGGGCTGCGAAAGCAGCTGAGTTGAATCGACACACGACGCGTATGGAAATACATGGAAGTGTGGTGAGCTACGTAAAGCTTTATTTTTCCCCATCCGCCGGAGGATGAAAAAAGAAAGAGAAAAAAAGTGCAGTAGCAGCATTATGTCCCTGTTTATCCACAAAAAGGCACACCCTGATATGGTCACCCATTTAGAGGTACATTCGAAATCGTACTTACTAGAGACAACGCACAGCCTCCTGGTCTCCTGGCTGGCCCTCTCTCTCTGATTGGCCAGCGCCCCTTCCACTTACCATGTTGGCTGAAAAGTTCCGCGTTAGTACAGGTACAACACCGCCGTATACCTCTCTTCGTTTACTCAGGTTGGACTCCGCCTTTTTTGTTTTGAAATGTACATTTAAATGGTCTAACCTGAGCCTTTCTCGGGCATTTATTTGTAGAGCGACCCGTCGTCCGGGCTGTCGGGACTGTCCACCAGGCCACCTAAGGTGTCAACAGTCAACCAGCCAACACCAATCAAGACACCAGCACTATTAATAGCTCACCAACAGACCAATACACGAAGAGGCCACGCGCGATACGAAGCCTAATAGATCAACATCAAACAAAGCACGAAGCGCTCGCAACGTTCACGCACGAAGACTGACTTTTTATTAACAGGTAGTCACTAACCGTATTTTGTATTTTTTTTTGTATTTTCGGTTGCCGAATTTTTGTTTTGTTGGTGGCCGGCTCAGGCTTTGCCGCCGCTGCTGCTGCTGTCACAACAATAGCCACGCCGGGCATAACAAACACTTATCCCCCGTCCTGATGTTTCTATTACATACAGTAGAGCCCCCCCGGACCCCCCACAAGGCGGTCTGAGCAAGGGCTAGTAAGGCGGTATCCCGATATAAGACGGTCAAAATCGCTTGGCGCGACCGGGGAATTTCACTCGTAACAACGTGGAATAAATAAGGCGGCTTCCCTCAATAAGGCGGTTACATTGCTCTCGCACACCACCGCTATTACTGGAGGGGGCGTACTGTACCCTTTACCGTATGTGCCCCGAACGCTGACACTTGGCAGCAGCTGCTCTCACACCTACGTGTAGTTAGAGCGGCTGTTGCTCAGGGTGCTCTTCTACTTTGGAGTGAGTTATGGAGGCCTGTCTTGTGACCACGGACTAGACTACAACCACACACTAAGAGTCGATAGAAAGAACAGGGCTGTTCCCGGGTCGGGTCAGACCTCGCGGGTCGGGTCGGGTCGGGTACGGGTGGTCGTCGGGTCAAACCTCGCGAGTCGAGTCGGGTCTGGTCAGCTTTTGTTCTTTGTCGTGGATACCTGACCCGACCCGACCCGACCCGATCCGAACCGTGATATTTTGAAGACCTCCGGATCCGGCCTGACCCAGACCCGTGAGATTTCGAAAACATCCTGACCCGACGCGATCCGACCCGTGAGGTGTGGAACACCTCGTGACCTGATCCGGCCCGACCCGCCAGATACCGAACGACCGGTGAGATGCGTGTTGTAGTGCTTAGTTTGGGTAGGCAATTGGTTAGCCTTTTGCAAGTGGTCAAACGGACTATTACACTCTATTAACTTTTCCTCAACAAATGGCGTCGTCGACAGACCATGGGTTTTTGGGTCGTGGGTTCAAATTCCACCATCCACCAATGCTAATAATATTTTCAAGACTTTACTCGTACCCATGTCGAACTTGAAAAATAGTCTTTTCGGTATCCCCAGGAAATGAACCCGCTTGGATATTGACAGATCCGCCCGTATATCCGGCCGACCTGCTATCCCGCCGTTTCAGGGTGGGAGAATGTTATACGGCTTAGTGTTTTGGGTAGGCAATTGGTTAACCTTTTGCAAGTTGTCAAGCGGACCACGAAAAAAAAAAAATCGCCTAACGGGTCACGTCGCGGGTCGGGTCACCTTGAACCGAGATTTTTTTTTCTCCGGATCCGCTGGTTCGATCGACCCACGAACCCGGCCCGCGGGTCGACACTTCGAAAACAATGTGATTTATTTATTTGTGCCCCTTTTGGCCTGCTTTGCTGTGGTGGGTATGAATGGATGTGGAGACATGAATACAAATAGATTTGAATATGTTACCGAAGAAGTAGGTATCGGCACGAGAAAGGCCCTCGGGCAGGAACCGGCAAGTTTTCAAAGTGTCGGATGCGCGCACCCGCGGGTCAGCCGGGGCCCGACCTTGACGTGATCCATGTATCTCGGGTCATGACCCGACCCGACCCGACCCATTTTTTTTTTTCTTCGTCTAGGAATTTGATCGTGACTCACACCTATACCAAAGGCACTCCTCCCCGCCCCCCGCCCCCCCCCATGGGGCATGCCTTTTTTTATCGCGAGAAGGGTGTATAAAGCTTTTTCTTCTTTCGCCGATTCGCTTCGGATTGTGCTTACACTCGCAATACACGTAGCTACTGCTGTACATAGTGTTGCAAGGATTTCTTCCGTTCACGAAATATCCATATCCCTTTTCGTGGTCTGCGTATTCACGGCGGACACATCCCTGCTCAATTTATACATGATCTGCGTGATCTGAATCGTGGTATTGCCCGGTGAGAGCTGGAAGATCTGAATGATCTAGCGCATGTTTCCGGGTTTGGATCTGTACAGCACAGATCCATCCACAACGTGTCACATCGACAGCAGTTGTACGATACATCTATAGACTAGACTAAATTAATCGACATGGTGACCTGTCCGTTGTGTGAAGGATTTCCACCCATGAGTTGGGTGTTTTCACCTATATCCCCCCCCACCCCGCTTCGTCAGTAACACGCAAGAGAATAAGTACAACGGTAGAGTTTTCAACTTTTTCGAGAAATCTCCTGATTGGTCAACTACTCAAGAGTTCGGGATGTTTCATTGGTCAACACACGCACACACAACATTTTTCACTGGCACCCTCATTCCACCCAGACGTAATCCCAATCCCGTTTGGCACGTGCTATGGGCCGAAAATCTCCTTTACAAAATCCAGGGTACTCGTGTATCTTCGAAGACTAAAAAACGCGCGACCGGAGTATCGCGCAGCTTGCAAAGATGAGTATCGACCGTCAAATTGATCGAGAACTCACTGCTGACGCATTTGAAATGTTTCAAGTATAGTCAGCCCTGCAAGCCGCCAGAGGCCGAGAGCGCGAGGCGTGAACCGTCATAGTCCGCCGCGTCAAATCGCAATCAAGTCGAGGGTCGGCCACACAACCAGCAAAAAAGAATCGAAAAAGGGGTATGGTATCCTCAGGTTCACCCCACCCCACCCCTGCGATAATTTGCCATGACGATTTTCTCCTTCAATGGGGGGGGGGGGGGGGGGAACCAAAATGTCAGGAAACTTGGCAGCGCTGCAGCAGTAGATCATGCATTGGTAGCGCTGAGCAGAGGTTGGGGTAGAACAAAAACAGAGTGAATGAATCTCTCCCAGCGCCGGCGTCGTAGCTGCCTGTCTGTGCTGACGGTTTCGTATCCTCGTTAACCGCCCCCAGTACCCTTTTATACGAGCTCCATTATACCCTTTGGGCTTAACCCCTTTACAACTGGAAACCCGTTTTTGGGGACAAAATTACTTGGATTTAGTATAGGGAGGGGTTCGGGGGCTCTAAAGGGGTTAACGCCTGATTTCGACAAGGGGGGGGGCGTTCGTTCATTTACCGAGCAGTATGAGGCGGATTGAAATAAACTTTAGCGCGGCGTCCAAGCTTTTCGTGAGAACGTCGGCCTTTTCAAAGCCCGTTTTAGTGTGCATCACGTTCACTGCGTTGTCCGGGACCAAGGAGCTAATAACATGGTGAAATTTTACATCTACGTATCTATGTGCTTCGTACGTGACGTTCTCCTGTCGGTTCGCGACCGGCACGCACGGCGCCCATGCTGTCCTCAAAAAACACCGTCGCCCTAGTTTGCTCACTACTTGTCGTTTTGAGTAAGTGCCTAAGATGAAGCATAATCAAACACGCTTTCGACAGAGCCACGTATTCCGACTCCAGAGTAGACACAGCCACAACCATTTGCTTGACCGACTTCCAGTCTACAGGCGCTCCTGCCAAGTAGGCAACGGTAACCTGTCGTGGGACATGCCTTGTCCATATCGCCAGCGTGGCCTGCGTCAACGTACGCAGTGGGGTCGTCTCCATTTTCAGCGTCTTCGCCGTAAGTTAGTCCAATCGAAATCGCACCTTTTCGGGTACCTCAAAACCCTTTTTCATCTTCTTGTTCATCGCTCTCGCGGACCTGTTTTTGACTTGCTCACTCGTGAGTGCCATAACTGCGTGAGCAAAATCCGTCCTGGAAAAATGAAGGAGAGATCCCTTGGCAGACCATCCATGAATAACGTCGTGTCCTCTGTTGACGAGAACTCTTCCCTCTACAACCTGCACGCCCGTGGCCCCTGTTCAGCAGGCGTTTTCGTCGGGTGTGCGTTAGCCATTCCGTATGTTTCAAGTTTCGTCCTCGCGTGCGTTCCCTGCGACAAAATAATGGTTCCTGCGTTCACGTTTCGGTGTATTCCCTTACCTAGATGAAGAATAACTTTGCGTCCCCCAGGTCCACCGTCTCAAACCTGGCCTTTTTTATTTCTCAAATCGCGTCCAACCCTTTGCTCGCTGTCTGAACCGGACAGCAAAATGTCGTCAACATAAGAGAATAAGCGAAACTGCTCCTTCGCCCAGGTTGTAGACACACCGGGTCGGCAGTGCTGGAGGTAAAACCCATCTCCAGCAAGTACGTGTGCATCGTGCCCCATCAACCACGGGGGGAAAGACGCGGGTCGTACTACTGCCACGCTTTCAGTCGCCATACTTGATTCGCTCGTTCCTCTTGGCACTCGAATCCTGTGGAAGGGATGACGTATACGTCCGGGTTGTCACGCCCCATTCTGTCTTGTAAAAAAGCGGTTTTAATATCGAGTTGCCTGAGGATGAGACCATGCTCGGCAGCTTTAGCGATCAGGATATGGACAGGCTCCTGAGATGCGACTGGTGCTGCTTTTATCAGCCCCGGTGTCAGCCTCGTGGAAACCCTGCACTACCTACGTACCACTCTTGACTTCTGTCGACAAGCCGCTCCGCCTTGGTTGTACCTCCAAGTGTACAACAATCCTTGAAGGGATTGCTTGAATGCCTTCGGGCGGGTCTACCCACTCGAATACGTGCATGTTCGATTAGGGACCGGCGCTCCTCTGCCATGCTTGCGCACCAGCCTGCTGCATCAACCCCGCTTACCACATCGTCATGGGTTCGCGGGTCAGGTGGCAGATATCCTATTTCACCAGGCTTTCCAGCTCCGATGTGTCCAATAGCTTCTCCTGTACTTGGCGCACATTCCGCATGCTCGTACGACGCGTGTTATATCTCGTCTACGTTAGTGCTAAGAGACCCGTGCTGCGCTAAGTCACTCTCGGGAGATACACCTTGCTGCCTGTTGCTTTTTCGCGGTGGTTTCTGTTGTACCGGTGGCGTCGCTGCCATTTCGGCAGGTTCTTGCCGTTGAACTTGTTTTGCTTCAATGGCAGTCTCGGCCCCTAGCACGAACACCGTGCTTAAGATCGGGAAACGGGTCATGCCCCACCTTTGGGCGATCCACGTCACGGGCGTTCTTCTCCCGAAACGATACTCGTACCTCTGTTGAGTGGGTTATTTCATACACGGACGGTCTGGATTCCAGAGCCGGTACGTACGTCATGTTGTTGGTGTTGTAGCCTACCGAATGCACTTTCTTCGCTCTCGAGGGTCGATTTTCCGTCTACTCTTTGGTGTAGCTCAAATGTGCTTAAGCGCCAACCGCCCCCCCCACTCGTGCATGTGCTTCGAACTACCGAGTGGTTCACTCTCCCGTTCCGGCACTATGTGGAGAACATCGGACATACGCCCGTGGGACTTCGGTCGAGATCGGAAACGCGTGGTTGCCATGACGTAACACAGGAGGGACGGGCAACAAATCGAGCTTCACCCCCTTTTCGTGGAGCGCTCCGACCGAAAACATACTCGCGCCTAGATTGGGAGCAACCAGCACGTCCACGTTGATCGGTACCGACTCATCTCTTATCATTTCGAATACGAAACAAGAGCGTACATTTCGATGCTGCGCTCGGCGGGCCGCATGGCCCTTCTATACCCACACTGCAGTTTGTTTCAGTCACAACGTGAGTAGAAAGCCGGGATTTCGGCGGTCACCATGCGCTGTATCAATGAACACTGCTGCTGTATCACCGGGGGTTGTGCCGGTTCCAAATTCTGTCATTGCCGGGAATGCGATATCTTCCTGCCCCCTCGTATTCATTACATGTTCATGTATTGAATCATTACACGGGAGACGTTCAGCACCGTCACCAACAACAACTTGAAAATTCTCCAAATCGGCGTCCTCGATGGTCGTGCACCGTGCGTGTGAGGTAGATTCATCTGAGGAACTAACCTGTGTAGCGTTAGCATGCTGTGTTTCATCTTGCTGCTGATGCGAGAGCCAGCGGGGGGGGGCAGTCATTCCAGCCGTGCTCCTTGGAGTTCCGACAGTAATTGCATCTGCCGTGAGCGTACCTTGCCGCTTTTTCGACAACATGGTTGACATACCTTTGAATTATATATACAATTATATATACACCCTAACCCTCTAACCCCAACCCAATGAAACGCAACAACCAAACATTGTACACGTACGGTGAAACCCCCCTTCGTCTCGTACACAGTGTGCGTCAACCATCGTCTCGAAAACGTGGTAAGCTCTACTGTCTGCCGTGGGCGGTTCCTACCGTCGTTCCGACCACACGTCCTCGTCCTCCTCGACCTTAAGTTTGGTTGTCGCGGCCTCTTCCGCGTCCACCGGTTGCTCCGCCTGCGCAGCTATTACCATAAGTTAGTGTTCCTGTTCGAGTTCGTCGACATGTATCCGCCGCTGTTGCTATTTCCCCTTCCGGAGCCATGGGCGTTACCGTTTCCACGACGTCCTCTTCCTTGACCTCAACCATCGTCTCCTCGAAAGTTACAAGATCCCTCGTGTGTGGCCGTCGTCAGCGCACGCCCGTGACTGCCTGCATTGTTTTGCCCCGCGTCCCGCGCCTTCAATAACGGTAACTTTTCTCTCGGATTTGCAAATAGCACGGTAGCAGGTTGAACGAGCCTTTCGCTACAGTATGTCTTCGAACGCGCAGGCAGTGCCATCACGCTGCCTATCACAAAGTAGCACTGCTGTCTTAACAACGATTAATACTTGTTGTCAGGGAGCGCCCTTGAAAAATGCGTGAGTTTTCCGTGCTGGAACAACTGCTGCTGTGTCACCGAGAGAGCTCCCAGTTCGACGCAAACGCGGCGCAACTCCTGGATTACTCGGGCAGGGTCATATCGTTCGGCCTCGGTCACCTGCAATGTTGCTCGCTGATCTTGCAGCCCTAGCATTCGGGGTTCACGATCGAGCCGGTATTTGGCCTCAAGTGCCATAAAAGCACCGCGGCCGTCGCCGAACTCCGCTGTTCCTACGGGGGGCGTACGCTTGCACGACTTGAGCGGCAACACTAGCATATCCTTCACGGCAGTCAGCCGTAGCCAGAAGCATTCTCGCAAAAAGCTTACCAGGTACCTGGTACCGTTATTTTCTTCAAAGCGGCTACTGTCCTTCGCATATTGCGCCCTCTGCACCTGAGTGGCATCCTCCTCTGGTGCTGCTGGGGCGGTCTCTAGGTCTGACATAGCTTTGCCAAGGCCGTCCTCGTACATCAGCGATCGGTGTAATGTCATCTAAACCTTTATACCGGTTGGGATCCCCGTTGAATGGAGAATACCCTTTCGGAAGGGGCAGGACATGTTTGACTTTGAATCCACACCATCACGTTGGCTCATGACCTGTCGGGAAACTTGGCAGCGCTGCAGCAGTAGATCATGCAGTAGCTGGCGCTGAACAGAGGTTGGGGTAGAGTAAAAACAGTGAATTAATCTCTCACAGCACAGGCGTCGAAGCTGCCTGTACTGACGGTTTCGTGTCTTCGTAAACCGCCTTTCCATAAAGTACAAAACCCAAATATCCTATAGGATTAAGTCGTTCTTGCACTACAAATATCCTTGGACACAAAATATACGAAATGGCAGCAATCTTCAGAAATATTTCGCCAAGATCTTGCGATGGACACGCAATAAATATCGTCTCATCGGCGTTCCCGTTGTCCGCGTTGTCGAGAAAAATCTTGCTTGGGATCTGGTTCAAGGGGTGTGTTCTCATTGCGTGTTAATACCAGCATAGTGTATCCGTATTTTTTACGGAGGATCGTGGTAATCAGGACTCACGACACACACGAAAACCAATATAATACGCGCGATCGGAGTATCACACACAGCTTGCAAAGATGATTTTCGACGAAATCTTCGATCTCACAGCTGGAGTGTATTTTCATTTTTTATAATATACTAGAGTATATATATTTCCCTGTTTTTTACCCACCATACTTGGTCCTAATTGCGGTATGTTCCCACGTAAATAGTATTGTAAGGCTGGATAAGGGACACAAGAGAGCCTCGTGGCGGATCAGCCTCTTCAGCAGGTTATCGAGGCCGCTCAATCGCGTGCGTTCGTTCGCGGCCTAGAGAAACAAGAAGAGAAGCTTTTTTGTTTTCTAGATCAAGCGCCGGAATGAAGACTTGACTACGTAAATCCAGGTGGCTGTTGTTCCAGCTGGTATCACGAAATTCCTTCCTAAAATATACCGAAGTGTCCCAATTGCGCGGTAACTCCGGTAATTACCCGCCTCCCAAGGCAACACCTTCACTGTACTATAGGGAACACCTAGTGTATATACATACACATTTGGCGTCGTCGGTAGCTAATTTGGCGTCGTTTGAATAGCGATTAGCTCACCAGCCGCTGGAGGAACCAATGTCCGGCTTGCCGCATCTGCTTTATTTCGAGGGTCGCAGTTTTGTTCGCCGCAGGGGCACATAACTCTGCTGTGCGGGTCTATTTATTTTCGCTCAAGGCAACAAAAACAAAAAACAAAAAACAAATAGGCCCGTTTCGCCGCCCGCCCGAATAAAACGGGATTTTTTTTTTCCGCGGCAAGCGAAAGCTTTTGAGGCACGTTTTGCCATGCGTGCTGCTGGCCACATTCATGCATGCCCACTTGAGAGTAAGTAGGGCGGGTAAGACACGCGTTTTGAGTACCGCGTATAACACCCCCCGGTGATAAAAAAAATTCGGTTATGGATTTTGATCACCCAGGGTGGTATACTCTACCTGGTGGCAGTGTGATATGCAACGTACCCCGGGTGATTGAGTGGGTGACCGTTTGGGATTTTGGAATGTTCACCGTCCGGGCGGTGTTGTTATAAGGCTCAGTTTGGGTTAGCTGTTGGACTGCTGTGGAAGTGTGTGATAACAAGGGGGGGGGGGGATATCAGTGGTTTCAAATGAGTGTTAGTGCCACGTTCCAGGCAGTCGAGGGTGTGGTACCGAATGTATCTAGGGGGGGGGGGGTTGTACAACGTACCCCCCTGGTGATGAATCGCGTCGTCGTTTAGGACGTTAGGAAAGTTACCACCACCCGGGTGTTTTTGTTTTTGTTTTTGTTTTTCGCACACTTACTTCTACTTTCCAGCTTCTTCTGGACAAGCCGTGGTCACAGGTGTCGTCGCTTTTCCCCCCCGGGTTTTGCCTTCAATTTTTTATCGCGCATAGGGTTCAATAATCCCACCACTGGTGGTTGTTGTTGTTCTCACATTAGCTCGCATAGTCAAAGTCCGGGTCACAGGACAGGCTCCAGTCACTCTGGAGCTGAGGAATACCCCAGGGAAAAACACAAACAACCCAAGGTGGTACACGCATATATCACAGCTGACGCAATTCATGCCTCCACCATAAGTAGATAAAACTGAAATCGGGAGTTAGCCTACGATGTTCCAGGTCCATATTGGTGCATATGTCTCACTACTCGCGGCTGGAAAACCGACTACGATACCGCTTGCCACCCAAGGAAGACTACCACGTGTATATTACACGTAGTACCTATCGCTACGCAATACTACGAGCGTCAGACTCAAGTCAATTGGAAAAAAAGGAACAAAAAAAAGAAAAGAAGATGAAGAAAAGAAATGAAAAGAAAAGAAAAGAAAAGAAAAGAAAAGAAAAGAAAAGAAAAGAAAAGAAAAGAAAAGAAAAGAAAAGAGAAGAAAAGAAGGAAAGGGAAAGAAAAAAAGACGAGAAAAACGAAGACAAGAAGAGGAAGCAGGGAAAGGAAAGGGGAAAAAAGTTGAACTAGCAGACCCTAGGAACTAACCAAAGACGGCATTGGGCTCATAGAGAGGGTATCAAGTGCATCATCAATAGAACTGGGGGGAGAACGCAACAAGGCGAAGAAGTCAGGGCGGTCTTACGCTAGCTTGTGACGGCCATTGGAAGGCCCAAAAACTTCAAGACGATGATGGCCAGAACCAGACTTCAGTCTCTTGGGCAGGACGCCCCCCCTTCCCCCCCCCCCCTCCCCCGTTCCCCCGTTCCCCCCTTTCCCTCTCCCCCGTCCCCCCCCCCCCTCTCCCCCGTTTCCCCCTTACCCCCCTTCCCCCCGGTGGTATACTTGTGTGGGGGGTTGATACACAACGTGGGGTGCGTTACACTCTGTCATTGTTGTTGTTTGTTGTTAAAAATACATACTATAGTTTTTCCATGTACTTTTTCGAACGCACACTGGTGAGGGTCCTTCCAACGCACACTGTGTCGGGCCCGGGGGGGGGGGTTCGGGGGGGGGCGCGTCGCCCCCCCCCGACACTGCTACTAGCATCCAAGCACCGTTCGGCTGCCCTGCCAACCCAGTGCTGGTGGTGCATTTTGGGACACACACACGAACACCAACACACTCTGCACTGCTAGTAGTAGCATACAAGCACCCTTCGGCTGGCCTGCCAACCCAGCGCTGGTGGTGCATTTTGGGACACACACACGAACACCAACACACTCTACACTGCTAGTAGTAGCATACAACCACCCTTCGGCTGGCCTGCCAACCCAGCGCTGGTGGTGCATGCGCTTGAACGTTTGCGCCTCTGCTGTTCGATCCTGCTACATCACGATGCGGGACAACAAAAAAAAAAACAACACAACACACAAACATTTCACTTCGTTGTGCCCTGGGCTGCGGACAAAAAAATCCCTTCCCAAAAACCCCTCCTCGTCCTTACAAAACCATAAAATTCAAACGGCTGCGATTCAAATCAAACGGCGTGACGAACTACACCCTCGCACGCAAACAACCACCTCGTGGGTGCATTTTGGGACACACACACAAACACCAACACACTCTACACTGCTAGTAGTAGCATACAACCACCCTTCGGCTGGCCTGCCAACCCAGCGCTGGTGGTGCATGCGCTTGAACGTTTGCGCCTCTGCTGTTCGATCCTGCTACATCACGATGCGGGACAACAAAAAAAACAACAACACAACACACAAACATTTCACTTCGTTGTGCCCTGGGCTGCGGACAAAAAAATCCCTTCCCAAAAAACCCTCCTCGTCCTTACAAAACCATAAAATTCAAACGGCTGCGATTCAAATCAAACGGCGTGACGAACTACACCCTCGCACGCAAACAACCACCTCGTGGGTGCATTTTGGGACACACACACGAACACCAACACACTCTACACTGCTAGTAGTAGCATACAAGCACCCTTCGGCTGGCCTGCCAACCCAGCGCTGGTGGTCTCCGGAGCGTGCTGTGGGTGTCTGCTATGAGCCCCTTCGCTCGTTCTACGCTCCTCTGCGGCTGCGTGTTCTTCGCCCTCTTCAAACGTCACGGCGTACCACCACCTGGCGCTGCGTTTGAATCTCTGCACAACATGCAGCGGAACGTCCTTACAGCAGAGCGGTATCTTGACGACTGGGGAGACCAACTGTTCCAATACACATTTGCAGGGCTCTCTCTGCCTCATCGCTTGGAGTTCGTCCTACATCCTTCCGCCTTGCGAGGGCAACAACAATCCATTCAGCAATTGCACTGCCCGAATGGCCTCGTTCTACAGCGCCGGAACACTCGCACTGTTCCGTGCAGGGGGGATGGCAACTGCGGCTGGCACTCTCTGCTCAACGGGAACTGCACCTTCTTGGGACAGGTATGTACACGGCATTGCTTATACGCTACGCACTCAGCATGGTCACAGCTGTGTTTGTATGTACAGCGGCGTGCACACCGCTCTCGCCGCGTGTGTAGAGTACGTACATGTGTAGCGCAGCAGTACTCCCGTGTGTTTGCGTTTGTAGCATACCCGTACGTCTTCGAACCTGCTAAAGTCTACTACCTCACCTTCCACCAGCGTTCCTGCGGTGCAAATGCGTTCCGTCACCTGTGTATCCATCATCTCCTATGTATGTAGGCGTCTCCAGCTACGTGTGTGCGTCCTGTGCTTGCGTTTGTAGCGTACGCGTGCGTGTTCGAAACCGTTCGAACCCGCCATACTACCTCACCTTCCACCGGCGTTCCTGGGGTGCAAATCCCTTCCGTCGCCTGTTTATGCGTCATGTCCTATGTGTGTAGGCGTCTCCAGCTACGTCTGGGCGTCCTGTAACAATGGTTCTTGTCTTTCAGCACGTTACATCCTACACCTGCGTACAACGTAACCCATGCGCACATTGTCCTCACACCATGCGGCCTTGCCCGCCGAATTCTGCTGTTACCTTTACAGGGGACTAAATACGAGCATCCTCTCGGCGACATTCTCCGCCTCAAAAATGAAATCGCCAACTTCATCGTGCTTCACGTGACCGCCGTTCTGCAGGGGAGTTGCCGTCAGCGGAGCGTACATAGTGAAACAGTGGCCGCTCATGGTCGCCGCTTGTATGACCATACATAGGGTACAGGGTGTTGGGTTCGAGCGGGTTGCCGTGTGGATTCCGAGTAGAGGATTCTTCGCCCAGGGCCAGGGGTACACCGCTGTATCTAGGGGTAAAACTCTTGGGGGCCTATTCATAGTCTTGCCGAGTGCTGTATTGCGCGACAGAGGCGCCGCCCGCGATTTCATGAAGGACGCCTTCCACCCCCCAATGGACGCCATCAACGCGCTCGCGGAACTGCGCCGAAAAGCGCCAGCGACAGTAACCATCGACACGCGGGGGAGAAGAGTGGCGTACGCCACCCTATGGGACGCACGGGAAGCGTATGACGCCCCCGACGGTTGGAGAGGGCTTTGGCCTCGGGACGTTCACAGTAGTGGCCATGGATTGCAGGGGGTCTACAACGTAAACTAAGTTTGGTCAAGCGAACCACGTCTGTAGCGATGGACATTCCACCAGTCAAGTGTGACAAAACATTCCGCCACTCCCGCCCATCGTCAAGTGACTTCTCGCGCGGTCAAATGTGATAAAACATTCCGCCACTTCCGACGATCGCCAAGTGCCTTCTCGCGCAGCGAGTCACCAGTCATGTGTGACAAAAAACTTCTCCTCTTTACACCAAAAAGCACTTGACGAAACATGTATTGTTCTCACATTAACTCGCATAATCAAGTCCGTGGTCTGTCATACATATACCTGGTACTGTATACGGTACGCAGACCACGGGTCGCCCGCCTAAGAACAGAAACTGGAGCGTGTCTTCTGGCATGGTCCCCAGGAACCGGAACAAAGTTTGGGTAGACAGCCCAGCAGTAGCAGTTTCTCCTGGCTTGGTCCCTGGGGACCAGCCCAGCAGTAGCAGCTTCTCCTGGCTTGGTCCCCGGTCCCCAGGAACCGGAACGAAGTTTTTTTTCCACGAATAATACCACACCGAATATCATGGAGATATTGAGACATACCGCGTCAACCGATACGTCCCACACATCCCGCCGTTCTGAGAGGGGGCCGGGGGGTTATGAGTTGCGAGGTGTGCCCTGCGCTGGAGCTGTGGGCCGACACGCCAACTCTTACGACTATCTCGTATCGTCGTCATTAGTCAGACTACTGCACTGTTAATAGTCGGTCGTTCTCTCCGGGGACTAGTCGCGGACTATCCGACTTACTGGGTGTTGGTTAACTCTTGGTGGGATGGCTTGTTGAACTTGGGGACAAGAAAAAAAAAGCGTATGATACAAAGCATTTCCAGCCAGGGCCTTTTGATTTCATTCGTTTTTTTCGGATCTTCCTAGGGCTTCGGCACCTTTTGTTTTGTGTGTGACCACGGACTCTAGATCTCTGACAGAAGTTCATGTGAGGCAACGACGACAAAAATAACGACAACAACAGCTGCCTTTGGCGATTCGCCGTTCTCCGCGAATCGCTCCCCCCGCTGCGGACTGCTGCTGTCATGATGTGTCACGTGTACTGGTGTAGACTAGTATATCTGGTACCAGGTATGGTATTCCTAGGTATCCCCCTGAAAAGCTATTGACCAATACCATGTTGAGTTAGTGTCTCTCCCAAAGTTCTACGTAAAGGAGAGGGCGGAGACAAGGGGTGACGTATGATTTGGATGGCATGTGCGCATACGGAGAACAGGGGGACGAGTCACGGACGGGTCCCCTCCGTGTTGCCACTCGACCGAGAGGCAGACAGGCAAGATTGCTTCTCCCGCGACAGACAGCGGTGAGGATAATATATCAGAGCAGCCTTTTCAGGGTACGCAAGTGAGTAGTGCCATGGGAACAGCCCAAGACCTTTGGGGCCCGTTGATTTCGACCAAAGAAAACGTGGAAAAAACTGCAAGTAAAGAGAGAGGAAAGTGCGATATTCGTTTGTCGACCGCCTATTATATGGAAGAACTTGAAGCACTGATGGATTATTACTGCAAGGGTTATCAATTGTTGTAATAAACGAGCACGACCAGGCATCAATTATCATGCTCATGTTATACGACGAGCACGCAGCCTGGGTGATTGGTACTCATTCGTGTATACATGGTATATCCCTGGTGTATCACAGCTCTTGCCGAACGTTGCGCTCCGGATACATACTCTTCTACTCCATAACCACCAGCCCCGGCTGCTTCGCCGCCTCGTGTGGCCGGTTCTGGAATCGTCACGAGCCCTTTTCGACACGTTGTCCCCTTCAAGTCCCAACGGGGTTTATATTCAGGGTTTTTCATGGGCCAAAACCCCGTCGTCCCGCGCCGCTTGGATCATGAAGTTTCTAAAATCTCGCGGGGCGAGCCGGGTTGGGGTAGGACATGTCCGAAATATCCCGGGTCGGGTCAGATTGGGTCAAGGGTCGAGGGATTTTTTCAACAATTGCACTTGACCCGACCCGACCCAACCCGACCCGACCCGCGAGAAAAGTGACCCGACCTGTGAACAGCATTTTCACGGGGGGTTACGACCTTCCTCGCGGGTCGTGTCAGGAGGTTCCCCAAAATCTCGCGGGGCGAGTTGAGTGGGATCGAGATGTGTGTGGAAATTTCACCGGTCAGGTGGGGAACCTCACGGGACGGATCGGGTCACCCTGAACCGTCCCGGCCCGCGAAAAGACAACCGACCGCTCGTAAAGGTCACCCCTTCGGGGCTTTGGAGCAGGAGAGAGAAAACAGATGGAAGCAAGGTAAGGAAAATTATTTCTGAGCCGCTTTTTCTCGACCGCTTACAGCGTAGAAGGGCTCCATCCAGCGCCTTCGTGTGACGACGGAGTCTCTATAGCTTTTTGACAAGAGTTGTCGTGAGAACAACAGAGTCAGTGGACCGTTTTTTTTTTTTTTTTCATCCTCCGGCGGATGGGTAAAAATCAAGCTTTAGCTCACCACACTTCCACGTATTTTCACACGCGTCGTGTGTCGATTTACCGTACTTTTTTTTTGGTGGATGAGCGACTTTTCTGTAGTCCACGTATAGACTATGATATGTACGTGCTCCATTTTTGCAGTACTAGGTGTGTGTGTGTTTTTTCCCCGGGGTATTCTTCCACTCAAGAGTAACTGCATCCTGTCCTGTGACCACGGACTTGATAATGCAAGTTAATGTGAGAACAACAACAACCACCACCACCACCACCACCAAGTTCTGCGCTATGCAAATGTTCTGCGCTGACGCGCAACGCCAAGTCAACGCGATTCCAAGACCATCGGACGATGAAATGGTCGGTCGAAGCGACTTCGTTGTTTGGTCGTTATATTAGCCCTAAATTAGTAATGACCACCAGAGGTACCTGATACCTTTGTATCTGGTACGTAACAGGACTGACGGCTGACGCCGGAACGCTGAACAGAATGCGACGTCAACACATGTTCTACAGCAGCGTGATCGACGTCTTTTCCATCCGTTCTATTTTTTGTATTTTCGTACTTTCCGTCCGGTCTACAGTATCGGCCGGCCCATAGAAAGTCGAGACTTCAAGAACGTCAGCCTTGAAGTTGAAAAAAAAATATATGAAAAAACTAGCCTAGGCGAAGTGCCGGCAAGTGCCAGCCGGAAATACCGGCCCTGTGAGGGCATCTACTGCTGTAGCACTTTTTCTTCATGCGCTGCCACTACTGGTTGTTGCTAGCTGCCCAAGAGATTCTACAGGTCCTTTATCCAAAGATGTCGGTTGACGGCACTCTTTGCTTTTTTTACGGGCAACCGTCGAGGACCGCTCCATACTAAAAACAGTATATTACGTCTAGCGAGGCCTTGACGTGACTAAAGTAGACTGTGAACCGACATCTCTGGCTTTGCCAGGCAACCGGGACTACTCAACCGGCACAATTGAAGGGCCATACTACTGTTTGTACAGCATTCGTTGCTTCGTACGTACTGCGCACCGGTTGCAACTGCTGCGCGCAGTGTTCCGACGCGCAGGTGTTGTTGTCGGTACTGCAGTGCTATCTGGTTTTAGCACCGCACTCCCGACCTGGGAACAAAGCACTTGGAGTTGGACTATTAATAGGAACCGAAAATTGGAACTGAAAACGAGTTAAGATACGGCGTGTGTTGTTTAAGAAACGAAGGCTCGGTTCTGGCGAGAAAAATAAGGAATTCGATGTGTTGGTTTGTGCTCGTCATGCACCTACCACCCGTGTACGTGGATGGTCAAACACGATGTACTGTAAAAAGAAATGCAGCTCAAACGGGCCACGACCGACTTGCCGCCGACAAAAAAAAAGTCGTTGTCGCCTTCGCCGCCGATTATACAACAGCGATTACTGCTGTAGCTTTTTTCGTCGTGAAAATCCGGCCGACTCATAACCCTGGTATTTGATTGATCGATCCTTTACCCTGTTATGACAGCTCAATAGATACATACAGGTAGATACATACGAGGGCTTTTCACGGTTCGCATAGGTTCTCGCGGGACGGATCGGGTCACGCTGACCCGACCCGGTTCTGACCCGACCCGTGATATTTTTGAAAACTCCTGGCCCGACCCGCGAACTTTCGACCACCTCCTGACCCGACCCGAATCGATCCGCAAGCTTTTCCTCCGGACCCAACCCGCGGGCCGAATTATGACCCGTGAACACCCCTAGTAAATACCAGGGCTTTTTACGGGTCAGGACCCGGCCCGCGGGTATCTCGAGGGTCGACTCCGGCCTCGGGTCAAGAGGTGTTGGGAATGTCACGGGTTGGGTCGGCTCGGGTTAGAAGATTTTCAAATCTCATGGGTCGGGTCGGGTCGGGTCGGGTTGGAAGGTTTTCAAATCTCACGGGTCGGGTCGGGTCGGGTCGGGTCGGGTTGGAAGGTTTTCAAATCTCACGGGTTGGGTCGGGTCGGGTCGGGTCGGGTCGGGTCACCCTGGCCCGACCCAACCCGCGAGAAGTGATCCGGCCCGTTAAAACCCCTGGTATTTACCGTCACGTGTTGACTTTTTTGGGGCCTCAAGGGGGAGCAACGACGAAAAGAAACGACGGTGGGTCGTGCACGCTCGACAAAAAATCGACTCGTATGTGTGTAGCATGTCATTCGGACTACTGCTGCTGTAGCATCGGCCGCATAATAACTATCGCCCGCTGCTGGAGGGGGTGGCAGGTGTATAGCGGTCAGGGCCAAGGCGCGAGGAGTGTGTACGACGCTATGATTTTCGTGCTGCTTCGCGCTCATGCTGGACCTTTCACCGGGCTGTTGGCGTGACCGCAGTTGTTTTTCTGGGGGCTATGGTCATGCCTGGGTCCCTCCAAGGGACAATGCTCGTAGGTGCTGTCGGCATGTCGATTTTGCAGAAGAAGAAGCCCCTAAGGCGGGCTCAGGCTCGCGAAGTCGAAGGTCGACCGCGGTAGTTTCGAGGTTTACCGCTAGACCCCCGGTGACGCTGTTCTGAAGACACCCAAATTAGTATAGACAGAAAGAGGTATAGCTCGACGATTTCAGTCAGCAACAGGTAGAGGCGGGACGCTGGCCTACATCGGCGATAGGGCCAGGAAGCCACATTGTCGAGTGGTATTCCGACTGTACCTCGAGGTGGGTACATTCGTGGAGATGTTCCTCTTTTTTGCTTCTGTCCATCATTTCATCTTCGTGGTGCCATGCAAAACCCGATTTTTGCACACAAGACTTTCTATATTCTGAACGCAGTGTAGAATTCGGGCGCAGCCACTTGTAATCCTAGAACTGCAGCACTAGCTTGCAAGCCGGACGATTACGGCTCGGGGCTTACGCACTCACGGCCTCCCGGTGGGATCAAGTCCCAACCCAACCAGAAGCCTATGCCCGAACTTAGCCCCAAAAGTATGCTCGGTTACACGTAAGAGAGTGTGAGCCTGGCCCAAGATGCGAACCAAGAGCGTCTTGCTGCAAAAATGGTCGTATTACCTTACTTATTATCACTGTGTTTTCAGGTGCGAGGTTGTCCCCAAACTGATGCCGATATGAGGTGGGGTTCTGAACGGTTCCCTCTTTACAGCAAAAACATGTTACAACAGCAGTTCAGTCCTCAGTCCTGCACTTCTACTACTACTGCTTCTGCTGCTGCTGCAGCTTTAGAGCCTATCTATGCTTATCTCCGGTCCTTTCGATTTGCAATATGAAAATTCTGCCACTCTAGACTAGTCTATATGTTTTAGAAACAAAAATACACTCCAGAGACTGAGATCGAAGATTTTGTCGAAACTCATCTTTGCAAGCTGTATGTGATACTCCGATCGCGCGTATTATGAGTTGTGTGTCCCTATATTATAAAAATTGAAATACACTCCAGCTGTGAGATCGGATATTTTGTCGAAACTCATTTTTGCAAGCTGTGTCGTGTGTCCCTATAGGTCTATATATGATATACACATAGTTGTTTTCACTGCTGATTTACCCCCCTTGTAAGGGCTGCAGGAATGACAGATTGTATTGTACCCAACAGATCTAAGATCTGTCATCATGCCGCCGCGTATGTCTGCATCTATCTGCAATTATCCATAACTCCTCTGTCCTGTGGACAGACTACAAATATTGGGGCTCGTCTGCCGCTTTTGTGGACCATATATCGTAGACTCTCAATAGTAGTAGTAGTAGTAGTAGTAGCAGTAGTAGTAGCATTAGTAGTAGTAGTAGTAGAAGTAGCAGTAGTAGCATTAGTAGTAGTAGTAGTAGTGGTAGTAGAAGTAGGAGTAGTAGTAGTAAAAGTAGTAGAAGTAGCAGTAGTAGCATTAGTAGTAGTAGTAGGAGGAGGAGGAGGAGGAGAAGTAGCAGTAGTAGTAGGAGTAGGAGTAGGAGAAGTAGTAGTAAAAGTAGTAGAAGTAGCAGTAGTAGCATTAGTAGTAGTAGTAGTAGTAGTAGTAGGAGGAGGAGGAGAAGTAGCTGTAGTAGCATTAGTAGTAGCAGTAGTAATAGTAGTAGTAGTAGTAGTAGTAGTAGTAGTAGTAGTAGTAGTAGTTGTAGTAGTAGTAGTAGTAGTAGTAGTAGTAGTAGTAGTAGTAGTAGTAGTAGTAGTACTAGTAGTAGTACTAGTAGTAGTAGTAGTAGTAGTAGTAGTAGTAGTAGTAGTCGTAGTCGTAGTAGTAGTAGTAGTAGTAGTAGTGGTCGTAGTAGTGGTAGTGGTAGTGGTAGTGGTAGTGGTAGTGGTAGTGGTAGTGGTAGTGGTAGTGGTAGTGGTAGTGGTAGTGGTAGTGGTAGTGGTAGTGGTAGTGGTAGTGGTAGTGGTAGTGGTAGTGGTAGTGGTAGTGGTAGTGGTAGTGGTAGTGGTAGTGGTAGTAGTGGTAGTAGTAGTAGTAGTGGTAGTAGTAGCAGTAGTAGCATGGGTAGTAGCATAGGTTATTTCACTCCATTGAAGTGCGTCTTTCGTCTTGCAGCATCGAAATGATATCGTCCATGGCTGTCATTCCGGTTCCTCCGCAGGAGGAACAAAGAATGGGACTTCGAGTCCAGTTCCTCTGCGCAGGAGAAACAAAGCAATGCGAGCGAGCTGTTGGATATTCGTTTCTTTATGGTGGCATGTGCTTTTGTGGCCCCCTCTTGTGTCAGGTGTCATTTATCTTGACGTCTTGATCTTGATGCACACGTACCACCAGTAAATGCAGCAGGTAGCCCCTTTTTAGAGACCCCGCGATAAGGGTAAACGGTGTATTGGGGACCTCAAATTCCAGCGCAGCGTTTTTACCTCATCTCTTATAGTGGCCGCAATCGCTCGCGAAGGGACGCCGTATCCCAGATCCCTTAAAAAGGGCCATTGTTAAAGCTGTGAGTTGGCACGACTTTCGTATCACCAACTAGTTATTAGTCAGACTAATAGTTAGTCGTTACCCGGAGGTGCCGTCTCTCCGACTTGTTTGTTGCCATACTCGTAGAAGGTTGTTCAATGCCGGGTGATTTTTTCGTTTTAGGCTGGGGCCCCCTCAGCCGGGGAAGGGTAATTTAGCTCGCTTCGCCCGTCCGACTTTAGTCGGCAAGTCGGCTGGCCACCAGCTGGCTTCGCCAGCCGACTTGCTGACTAAAGTCCGTTAGTTGGCGAACGGCATCTACCAACTAGTTAGAAATCGTGAAGTTCTTCCGACTCACAGCTGTATTGCCATTAAATACCAAGGGTGGTCATGGGATTGGATGGGACGGGCATGTGGGACGGGGATGGGATGGGATGGGATGGGACGGCAATCCCACAGTGATAGTTGTGCTGCCCATCCCATCCCATTCCCATCCCATCGCGAATTCCTACCCCACTTGCTCCCACATAACCGATAAATCTCCGCTCCTGTCCCACCTGCTTCCCATCCCAGCATTGGCACAGCTACTCCCGTCCCGACCCCGCTGTCAACGCAGCTACTCCCGTCCCATGACAACTGTTGGCGCGAGACTTACCCATCCAAATAGAGCATATTCCTTCCACGAATAGAATGTTCAGCAGCGTTCAGGACACACACTTAAGAGTCTTTGAAAGTACAGTAGAATCTCCTTCGGGGCATGGATGGATGTGTGTTGTGTTGATGTTGTCTCACATTAACGCGTGTCCAAAATCTATAAAGTCCGTGATCACACAAAGAAAGTTGCTGGAGCCGTGAGAAGATCCGAAAAACCAAATGGAATCGAAATTCGTCCGGGAAATACTACGCTTTCCCGCCTAAAACGCACGATACGAAGAAGGCGCACAAGTGAAAAGGTCCAATGTGCAAACTGAACTCACATGGCCGCGGGTATCCACTCCATTACAGCATAGAGTTCCCCCGTTCCCACAACTAACCAACTCGCGGCTACAAACTACAGCGGTTGGGCTGCCTTCACCGTACGAACCCCATGCACGGTAATCTTGAGCACAGACGAACGCGCCTGCTGTCTGGAGTGCTGTCAGAGTGACGACCCGCGGGCATGCAGTGAAACAAGAGGAAAATGAACCAAAAACCACCATACAAGATATCAATGATCGCCCCGCCTCCCCGAGTTATTTGACAGGTTGCAGCGCAGCTACGACGCCCGTGCCCGAAAATTGAAAAACGCGGGGGGTCGTTCCCCGTGAACGGTATACAACTGTTCAACAAACTCTACAAAAGTCAGTGACGTACGTAATATGTTGTACTACTGCCTCGTAAAAAAACCCTGAAAAAAAAGACGAACGCTGCTCTCATCATGATGGGAGTGCGTGCGGGTCGTGGGTCTCCGTGTGCCACCCTCCTGCTGTGGTTCTCGTTGGCCGCCTCATCGCCTTAGCTCACTCGGCCCGCTCATTCGCACTTGCTCTCGATGACACTCAATTCCAATCGGTTCACCTTCTCCCCCTTCCCAAAAAAAAACAAGAATGCTCCACGCAGCTTGCGGTGCTGATTTGAACAAGAAAAATTCTCGTTCAGGGAGAGTTCAATCCGTCTCTTCCCCGCCCGTCGCCGGCCAGTCGCCCTCCTCCTTCGTCATCGAATCCAGCCTCCTGCCGGCGCAGTTCCCTCCACGCAAACCGAGACTGCGCCGTAGTGTGGCTCGTGGTGGCGCCTGCCTCCGCGCACGAGCATCCCGATTAAGCATTGCTGCTCTGCCGCTGCTGCCTAGAAAGACGCGCGAATCGTAGGTGACCATGCCTAACGCACCACGTACGACCCGACTCTACCGCCACGCCTAAGCCTCGCGGCCACACGCAGCAGCAAGAAGGTATCACTCCTTGAGCGTGAGTCCGGCCTTACACCCGCCAGAAAGACCCCCCCACACTCGCTACAAGCCTGCTATTAATAGGGCATGCTTCGCAGCATGCCTTACCGAGGCGGCAGGGGGAACGGAGGGATATCATATACGAAGTATTTCATAATATATACCAGTATATATATTCGAATCTCCGATTAGGTACCTTGGTTGTACCTTGGTGTTGATTCCACCAGTTGCCAATCAGAGAGGAATTTTTCCGCCCTCAAGCTGATCGTGAGCGACCTTCGTGCGAAATCATCACCAGGCAAGGTTGAGAAGACTGTTTTCCTTAGGCTCAACAAGCACCTTATCCCCGGGCTAGGCAAGGTGTTGGGGGATCTGGATGCTTTGAAGGATGAGCGAAAATCGAGCAGAGAAGCAGCGGTGAACGCCAAGGACGCTGCGGCCGGTCTCACGAATGTTTATCCTATTTCAATTTCGTAGAAATATCAACATGAGAAGCTTGGATCTGCAGGGAGACTTCGTCGGTGTTCACTTGTTTTATTTTTTTTGTTTTTTGTTACACCATGGGTTTGCGTTTTCGAAACTTAGTTTTTCCAGTTCTCATTTCTCGTCTCCTGCTTGTGTTGGGTTTGGGGTTGGGTGGATGGGTTTGGGGGCATTGTGCATTTTGTTTGGTGCAGCCCTTCATCCTTGGAGAATACAGAATACGACAACAACCTGCGAATGATTGCCGTACGAATATGGTTTGCTTCTCGTTCGGAGGAGCTGGTTGTTGGGGACGTGTGGTCCCGTACTGGATCTCACGTACAATCCCACGTTGCCAATGACACAGTCCCGGCGGCGTCCGTCCCCTCACCGTGTGACACATTAGTCTCATCCCATCCCATCCCATCTCGGTTTTTGTGGATTCCCATGCGGTCCCCATTGATGAAAGGCGTCCCAGCTTCCCGCCCCATCCCCGTCCCACATCTTACAACCCAAGTGGGCCCATCCCATCCCATTAAAGTGGGACCATAATATTCTGATCGCGGGATCCCATAACGCACACAATGGGACCCAAAAAAATTCCCGCCTGAGGCGAGCGAACCCGTCCCATCCAGTGGTCATGGCCACCCTTGATAAAATACACTTCTGTCGCCTGCTTGAAAAACGCCACAGAGATTGCCGCGACTTTTTTTGATGAAAAAAGTAGTCGTTTTATGTGCTGGCTGAATGCCGCAAGTCGGAGTGTGCATGTGTGTGTGTGTGTGTTCTTCACATTAAACCGTTCTTCTACTCGTCGACATCCAGCACACCCAGTGTGGACCCGTACTGATTCTTCACCCTAGAAAGATCAGCTCTGTGGTCACAAGCTACGACACAGAGATAATGCATCGTAATGCATTCGACAACGCAATGTCATGCCCTAGTACTGGGTACGACAGGCACAACATACATACGTCAGCAACAGAAATACATTGGAAGAGAGAATACGAAATAAACAAAAACAAAAACAAAATAATAATAAGAAAACATATAAAAACAAAGATAAAAATACGAAAAACAAAAATGTGCCAATTCTTAGATTGGGTGTCGATATCGGTATATATGGGACCTCTGCGCGCCGACGCACTATGACAGTTAGTGTGTGTTGTCTTCACATCAAACCGTTCTTTCTACCCAACGACATGAGTACACCCAGAGTCCGTGCTGATTCTTTATTCTAGTGAGATGCTTGCAAACTTCTGGTCACGGACTGTGAGACAGAGCAAATCCGACAGTCGCAGTTCATCATGGTGAAGCAAGTGAAATGCTACCATACCGGGTACGAGGAGACCACGACGAAACAAGCCAGACATCGTAGAAAAAGAAGAGAGAGAAAAAAAGAATGAAAGAAAAAGAAAAAAGAAGAAAAATAAAAAAAGAAACGACAGGTGTTTTGAAGAATGTGATGCAAGAAGATCGTTTAGGGGAAAGTCTGCAAGAAAAACAACATGCGTACTGAATCGGAACAGATACATGTTTATTGCACAGACAAAATAACACAAAGATAACATCTGCGGCAAATGCTGCTGCTTTGTTGCACGGACAAAACGCGAAAGATAACTGATGTTTCACGGACAAAAACGATAACAACAAAAACAACACGAAGAGGAAGAAGATACCGGCATATGGCCGGTGGGGAGGGAAATAATGGAGCAAACAAGAATAAAAAAGGAAGAAAACAAAGAAAGGATGACAGCCAATCATTAGCTGTCGCTTTCTTCGCGCTCCCCCCATTGAACTCAACGAAAACAAACAAAGCAGAAACTACCACTGGCTGTAGAGGGCTCAGTCAGGGCTATATATGGTAGTAGCACACGCTCCATTTATTAGTCGAACTGGTTCCTTGCCACACTATCTACCATTTTGTTTCTGCATTCATCTACTACAGCAGCAGTAGTAGCTGTTTCAGTACGGCTGTTCCCCCCCCCCCCCCCCCCCCCCCCGGCGCCCGGTTTCCCTTCGTTGCTGCTCTTGACGTCCTCTGCTGTGAGGCGTTGCCAGCTCATCTCCGCCTCGCCCCTGTGCCATCTCGTCATGAAGCGGTCCGCCGCGTGACGATCCCCCGGTGCTGTAGTACCCGCTACTCTTCTTAGCCGCCCTCGGCCATAGCACAGTCTCTACTCTGAACAGGAGAGGGGAGTTATCCGTGGACTCCTCGGTTGCTTCGATTATCCGGCTGATGTCGTCTACCAGACACTGGGCCCGGTTCTTGTCTGGTCGGCCTCGTCCCGGGTTCACCCCACCAGCCATCGTCCCGA